>CM067367.1:95096837-95724337 GCA_034401795.1 Chaetoderma sp. LZ-2023a
AAACTGTTGGTAAATGGTCTGGCGGCCATCTTGTTAAAGCAATAAGAAATTTAAAATTTCTTTTCTAGAACAACTGTGACAATGTCAATTAGATTTGACAGAACACTTAGGGCACAATGATCCGAGTTTGTTCAAACGAATCTGATCAGCCAATTTGCCCGGGTTCCATCTTGGATTTTGTCCGATTTTTTTAAAACATCTTTAAAAATCTTCTCAAAAACATCTTGGGGGATCAATTCAAAACTCATGAAACATCATCTAGGACAAGATCTGAACGCAATTTGTTCGAGGGAACTTGAGATTGCCCATCTCCAGGACCTCTGAATAGATTGGGCCGAAATTTGGGAGATATGATTACGGTCTAAGGGCCAGTAAAGTTTGTTAAAGGGAAATTGAGACATCAAAAATATGGCTGAATTGGACCAATCGATATGTAGCGTGCTTGGCGGCCATATTGGATTATTTTTTGATGGATTTTGAAGCCGAAATTGTTTTATGCATGTTTTGAGGTATGTTGACATCAAATTTGCCACTTTTGAAATTGTCGAATAAATGGTTTGGCCGCCATCTTGGATCATTTTTCTGCCAAAAACTCACATTCTAAAACAATAGGAAATTTAAAATGTCGTCTTCTCGATAACCTCTTGGTCGACTTCAATTATATTTGACAGGATGCATCCTTATGACATAGAGATCCAAATCTGTTCAAAGGATGCTAATCGATCGATTTCGCCGGTGGCCATCTTGGATTTTGTCTGAATTTTGGAAACGTCTTTAAAAATATTCTCCCTAGCCGATTTTGGAGATCAATTCAAAACTCATGAAATATCATCGAGGGAAACAGCTGAACCAAGTTTGTTCAAGAGAACTAGATTGGCGAACTGCGTTGGCTGTCATCTTGGATAACCTAGTTTTCGTGAAAATGACGTCTTCTCCATAACTGCTGAAAGGATTTGGCCGGAATTTGTGAGATATGATTAGGGTCTAAGCGCCATTAAAGCTTGTTCATGGGAAGTTGATACAGAAAGAAACATAAATGGCTGCCGTGGCACAATCAAAATGTAGCGTGTTTGGTGGCCATATTGGAATTGTTTATTTGATGTATTTTATGCTCATTCCAAATTTGCCATTTTTAAAACTGTTGGCTAAACGATTTGGCGGTCGTTTTGGATTTTTTTCTCAGAAAAAAATCTTCCATCCTAAAACAATATGGTAGGAAATTTCAAATGTCTTATGGAAAACCAATGACCCGATTTTAACCAAATTTGGTCGGAAATATCCTTAAGCCAGATTCAAGTTTATTCAAAGACAGCCGATCAGTCAATTTGGCTGGCGACCATCTTGGATTTTGTCCAATTGTTAGAAACGTTATAAAAAAATTTCTGAGGCGGATTAGGGGATTGAATAGAAACTATTGAAATATCATCTAGGGCAGCATATGAACCAAATTTGTGCGAGGAAGCTTGATTGTCTAAATGCTTTGACGACTATCTTGGAAAACCTAATTTTCACGAAAATAAATTCTACGAATCGCGGAATGGACCTGGCCAAATTTTGAGAAGTATGATTAGGGAGTAAGGGCCATTCAAGTTTGTTGAAAGACAGTTAGTACGCTAAAAAATAGCAGCCATCGACCAATCATATGTCTGCATTTTGGTGGGCATATCAGAATTTTTTATTTTATGGATTTTGATGCCGAGACTGGTTTTATTTTGTTTTTTGTGTATGCTGATTTCAGATTTGCCACTTTCGAAACGGTCGGATAAATCGGTTGGCGAGTATCTTGGATTGTTTTTCTGCCAAAATGTCATATAGTAAAGCAATAGAAAATATAATATGTCTTTTTCTCGCGAACCAAAGGACTGATTTTCACCAAATTTGGTAGCAAGCATCCTTTGGTCCTAGTTTATTTAAGCAAAGGCGATGCGCCAGTTTGGCCAGCGGCCATCTTGGATCTCGACCATTATGTATTCAAGTCTTCTCCGCAACTGTTTGGGGGTTGATTCGAAACATCACCTAAGGCTACAGCTGAACCAAGTTTGTTCAAGGGAACTTGATGGGTCAAATGCTTCGATGGCCATCTTGGATGACCTAGTTTTCACGGAAGCGACTTCTCCTGACTGCTGAAGCGGTCAGGCCAAATGATAATGGGAATATGATTAAGGACTCTGGGCCATTAATGTGTGTATAAAGCTAGTACAATGATTATAAACATGGACGAATCAGATTCCATCTTAGAATTTTTATCTGATGGATTTTGAAGCTAAAATTATTTTGCTTAAGTTCTTGAGTATGCTGCTTTCAAATCTGCGACTTTCAGTTGAATAAACGGGTTCCAATTGGCTGCCTTCTTGGATTTTTTTTCCCTACTAAAATCTTCCCTAGTAAAGCAAATTTTAAAATGTCTTCTCGAACCACTGGACCAAATTTACCAAATTTGGTAGGACACATCTTTGTTCCTGTTACAATTCTGGCCAAACCATGCTAGAGTTTTACTCATAGGTGATGGCCTTTCTAGTTGAAATGCCTTTGTTCCGTGTGAGCGATACAGGCCCCTTGGGCCTCTTGTTTAAAATAACGGAAAATACAACTAATGAAGTACTGAGAAATGAAGTGAGCATAACATCACATCTCCAAAACCTAGAGTAATGTCTGGATGCTAAAGATTTCCCTTATAGTAGCCTCTATCGGTTCAAATATGGTATATGCAATCAGATGAATAATTAGGTCATCAGCGGTCAAAAGGTTATCAAGCTTGCTCGCTGCTTAAAACCATGCAACTATGCATTGTTATGATTGACAAAATGCTAATTAAACAACTGGTTGGTGTTAACACCTTTAGAAGTGAATGATAGGCACCATCGGACAAATCTAATGGGTCAAAGTTCATTTATTGCAAGGAATTATGTTACTATGACGACTGACAGAATGTTTTTTTAAAGCGGACAAATGCAATTTATATAGGGTACTGGGAAATAACATGAACATAACATTACATCTAAATCAAGTAGATTAATACATTATCATGTGTTTGTATTGGCGAAATCTACAATACCATACATACCATACAATAAATCTGCTAACAGTATTTAAAGATAATGTCTTTTAATTAGTCAATATCACTTATTAGTCACTTTCTCTATCAAATGGTGATGCATTGCCTGCATTGCTGCTATTTTTGTCAGTTGAATTGTCTTCCTCGCCATGGTTTCTCTTTCAATTATCTAACTGATAGCTTACGAAGTTGTTTGGATCTCTGCCTTTGGTTTCTAGTCTGTCTTCCAAATATGTATTTGATAGTTGAAGAGAACCTCTTGGTGCAGGTAAAGGTGAAATGTTCAGATTTTCTTGTAGTTGAAATTTCTCTATACATCACCTTACATTGCCATTCGCATGCAGAGGCGACGTCCGTCAATGTTTGTAATGTGAGGCGGCGTCTTGGGTCTTTGGCAGATGAACTCATTTAATTGAACTCTCTCTCTCTCTCTCTCTCTCTCTCTCTCTCTCTCTCTCTCTCTCTCTCTCTCTCTCTCTCTCTCTCTCTCTCTCTCCTTTCCCTCGTTCTCTCTTCTCTCTCTCTCTCTCCCTCCCTAGCTCCCTCTCTCTCTCTCTCCCTCCCTCCCTCCCTCCCTCCCTCCCTCTCTCGCTCTCTCTCTCCCTCCCTCCCTCGCTCTCGCTCTCGCTCGCTCTCTCTCGCTCTCTCTCTCTCTCTCTCTCTCTCTCTCTCTCTCTCTCTCTCTCTCTCTCTCTCTCTCTCTCTCTCTCTCTCTCTCATGCCTAAATAAAATGGCCGTCGTCCTTCAGGTTTGATGGACACAATTCCGCTTGTCAAATATATCACATCCTGAAGCAACAAGGTTGAACAAACGCTGTGTGCTTTAAGTGTTATGAGTTTGGGGCAAGAAAAGTGTGTGCAGTACAGAAAGTAATTGACGAGACATTTGTGAAATACGCAAAATAGCACGCAGGTGCGTGAAGAAGTGGGGCTGAAGCATCTGACAAATAGGATAGCTAGTAAGACATGATACATGCATGCAGTAACGGTTTTCTCATTATATTCAGATCTAGAGCACAATTCAGACATTTTCGATGTAAGATAACCAAAAGGCCGAATATTTCTTGTCTAGAGTGGCATTGTTAATTCGTAGTCGAACGTCTGAGTATTTATTTAAATATGACTGAAATGATGCATCATTCAACACTTTTTCTAAACTCTACTTGTTTCTTGCTTCCAATAATGTGGTTTCTTTCCAATGAACATGGCCCGGGCATCCAGCTCTTTTGTGGTATGATACGTTTAGAATAGCAATCATTCAGAACATCCAGCCATGGCTTTGTTACAGTAGCTTGCCTCGCATTAATTCTTACCAGGCATTACACCCTCCATAGAAACAATGGCCATCATACCATATGCTTATACATTATCAATAAATCCAAAACACTCATCTTCTCCTTATCATTTGCATATAGGCACATGCATACGCCAAATTAATAATTCGAATCATAACTATGTGGACATTGCTGTACAATCGATTTTTTCATATAATATTGTGCACCTTTAGACACACGCGCACGCAGTGACGTGCGCACCCCATCCCCTCACCACACCACCCACGCACCCACACGCATGCACGCATGCGCGCGTAGCAATGAGAAAAATGCCATTAGGACATAGTTTGTATAGCAGAATCTTAAAGCATTATGACTTCCTTAGATGCGCTCCAGCAGTGACATATTCTATTATTGGAGGGGTTGATTACAGCCAGGCGGATTTTAGGCCATTTGTGTGTCATAGAGCATTCCCGCTGAGCTCATTCTTCATTAAGAGAGATTTCTCCGGCCGACTCCAATGACAAACTTTGATGCAGTCCACGTTTCTCCATGTTAATGACAATGTTCGGAAAAACTGAACCCCAAGAAAACGTGGACTTATCAACCCTAGCCTCAACAAGAGCATGGTATAGCGAGTACATAAAGAGGGTTAGCCCACAGCTAGGTATTTGGAAAGGAGCCCATGTTCCCAAAACTAGAGATCCCTGTACCGACTTAGGATAATGCATGAACTATACGGCCAGAACAATGATTGGAACACAGCCGGTGTGGGGATAAGCTATATATGCCGGCGGATATTCTGAAGAGGGGCACGAGCAAGGTATAAAATGAACAGGAAGACAGTGCAACTGACGATGAGAGCAGAAAATTAAGGCCATTCCTAAGCAGCTGATAATGTTAATGACTAATTGAGAGACGATATACTCAAATATATTATGCATATGTATTTACCTATAATTCGCATGATCATTTATCACGTTATTAAGATGCAATGCTACGGTCCTTATATCTTTCATTGGCCCATATGTAGTTACATTTCTCTTCTACCTTCAAAAATGGGCATCCTCCAGTTGCCACAGTAAAATAATTCCATGAAATAAAATAACACTGTCCTTTAGATTTGTCACTTGGAGCCTAGCTTTCACTTACTATGTTAACATATTTCTTTTTAACATTGTGTCCATCACAACAATGCACAGCTGGCCGATTTTAAGCAGTGGGCACAGTTGGCGACCCTTTGACATGCGTTGACCTAATTATTCAACTGATTTGCATGTGACATATATGATTTATAAGAAACCACTACACATTTTGTGCAGGCAGTCATTACTCTAGGTTACATTGTGTAGTCAGTCATTACTCTAGTTTATATTGTGTAGTCAGTCATTACTATAGGTTATATTGTGTAGTCAGTCATTACTCTAGGTTATATTGTGTAGTCAATCATTACTCTAGGGTATATCGTTTGGTCAGTCATTACTCTGCGTTATATTGTGTAGTCAGTCATTACTCTAGGTTATATTGTGTAGTCAGTCATTACTCGAGGTTATATTGTGTAGTCAGTCATTACTCTAGGTTATATAGTTTGGTCAGTCATTACTCTAGGTTATATCGTGTAGTCAGTCATTACTCTAGGTTATATTGTGTAGTCAGTCATTACTCTAGGTTATATTGTGTAGTCTGTCATTACTCTAGGTTATATTGTTTGGTCAGTCATTACTCTAGGTTATGTTGTTTGGTCAGGCATTACTCTAGGATATATTGTTTAGTCAGTCATTACTCTAGGTTATATTGTTTGGTCAATCATTACTCTAGGTTATATTGTGTAGTCAGTCATTACTCTAGGTAATACTGTTTGGTCAGTCATTACTCTAGGTTATATTGTATAGTCAGTCATTACTCTAGGTTATAGTGTGTAGTCAGTCATTACTCTAGGTTATATTGATTGGTCAGTCATTACTCTAGGTTATATTGTTTGGTCAGTCATTACTCTAGGTTATATTGTGTAGTCAGTCATTACTCTAGGTTATATTGTGTAGTCAGTCATTACTCTAGGTTATATTGTGTAGTCAGTCATTACTCTAGGTTATATTGTGTAGTCAATCATTACTCTAGGTTATATCGTTTGGTCCGTCATTACTCTAGGTTATATTGTGTAGTCAGTCATTACTCTAGGTTATATTGTGTAGTCAGTCATTACTCTAGGTTATATTGTGTAGTCAGTCATTACTCTAGGTTATATTGTTTGGTCAGTCATTACTCTAGGATATATTGTGTAGTCAGTCATTACTCTAGGTTATATTGTGTAGTCAGTCATTACTCTAGGTAATACTGTTTGGTCAGTCATTACTCTAGGTTAAATTGTGTAGTCAGTCATTACTCTAGGTTATAGTGTTAGTCAGTCATTACTCTAGCTTATATTGTTTGGTCAGTCATTACTCTAGGTTATATTGTGTAGTCAGTCATTACTCTAGGTTATATTGTTTGGTCAGTCATTACTCTAGGTTATATTGTGTAGTCAGTCATTACTCTAGGTTATATTGTTTGGTCAGTCATTACTCTAGGTTATATTGCTTGGGCAGTCATTACTCTAGGTTTTATTGTGTAGTCAGTCATTACTCTAGGTTATATTGTGTAGTCAGTCATTACTCTAGGTTATATTGTGTAGTCAGTCATTACTCTAGGTTATATTCTGTGGTCAGTCATTACTCTAGGTTATATTGTGTAGTCAGTCATTACTCTAGGTTATATTGTGTAGTCAATCATTACTCTAGGTTATATCGTTTGGTTAGTCATTACTTTAGGTTTTATTGTGTAGTCAGTCATTACTCGAGGTTATATTGTTTGGTCAGTCATTACTCTAGGATATATTGTTTAGTCAGTCATTACTCTAGGTTATATTGTGTAGTCAGTCATTACTCAAGGTTATATTGTGTAGTCAGTCATTACTCTAGGTAATACTGTTTGGTCAGTCATTACTCTAGGTTATATTGTGTAGTCAGTCATTACTCTAGGTTATAGTGTGTAGTCAGTCATTACTCTAGGTTATATTGTTTGGTCAGTCATTACTCTAGGTTATATTGTGTAGTCAGTCATTACTCTAGGTTATATTGTGTAGTCAGTCATTACTCTAGGTTATATTGTGTAGTCAGTCATTACTCTAGGTTATATTGTGTAGTCATTCTTTACTCTAGGTTATATTGTGCAGTCAGTCATTACTCTAGGTTATATTATGTAGTCATTCATTACTCTAGGTTATATTTTGTAGTCAGTCATTACTCTAGGTTATCTTGTGTAGTCAGTCATTACGCTGGGTTATATTGTGTAGTCATTCATTACTCGAGGTTATATTGTTTGGTCAGTCATTACTCTAGGATATATTGTTTAGTCAGTCATTACTCTAGGTTATATTGTGTAGTCAGTCATTACTCTAGGTTATATTGTGTAGTCAGTCATTACTCTAGGTAATACTGTTTGGTCAGTCATTACTCGAGGTTATATTGTTTGGTCAGTCATTACTCTAGGATATATTGTTTAGTCAGTCATTACTCTAGGTTATATTGTGTAGTCAGTCATTACTCTAGGTTATATTGTGTAGTCAGTCATTACTCTAGGTAATACTGTTTGGTCAGTCATTACTCTAGGTTATATTGTGTAGTCAGTCATTACTCTAGGTTATAGTGTGTAGTCAGTCATTACTCTAGGTTATATTGTTTGGTCAGTCATTACTCTAGGTTATATTGTGTAGTCAGTCATTACTCTAGGTTATATTGTGTAGTCAGTCATTACTCTAGGTTATATTGTGTAGTCAGTCATTACTCTAGGTTATATTGTGTAGTCATTCTTTACTCTAGGTTATATTGTGCAGTCAGTCATTACTCTAGGTTATATTGTGTAGTCATTCCTTACTCTAGGTTATATTGTGTAGTCATTCATCACTCTAGGTTATATTGTGTAGTCAGTCATTACTCTAGGTTATATTGTTTGGTCAGTCATTACTCTAGGTTATATTGTGTAGTCGGTCATTACTCTGATTCATTTCATTGTTCAGTATGCCGTAATTGCATTTCCCCACTATTTTCAAAAATGGCTATCCTCTCAGTTGTCACAACAGTAACATTTCATGAACACTTACCCATTTAAATTTATTTGGTGGTGTCTAATACTCGCATTACGAGATTTTGACGTCAAAATATTCTTTTATTATCACTTTTTCAGTCACAACAAAGCACAATTGTCTATTTTTAATCAGCCGTGTTTAATTTGGTGACCAAATTCTACAACTGATGCGCATTAAAATGGATAAACTCATGTAGTGCACATTTTGAGTGGTTAGTCCTTACTCTAGCTTATGGAGATAGGATGGTATGCTCATTTCAGTTTTCAGTATCCAATAATTACATTTTCTGATATTTTAAAATAGTCAATTGTCATAGTAACACGATGTTATGAAATAAATGAACATTGACCGTTTATATTTGTCAGACAGTTTCTATTCAATCTTCAAGATGTTAACATACACATTTCTTTAATCTTTTATTAGAGCTTTGACACTCACAACAATGTACATTTGAGCGATTTTGGTATCCTTTTGATCTCTTGTGACCTACATATTCAACTGATTTGCATATAACATATAGGAAATTATAGAGGATGCGTGACCGAACTCTACCTTAGGTAGAAGCAATGTTATGCTCATTTCATTTACAGTGTCTCCTTATAGTTGTGTTTCCTTTGCTATTTAAAAAAAATAGACACAGTAACAATATTCCAAGAAATTAAATAATCTTGATCCATTAGGCATGCCAGGAATATTGATCCATTAGGCATTCCAGGAATATTGATCCATTAGGCATGCCAGGAATATTGATCCATTAGGCATGCCAGGAATATTGATACATTAGGCATGCCAGGAATATTGATCCATTAGGCATGCCAGGAATATTGATCCATTAGGAATACCAGGAATATTGATACATTAGGCATGCCAGGAATATTGATCCATTAGGCATGCCAGGAATATTAATACATTAGGCATGCCAGGAATATTGATCCATTAGGCATGCCAGGAATATTGATCCATTAGGCATGCCAGGAATATGGATCCTTTGGGCATGCCAGGAATATTGATCCTTTGGTCATGCCAGGAATATTGATCCATTGGGCATGCCAGGAATATTGATCCATTAGGCATGCCAGGAATATTGATCCATTCGGCATGCCAGGAATATTGATCCATTAGGCATGCCAGGAATATTGATGCATTAAACATGCCAGGAATATTGATCCATTAGGCATGCTAGGAATATTGATCCATTAGGCATGCCAGGAATATTGATCTAATAGACATGCCAGACTGTGCTTAATTCACCTTCCCAGAATATCCATCGACGATTTGACTAGCTTTAGCTTCGAAGAAATTTGGACCAATCAACACACCAGAAATAAAAAGACATGTGCTAAATTACTAACTGATGCCATGGAGTCTAGATACAAATCAAACTGGCTGATCCATGTAAACAGAGATGTCACAGATCGATAGGGTTCTACCAAACATTTAAAAGCAACTTTAGCATGGATAATTATTTACTAACTGACCGCGATTTTTCTAAGCGAAATTTGTTTGGCAAACTCAAAGTCAGTGCACACGATCACCAGATAGAAGTGGGGAGACATACAATTCCCAAAACTCCTGTAGAAAATAGAGTATGTTCGCTATGTAGGCTAACATGCAAGCTGTTGAGGATGAGAGATATTTTATTCTAAAATGTCCATTTTACCATAGTGAAAGACAATTGCTATTTAATTGCCTTAATGTTTTTGTAAATTCTTCTTCCCCCAGTGAACAGGACATATTTGTGTTCATAATGCCTTACAATAACGCTGACACTGAGGTCTGCAAACCGGTACTAAAATATATCACTGATTGTTTCATGAAAAGGCAGAATGCGTTGGCTCCGAAACAATCTACTAACCCACCACCATCATTAGTAATTGCAATATAGCTGGCTAGATCGGCAACAGATTTTGGTGTAGGTAGATTACATCCTTATCGTCCTTTTCTATGATGGCTGGGTGAAGAGGTGACATCGTTATCTTCTGTGTCATAAAATCTCACGATGATTAAACTGTCATGGGATATTGAGATATGGTGAGTAGTGATGCTGCTTCTTTATTAAGTGATCATGGCGGAGGTTTTAGGCAACTAGTCTGTCAGCTTGTGTACCTTATATGCATTTTTGGGTATAGTAGCTGAAACTTTCAGGTACTTGATACCAATTTTTCCTATCTATCGATAAGCCGCCATCTTGGATTTCAAAATGGCCGCCATAGTCAAGTTAGTTTTCTACTTATATCGCCGGCTGTTTATTGGCATACATGATATCAACGTACATGCCATACTCTATAGCATGTGTTTGCATTAGGGATTCATGTAAAATGATAGAAAATAAGATAACAAACAACAGTGTCCCCTAGAACGGCCATATTGGATTTCAAAATGGCTGCCGATATGGAAGAAACCCCTATTAAATTACACCAAAATTATCCAACTGGTCCTTGCCTGGTACTTTACATTAATTGGTATATGTTTAGAGGAAAAAAAGAACATATATACATATATATATATATATACATTGTATACACCAATGGTGTAGCAATAGCAGGTTCAAGGAACATGGGCCCCGGACCATTAGGGGCCCTACCAGCCTGCAATATTATTTTATGTAGAAGTTTTGAACCTTCTTTCTTTAATAATAATGCGACCAGAAATACCCCCTCCTTCTCCTGCATTCTGATAAAACTTTTTATCAGAATGCAGCCTTGCAGTAGATGACTTCTCAGATCATCTACTTTCCAAACTTTAATGGTGAGTAGCACTCAGAACCACTCCATACTGCAACGGCGTAGACAAATGTGGCTTGTGTAGGGGCTTAAGCCCTAAAGATTTTGGCAAATATTTTTCAATTCTGCACAATCAACCAAATGAGAGTCTACATAAATATATATAAGGTATCTATTTGGGATCCATTACAAGTGAGTAATGTGTATTCCAGTGGCGTAGTGACGTTCTGACCAGGGGCCGCCAAACGACATCGCTACGCCACTGGAATACACATTACTCACTTGTAATGGATCCCAAATAGATACCTTTTTTTTTTAACATTTTTAACATTTAAAAAATAATCTTTTGATCTTTTGGTTACGACGGCCGTTTGCCACCTCGTCCCAAACTGCAAATTTGCTACTATTTCTTTGACCAAAACTGATGATTAAACAACAAATTCAAATTCGCTTATTGTAAATATAATACACTGAATTCCTAATTTTGAGATCAGTTTGCATCATCTGGGTCAACATAACTTAAGTTCTGGCAATGGTCTTCCTCTCCTTCACACTGGCACAGTTATGTACGCACTAGACCTTTTAATCGACATGAACATCTACCCGAAGCGCATTTATTTGTTGAGCTTTTGTTAGTGGTACCACACGTACACCTCACTAACTCAACCACCGCTGCAGGGGCTGGTGCAACCTTGGATAACAGAGGTACAAGTCTGTGCTCTTCCTTCACCCAGCCATGCTGTAAGGGGTCTGGTGATAGTGGACTGACAACAACGTCTTGTTCCCACACCGAAGCTTGGCAGTGAGCACGCTGGATATGCTCAACCCATGTTCCACGTGTCGGTGGTAGCATGTCGACACCTTTGTCCATGCCTTGTTGTTTGAATAGGTGCCATCTGAGGTGATGCGGCTCAGTAATGTGAACATTCTTCTTACAGAATAAACTACATAAAAAGGAAATGCACCCATTTAATGTATCATTAGAAGACTGGGTGTCACAGCCGAGGCCAGATATTAAAGTTACAATCTTGGTATCTGCTTTTAGGAAGGCTTCTAAGCACGCTTTCTTAGACTTTCCTCTTATGTAGCCTGTGGTATCACAACCAGTGAGAGCATGCCATTTGCAAAGAGCATTTGCTCTCCGGTCCAAGAGCATCATAAATAGGTTGAAGTAGAACTAGTCGTCGTCGATCACCCGTGCCCATCACCAGGGCAGATTTTTTGCCAAGAAGAGCTGTACGTCTCAGCGCAAGAATCAAAACATCTGCATCCTGACTGTAAATGTGAACAGTATATCCAGCTTTATGTGCTTCCACTGCATGCAAGATCATTAAGGTATCGGCTTCTTCTTGTGTACTGACACCAGGAGTGGCATTATTGGTGTAGTTGGACATCACTTCTTTGCGTGTGGCTGTTATCATACACATTTTAGAATGGTCTATTAATCTCTGTGCAAGATAAAGTGTCAACGAATCTTTTGTAGCTACACTTCCAAGGAATACTTTTAATTCAGGAATTTTGGTATTGTCTTCTACATTATAATCTTTTGGCTGTGCCTTTCCACCCCTGCGTCGTTCACGTGTTGATTCCTTTAATGAGCCAACGACAGCGTAATTCTCAAAATTTACCCTTACAGAATTGTAATTACGGGATTTGATATCAATAAGCTCAACATAAGCTTTGCCAAGGGCTTTACCATTTTCAAATGACTTCACAGCCATGAGTTTTTGTACTACGGCCATACCGTCCACAATTAGACAAAGCTGTGCATCTGTGGAACCGTATGCACCATCTGAAATGAGATTGTCTTGGCAATCCTCCATCGGTGACACTGGAAGATTCTCTAAGACAGTTATCAATGAGCCTTTATTTAATGTTGGTTGCACAGAACCATCTGGTCTCATTAATGTCCGATTAACAGTTGTGAATTCATAATTACCAATCACCTCTTCCATATCTATTTCACGAGATGAGCGCGCTACAACAAGTAGTCGAGACATTAGACCAGACGTTGCCTGGAGGGTTAAAACATCAGACTTTGCCTGTACTTTAACCTCCTTGGTTCTAGAAGCCCATGTAAACGACTTACATTTTGTCATCTTGTCCCAAAGATTTGTATTTCCACATATTCTTTCATCAACAAATTTCTGCATTGCAGATTTTCCCACGAGGTCACAGGACAGGATGCTTTCCTCAACAGCTTTAGGAGCTATCTCATTAGTGACAAGCTTAACCATTGCTGTATTGCCACTCTTGAATATTCCACAAGGTGCTAGGACATCAAATAGCTTTTTAATAGCTTGTTCTTGCCTGAGTGTTGTTGACTTATTGAGTTCATGGTGATCCATTTTACTCTGTTTCTTTAAGTCAGCCATGGCCTCTGTTTCATTGGCAATTCGTGCTAATTCTGGTGCGCACATACAAAACTTCAGAAGAGTAGCAGGAGACTGAGTGATGCCACCAATAGCAACCTGACCTTTGAGATTTTTGTTTACATGTTCTTGAGCATGATCAATACCGATGCGGGTGAATGGTATCTGGTTGAAAGTGTTCACAGTGAATTCATGTGCCATAAAGTCCTACCAGATTTCTGGATCAGTAGTTTGGAGTCGACACATTCGTGTAATATATTCTGGAATATTCTGTGCATAATCATGCCTCCCATAAGCAAAGAAATACACACATAGTTTTTCAAGTGACGAGAGGTGAAGGAACCAGTTACCTAGCCTGGTA
Source organism: Chaetoderma sp. LZ-2023a (assembly GCA_034401795.1). Classification (NCBI taxonomy): domain Eukaryota; kingdom Metazoa; phylum Mollusca; class Caudofoveata; order Chaetodermatida; family Chaetodermatidae; genus Chaetoderma; species Chaetoderma sp. LZ-2023a. The sequence goes on from CM067367.1 coordinate 95,110,746, forward strand.
GCATGCTGGAATTGCAGTAAGGTCAAAACCTGTTTCATGTACATTCGTCTCCATTTGAAAATGGGCTCAATGTTGTGCTCAGCATCAAAGTCGGCAAGCTGTTTCTCTATATTAAGTGACTCAAGTGTGATTAATAATCCCTTATGTGACTCACGAATGCTCTGTTTCGATGGCATGCATCAGACAGTATTTTACTACTCTCTTCAAGAGCTACGCGGACAGCAGGCCTTTCAGCAAAAAGCTCTCCTATCCAAAGATCGAACAATACCTGCAGGGTGACTTCGTGAGCCTCCATAGCTCTGTTGTAATGATTCCCTTTTATAATTTGATTAACAGTCACAGAACTGTATAAACCTGCTTCAACCCAAGCCTCGTCAATCCCGCTTCCTTCTATGGCCTTTCCCAAACATCTGAGAGCACATAATGAAGTGTGGAATGCACCTGGATACACAACAAACTGATCCTTGAACCATGAATCCAAATATTCCAACTTCAACACTCGTTTGTATAGATCCGTGTCAAATGTGACAACAAGCTTCCGCCCATTACCAGACACCAGTCTGTTCAATCTACAAAGTTGGTCTAAAGTGGTAACCAGGGGCATTTATGATAGGTAGAGGAGTAAATGCCTTATCAACAATCAAAGAGGAATGATTCGTGGATTCAGGTGTATTTGAAAGACTGGTGTATGCAGCCCACAGTGCTATCATTTGCGTTGTTCTCTCGTCATCTAATACTTGTGGAGACATTTGTACGGATATTTCACCTGAACTCAATAAACACTCGTGCTCCTCTCGCACTGCTGGCACATTTGATATGTCAGTTACTGAAAGTATACCGTGTACATTATCTGACAAAATATTGGTAACATCAAAAGCAGGAATCGTAACTTCATCAGAGGCAACTGTTTTAGGTTCTACATCAGACGAATTTAAATCAACTGTTTGAGATCTGTTGAAATATCTTGCCATCATCCAACACATATCATGCTTTATCGCTCTATCAAAATGTTCATCGTAGGAACCCACTTTATACGATGCATAATGGGGACTGAATTGAGGTTTGGGACTGCCTTCTAAGTCACATTTAAGAATCTTGATGCATGTGCTCGGAACACCTAAAAGGCCACCAGCGGAAACTTCATATAGATCAAGTGGTTCTACCAAGGTCTCTCCAGCACATATTGGCTGATATACACAAGCTGCCATCGCATGGAAACTTGACTTCCCATCAAAAGTATCAACTTTCTTGTCAACACAGCATTGGCTATATGACTACAAACCCTGGTCACCCGACTATATGATATTCCACAACATAAATGGCTGAGCAGATCTATAGCGGTCTGGCTGCGTAAATTGCGATAAATCCACAAAGATAATCTGACTTTATATGGACTTTCACATTGGCGACGAAAAGCTATTAAAAGGCTATTTGATGTCCTAGCACCTTGTTCACTCTCCATCGTTGACTACATGTTGAAGATTTTGGATCTCCGGGTGATGATGTTTCCTACTATGTCGATGGTAAGATATGATGTGATAGGTTGCTGCGACAACCACTTACCAAAGAAGCAGTAGAACGATGATCGTCGGCTCGCCTCGTTGCTAGATGTCCTGCAACGATATTTATCTATGATGATCGGGCCTATCTGACTGATTGGAAGATTCCCGGCTTCGGCGAAGTATTGCTCTTCACTCTGGAGTCCTTACTCAAACACAACCAAACTCTTGTCTTGCTTTTTGCAAGATGAAATATTTATTACTATCTACTCCAACTGTACATTTAAGATAAAATTACTTTGATAATTTACTGATAAAAGACTTTGATAATTTCAACGGTATACTTGTCAAGTATGATCTACACTTAGCTAAAGCAGCATCGAAGATGACTACGGAACCCTGATGTTGGATTGATTGATTTTATAAACGGCAAAGTGCCTTATTTATACACTTCAGCAACTCTCTATAGATTTTACGATATATAGTTATATATATATCGTAATATTTATTCCTCGTTTTCATGATTCTTCTAGGTAGGTTATAAGCACAGCTTGACTGGTCTGGATAATCAGTCCGCCAATCAACGTCTGCTTATTCCCTCCTAGAAGCTTCTATCTATTAACCGGTGGTCGTCCTGACCAATCCATGATCATCTATATTTCGATTCTTACTTTGAAACTTGTTCTTCCTAATTCTCTGCCACAGAGTTTGATCGACGCTCATTGATCATGACGTCATTCTTACCAATCACACTCTGGGCTTCTCTTCTATGGAGCTACTGCTGCACATAGGCAAAGCGGTGTTGGTTGGTTCTGATTTGATGCGATCTGTCAGCTAACTAACAACATTATGGAATGTGTTGTTGTAGCATGCCATTGAATGATTGACACATAGTTGATATACAAATTTCGATTGTGTTATTAATTCCTACAGGACGCTACAGTGTCTCTGTCCTGTCCATTGCCTATCGTGAAGAAGCCTGTATGATACGATCGTTAATAGGCACATGAGCTGTATGATCTCATTGCCAGCTGGTGTTGTTCTATTCTTGTATGAGAATCCGAATGCCTATCGTCATCAACTATAGTCAGTTTGTCACGTACGATTCCATCAATTCTTATCCATTCATTATTTCCTAAACTACTAATCCGAACGACTGCTGAATACTATAAAAGGATGTGCTGATTCCGCAGCAACAACTTTTATCTCAACTATTTCCAGATACACATCAACTCAGAACCGGAGGTCCTATTCTATTCAATTCTATTCTTTAACTTTGCTGCTAAATATTATTCAACAATCCTTATCAGTTTCGACTCAGTTTCGCCGAAACTGAAACGGTACATCATCAGTTGATGTCACCCAGTGCTATAATACATAACTAAATAATAATGCTTATAGATGCTTATAGAGTTACTCGGTCCATTAGCTCACCTGGTATTCTCAAATATGAATTTCACTTAGGACTTACTCGTAAACATAAGATATCCAGTGGGGTCATGACTTCCCACAAGACAATCCCATATCTACAATGTGTTACCAAATGGCAAAGATATGCAGTTTGTCTGTTTGTTAGCAGACGACAGCGCTTTTTATAAATAAAATTTGAGGAGAAGCGCAAGATCGTCTTTTCAATTTACTTTGATCCAGAGATTATAAAATTATCCCGGGCCATGTATTATTATAAAAATACGTTTTTAACCTTTTAAACAAGAAAGTTTGGAATATAACACTCATTTACGATTTAATAATTTTTATGATCAATATTTTGAGGTTAATTTGACTAGGTTATGTTGCTGTCTATGGCAGCAACATGTTCCAGTTAAATTAATTATGAAATATTCAATAACATACCCTTTAAAGTAGCCTTGAAATTAAGATTCTTGGTATTCAGGGTTCAAAGGGTCAAACATATTACTATGATATTGCCTATCAACCATCATACATGATCTGACATGCATTAAAACATATACCTAGACACTAAAATCAAGACACTAGGCGATTAATGAGTCAAAATGTTGAAAAACTGTTTTTCAGATAGCGGCCATTTTGAAATCTAATATGGCCACCATAACGACAAATGAAAATTTGGTTTCAAGTGATTTTGGATTCCCAGATGATTGAAGAATAGTCCCTGAAAGTTACAGCTACTATACCCGAAAATGCATATAAGTCTCAATTTTCCTACTAAAGGCGACAGACTAAACAGTCAGTGAAGTGTCCACTGTAACTAATGCACAGTACCTAGTAGAACATTAACTTCAAATTTTCACTTACTATGAATGATATATAGTTTCTGCTCATATATTAATGTAACCTATTAAATTGATAACAGAGCCATCAGTCTTAATTCGTGGATGTCATCTTATGTGCGCGCGCGCGTGTGTGTGTGTGCGTGTGCGGGTGCACGCGTGAGCGTGGAAGTGTGCGTGTGCGTATTGTATATATCATGTATATTGTAGTTATTGTCAACTGTATATCGTATGTATGGCTATATTTATATTTATCATATAAACAAGCCTTCTAGCTCGTTCCATATTTTTCGATATGAGCACAGGTGCCATATTCAACGGAGTATTTTCATTGGCTGTTGGCTTTAAAGTTAAATTTACCCATTTAAATGGACCAATTAAAACATCGATTGATGTGAGCGTGACGCGTAGGGATTACTACGCGCTACTGTTTTACTACGATTTGTCTGTGGGTCAAAGCTGACTGGGATAAGGAATGAGGTTGGTGGGGTTGTTGTTGACTAAACTATCGGTGGGGCCAACACCTAGCTAGGGGCCGCTATTGGAGAGGTAACTCCGGGAATCGACAGTCCCCATGCAGACCACATTCCTACACCAATAAAACTGGTAATCTCAAGAGGTTTCAGTATGGTACCAAACATTTTTCATTAGTGATGGCCCCTGTAACCAAAACATTAGCGCCATTTGCGTTGCGCTTACCTCACGCTCAGGTTGTTATACTTTCTATCAGCCGAACTGTCGGTCTCAATTCTCGTCAAAGATCCAGCTTAGGGGCAACCCACACACGCACGCACGCACGCACGCACGCACGCACGCACGCACGCACGCACGCACGCACGCACGCACGCACGCACGCACGCACGCACGCACGCACGCACGCACGCACGCACGCACGCACACACACACACACACCACCCGACCAACCCCACCCCCACTTCTCCACCGTACCGCGCACACATGGCCTTACATACACGCACGCACGCACGCACGCACGCACGCACGCACGCACGCACGCACGCACGCACGCGCGCACGCACGCACGCACGCACGCACGTGCCTGACGTACTTACAGAATATATATATATATATATATATATATATATATATATATATATATATATATATATATATATATATATATATATATATATATATATATATATATATATATATATTTTATATATTTATATATATATATATATATATATATATATATATATGCACAGCATACGTTTCAACCAGCCATCTGTATATAGCCATCAATTCTTTTTACTCAGGATTGGCTTGGAGTCTGGTTTCGTCCGCACTAACTTTCTCGCTCGTGTATACAGCAATGGTCTGGTGACGTGGCATTATCCCAAGGTCATCCAGACAGCGTGCAAAATGAACGTCTCCCGGTTTCCTTTTGACAAGCAGGAATGCCCTATCATGTTTAGTTCTTGGGTATACGACGGCCATCTACTGGTACTGGAAAATAAGACTGCACATGCTGAGCGAGACCAGTACAGAGACCACGGTGAATGGCAACTAACACACCTCCCTGCCAAGCAAAACATTATAAAAACGTACAAATGCTGTATAGGTACACCATTTTATGACGTCACATACACGATTGGCATTCTGCGCCGCTCATTATATTATACGTACACCCTTGTATTTCCGTGTATATGTCTGACTTTTCTGTGCCTCACGGGATTCCTACTTCCGGTGCAATCTGGCGAGAGAATTTCGATGAATCTGATGATACTTCTAGCACAGGTTGTGTTACTGTTGGTCATCTTTGACAATATGCCCGCGCAGTCAGAGGTCATTCCGATTATAGGTGTGTACGCAATTCCCGAATCGTTAGTTATCCATTAAACTACTAATCAGTATTGCTCCCAGAATATGTTTCTTGAGCTGACTGCTGATAAAGTAAAGTTATTTACTTATGAAGCATTAAAACTAGCATGAAATCTTGTATAGATTTCAGTGACGATCGCCTCTTTCGAAGCCACCATTTTACCTCGATATTCGCAGCCGACATTATTTAACATTGTTATCTCTATTATGCAATTCCAAATATAAAGCTATTCCCCTAACGCTAATGATAATCATTGTGCTGTCTTCCGTCACAGGTGAGCAAAGCTGCGCCGATAGTGCATAACCGATTCAAACGCACATTCAAAATGGGCGGAGCATAGCTAGAAATAGGCGGTCCTTGGCTAAAAATGTATTGTTCTTATCGTTGTTATTTTATTAGGCGTGTACATTGGCGCATGCATCATACTGATCACATTTTCAACTGTTCTCAACATTCTCGTCCTGTATATCTACTTCCGTGGTACACGTGGACGACGCATGCCCCAGTGGATGCGGAAGTACCTCCTGCATGGCGGTGCCTTCTTGCTGGGATACAGGAGTATGCTAGCAGCCGAGAAGTCGGCGCATGAAGGACAACAAAAGGAGAGGAAACTTTCGGTAATATTCCTCGGAGGGGGGGGGGGGGGGAACTATTTCATTTGTTCGTTCTTCCTTTTTTCTTCCTTTTATCTGCACGCATCATATCTACCCATCCATCCAGCAATGATTCAAATATCCATCCGGCCGTCCGTTTAGCCATCCGTCCGTCCGTCTAGCCATCCATCGGCCCGTCCATCCGTCTGTCTGTCCGTCTAGCCGCTCATCCGTATGTCCATCCGTCCAGCCGTTAATCCATCCATCCATCCATCCATGCATCCACCCACCCAGCCACAGACATACTCGCGAGCACATCTGCACACACGCCCGCGCGCGCACGTATGCTCTGTGTAGCTATGTATCCGTCTTTTCAATATATCCCTTCCTCCCTCCCTCCCTCCCTCCCCCCCCCCCCTCTCTCTCTCTCTCGCCCTCCCCTCTCTATCCCTCTCCCTCCTCTCTCTCTCTCTCTCTTTCTCTCTCTCTCTCCCCTCTCTATCACTCTCCCTCCCTCCTTCTCTCTCTCTCTCTCTCTCTCTCTCTCTCTCTCTCTCTCTCTCTCTCTCTCTCTCTCTCTCTCTCCCTCCCTCCCTCCCTCCCTCCCTCCCCACCTCCCTCCCTCCCTCCCTCTCTCTCTCTTCTCTCTTTCATTCATTCATTTATTCATTGATTCATTGATTCATTGATTCATTCATTCATTCATTCATTCGTTCATTAACATATTTATTTATTTAGACGGCGTTGCGCTCATCTACAATGCTGACGCCGAGTTTATCTTCAATACCGAGACCGGGTTCAATCTCTTCCTCGCCAATGCCTGTAAGTGCACCAGGCCAGTCGGCAAGCAGGAGGGTACCACATACGACAGTAACGCCGGCTTTTGAAGCACATCACCAACATGGGAACCAACACGGCTCACAGGATTCAGTTATTCATCGTGGTAACATGCGCTTCGAAGACATTCCGCCGGGTGAATTCCTGGCTAGTCGCACAGATTCCTTGGACTATGAAAGCAGGTTTTTGAAAGCTAAGCTGCGAAATTCTAAGTTTGCTGAAGGTGAAATTTTCAATGAATGGAAAGTGTTCTCCTTTGTGTTGGATCGGTTCTTCTTTATTGCATACTTCATCATCACATTCGTCCTGACACTGTACATCCTTATTTGAATTGTCCTAGAAACATGCCTACATCATGTTGTGACTAGATCACCATCATCGTCACCGTTATCGTCCCCGTGATCGTCGTCGTCTTCATAATCATCGCCATCATCTGACTCCTTGCAATCCTTGTTTAGATTTATGTTTCAGCAGCATCTTCATTATCGTCGTCGCCATCGTCATCACATTCACATTGACTACACAGCCTTGCTCAATTGCACTAGACTTATACAATAGTAACTGGATAATCATGCACCCATAAACGGTGTCATTCTAGTACAACTTCAAACTTGATCAGATTCTAGTATCCACTGTGACCTAGCCTGCTTGCGCTTTATTTTGCATCCGCCCAAGCTCATTCGAGATATATGTCCGAGACTTGCCTGGAAGGATACTAGGCTGGTAGGTTTCAGAACATGTATACGGAATTGTTATTGGTCAATTTTTCTGGCGGCCATCATGGATTTTCTGAAAATTTCTGGAAATCAGTTAAAAGACTCCTCTCAGTAACCACTTGATCGATTTGAAGCAACTTTGTTGGAAGGACACTAAAGTGGTATGCGTCAGAACTTGTATACATAATACTGATTGGTGTATTCTTTTAGTGGCCATCTTGATTTTTCGGGAAAATGGCGGGAAATCGTTTAAAGCGCTACTCATTGACTACTTGGGCAAATTCAACCAGACTTTGCTGGAAAGATACTAGGCTGGTAGGTTTTAAAACTTGTATACACAATCTTGATTGGTCTATTTCTTTGGCGACCGTCTTGGGTTTTCTGAAAGTTTCTGGAAATCACTTAAACACATACTACCCAGTAACCACTTGAACAATTTCAAGCAAACTCGGCTGGAAGGGAACGAGGTGGGGTGTGCTTCAGAGCTTGTATACTGAATCTTTATTGGTCAGTTTGTTTGGAAGCCATCTTGAATTTTCCCGAAAATGGCTGGAAATCGCTTAAAACTATACTCCTTATTAACCGCTTATTCCAGTGGCCATCTTGCTCTCTAAAATGACATCTCAGGAACGGATCAGGCTGAAACTCAGTAGATTTAATTCCATCGATAATTAAGGGTGGTTAAAGTTTGTTCAAGAGAACTTGATCCTTGATAAAACATGGTTGTCATGGACCAATCAAAATTTATTATTTGATGGCCAAATTGGATATTTTTATTGGCTGGATGGAATCCAAGGTTCAGTTTGATTGTGTGGTCATCGTTCATCATTACATTCACACTAAATATCGATTTACTGAATTCCCAAATTTGTATTTTATGCCTTGTTGCTGCTGAAATTAAGGTGTTATGTCTGTTCAAATGCTAATGGTTCAAATGCTAATGGTCCAAGTGAGCGTTAAGGGTCATGGGCCTCTTGTTTTGTAATCATTAGGGTCTTGTTTATATTTTGCCATGTTTCTTTAAATATTTGTGTGCGGTTGTCATGGAAATGGTAATGTAAACAAACACTGTAAACAGTATTTAAAATGACAAAACCAAATATTACAAGAATTACGATTCATAAAATTAGAGTTTTGGTATATTTACACTAGATCCTTAAATAATTATTAAGAACAATGATTGATCTTAACATTTCATTCACTTTGATGGACCAAAAATCCTTGACGAGTCGTAACTAATAAGTGACAATATCCATTAAACGGTTAGACAATAAATTAACAGCTGCATTGATACACGTGGGTAAATGTACTGAAATTAGATATTTATTTATATAACTGTTATTCCGCGGTAATTCTAGAAACTGCTTTTTCAAGTAAAACAAGAAAACTATGTTCACTTTCTCCTCACTAATTCCAAATTATCCTGACATCAGCATCCCCTATATGCACTATTAAAGTTCCTACTGGTTTTAATTTGCCACCAATGAATGTCTCTCGTCTATATTCAGAGAAAATGTTGAACATATCAAGTGTGTCATTGCTGACAAGAAATTCAAAGAGGTTTACTATCAATTGTTGAATCTGACAAGAGAAAAATGAATACATTTATTCACAGTACAGTTACTACTGACGGCGATCACTCCTACAGTGCTATAACTTGCTGAAATATTAAGACATTTCCTGAAATGGCTAAGAGAACACAGATCTATCTCCATGGCAATGCACAACAACCTCATGTTAATGCTGAAATGGTATTTCACAGATCAATTATAATCTCACAAACACGACCTGAATTCACAATGCTCAGTGTGTTGAGCCACTCTGTTAAAGCCATTCCTTCATCACCTTTCCACGAAGACGGCGCTATTATCGCTATAAAAAATAGCCAAATAAGCCTGAACTGATACATACTGGAGAGCAAGATAATGTCAGAGCCAGAACACATCACGCCGCCTATAGGTCTTCTTCTTCTTCTTCTTATCGATCGCTGGTATCACACTTGGAGAGCCGTTCTCAAGATGAAATCTGTGGTTTTCTGCAGTTCTTCCACAGGCCCATACAACTTTTCAAGAAAAGAGGTTGACAAAGGCTAGATCTCTTCTCTCAGCAGCTGATACGTACTGCAACATTGAAGTATGTGCTCTGTGGTCTGTTCTGCTTCTCCACAAGGACAAGCGGGCGATGTCGTAAGGTGGAACCGCATGTACATGTGTTGGTTTAGTCTGTTGTGTCCAGTTCTGAGACTAAAAATGGTCACTTGCTCTGGCCTCGAGAGATGATGGTAGGCATCTTCTGATCGAGGTGTTCTATAGAGTGACTTGATGATGGTCTTCATCTCTGTATGGGTAACCATGTTTTCTGTCTGATTCTCTTCTGCACCAACCTTTGCCATCTTGTCTGCTTCCTCATTTCCTTGGACTCCATAGTGTGAGGGGATCCACTGCAATGCATTTGATGGTTTGTAGTGCTTCTTCAAGTTGTGGCAGCTTACCTTTGGTGATAGCCTCAAGGACGGAGCGGGCATCAGATAAAAAGACAATCTGTGCAATAGGGTCTGCTGTTCTGCTGATGGTATTAGCTGCATGAACTAATGCTTCGACTTCAGCTCTGTAGTTTGTGCAGTGTTTGCCTGTCGGTATTGCAGCTGACTCATGTTGTCCGTTCGGATACTGGATGTGCAGTCCAGCACCTCCGCTCTTAATTGCATCTTTGGCTGATCCATCTATGTAGATCCTTATCCATGTCTCCTGAGGGTACATTTCTTCCAGCATGGATAGGGTCAGGGCCTTCTTGCTCACATCACTGTGTTCATCTTTGGTTGTGAGATGAGGTACTGTGGTGCGAATAGCTATGCACTCTAGTTTGTTTTCCCAGGGTGGAGGATCAAGTGTGTGGTATGGGTCTTCTATTTGTGCTGGCAACATTTCTTGGTGTTTCCTTTGAAGTGCTTTTGTCTCTTTCACAAAACTTGATCTTTTAAGTCTTCCTGATGACAGCTGTGCTTGCCTGATCTTCATCGGGTGGTTGTTGAACGATTTGCACTTTGCAGCTTGGATCAGTGCTTTGCATTCCCTTCCTTTGCTAGGTGGGGGTGATGCCTGCTGTCTGCTCCATTTTTCCTATTGGTGTTGATCTCATTCCATCAGTGATGATGCGCAGTGCCTGGTTTTTTACTCTGTCAAGGTTCTGTTGATGAGATTTAGCTGCTGTCATCCATGAGCTGGATCCATACTCAAGGTGTGGTCGTACGGCACCTAGGTAGATGGTCTTGAGGATCCTTTCATTGGCACCCCACTTTGTTCCTGCCAGCTTCCTCATGATTTTTAGCTTTCTTCTGGCCTTTGGCTCTGCGTTCTGGATGTGCTCCTTCCATGTTAATCTTCTGTCATAGGTGACTCCCAGGTATGTCTGCTGGTCCTCATACTCGAGTGGAGTACCGCCCAGTGTCAGATTACCAATCTTGGTTTTGATGGACAGTGAGAATAGCATGGCTTATGATTTTTCTTTGTTGATGGTAACAAACCAGCGATTGGCCCAAGCTGTAATTCTGTCCAAGGCGAGCTGCATTCTGTACGTGGCAGTCGTTGTGTACTCCTCGGTGCACAAAAGTACGAGGTCATCTGCATAGAGGGCTGCTTGGATCCCATTGGGCAGCTCTGCTACAATGTCATTAATGAAGAGTATGAACAGAGTTGGTGATCATACTCGGCCTTGTGGCACCACTTGTCTCAGCAATACATTCTGTCCAGATTGTCCGTCCACCAGCACCCTAGCTCTGTGATTGTGTAGGTATGACTTGGTCCATCGGAACATGTTGCCACCGATGCCTGTGCGCCAGAGCTTCACGAGGAGGCCATCCTTCCACACCTTGTCAAATGCCTTCTGCAGATCGATAAAGGCAGCTAGCATCACCTTCTTGGCTTGAAGAGTGCCCTCTATGATATTTGCAAGATGTGTTATTTGATCTTCTGTGCTCCTGTATCTTCTGAAGCCGGCCTGCTCTGAAACTATAATGTTCTCCGACTCCAGGTACCACTGCAACCGCTGGTTGACGATGCACTCCATGGTCACTGATAGGACGGTAGCTCAGCACTTTCGTCTTGTTCTTCTCTTTTTCAGAATAGGTTTCATTCTGGCTTCCTTCCAGCACTGAGGAACCTCTCCATTTGTTCAACTGAAATTAAAGATGTCTAGCAACTTGCGGAGAGATGCATTACCAAGGTGTTGGATCATTTCATTCGTAATGCCATCTGGCCCGGGAGATTTCTTCTTCATCAGTTGGCGGATAGCCTTCTTCAGTGCTGCTAAACTAATGTCAACTTTCATTGCATCATGAGTGTTTGTGTCTGTTCTGTCCTTTTGCTCTTTTCTAACCTCTTTTTGACGCATTCGTGGTATAGAAATGTTGCTTTCTTTTGCATATGCCTTCGCAAAGGCATCTGCAGCCAGCCTTCCTGTCAGTGTTTGTCCATCTTCTTCAAGAGTAATCTTCTCTCCCCCGACACCCTCATCATTCAGTGCTTTAGTCAGTCTCCATAGCTTTGTGGTGTCTCTCTCTAAATTAAACCCTGCCGTCCTTTCCCTCCGGCTTCTTCTTTTGGCCTCCAGCTAGGTCTTTAGATACCTGGCTTTAGTTTGTTGTAGCGTGAAGTGGTTTTCATGACAGGGATTACATCTTCTCTGGCCTTGTCCCCTCGAGGAATCGCTTCGTTGGCAGCCTTGAGGATACTTGAATTAAATTCCTTGACCACATTGTTGATGTTTCTCCCTTCTACTGCTATATTTTTGGTAGGCTTATTGGAACCAATGCCGAACAGACTCCAATTTGCCTTTTTGTGGTTCCACCTTGGATGTTGAGGTGAACTTGTCGAAATACTTCCAAAAAGAGAGAGGATGACTGGCCGGTGGTCGCTTCCTCCTAACTGCGATCCGACCACTCTACTGAGGTTTCTGTGAATGTCTTCTGTACAAAATGCCAAGTCCGGCGTTGTTGTCGAGTGCCACCGGTGCGAATAGAAGGTACGCTGATCTGTGGGATTGTTGACAAGTAAAAGGTGCTTTTCATCTTGCCTTGCTTCAATGTCTTCGCCTCGTTTATCAAGTGTTCTATATCCCCAGCTCTGGGACTGGCTATTAAAGTCTCCCGCAATGAGGAAGTGGCAGTCCGGGACCTGGATTGTGTCAAGTGAGAGATTCTTGTCATTAGGGCAGTAATAATTGACAATGTCAATCACAAAGTTGCTGGTTGTTACCTTGATCTTGATATATTCTGCCTCTTCCATAAAGGTTTTGATCTGGCTGGCGTTCATGCTGTTTCGGACCAAGGTGATCACCCCGCCTTTCTTTCTTCCTCTTCGATCACACCGGAAAATCTGGTAACCGCTGATCTTAAATGGTTTTCCTTCTTGCAGGTGTGTCTCTTGGATGCAGCAGATATCAATATTGTTTTCGTACAGGAACTGTTCGAGCTCTGATTTCGTGTTGGTAACCCCTTCTGCGTTCCAGTGCATGATGTTGATACTGGGGTTCTCTTTCGGTTTGGTCTTCTCTTTCGGTTGGTCAGTAGCTCTCCATCCTCGTCCCCTGGCTCCACAAGACGAGTTGATGGGACCTCCAGTAGCTGAGGGTGGGCTCTTTCGAGGCGTGGAGCCCGGCGCTGCACCTGCCTGGCGGATCCTCACAGGGCGAGCACCATTTCGGTTGATTCGATCTCCAAGTGTCATTCCATTAGCGTTGTGCATAATGCTATGGTTAGCCCCTCCAAATGTGTGGATTCACACCCAGTGGGTTATACCCCTGTGCCACGTTGAGGCCGAGCATATAGTCTTAAGCAAGGACCGCCTATAGGTAATGGCCGCTGTGTCTATGTTAGACATATCATGACCGAACTACAATCGATGGCCAGCAACAGCAACACATTTAGAGATCTTGCGCACTCGTATATGATACGAGTTAGCATGTGTACCAAACATGTAGATGCTATAATGTTATTGATCAGTATGAGTGCAAAGACTTCATCATAGGTGAAGAACGGAATCTAAGGCTAGCTGTAGCAGGTGGTGCATTACAATAGTAGGTAATTGCTGGTCGTCCTCTGCCACCATGGCAAAAACGTATGGCTCTCTCAGTGAACAAAGCAGCATTAACAGACTTCATTTGTTCCCTACATTGTTGAACATATAGCAACCAGACCTGAAATCCTGGCACACGCTCAAAATATAATATTTCTTGCTGGTGGCTTTTGCGATGGACTGAAAACAGTTTGTGTATCTGCTGATGGAGCAACATCAACAACAGATCTCTTCTGCTAACACGAAGAGGCAGATACGCGTATGATCATTCATGCCATAACTGCGGATCATACATTTTGAGGAAACATAAAAACCAAGTCTTCTGACACCGATGTCCTTATTCAGGCTATGCATTACTTCGCAAAGTTACAGAACACATAGCTTCTTTATGTTGAAATGGATACACTAACAACTAATGCGGATCTCTAGTGGTTCATTCCTGTTCACCGCCTGTATGTATGATTACTGTATTCTATGGCTGTAGTAGTAGAAACATCATACAGCTGCAATCAGTCCTTCTTCGCCTTTTTTCACTGTGTCTTGCCCTCAGCCAAAATCCTTAGCTTCCTCAGGTCTATTCTTGACTTGAGTGCCGAGTCCTGCTCTCTTGAGGTCACCTCGTAGCACGCTTAGCAGATTTATATAATGGCGTCCTCTCCTGGCTTTTTATTTGCTGGCTCGGAGTAGGGCGAATTCCAAGGCGCCCTGTGGTGGTGTGTCTTCTGGCATCCTTAGCACACGACCAAACATCTTTGCTGGGCGATTTTCACGGACAGTGGCAACGTATTACACATCTTGTAGAGTGCATCAATGGGAAATTATGCTGTCTGGTCATCGGTGTCCAGTGATAGTGTGTAGGTGTTTGCGGTGGCAGGCATCGAGTTTGTCTAGAACTGCCTTTGGAGCTGCCCAGCTGTTACAGTTATACAGCATCAAGGATACGCAGGGTGCTTTGTATAAACATAGTCTTTTTGTAAATGGCATCTTTGATCTACGAATCCATAGCTTCTAGAAAGACTGAAAAACTATGTTCCCCATGATGCAGCGTGCAACAATGTCAGTAGCACTGCAAAACAGTGCGCCCAAGATTGTACTTTTCCTCCATGGATTCATTCATAAAGAGATTCTCAATTTTTAGTTTGCTTGCAGCTATTGGGAGAAGTTCGTCAAGGAGTTTCTTTTCCTCGTCTATGATGTCCACATCGTCGGCATATTCCATCTTTAGCAGTATACTGTCGAACTCTCCCACACGAAATCAATGCAAGGTAACAGGTGAAAAGCACAGGAGATAGACACTGTGGGAAGCCGATTGATGTTTCGAGTTCATCTTCATTGCAACTGGCCTGGTCTAGTACATCTAGGATCTTTGAGCTAAGTGTTGCATAGTCAACGCATATGGCCCAACTACCGAAAACGCCAAAAAGAATCCAGCAATATTAGATTCCTTCTATGCAGAACTGAGCTCCCCCATTACAATACCAGCTTAATGGCAATTGGCAATTGTTCGTGTATGGAGATTTCAACTCCAAGCTGGGTAAACCCGGAATTGCGGACAAAAGTACAGGACTTGGCTTATGTATAGTATCGTATGGAGAGGGCACATGTATACAACCGCAATGGAGATGCACTGGTGGTATTCCTTAGTTCCAATGGCCTATATGCCACAAATACAGTTTTATAACATCCATGCCATCGCCGGACAACATGGACCAGACACATTTCTGATCGCAAAGCCCCAAAATGTCTTCAACCAAATAGACTTCATGCTATCCAAGACAGAAGCAAAACCCCTACTTCGGAATGCTCGTTCATATGGAGGCACAGACCTCAATTCTGACCATAAGCTAGTCATTACACGCCTTCAGATGAACCATTTCTACCTAATATAAAAACACCATACCAGGCAAAAGGGTAGAGTCACCTACAACCTACCCAAGCTCATCAGCTACACTGATACTCCAATGTCATATAAAAAGGCCCTCGCGGAGCAAATAGCTAACATCGACATCAGCTCTGAACCAAATGATGCCCTAAACAAAATACCGAAATCTATGGAATCATCGGCTTCCAGCACCATAGGTGTTCTTAAAAACGACCGAACTAGGTATATTGACGACCATCTAGTAGTAAAACTGTCAGCGGAGCAGAAAGTATTATGGCTGCGCATCTATCAAAGTGGCCAATGTGAAGACCGCACCAAACTAAACCGGGAGCGCAATAACATTCTGCGCCACATTAGTGAATGCTTAAAAGGTCTTGCTATTCAACAAGCACAATTCCCTAGCAGATGAAATCGCTGCCACGGATGACTGTCACAAAATGTTTTGGACAGCCCGAACCCTGAGAGTTACTGACTACATACCGACACTCACTGTACACAACTCTGAAAGACACTTTCTCGGGACTGCCCAGGGCCAGGCTGAGGCGATTCGCGAATGGTTCAAGGAACAGTTCACTGACCAAGATGATGATTGCTTGCATCCGTTCACAGGAGACTCTGGGCTATTACTAACACCAATTAAAACAGCAGAAGTTGAGAAGGCTCTTAAAACCCTGAAGAATGGACGTGCATCTGGACCTGATGGCATGAGCAATGAACTATTCAAATATGCAAGTGACATTATCTCAAAACCGATCACGCACCTAATCAATTCAGCTTTTATGTACCACCTTTCCATCGACGCTGTATCGCACTACCCAAGCCCAAGAGGCCACCTGCCCCCCCCCCATCCCCCTAGACAATCTGTGGCCCAGTGTGCTCCACAACAGCACACAGTAAATCCTATCCAATGTTACTACATGCCACATCCGAGACACGATCGATGACTTCACCGGATCATATCAAAGTGGCTTTCAAACGTGGACGCAGCTGCGCAGACATTGTATGGGCTCAACGCATGCTTGTAGTCATGTCCAAACACTGGGATTTTCACAAACTGGGCATTGACATAGCATGAGCTATCGACACAATTAAATGCTCAAAGGTCCTAGATGCGAAGTTGTAAATCACATCATTCAACAAATTCTTCCTGCATTACATGCCTTAACAGGGTGGCGACGCGGTATCACCATTCTGTGACTTCAGCAAAACGTAATTTTGACCATCAATGAAAACATTTCCAAAGAAAGATTCTCATCCATCATTTGATGTACTAAGAACTTGAGAAACAGACTAGGCAATAAATGAGGCCAGAAATTTGTTGGAGATCTCGAGTATCCAAAAGAGGTATACAAGGAGGTCCGTGGCAATCGTAATGTTTTGCGACTTAAACTTGCAGATAAAGATATGCAATGGACCTTTCCAGAGTAATGACGTCATATGACGTCATAATCAGCTAATCGTGGTGTAGGATGACGTCATAATCATTACGTCATAAATAATTTTATACGGCATGGCCCGTCTTTAACTCTTAATAGTCGGACACGTTGTACAAATTGTATGTCTCTACTATTTAATAAACATGCTGTTGAATATTTTGAAACTAATTTGACTGGGCAGTGTTGCTGCCATAGGCAGCATCAGTGCCCAGTCAAACTAGTTTCAAAATATTCAAAAGCTTACCTGCATAGTTTTCTGGAAATTGATAGTCAGTGAGTTCAGAGATCGATCCCAACACGAGCGAGGTGTAGGAGGAGCTTAGCTAGAGGTGGGCGGGGCATAGGTAAAAATGGAAATGTCCATTGCATAAACGTGTTCCTTCAGAAGTGAGCCTCCTGCACTATGTTAATCCGGTATGCTTTCAAACTCGGATTCGGATGCTGTCTCACATTAGTAAGCCAAATATACCTTCGCCATATGGAACTGGTTGGCACTGGGAATTGAAATTGAAATGTGTTGATGGCCCTTCAGCTACTGAGATTGTAGGCGATCTCCTGCGTGCATGTCGTGGGGGTCAACCATAGATGCAACTGTTCCAGGAATGGCATGGCATGAACGGAACATGCAGTGCCTTTGCAATGTTAACGAAGACTGTATGAATGAGTATTATTATCAAACAGGTCAATTTAATAAAATATACTTGAAAATCTCGTTTATGAGTCATTGGTTTTTTAGAAAATTAAATGATACATAATCCATCTATAATAATTTACATTGTAATACATCGTAAATTGAGAGGAAACTCTCAAACAATGAATGATTGATAAATTGTTATAAGTAATCTACATATGTAATTACCTTAACTACTAGAAAATAGATTTTTCAATCTTGACAATTAACACGACGAAAGGATACTGTACTAGCTTAAAACTTCTGAGCTTGAAATTGCGCATTATTTTAATTTTTTCCCCCGTCTCCGATCTTGTGTTTCGTGTGGGAATTTTCGTAAAACAAGACATGAAATTGACCTCGTCTTAGTAAGACGTCTTGAGCGCACCATAGGCAGCAACAGCACCCGGTCAGATTCTAACATCATAAGGACTTTGATGTTTCTGGTTTGGGGTGATGGAACGGTTTAAGATACATTATTCATGGTCCATCTGTATTAAGGAGACACACCTTACGGTAGCAAATCACTGTTTATATGTAACTTTGAGTGGAGGGCATATATATGTATATATAACGTATATATATATATATATGTACATAATTTGTACTGCACATATATATATTTATATATATATATATATATATATATATATATATATATATATATATATATATATATATATATATATATATATATATATATATATATATATATATATATATATATATATATATATATATATATATATATATATTTGAGGGTTATGAAAATAACCCAAGTTTATGATGGAGAAATACAGTTTAACCTGTCTAGAGCGACCGACCAGGAACAGCCAGGCGGTCCTCTTAGACAGGTTCGAGTTTACATACAGAGTTCAATCTATCAGTTCGTGATATAGATATAACCTAAGAGGTTCTTTGTCTGTTAGGGGTGACTTGACACAGAGTTTTATCTGTAGAGAAGGCCAGGCCAGATACGAGCTCTCCTGATATTGCACTCTTTAGTAATGCGCAATAGAATTCATGTACGTTTTTGCACAGTTGTGATAGACTTTTTCCCTGTCACGCGAGTTAAAAATGTAGTTTGTAAATTCATATTTATTGATGATCACGCTTATATTTATTTTAAAATTATCGGAAATGTAGCGCAGAGTTGACAATTTGCGTCCAATACTTCATGTAGTGTCGGTATATACACCGTCTCCCAGCTATGAGTGCACATGAATTTGGAATTATTGGAATTACAGAGACATTTTTACATGCAAATTCACCTACTAACCTTATCAATATAAAGATCTAAACATTTGTTGAAAAGCACAAAACCACGGGCAAGGGAGGTGGTGTAGGCATGTATGTTAAAGAAAATGTCCAATTCATTGAGCGAGATGACCTTACTAATATTGAAGAACGTATTCAAACAATGTTTATCGAAATTCAAACACCGAAAGGAAAAAATTAAATTGTAGGTACAATTTATAAATCACCTAACGGCGATAAGGAACGTCTTATTGAACTATTAGGAAAAACTTTGGCAACTATTCAAAAGGAAGACAAAACTTTCTACACCATGGGTGACTACAATATTAACCTGATGAGACAAACTTGCTTTCATACACAAAACTTTATAAACTTACTAAATGCTCATTCATTCTACCCAACCATTACAAAACCGACCAGAATAGGTGATGTTTCGGCCACAATTATTGATAATATATTCAGCAATAACATTAATTTCAGTAATAAATCGGAGGTAGGAATTCTCGTTACTGACACATCAGACCACCTACCAATTGTTCTTCTCGAAAGACAGCTGACCTGCAAAAAGCCATTCAAATATGAAAAAATTAAATGCAGAGAAATAAATCAGGTCAACATTGAACAATTTAAAAAACACATTTCTGAGCTGGATTGGCATGCAGTCACAGATATACAGTGCTGCGAAAATGCCTACACCAAGTTCCACGAAATTTGCACGCACATCTTCGAAAACAGTTTTCCCATGAAAGAAAAGAAGAAATTTAAACACAACTCGACCAAACCATGGATAACAACTGGACTGATCGCTGCCTGTCATAAAAAACATAAACTTTATTTGACGTTTATCAAATGTCAAACAAAGCATAATGAACAGAAATTCAAGAAATACAGAAACAAGTTGGACCAAATAATCAAAACAGCAAAAAAACATTACTACAATAACAAAGTTGAATTATGCAAGAATGACATAAATGAAACATGGAAAATAATTAAATCACTTTTGAATAAAAATAACCGCAAAGCGCAACAAACACAATTTCTACATAATAACAAGATAATAACTGATGATTTAGAAATTGCAACAGGATTCAATGACTATTTTGTTAATATAGGTCCAACAGTTTCAGACAAAATCAAATCAACATCCTCTAATAAATATAGTGATTATCTCACAGGCGAATATCAATCCTCTTTTTTCGCTAACCCGGTCACAAATGGAATTTTTTTAGCATTCTTAGCAAACTAAACCCTGCAAAAAGTGCTGGCTTGGATGGTTTCAAGTGGAGTATTTTCAAACACTGCACGCTAGCGCTACTAATACCCCTTAACCACATCTGTAACTTATCTTTCACTCAAGGCATATTTCCATCAAAATTAAAAGCAGCACGAGTAACACCTATATACAACGCAAAGGATTCATCTAACTTCACAAACTATAGACCTGTCTCAATACTTCCACTTTTCTCCAAATTAATGGAATGACTTATGTACAATCGGCTTATCAGCTACTTAGATAAAAAGTCAATCCTCTATACATCACAATACGGATTCCGTGAAAAACATTCAACAATGCTAGCACTAATTGAAATGACAGACAAAATAATAGACTCAATTGAAAAGAAAAATCACATAATAGGCGTTTTTTGGTCCTTTCAAAAGCTTTCGGCACTATCAATCATAAAATCCTACTAGAAAAACTTCCCTATAACGGAATCCGAGGAAGTGCACTCATCTGGTTTGAAAGCTATTTAAGTGACAGAACACAATGTGTGCAATTCAATACAACTTTCTCTGAAAACAGGAGACTAACTTGCGGTGTCCCTCAGGGGTCCATCCATGGCTCTCTGCTGGTCCTCTTGTATATGAACGATCTGCCTAACATATGCAAACACATGTCACTAATACTATTTGCCAATGACACCAATGCCTTTTGCTCTGACGAAGACATAGTTACATTATATAAAAACGTAAATAAGGAAATGGAAGAAATTACTAACTGGTTTTCACTAGATAAATTATCACTAAATGTGGATAAAACTAACTATATGTTATTTTCAAAATCTAGAGAATTAATAAATAAAGAGGTTCCAAAATAGTACATTAGCAAAAAGGAAATTGAAGAGACAACTTATGCAAAGTTCCTAGGAGTATGTTTAGATAAAAACTTGACCTGGGTCAAACAAATTGAAATAGTTACTGCAAAAGTAGCAAGAGGAATAGGTGTCATCCAAAGACTAAAACCATATATGACACAGGACACGGTTAAAACACTGTACAGCACCTTGATCCTCCCGCACCTCACTTACTGCAATGGTGTTTGAACTAACACCTACAAAAACAGAATATCCAAAAGTCTAAAAAAAAAGAGCATCAAACTATTTTCTATGCCAGCAGAGGGCGAAAACCTGTTAAAAGCAGAAAAATTACTTAAGCTGACCGACACAGGAAAATCTCAAATGCTAACTATTGTCAAAGACTTCCACCACGACACTTTACCCAAATCTATAGCCCCCTTTAGAAACAATATTAACATCCACCAACATAACACTAGAAGCAGCACACAAACTACATGAACAATACACACGGACAGTCATAGGAAAAAACACTGAATATCATTTGCAGCCACTAAGTTATGGAACAACACAAAACAGGAAACACGTGAGAAAATTCTATCAATAAAAATAAAAATCTACTTGATTAACACATACTAGTACTATCTAATTCATGCAGTACAGCTCAAAAATGGCCTGACTCGTCTACAAAACAAGGTAAAAAATGCTGGTTTATGCTCTTGCATAATTGGATCCTAAGACCCAAATAAGTTTATAGTATTTGACAGAAAATTTGTTCTATCTATATAACATGCTTCTTTTCCTGTTTTGAAAAAACTATTGACCTGCTACTACTGCTGATGCTACTTCTGCTGCTACAACTGCTACTAGCACTACTACATGTACTACATGTACTACATGTACTACTACTACTACTACTACTACTACTACTACTACTACTACTACTACTACTACTACTACTACTACTACTACTACTACTACTACTACTACTACTAGAATTATGACTAGATGATTCCACTAGCTATTATATCCAATAATAATTTCAATTACCATAGTAACAAGCTACAGGACGAGCAGGAGAATGAGCACCCATCCCCTCCATCCCCCTTCCCTTGTCCAAGGATGCTCCCCATTAGCCAGCATCCTGTAAACAGTATATCATCATTATAAGTAAAAGTACCCTCCCCAAAAAATAGATAAATGTTTATTGTCGTATCTATAATCATAGACATCCATGTCTATTATTGAAGTTGACTATGTTCCGTGCTTGACTGTTACGTGACTGTCTTGTCTAATAATGATAATAGTAATAATAATAACCCAATTTATTAACTCTTTCACACCCTGCTGTTACAGTATTATATGTTGGTTCGCGACTGAGAGAGGCCCACTCCTGAAGTTTTTCTTTCCACTGTAATGACTGACTAGATAATTGAACCGGTCATTGCGGTGGTGAACTCTCCTGGGGAGAATTGGCATATTTCCTTTTTGAAATTTAAACTGGTTATGTGGATCAAGGGTCAAAGGGTTAATAAGGAAGTAGTAAATGTAATGTCTGTATTTATAATTGTTTGTGTAAGTTCTGTCTTGTCTAATTTATATATACCTGTATATATGTGTGCAAGGTGTCCGCCATAACAATAGGTACTGCCTTAGGCGGGCAACCTGGTATGATTCGTGAATACGTTTATCTTGGAATTATTGAATAAATAATCTTGAATCTTGAATCTTGGTAGTTTCCGGGAACTTGCGGGAGTGTGGCTAAAAACGCTGTGTTTATTCCCGTTTCTTTGTCTAAAAAAATAATAACTGACAACATGGCAGAACGCTGATCTCGGTCAAGGAATAGACAAGTTCCATACGATGACGCGAATCCGGCCAATTAGACTGCGATTAAACTGCGTGGCGAACTCAGTAAGATGGGATTTAAGGTACCATATACCATGTCGAAAGCTGTACTAAAGGGACTTTATTTAGAAAATAAACAACCAAATCAAACACTCACTTCCACCAGTGATAAAGCCTCTCCATCAGATCAAGCGGTCGTGAGTAATAATGTAGAATGTTTGAATAAGTCAGTAGCAGCAGTGAGTGCTATGCCAGCTCAACCAGTAGTAATAATATCCGGAAGTACAGATACATCAGAGCAGAATATGTCCAGCATGATGGCTGCTATGCAGTCGATGCAACAGACTGTTTTAGGCCTACAACGGTCGATGATCTCTCTAATGGACCAAAACTCAACAACAGAGCAAAAATCTGATGCAGCAGGGAACACACTCTCGTCAGCCTATGCCAGCATGGAGTCCAGTGGTTCCACTTCTCAGTCGGCCGCAGTGCTACCACAAGGTAATGACATTAATGTTGGAGGGTATCATTTACCAAAATCTGAATATGGTATACCCTCAGAGTGCATACCACACTTGTATAGTATATCAGAGTCCGTGAAAAAACATATATGAGAGGGGAAGGACATTAACCTTGCTTCTCTATTAATCCCACAATTTGAGGAGGAAAATGAGAAAAAAGTTGACCCGCGGTTAAACAAAACATTAACCATCAGTGAGTTTATTACCACATTCGGTAAATTTAAACGTCTGATGTGTCGCAGGATTCTGGCGAGGCAAGATGAACTCGATCGTTATGAGGCAACAATTGTAGATATTCATGACTGTTTTGGGGCTCGTTTCTATGATTACCACTGTCGATTCTCAGCAAGGGCCTCTGCTGCCCCTAGAGACCACAACATGAAGGTGGATTGGACTATGACGGACAATGCTCTCCTTACTATGGTGGTGGGTAACTGTAGAGTAAACACGATGCTGAGTATGCTATGCAATTCAACCTCGCATGGCTCTGCTTTTTGTCCACTGCCATTACGTCGGGACCAATCAACATATGCACAAAATGTTCCGAGGTGCCCCAACTTGACATATGTTCGTCCAAATCCTAGTTTTGGAGCTCGATATGGCCGTCCTAAGACCATGATAGATGGTAAAGAGGTTTGCAATAACTTCAACTCTGGGAAATGTCAGCGACGGGGATCATGTTTTTATTCACATGTTTGTTCTTTGTGTAAGTCTGCGAGTCACCGAGCTAAAGACTGTTTTCTAACAAATCAAAACCAAACCAAACCAAGCCATGACAGTACGTGGCAACCAATGACAACAAAGGAGATAGGGCATTAAAGACGTGAATTGTTTCAACTCATCGGTCATTTAAACTTTGCCAGCCGTGTCATCATTCCAGGAAGGAGGGGTTTTTCCCCATCTTATTGCTCTCTCCACAACCGTCAAATCCTTACACTATCATGTTCGTATGAACAATGTGGCGCGAAGAAATTAGGATGTGGTTATTCTTCTTATCAAATTGGAATTGTATTTTAGTCTTCTACAATTTAAATGTCACGTCTAATGACGATATGAAACTTTATACTGGTGCTTCTGAATCGATAGGTTTTAGAGGTTACTTCCTGGGTCGATGGTTTGCTGAACCTTGGCCAGCTTCGCTGAAGAATAACATAGTTAAAGATGATGATGTGCCCATCGCTTTTCGGGAACTCTACCCAATTGTGGTAGCTTCAATTTTATGGGGCCATTTGTGGAAAAGACAGCGAATAGTATTTTTGTGTGACAATAAAGGCCGGTCTAAGGCAGCACATATTATGCCGTTGATGTGTAGACTCACATTAATTGCTGCTATGCAGAATTTTACAGTTAATGCTAAACATATTGAATGGCGAAAGAACGTAATAGCTGACTCTCTTTTTCGTTTGCAGATATCTCATTTTTTTTCCAGCTCGCTCCAGAGGCTTAACAGTGTCCATGCCGGTTCCTCCTCCGGAGCACATGATGTGGACCTCCAGCCCATCATAGACAGCTTGTGGAAAGCGGCTATAACCCCTAAGACCAGAAGCGTGTACCAAACAGGTTTTAAATCTTACATCAAGATCTTACTGTTGCCAGGGGTTATAACTTATCTTTCCATGCCAGACTTGCCAGTTAATGAAGCCCTATTAACTCAATTTGTCGCTCACTGTGTCAGCAACCTTAACATCACTCATTCCACTATCAAATTGTACTTGTGCGGTATACGCTTTATGTGTCTACAGAGCAATGTGAGTTCTCCTGTTCCCCAGCAATTACAACGCTTGTCAACCATCCTAAATGGGGTTAAACTTAGTCAAAATAAGCCAAGTAGACCAAGATATCCAGTAACATATGAAATTTTGAAGGAAATCTGCCTATGCTTACGCAGAGGGTTTTTGGGAAATTTCCTGGATTTATTATTAGAAACTGTATGCACAGTCGCTTTGTTTGGTTTCTTAAGGTGTGGCGAATTCACCGTTAATAACAAATTTGATCAGTCAGTCAACCTCTGCATCCAAGATATGGTAATTTCAACAGATTGTGTTCTGTTGACACTCAAAAGTTCCAAAACAGACCCGTTTAGAGATGGTGTGACAATAAAGCTATTTGTGACAAATGACATAATCTGCCCATACAATATTTGCTGCAAATGCTTACAAATCCGGCAGCAAATGAATCCGGCTCCTGTAGATCCTTTGGTCGTCAATAGCTCTGGGGAAGCATTGTCACGTGCAGAATTCATTGGAATTTTCAGACAATTACTGAATAGTGTGGGGATAGATTCTAACTTTCGTTTCGCATTGGTGCAGCGACAAGTGCAGCCTCCTCACATGTCCCAGACCACTTAATTAAGTTATTAGGTAGATGGAATACAGGGACGTGTTGCAGGTATATTAACACTCCACATAATACGCTCAAGGAGGCCCACAGGTCTCTAATTACACCCGATTAGGCTTAGAAAACACAATGTTACAGTTTAAGCCTGGTTTATTGGTGATATCTTGATTTTCATGCTGATATGAAACGTGGATATATATATATATATATATATATATATATATATATATATATTGTTATTATTACAGGGACCGACTTACCCATCACAATTTTACCGAATATCTTTCTTAACCAGTTCATAGATTTTTTCATTAGTTCCTGCCTAAGACAACACAGCTTCTGATCAAATTATTTTCAAATATTCAACAGCATACTTTTGTGGTCATAGTGTACATTAAGGGGTCGAGGTTCACTCTACCACTCGTTTTTAAGACCAAAAATTGCCATGGATGACCTCAATTTTAGATGAGGTCATCCATGGATGAATTCAAATGCTGCAAATTTGCATTGCGTATTATGAATGGATGACCTCAGTTATGTTTTGGTTGACCTCATTAATTGCCATGGATGACTTTAAATGTTCAAACATTTTCACCTCTGTTGTACATTAGGTCTTGTAACTAATAGATATATCAATTCCAGGGTTTTATTAGCCAACTGAAAGTTATCTCGGGTAAATTATTGGTGAAGGGATAGGCCAGTCCCTGTATTATGTGCCTTCACGTTATCCCATTACAGTACTGTTGTAGTGAGGTATATTTTGCACATGGGTGATTTTTGGTCGGTGTCTGACAAATTGTGTTGTAGGTAAGGTTTATTGTATCATAGTATACATATATACTGTTTAAGCATCTAGATTGATTAGATCAGGAGATTTTCCTTGAAGGCCGACTCGCATGCAATGTCTTGTCTGAATGTCATTGATTTATGGTACGGTACATACAGAATTCATACACAAGTAGGGAAGGTCTAGAAACATTGATTTATATGAAGTACATTCAAGTCATTTCCAGGCCATGAATCTATAAATATGCATTTTCTGTTAGAACTGAAGTATAGAGAAACTAATATTCACCGTGTTAGATGTGTCAGATTATTTCCGCAGGTGTATGCAATTTGTTTGTACTTTAAGCCATATTCAGGTCCTGATAAATGTATCTTATGAACAAGGTTTTCTATCAAACATTTTCAAGGCAGATTAGATGCCACATGGCTTATTAAGGGAGTTTATGGATATCATGTATTGTACTTATTTATGAGAATATACACTCAGCCTTTACATGGTACGCAATATGTCGTTAGTATAAACCAGTATGTATTTTTTCTGCTTAGATGTCAGTTTCATTATCGATTGACGAGGTCATCAATCATGTACATAGTTTTTCGTTTGGCGATCAGCCAGTATTTTAACCGGTTGTGATCATATTGACCATGGTTAAGTGGAACATTAACCGTGTCTGGAATGTGGTCTTATACAATTCAATTCGTCTCCTGCCTTAGATAATGACAGTTTCCAATCAAGTTAATTGGCAAAAGGGTGAGCTCTGTCGCTGCTTAATCTGGACATATACGGTAATTAACTGGTATTTATATATTTTTTAGTACCAATGTCATATCTTTCAAAGTTGAGCAACTATATGCAAAATTTTGGGTCAAACTGACATATAATCATATTTTATTCCAACTATTATACATTAGCATTGCAAGGTTAACCGCTTTGTACACATGTTTACTTACCACTCATGCATTATAATCTTGATGTAGACAGTTGAACCACAGTTCACTCTTAGGTTTGTTTGCCAAACTTACTCATTCTCATGCTTTTTCATTACGACCGTATGGTGTATACATTTCCATAGTTACGTTGAACTCATAAGTTATGCTCATATGTTTACATCGGGCCTAGTTTGTTTGTTTGTTTGTTTGTTTTCATCATTCTTGTACATTGCCACAGCGATGTTGAATCACCGTAAACTTATATTTTTCATATGTTAAACTTAATCATATGCTGTTTGTTTTTGCTCATATTTTATTGGAACGAGTGTAAAGTACCACATCGTAATGTACTGTATATGCATATTTGTATTGGAACTATTGTACATATTACTATAGCGTATTATACCCAAAGCGCATATTTTATAACAACTATTGTACATTACCACATCGTAATATACCTTATACGCATATTGTATTCCGAGGGAACGTGGACATTGTTTAAAAATCTGAGCTATAGGCATTATTTGATACATAAATCGAGCTTTTCAACTTAAGTATTAAATTACCCAAAGTTCATACAGCTGTTTTCTCTGTACAAAAGATAATTTTGACGTACGCTTCCCATCTGCTATTTAGTTATCAAGCTCTATACTTACCATGTAGCTTTGTGTCATCAGATGGCCAGCAAATCAAATCGTTAAAGCTGAGTTCGACCATACACCAAAGTTGTGTGTATAATAAATAGTTTAATCATTGAAGAGATGTTCTTGTTGTCATTGGTCCAACATATGTATATATATATTTATTTATATATATATATATATATATATATATATATATATATATATATATATATATATATACATGTATATGTACAAATTACGAACATGTGACGATATGCAATGTACTTAGTTATAATGCTATGATTAATTCATCAACGTTCAAGGGCGGATGTAGGATTTCATTAGGACATGGTTCCAATCCAGTGTAGGACTGGGAGAAGTGTCCACTCCCAATGTGAGTCAAGTGGTCCTCTCCGTCACAATTTGAAAAACAAAATGTCATTTCCGGTATTCTGGTAAAGAAGATGTTAATAGATAATATTGTGGTATTACGGAATATTGATTAATGAATTATCCACAAATCATGAGACTCATTCACACCATCGCGTGTTTCACATCTGATGAGGGCCAACAAGTTGAAGCCATCCTGCAGCGGAGGATTGATAAATAGTATCTTTATTTTGGCTCCAAACGTTGATTATAATTCAACTAAATAGTTTATGTTCAAAGGATGGGTCCGGATCTAGACACACACACACACGCACACACACACACACACACACACACGCACATACGTACGTACGCATGCACACACTCACGCACACAGACTCCACCCACCCACCCACGAATTTATAAATATAGCTGTAATATATAGTACAGCGCCACTATATTTTGCATGTTACCGTCATTACCCATATCTCTACACAAATACCCAGTCTGTCACTCAAGTATTTCACGTCATAATCAAAATAAATCACTTCTTAGCTGACGTCATAATCAAATGAGGTAGGTCCAACAGGAAAAGTAATAGTAACTGTCCGATTTGTATGTCTTTTGGTGAAATTACAATATAATAAACATTCTGTTGAATATTTTGAAACTAATTTCACTGCTGGCTGTAGCTGTCATATACTGCAACAGCTCCCGTCAAACAAGTTTCAAAATATTCATCAGCTTACCTGTATTCTTACCTGGAAATTCATTTCTAGGAATGCACGGTGCAACACGTTAAAATCGATTCAAATGCGCGTACTATGCCATGGGCATGGTATTCATATTTTAAAAAATAGGCACCATTGTTGTGCAGTGTACGTAGTGTTTTCTATGAGCAACTCTTTACTAGGTTCATAAATCAATAAAACAGTTTTATTATGTATTGACCTTTTCGGTTTATCCATCTATCAGCTGACGTCATAATCAACTAAGCGACCTGTAGCATCGCGTCATAATTAATTATGGCATGAATGACTTGTGTTAGTCTTTAAAGCTTAATACTCCGCAATGCTGTACGAATTGTATGTCTTTACCATTTAATAAACATTTTGTTGAATATTTTGAAACTAATTTGACTGGGCACTGTTGCTGCCATAGGCATCACCAGCGTTCAGTCAAATTAGTTTCAAAATATTTAACCGCTTACCTGTATAGTTTTCTGCAAATTGAGTCAAGGAGTGCAGAATCGATTGATTCCAACACGAGTGAGGTTTGGGTTGAGCTCTGCTAGAGATGGCCGTGGCATAGTGACAACTAGAAAGGGTTATTATAAGGCGAGTCTTCTGTCTTTTGGGGTCTTCAATTTAAGGCACCCATGCTGGGTCTTGAAGTTATTGGTTTGCTAAGTCTAACGCAATGCTATGTAATCTGTAATCTGTACTCGGAACGCCAGCCTCGATGGGCTCACCCCTGGCACGAGCAGGGTAACGAATAGTTGCAACTTGAGTTGCGCAATAGTTTATTATTAGTTTTTATTAATTTAACTAATGTTCGGAAGACACGAAGAAGCAACGGATGTTGCCGAGCACACGCGCACAAGCTGGATTGAATCCGTTGCGACACTGACGCTCCTGGGAGAGTATCCAGGTTATATTAATTTCCCAGGAACCGTAGCTCAGGCAAGCAATTCGAATCGTGTGCATACTGTACATAGTTCGTGTGTGATAGCTTGACAAAAGTCAGTGCGGCAAAAGGTGTATGTGCACAAAGTACAAATTCACGGAGATTTAGTTATATACAGATGGCTTTCCAGGTCAGTTCGCGTCAAATGAAGGGCATAGCGGAGAGCGCGTGTGATTCTGGATACTTTTTGATAGTTCTCTGCAGACAGGTTGATATCGGCGCAGGTGAAAAGTTTGGAGTGGTCCAAGATTAGTTGAGCCACGTTTTCTGGGTCAGCAATCAGCCTATCATATGCTACTGGGTCGATCTCCTGGAGTACAACAGAGCGGATATCTTCTAGATACGGTTTCCTGGATTCCATCAGCATTGGACAAGTTACGAGGACATGCACGTGTAATCGATCCAGAGGTGTACTATTGTGATTTTTTACGTCATAACTGTGCGTTTATGGCGTCACCATTTGTTATTGACCAACAACATTGTTTTTATTTAAATATCACTTAACCTGTTAGATCAAAAATAGGCCTAACGACTTTTTAAGGATAAACTTTATGTTACTTTAACCTCTGTTGAATACTTTGTAACTAATTTGAATGGGAATTTTTACTCTTGCTAAACATAAAAAAACCCCAGCAACATTAGTCTCAACATATATAACATCTTATTTGCATAGTTAGGTCTACATTGAAATTTAGATTATGGGTATTCATGTTTCAGCATTGTATAATCAATTCAAACGTGAGTACAAAGTGGACAGATATTTGCTAGAAATGGGCGGGGCTTAACTAGAAATGGGTCCGTCTATTGATAGGAGACCTGCGCTGACAGGAAGCTGAAACAATGGATAAATGCACTTTTAGCTATGTCCCGCCCATCCCTAGTTAAGATTCGCTCACGCTTTGCGTGTGTTGGGACTGATTTTTTGATACTTTGAACTCTAAATTATCAGACTCCTAATTTCATGGTAACAATACAGCTAACCTGTTGATATTTTGAAACTAACTCAACTGAGTTCTGTTGGTGCCTATGGTTAAAGAACCAGCCTATGGCACTAATAGTGTGCAGTCACATTAGTTTCAAAATATTCAACAGAATGTATATTAAATACTAAAGACATACCGTTCGTGCAACTGACAGACTATTGCAGGTTCATGGCAGAGTATTTCTGTTAATTATGATTGTGATGTCCGCCTGGATGCGACGTAATTGATTATGACGTCATATACATGACTGACAGATTGAATTCATTCATTGCTAGTGGTAGTCTATCTGTTCCCAGAACCTATAAATTATCTCCTACCTGCATCGATTTAACTCAATGTCCGTCCCTCCGAACGATCATAATGAATGAACTGATTTTCCAAATCGCTCACCAAGAAATTTCTTGGTGAGCGATTGGGAAATCCAGTTCACCCATACTGTCATATGACAGACGCAAATAATCGTCAAAATATTCCACAAATCAAGGCATTGGCTGATACACTGTATGCTTGGGAAGCGAGTATATTGTAGCTCAGACCTATAAATCTAGTACAAATTCAAGCAGTATGATAAGTCACTGGACAAGAGTTACTGGTACCAGTAGAGTAAGATTGGGCACACTCTTGATTAGCTCTCCGTTCAATGGCGTTCATGCATTGTTCTGAGTTGTTCATCCGAGATAGATTGTAATATGCTTGCTTTCCATGCGAGTTGCATGCATACAATGCGTTTCTTTACTAGTGAGTTAGCATGTCATAAGTGTGGAGAATTTGCATAAAGTTGTCTTAACCGAGCACGAAATCACAGATAGATCTAGGACCAGTTCTCTGACTTCATCCCATGGCAATTCGGATATGCCGGGTGAGACACCGGTATATCACAATTGGCATAGGGTGAAGTAAGAGAACTCAGACTTAGATTGATCACGCATAGTCCCCACTTTCCTGGGTTTTTAAAGGGATATTAATCTCATCTTAAATGCTGTATTAAACCGAAAGATTATGACACATAAATTCCTTATCATTCACTTCCCTGAGCATTTCTTTATCTGTATCGCAATCATTTGCTTTGTAACAGCTATTGTTGAGCCGTTCTAGCCACCATTTTGTTGCCCCAGGCGATAGCACGTCATGTGCCGATACAACGCATTCTTTATTATGTAATACTATTTATAGTGATTAATGTTTTGAATATTTTGAAACTGATTTGACTGGATGCTTGCTGTTGCTGCCCAAGACAGCAACCGTTTCCAGTTAAATTGGTTTCAAAATATTCAATAACCTACATGTATGGTTACTTTTACTCCACATTGACAAACTATTGATGGCAGATCTATGATTGAGCGTATATACCGAGGAGACAGCCTGCGATTTTGTAATTAGTTGAAAAGTGAATCAGCATAGCCTTCGTAGACTGAAGAAATGTTAGCAGTAGGGAGGGAACATATTTAGGTACCATTATATAACAAAAGCGATTAAAGATTGAGGCGACTTCTAACACATCATGGTACCATTAGTGACTGTCGCAATCAGTGTTATTAGTATTTCTGCCGGCATGGTTTCCTGTTCGAGCTTGGGCCCGGGTCTCATTATCGCCTCCATACACAGAATGGTTAAGCTCGGTTGTTGTCATTTGCTTGAAAATATGATGACGATGATGATGATGATGATGATGAGTGACTGTGTTTTGCAGCTGAACAAGTGAAAACTTCTTTCAGCTGCAATCAGTTTTTGCTCAACCTTCTCCACTATGTTTTGTCCACTGCGAGCATCCTGCACTCCTTTAGGTTCTTTCTCATCTTTAGTGTACCTAGTCTATGTCTGATCGCAAAAAACTTAACACGTTGCTGTTGTCGCGTGGTTGGCGTCCTTTGCGTGGCTGATACCTGTTAGCGCATA
This sequence comes from Chaetoderma sp. LZ-2023a, assembly GCA_034401795.1. NCBI lineage: Eukaryota > Metazoa > Mollusca > Caudofoveata > Chaetodermatida > Chaetodermatidae > Chaetoderma > Chaetoderma sp. LZ-2023a. Next base: position 95,143,853 of record CM067367.1, read on the forward strand.
CCACTGCAAATGTTACTGCTTTCTGAACAGGCCTATATTCTGCTATATAGGCGAAGAACATATTCTGACATAGGCCATCGTTGTTACACTAACACCCCCACACACCCCACTCACAAACACACACACCCGAACACACGCACACTACACTAGCACACACGTTCGCACGCACGCACAGATAGTGGTCTTGTGTTTTGTAGAGTGCTGCATTTGATATTAGACAGTGTGCCCAGCAATGATTTGGAGCTGACCAGCTGCTGCAATTGCATAGCATTATGGAAACACATTTAGCATCATCTAGTTGCATCTTGACTATTGGGGTGGGGTGGGGTGTGAGATGTCTCGGGTGCGGTCATCATTCATTTCTGTGGTGTCCAATAGGTATACGTGAGTGAACAATGTTTTGTCTTTAATCACGAAGAGGTGTGTAGCCTTAAGATGTTCTGAAGCTATAGGACATAGTGCATCAAAAGGGTATTTTTCCTCGTCGGTAACCTCAACATCATCAGTATACTCCATTTCAAGTGGCATACCTATCATTAACATTGGAGGAGTTGGTCTTGTTTAGTGTTCTTAAACAGATAATAGAGGTGTGGCGAGGTAGCAAGTGAAGAGCACTGGTGAAAAATCATCACTTTGTGGTGAGCCTATTGATGGTTCAAACTGTGCAGAATGCGTTGATTTGACGTGAACATTTAGTTCATTATCGCAGCCAGCTTGGTGGAGAAATTTGAAGGATATTCTGTTGTTTCTTGATGGTATCAAATACACATTGACATGTCGATTCTCATTTTGCAGAAGTCCCAATGCTTTGATAGTACTATCGATGTCAATATTCGTTGTGACCAACCTATGTCAGCGCAACCATTAACATGGTTCCTCTTAAAACCACTCTGCCAGTTTCCAGTAAATTTGTCAATTTTATCTCTGATGCGAAATAATGTCACGTTTGATGTTTGGATATTGTACAAAAGCATTATTGGTCTCGGGTTGGAAAGATAGATGCTTGGGTTGCTTTTTTTATGGTGTTGAAGTACGATGAGTGCGCATATAGTTTCGATATGGAGGTGGTCATACGCAGAGATGATGATGTGTGTGATTTGTGTTGATATGGAATTATCTGCATATGCAAGGTGTTCATTATCGCTGGCATCAAGCACACGTGAACGGCCATTTGTTAGAGATGTTAATGTTTTTTTAACTTCTGATTCCGTTATTGGCTTTTGCAGGGGTCGTAGCTGGCATTCAAATGTGGGTAAACATTAGTTTTCTGTTTGAATAATTCCTTGATTGTATCAGCATTGGACAGAGCCGATAAAATAACCATCAGAGTTATGTACAGCATGTGGTTGTTGCGTAGAACTGATTTTTAATACACTGCCTGCTCTGAACATTTTCTACAATCATCGGTGGATGTGATCTCATTTACAAGGTAATCTGTTCTTTTGATGGCGAGTTCTTTCAATTGTTCACCGATTTGGTGCAGGATCTTATTGCGATTCTGTTTTAGTTCAGTGTGGTGTTCATTTCCGACTGCTTTGATATATTTGCGTAGTCGCAGTGTTTTCTGTTGTTCAGCTAACTTTGTAACAAGTGGATCATCAACATAGGATTTCCTTTGGCTAGTTTTCATGGTTCGCTGATCTTCTAGCATCTGATGTCTACACATATTTTAGGACATTACGCAGGGCATCGTTTGGTTTGCAGTTGAGGTCAACCATGGCCATCTGCTAAATTATTGTTTTCCTATGCGATGCCTGGATGACCAGTTAGGTAATTTTGACAGATTGTGGATGACACTGAATTTGTGTTTTGAGGGTCGCTTTTAGATGATGCACATATGATCAACCCATAATCTACTAGTCACTGGTTTGTGGTCAGAATTAAGGTCTGTACCACAGTAAGATCATAAGTCTCAGAGTAACATCTTTGCAATCACCTGGCACAGTATGTAGTCAGTCTAACTAAAGATTGCTTTTGTGGTTTTAGATTTCTTATCGGATATGTACCCTCTCCATGTTGTTCGATGACAGCACGGGGTGCTGTGTTTGCTGCATATAAACCATAAGCAGATGAAGACAGTTAATGCATCTCCATTACTGTTGCATTTACCATTCCATAGGAATCAATACACGAATCAAATCCTGTTTGTTTGTCTGCTTTGTTTGTTGTCCAAGTTTGGAGTTGACGTCACCACATAAGAAGAGCTACCATCTTGCTGGAAAGCTGTGCTGCATTCATCATAGAAGGAATCGCGTATTGAAGGATGCATATATGATTTCTCAGCCAATTGGGCCATATACACTCACATTGCGACATTTCGTGGTAGTGTCATTTCTCATGGATATGACTAGGGCAATAATTGCAATGCGTTCAATGATGTATGCAAAACAGAGGACATGGTCCATCAGTCTTGGTCCAATTACAAAACCTAGGCTTCTGTGATTGGCTTCTTTCTCTTTGATTAGAATGCGTTTGTAACCTGGCTGCAAGAGGTGTTCTGAGTAAGTGGATAATGTTGTTTCTAGCATTGATACGATATCCATGTTGTGGAAATTGCAAACTCCACACGCTGCACCCCCCCCCCCCCCCCCCCCCAATGATGAGCCGGCTAGATCATGAACGTTCCATTTTTCGATAGAGAACTCAAATAGATGCAGCAGAGCTCAAGGCTGTTGAACACAGTGGTTATTTGGTTGAAGAAAATTCATCTTTCCAGCATATCCATCCATCATCTGACCTCGTATGACGTCATAATCAGCTCAGCACATGTATGATGACGTCACAATCATTACGTCACAAAGGGTTCCATATAGACCGTCAGCAAATCTCAGAGTCTGACAAATTGTATAAATTGTATGTCTTTGTAATTCTTTGCTATTTAATAAACATGCTGTTGAACATTTTGAAACTAATTTGCCTGGGTGCTGTTGCTGCCTTAGTTTTTTGGAAATTGATAGTCAGGGTGTTCAGAAATCAATCGATCCCAACATGAGTGAGGTGTGGGTGGAGCTTAGCTAGAGATGGGCGGGGCATAGGTAAAACCGGAAAGGTGCGTTAGAATGAACAGGCTATTTATTGCCTGTATGCGGGAGGGGGGAGGGGTGTGTGGTCAGTTCACAAACCGTGACTGCGTATGGCTTTGCCGAAGGTACTGGCAGAGCAGATCGCGTGAAGGTGTCATCACCTACGATTGATATATAAATATACGCAACTTTAAAAAGTCATCATTTGATTGGAATTCAGATTACAACTATAGTTGATACCGTTTGCATTTACACATATAATCTTTATTGTCCATAATATCACAATTATCACAAAAAGCAGTACTTTCTGTCTCTCCCTATATAAATAATGCATAAAATAATCTGATTTAGTATAATAAAAAACATATAAACGGTAACAAGAATTCCGCGGAATTAAATGTCTCGCCTCTCCCCTGTTTGCCACAGTTAACGTGATCTTTGACCTTCTGCCCTCAATGTTATCATGCTGCTTCCTAACATTATAGGTAACCAGGTTTCCAAGTTGTAATAGCCTTAACCAATGCTGAAATATAAGCGGAAATGTTTTGCTAAACGCAAAAACTTAATGTTGAAAAAACAGAGTTCTGTATCAAAGTAACAGTGATATTGATCTTTGACCTTCTGACAACAACATCATCATGCTGCTTCCTAACATTATAGGTAACCATGTATCCAAGTTTAGTTGCAATAGTCTTAACCAATCCTGCAATATAATCTGAAAAGCTTTGCTAAATGCAAAAACTTAATGTTGAAATAACAGAGTTCTGTATCAATGTCACATTGATCTTGACCTTTGACATTGTGACGCCAACATGATCACACTGCTTCCAATCATTATAGGTAACCATGTATCCAAGTTTACTTGCAATGGGCTTAACCAATCCTGAAATATAAGCTGAGAGGTTTTGCTAAACGCACAAACTTAATGTTGAAAAAGCAGAGTTCTGTATCAAGGTCACAGTGATTTTGACCTTCTGACCCCCAACATCATCATGTTGCATCCTCCCATTATAGGTAACCGTGTATCCAATTGGATCAGGCATTGCTGAGATATAAGACAATAACTTTTGTTCAGCGCAAAAACTTAACGTAAAATATTTTAAAAAGATTTTACTGTGACCTTTGACGCCATAATCTTGACATCATGACCGCTTTATCAGTGGCTGCTTCCATTCAATGTATATCTCCATGTACCCAAGTTTGGTTTCAATTGAATCAGGCATTGCTGAGATATAAGGCAATAACCTTTGTTTAATGCAAAAACGTAACGTAAAATATTAACAAAGATTATACCGTGACCTTTGACCCCCCACAACCTTGACCTCATGATGTCTGCATCAGCATGCTGCTTCCTTTTGATGTATACCACCATGCATCCAAGGTTGGTTCCAATTGGATCAGGCATTGTTGATATACAAGACAAAAACTTTTGTTTAATGCAAAAACGTAACGTAAAATATTAACAAAGATTAAACTGTGACCTTTGACCCCATAACCTTGCTTGTGATGCTTGCATCAGCGTGCTGCTTCCTTTCGATGTATATCTCCATGTATCCATGTTTGGTTACAATTGAATTAGGCATTGCTGAGATATGACAATAATTTGTGTTTAACGCAAAAACTTAACGTAAAATATTAACAAACATTATACCGTGACCTTTGACCCCCCTAACCTTTACTGCATGATGTCTGCATCAGCATGCTGCTTCCTTTTGATGTATATCACCATGTACCCAAGTTTGGTTCCAATTGGATCAGGCATTACTGAGATATAAGGCAATAACTTTTGTTTAACGCAAAAACTTAACGTTAAATATTAACAAAGATTATAATGTAACCTTTGACCCCTGTAACCTTGCCCTCATGGCCTTTTCATTGGCGGGCTGATTCCTTTTGATGTATATTACCATGCACCCAAGTTTAGTTCCAATTGGATCAGGCATTGCTGAGATATAAACTTAAGTTAAAGGTTTACGCCACCGCCATCGCCGCCGAAAAAGTGATACCTATGTCTCGATCCTGCTTCGCAGGCACGACAATAAAATGATACATTAACAGATTACAAATAAAGAAATCTAATTCCAACCTCCATTCTGCGGAACATTTGCTTTAACATTACGAATATAATCATGAACGTTTTGCAGAATAGTTATATTCTCATCATATCCACGGTGATGGCGCATAGGCAGACATTTCAATAACTCATTAATGGCGAAATTTGGTTAGGGAAATAAGAATATTTGCTTATTAAATCTCTACTTGCAGGCCAAGAGAATATTGGTTTCCCAAATGTATCAATGAAATGAGTGCCTCGATAACCGCGCCAGCCATTTCAAGCATGCACGCTCACACACACACACACACACACACACACACACACACACACACACACACACACACACACACACACTCCCTCCCTCCCTCCCCCGCTCGCACACACCCACCCACCCACATACACACACACACACTAAACGAAATCTAGGATTTCTTTTTCACGAGAGAGTTGATACTTACCTCCCTAATACTTTTGATATTGCTAAATATTGGCGTTCACTCAATAAACACTCAGATTAAAAACAGTTAGGTGCCCCTACTGGGCAGGTAGACAGAGGGTAGTCCGGCGGATGCCAGCCCCACCACCGCGCATGCGCCGACTACTACTTCCTCTGACTAATTTATTGGCTGACACACATGCAACTAATAAGAGCCTGAAGACCGAGCCTCTGTGGGGTGGAGAGGCCGGGTCCGTATCTAGGGAGGTAAGTATCAACTCTCTCGTGAAAAAAGAAATCCTAGATTTCGTTTATTTCACATCAAGAGTATACTTACCTCCCTAATACTTTTGATATTGCCAGAATTCGACAGGGAATTCGGCGGGAGGGAGGCGAGGTCAAAAGACCAGCTCTTCCCTATGCGCTTTCACGCATTCCAGGCACTTAAACATCTGAAACTGTGTGAAAACACAGTCAGGATTTGATGAACATCGGCTAACACCAACCGATGGATGAGATGACCGAATGTCATATGCGCTCCCCCACCCCACCCCCCCCCCTCCTTCCTGGGAGGAAGACTAGAATGACCTCAATGTCCTATACGCTCTCTAGGTACCAGTGCCATGTACTATAGGACAGAGACGAAAAGGCTCCATTTTCGTATACTCTCAATGATGAACCACATCAAAACACAAACCATCACCATTTTAATAAAAACAGGTAACGTGACAATACAATCAACAATGAACAACCCATGAACAAGACTGACCTTGTTGAACTTGGCAGCTGTCATCCTCTTCCCAGTGGAGAAGACCGATGCAGTCCCAAAAAGTGGATGTTTCCATTGATTAATTGTGAAGTATATAAGCAATGAGGAAATCCTCCTCAAAAACATATAAGCGATTATTTTTTCAAAATCGACAAGGCGAGAGGATTCGAGGTGTCACGGAGATAATGGTCTGTAAAACTTGACTCACAGTGCCACTGAGCCACGGACATAATGTCATCCACAGGGACCCCATTAAATAGGGCAGTGGAAGTCACTACACCGCGGACACTGTGAGCCTTGGCTATGTCAACCTGCTTACCAGTGGCGGATTTGTGACAAAATTGGATACACTCTACAATCCACCTGGAAATGGTTTCCTTAGACGCCCTGCCATGGGGTTCAATATATGACAACCACAACGCTGACTGATCGGTCCGCCACTCCGAAGTACGCTGTTTGTACCGAAGTAGCGCCCGAACGGGACACCATGCTTTAGAATTAGGATCATATCTAGTTAAAGCAGGCAAAAAAATAGGTTTACCTGGATATTTCAAAGACTGATTTTTAGCTAAGAAATTAATCCTAGGTAGTAACTTAAGGCCTTCCCCTGTAACCACAAAACGGTCATCCTCGGCTGATAAGGCATGAATCTCACTCCTACGCCTAGTCGAGGCCGCAGCAATTAAAAATACAGTTTTAAGAGTTAACATTTTCATAGAAATGGAACTAAGTGGTTCAAAAGGCTTATCTCCTAGTACTTGAAGCACTAGCGATTAACTCCAAGACGGAATCACCGGGGGATTCCTTGGTCTTAGATTGCCCATGCCTTTAATTAATACATTTAATGTACTTACTTCATCACTTCCCCTCTTAGCCAAGCAAGGAATAACAGTCATTAAAGCTGACTTATAACCAGCAATAGAGTTAGGCTTGAGGCTATAGGCATCATACAGGTGACAGAGGAAATCAGCTACTACCTGAATAGATGAATGCATTGGATTAATACATCTTTTTTAGCACCACTCTGCAAATCTGTTGATTTTATAATTATATGCTCTGGAGGTTGACCCCCTCCTGGCTTTGGCCATAAACATGGCTGCTTGCTCAGATAAGCCCTCCTTAATTCTAGATTCCTTGACAACATCCACGCAGTCAATCTGAACATTGACGGATTGTTGTAAAGGGCCTTGCCCTGGAAGATAATGTCGTCCATCAGAGGTAGAGGAACCGGATTGCAGACCAGAAGGTCCAGCAGATCCGTATACCATGATCGGCTTGGCCAATCCGGGGCGATCAGAAGCACTTGGCATTCCTCCTGTCTGATTTTCTGAAGAATTTTTGGAATCAGGATTGCTGGAGGGAATGCGTATGCATACATTCTCCCCCAGCTGATAGCTAACGCATCTGTTGCGAAAGCACTTGGATCTGGAATCGGAGAGACGAATAAGAACAATCTTGCCCTGAACTTTCTGTAAGAAATGTTCCAGGCCCAGGACTACTGCTCTTAGCTAGAGTAGATTGATATGTTCTTTTGACTGTTCCAGATTCCAAAGCCCCGATATTGTGGATTTCTCCAGGCAAGTCCCCCCACCCCTCCATCGATGCATCTGTATACACAGTCACCTGAGGGTGGGGAGGGGTTAGCATAACCCCCACCAAGAGATTTTCCGTGTTCAACCACCATTGCAGGTGGTGAATCAGAGGCGCCAACACTGACACGTTCGAGTCCAGCGAACCTGTACTCTGGGTCCATTGTGTCATGAGAAATCATCGCCTGCGTAAGGCGGCCTGAGGAATGACTGGTTCCAATGAAACCATCAACCCCAGCATTCTCAAGTAAACCCGTGCCAGGACATGACGACTGTCGCACACCGACTGAATTACTGAGATGAGTTTCTGAACTCTCTCCTGAGTAGGATAAACATATCCTGTCTCTAGATCGAAGAACATCCCCAGGTAAACAAACTTCTGGGATGGAGTCAGCTCTGATTTTTGGAAATTGATTATCCAGCCCAAGTCTGTGAGAGTCTTCAAAACAATCTCCAGATTGGCCGATAAACCTTCCTGGGTGTGCTTTTAACAGCCAGTCGTCTATGTACGTGTGGACTGCTATGCTTCTCCTGCGGAGGTATGCGGTGATCGCAAGAACCACACGGGTGAAAACCCGAGGAGCCGTGGAAATTCCGAAGGGTAACACCCTGAATTCCCACTGTCTGCCCTGGAATGCAAATCTCAGGAAGTGACGGAAACTCCTGGCTATGGGGATGTGGAAATAAGCATCCTTCAAATCTATCGACGCTGTCCACATTCCCCTCTCTAACCCCGCCAACACCGAGCGCACAGTCTCCATCTTGAAACTGGGCGTCTCTATGAACTTGTTCAATGGCTTGAGGTTGAGAATTGGTCTCCACCCTCCGGTGTTTTTTGTTACTAAGAACACGGTTGAATAGAAGCCCGGACACCTTTGTGCCGGCTGAATAGCTCCTTTTAGTATGAGGGAAGTTATCTCCTCCTCGATACACAACCTCTGATCTGGATCTCTCGGATTCGGAGTCCAGATCGGCACGAGAGACAGTCGCGACGGCCGGCCTGTCATCCAATCGGGATGATACCAGACTGAAAGCCATCGCAAGACTAAACGGTCCTGAGTCAACCGTTCCCACTCTTGCATGTGGGCGGCCAGCCGGCCTCCCACCGGTCCACCTAGGGAGAGAGGTGGACATAAGGAGTGCAAGAGTGGCACTGTCTCCTCCGCCAGAAACACCAGAGTGGTTCTCACCGTGGCAATCGGCCCATCAGGCACGATTACCACGACCAGGCGCCGTGGTAGAGCGCGGGGCAGACACCGCCCCACCACGGTCCCGGCCAGCACCAGCGACACGCTCGGCAAGCCGAGGTATGCGGTAACCCTGGCCATCCCCAGACGGCGACCCTAGCAGGAAATCCTCTTCCTCCTGGCCAGAAAGATTAGACTCCGGGTCAGCAAAGAGAGCTAACCCGGACTGGCCAGGGAAGGTGCCATAGGAGGTACTGGCACCCGCAGCGTGCGGATCCCCCTGGACTGATAAGCAGCCCGCGGGTTCCTGCGACAGCCGTCCACGGCCCCTCGGCGCGGCACCAAACCTGCTGCCAGGGTCGTGGATCGCCCCCACTAATGGGGCCACCTCTGAGTCGTCGAACAACGTAACCGACCCATGGAAAAGCGACTCAGAGGTGGGGATCACCTGCTCTGAAGCAGACGCCGAGGACAACAAAGGATCTGGTCCAGGAAGCATGCTACGAAGCAACTCTGGGACCAAATCCTTTATCGTCCTCTTCATCTCTCCCAACATTTCGGACCGGAAGGCCTCTATATCCACCGCGGACGAGGCCTTCCTCTTACCCTTTTTACTGACACCCTCTCTCTTCTGCTTCCTCTCCTCCTCCACCACCTTGTCCGTAGCCTGTAAACACAGAAACTCAGACATTAGCTCGCCCCCCATTGCTTACAGACCTCACACTTAAGCAGTGGTCCACAGGGACTACAGCTAAAGCATAAGTGGGGGACGAAACGATCCTTTAGGAACCGGCCACAGGACGGACAACCAGGTCTCTGAAACAGGACACAGGACGAGGACAATGAGCAAGTTAGTCAAGGTTAGGAAGTAGTAGTCGGCGCATGCGCGGTGGTGGGGCTGGCATCCGCCGGACTACCCTCTGTCTACCTGCCCAGTAGGGGCACCTAACTGTTTTTAATCTGAGTGTTTATTGAGTGAACGCCAATATTTAGCAATATCAAAAGTATTAGGGAGGTAAGTATACTCTTGATGTGAAAACACAACCACACATGCAACCACACACATGTACGCACGCACGCAGGCACACACACACACACACACACACACACACACACACACACACACACACACACACACACACACACACACACACACACACACACACACACACACACACACACACACACACACACACACACACACATGGCACAGTAGTCCTCATGTTACTTATAGCACTGTATGTAGCAACTAACACTCTCACACACACCCACCCACTCTCCCTTCCTCGCTCCCACACACACCCACCCACCCACACACACACACACACCCTCTGTCCCTCGCTCCCACCCACACACACACACACACACACACACAAACCACACACACAACCACACACATGCACGCACGCACGCACACACACACACACATGGCACAGTAGTCCTCATGTTATTTATAGCACTGTATGTAGCAACTAACACACACCCACCCACCCACCCTCCCTTCCTCGCTCCCACCCACACCCACCCACACACATGCACGCACGCTCCACCCTCAACGACACTGTGTCTGTCTGTCTGACTTTCCACAAGGTAGTACATATTCTACATAATATAAATAATACTGATCATTGATGTTTTTCAGCATAAAATAATCCCCATTTCTGGTCGCCTGTTAGGCACTGGCCTAATTTAGTATTCCATCTATCCACTATATAACAGAAATCTTTTTCACTGAACTCCTGAATAAAAAGAAAAATAATAATAGTAATAATAATAATAATTAGAGAGCATTTACTGAAGTAACTGTATATATGCAATGTCTGGCCATGAAGAAATAGTATAAGGCCTCTTCTTACATGACCATTGGCAATTTCTGTGCAAGTGGGGTTTATTACTGGCAAACCCGAAAATAAATGACCTTGATGTTGAGGTCGGATCACTCTGAAATCAGCACCATTGGATCCGGCATGCGTGATATACCTTCAGTAAGGTTTTCATGAAAATCAAGTGAAAAGTCCAAAATTGTCAAATAACCGAGAGATTTGCAAAGTTAGGTGGGTGGTCCAAAAACCAAACATTTCACTCAATCTAACAACCTCAACAAGCTTGTATGAGTACATGGGGGGAGGGGGGGGGGTAATCTATGACAAAAATGAAAACTGATAATCTTTAGGCCAAAGCAGTGCCCTTCCACATGGGCCTGTAACCTAGGGGTGATGGAAACATGAAAGGGCGTCACAAGGTATCGTCTAGTATGCCCATAGGCTTTCTCTGATGAAGAGCAGTTCATATCTGCCAAAAACCAAAACTAGTAATTTTGATGCCCAAGGGATATCCTTCCCATTGAGCATGTGCCCACCAGATCAAGCAACACCTTCAAGTTCAAGTTAGTTACAAATATTTTCAGTTCCAACACAGTACAATGTATACATTATAGGTTGTATGTAATTAATGCATTGCCTATTAGGCTTACAAGCACCTAGTGTACCTTCAGAAAATAATACATATATAATACAGACATTTGAATAAAGCAAGCAGAATCAAGTACATAAATTAAGTGGAGATAGAGAGAGAGAGAGAGAGAGAGAGAGAGAGAGAGAGAGAGAGAGAGAGAGAGAGAGAGAGAGAGAGAGAGAGAGAGAGAGAGAATGAAAGATTATGATGGCCGAGTTTAATAATTACTAACAATGTATCTTTTAATGATTTTTATGTAATCTTTGACGCAGGAGTTGTGTCCTAAAATTGCCCTCTAGTTCATTCCAAAGCTTGGATGCAATGGCAGATATTTTCCTGGTGTCATAGCATGTTCTAGCAAATTCAATGTGTAGATTTCATTTTGTGCGTGTGTTGTATTTGTGGATGTTTTCGTTTTTCTATGAAAATATGTGATAATGGGCAGGGTAAGGTATTGCGATGGAAGTCATATACCAGCTGTATCCTGCCAATATCTGTCTCAATATTTGTTTCATGACTCAAATGGTAACATCCTGACCAAGTATGGCTGTGATCCGATCAAAACTCTAGTAGTCACAGTTCAAAGATCCATCCTGATAATCTCCATTCATTCCCTATGGGACCATTTTCCATGCATTGAAGGTCAAAGGTCAAGGTAAGCTTTTAGGTATGTAGCTATCTTCAGGACTCCAACGGTAACATCCTACCCAAGTATGGTAGTGATCAGATCAAAATTCTAGGTGTAGTAGCACTTCAAAGATCAATCCTGAAAATCCCCATACATTTCTTATGGGACATTTTTCCCCAGGGAAACGTGGGTAGCTCCAACCCCTTGGGAAAATCTGAGAGAAAAGCATAGGCACACGATTCATGACTGGATAGCAGAAGTTGACCAAGATTGGAGATAATCAGATGAAAACTGTAGGAGGAGTAAGAAGGTGAAAGATCCTGAATGATTTTAATAATCTGAGATTGCATCACATACCGTTAAATTCCGTGTATATTGCGCACTTTTTTGCTCAAATTACATGTTATAAAAAGCTCCTGCGCACTATATACAAGGATAAATATTTGTCCCATTTTTTTCCTCAGAATTTTTCGTCAGAATCACAAAATTCAGAGCTGAAAATGTGATTTTATGGATCGGGAATCAGTCGGGAATAACGATCGCATTCTAACATGTCTATAATGGTACTAATAGATCGTTGAAATGCCTTACTACTGTCTAAATACTGTGTTATACCTTTATTAAATATCATAGTGTTGTAAAATGATCAAATAAACCATCATTCAACTTTTTTACAACGCCATTGTTTCCTGTAATTTGTTCTAAGTTATATATATAAGGGGAGGTTACTCTTGTCTTCCCAAGTTGAACATAGAGATGTTTAAAATCCATAGATTGCTACACAGATACGGACATAAATGTGTTAAAAAAATAATGATAGGGCCGATGTTTTTCAAGGCGATCTAGCATTTACATAGATATAGAAAGGAATGTTTTCTATGTGCTAAACGGCACAATGTTTTGACCAATCGGCGGGCAGGATGATTTTGATTGACAGGTTAATGTTAAAGTTCACAGTTGTCAACGTATGACGAAGTAACTATGGAAACGAAAGGATGAGAATAGAAAATCATTTCAAATTGAGGATAATTTAATTTATTTAATAAACAATGCGTGGAATAAACTAGATTATAGCATTCAATCGTCATCCACTTACCCCCACGCCACCCGCACTCAAACCCTACCCACAATTGATCACTGTCGATTCTGTAAACATCAGGCGGTCAGCTCTATCACCTTTGTTTATTGTACTTCTGACCGCGTTAATCCACCCACCCCGCCCCACCACCTGACTACACTGCCTGTGAACCGAGTATTGAAACCACTCATCTACTGCGTCGCCATATGTGATTGATCAAAATCTCATGGGCTCGCCTTTGATATAATTATCAAAATAATTACCGGCACTGTTAGTGAGCCAAAATGGATTTGAGTAGGTTTTTTTTATTAAAATAGATTTTATTCTCTCAAGTATCAGCGCACAACTCATATTTTATGAATTGAAACAAAATAAATATGCAATTTTTATGTTCTAACGACCATTTATGTTAATGAGCACTGCTCAAATCAAATTCGGATTCTAACCTGTTCTGATGGAAATTATATTTGTATTTTTATATCGTTTTATATCGTTCAATAAAGTTTAATACAAAATATTTGCTAAAAGTGTATGCAAATGATATTCCCGTGATTAAACAACAGAGTAACGCACGCCACAAATGGGATTTTATAAGGAAAGCGTATTCGACACGCAGTAAGTCATTGATTCTTTTGTTACCAGTTTTCGTTCACATGTCTCTCAATCTTACTGCGCACTATACACGGAAAGAAGGTTTTTTCAGGCCGATTTTGGTCAAATTTAGGGGTGCGCACTATCCACGATAGCGCAATATACACGGAAATTAACGGTAATAATAATAAAAATCAAGTTGTTCTCAAAATAATCAACAGGACTTTCAATGTAGGCCTACATATATTTGTTAGCTAACTATATTGAAAGCGCTGCACTGATAATTCTGTGAAGAATTTGATGAAGATACTGCTGCCTTAGTTAGCAAGGGTGGTCAATCGAATTTCTCCAAATATCTTCAGAAATTGTTACTACATTGAAAGGCCTGCCGATTATTTTGAGAACAATTTACTTGAACGCTGTTCTAGCAATTGTTTTTAAGTTTTCAAAACATTAAGTAGCATTTTCTGCCGATTTTTTGCGCGAACAATTTGAAGGAAAATTGTTGCTGCTATAGCCAGCAATAATTTTCACTCAAATAGGTATAAAAAATACCTAGCCTAGCACGTTCCCCTTCTATGCTAGGAAATACACAATTAGAATCAAAATTCTATACTCCCCCTATGCGTTATCGAGGTCGTTCCGTTCACCTTGGGTGCCAACAATACGGTGACTATTATTATTGCTACTGGAATACCAAGCATTGCCCAACAACGAGATGCTTAAATAATGGCGGCTACAAATATCAAACCAAAATGGCGGCGAAGATGATCGTCAATGAATTTTTCCAAATATTTTCTAATCTTATTGCTTCAGGATAACTTTAAGGATACTACCTCGATAATGGCCTCAAGCTCGGTCTAACTATAGATATCGTATATACTGGCTAGATTGCTCATGACCCTCTCAAAAGCGGCATTTCAGAATTCAGTATTTTCTCCCCGGATGTATAGTCTCCAAAATAATATGTTTTTGTTAATAAACCTATTACGTAGTCGAATAAAGTGTCAGATTAATATAGCCAATGAAATTCTATTAATGATAGAAATATGTAAATATGCATTTGTTCAATTTGTCTTCAAATGACCAAAACATAATTTAGTTATTTTTGAAGGCTATATATGCAGCTGATCGTCGGAGTCGTCCAGTTAGTGAATACCCGGTCATACGCAATTGCGATTTACTGAACTCGCGTCATCCACAGTCGCGACAACTCGCCCCATATTGAGGGTGTGCTCATGAGCAATCTAGCCAGTATATATGATATCTATGGGTCTAAGAGACAAATGGAGCGATCTACTTGGTAGAGACCATATAATTTGATAGCTGCAGAGCGCTTAATACCTTCTCAAAGGCGGAATTTTAGTCCAGTATTTTCTAGCCCGATCAAGTCTCCAAACTAATATGTTTTGTTACTAATGCCATTACGTAGTCGAATAATGTCCGAATAACTATATATTTCTGATAAATATATATATATTTGGCTCCGTTCAATTACCAAAAGGGAATTTAGTCCATTTTGGAGGCTATATATTTTGCTGCTAGTCTGCATCAACCGTTCAATGGTACCCAAATATTTCATATTACACCCACGCCCATCCCCGCCCCCCCCCCACCCCACACCCATGCACGCACACACGCATACACTCTTTTTCCTTTTCCTTTTCTTTGATATGCTAAAGTTGGTAAATTAGGCATTTGAAGTCTAATTTCATAACTTCAAGGTATGATAGGTCTGGCACTACTTAAGCTCCCTGTTGTTGTACGTTTTCCAGAAGGTCTATATGCTTTCGATAATGAGTACCCTATCCCTGGTTTGCATATTCTACATGAGGTCTTACCAATAATATGTAGTGTTTTTAAGAATTTAATGTCTCAATGCTCATCTGTGCGGCAGATAATTCCTATGATTATATTGGCCTTGTTAACCTTGTCAACAATGTGATTTTCAAAGGTCAACTTATCATCAATGATAACACCAATATATATTTGGAATGTTAGTGAATTCTACAGGTGTACCATCCTTTACTAAGTATGATTTACCAATTCGTATGCATTTACATTTCTCCGAGTTGAATTGTAAAATACACTTATTTGAACAGTCCCCATACCAGTATATATCTGATTGCATCTTTAATCTATCTGGTGTGGAATTTATTTCCCGAAATGACTTTATGCCATCTGCATATAAATACACTTCGTTGCCATTTTTTATTCAATTGGGTAGGTCATTTATATATAAGCTAAAAGGAATAGGTCCCGATACAGAGCTCACTGTATACAGATCTCCATCCTGGGTGTTCTTCGATAAGTATAAGTCTGTTTGGGAGCTGACAGAAATAATCTAATCCAATTCACAATTTTAGGTTCTATATTGTATTGGGCTAATTTGTGAACATGTCGTGGGGCACCTTATCAAAGTCCTTTAAAAAGTCATAATAAGCGACGGCAACAGTCCCTCTCCCATCAAGAATTTGTGTCCATTTGTCCATAGCATGTAATAGCTGTAATAAAGTTGATCTACACGGTACGGAGCCACAGTGCTGGTTAAGCTCATAGGTCTATACTTTCCCATATACTTTGTGTCTCCTTTCTTAATATGGGACTTATATTGGCTTGTTTCCATTGTGTAGGTACCCTACTGGTACTCAATGAGTTCTGGAAAGGTATCAATAAATGTGTTACTAAAATATCTATGTTCTGTTAAGGTACGTGGATATATCATGTCTGGCCCGGGAGATTGTGATGCTTTCAGTTTCTCTAGGTATTTCTTGATGATGTCTGTATTGATAGTTACTGTATTTATTTCTGGGCCACACACTTTCTCAATCTCTGGTAATACGCAATCAGGTTCGATGATAAATACAGATGAGAAAAAATCTGATAAAGCCCCTCTTTGTCTACATCGATAGAAGTAAGGTTCTTTCGGTTATTGTCAATGTATAGGTTTGAAATTTACTGTTTGGTGTTTGTTTTGGATCTTACATACGTTAAACCTTTTTGGTATTATCCTTTATACTTTCGGGTATTCTTTGCTCATCTAATCTATTTTTTTCTCTTCTAATCTATTTCTTGCTCATGTACTCGTACGCGTTCGATCACAGAAAATAAACGAAATCTAGGATTTCTTTTTTCACGAGAGAGTTGATACTTACCTCCCTAATACTTTTGATATTGCTAAATATCGGCTTTCACTCAATAAAACACTCAGATTAAAAACAGTTAGGTGCCCCTACTGGGCAGGGAGTCAGAGGTAGTCCGGCGGATGCTCGCCCCACCACCGCGCATGCGCCGACTACTACTTCCTCTGGCTCATTTATTGGCTAACACATGCAACTACCAAGAGCCTGAAGACCGAGCCTCTGTGGGGCGGAGAGGCCGGGTCAGTATCTAGGGAGGTAAGTATCAACTCTCTCGTGAAAAAAGAAATCCTAGATTTCGTTTATTTCACATCAAGAGTATACTTACCTCCCTAATACTTTTGATATTGCCAGAATTCGAAAGTGAATCTGGCGGGAGGGAGGCGAGGTCAAAAGACCAGCTCTTCCCTATACGCTTTCAAGCGTTTAAGGCACTTATGACGTCTGAAACTGTGTGAAAACACAGTCAGGATTTGATAAACCATCGGATAACACAACCGATGCCTGAGAGATGACCGATTTGTCATATGCGCTCCCCCCCCTCCCTTGGGAGGAAGATTAAATGACCTCAATGTCCTACACGCTCTCTTCGTACTAGTGCTAAGTACTATAGGACAGAGACGAAAAGGCTCCATTTTCGTATACTCTCTCTAAAGAACCACAACCCACATAAACCATCACCATATTAATAACACTGGGTAACGTGACAATACAAAACAATGAACAACACATGAACAAGACTGACCTTGTTGTACTAGGAAGCTGTCATCATGAATCCAGTAGAGAAGGATGATACAGTCCCGACAAGTGGTTGTCACCGTCGCTGAATGGCGAAGTATATAAGCAATGCGGAGGCACTCTTCACAAACATAAAGCGGTTATTGTTTCAAAATCGACAAGGCGAGAGGGTTAGAGGTGTCACGGAGGTAATGGTCTGTAAAACTTGACTCACAGTGCCACTGAGCCACTGACATAATATCATCCACAGGGACCCCATTAAAAAGGGCAGTGGATGTCACGACACCGCGGACACTGTGAGCCTTGGCCACGTCAACCTGTCGCCCGGTGGCGGATTTGTGACAAAATTGAATACATTCCACAATCCACCTAGAAATGGTGTCCTTAGACGCCCTACCATGGGGTTCAATATATGACAACCATAACGCTGACTGGTCGGTACGCCACTCCGAAGTACGCTGTTTGTACCGGAGCAGCGCCCGTACGGGGCACCATACTTTAGAATTAGGATCATATCTAGTTAAAGATGGCAAAAAAATAGGTTGACCTGGATATTTCAATGACTGATTTTTAGACAAGAAATTAATCCTAGGTAGAAGCTTAAGGCCTTCCCCTGTAACCACAAAACGGTCAACCTCGGCTGATAAGGCGTGAATTTCACTCCTACGCCTTGCCGAGGCCGCAGCAATTAAAAATACAGTTTTAAGAGTTAACATTTTCATAGAAATGGAACTAAGTGGTTCAAAAGGCTTATCACCTAGTACCTGGAGCACCAGTGATAAACTCCAAGACGGAATCAGTGGAGGATTCCTTGGTCTTAGATTGCCCATGCCTTTAATTAATACATTTAATGTACTTACTTCATCACTCCCCCTATTAGCCAAGCAAGGAATAACAGTCATTAAAGCTGACTTATAACCAGCAATAGAGTTAGGCTTGAGGCTATAGGCATCATATAGGTGACAGAGGAAATCAGCCACTACCTGAATAGATGATTCCATTGGATCAATACATCTTTTTGAGCACCATTCTGCAAATCTGTTGATTTTATAATTATATGCTCTGGAGGTTGACCCCCTCCTGGCTTTGGCCATAAACATGGCCGCTTGCTCAGAAAAGCCCTCCTTAATTCTAGATTCCTTGACAACATCCACGCAGTCAATCGGAACATTGACGGATTGTCGTGAAGGGCCTTGCCCTGGAAGATAAGGTTGTCCATCAGAGGCAGCGGAACCGGATTGCAGACCAGAAGGTCCAGCAGATCCGTATACCACGATCGGCTTGGCCAATCCGGGGCGATCAGAAGCACTTGGCACTCCTGCTGCCTGATTTTCTGAAGCACCTTTGGAATCAGGATTGCTGGGGGGAATGCGTATGCATACATTCCCTCCCAGCTGATAGCTAACGCATCTGTTGCGAAAGCGCTTGGGTCTGGAATCGGAGAGACGTACGTCGTCATCTTCGCATTCTTCTTCATCGCGAACAAATCTATGTTGGGTTTCCCCCAATGGTCGAACAGACGATCCGCCACACATTGATTTAGTTGCCATTCCGTGGGTAAAACACTCATCCTTCGGCTCAATGAGTCTGCTAGCAGATTTAACCTCCCCGGAATATGAACTGCTTTCAAGGTGATCCCATGATCCAGGCACCAACAAAGCAGTTTCCATGTCATCATACAGAGACTGGGCGACTTCGTTCCGCCCTGGCGGTTTATGTAAGTCACTACTGTTGAGTTGTCTGAACGAATTAGAACAATCTTGCCCTGAACTTTCTGTAAGAAATGTTCCAGGCCCAGGACTACTGCTCTTAGCTCTAGTAGATTGATATGTTCCTTGGACTGATCCAGATCCCAAAGCCCTGATACTGTGGACTCTTCCAGACAAGCTCCCCACCCCTCCATCGATGCATCTGTATACACAGTCACCTGAGGGTGGGGAGGGGTTAGCAAAACCCCCAGCAAGAGATTCTCTGTATTCAACCACCATTGCAGGTGGTGAATCAGAGGCGCCAATACTGACACGTTCGAGTCCAGCGAACCTGAACTCTGGGTCCACTGTGTCATGAGAAACAACTGGATCGGGCGCCTGCGCAAGGCGGCCTGTGGAATGACTGGTTCCAAAGAAACCATCAAACCCAGCATTCTCAAGTAAACCCGTGCCAGGACATGACGACTGTCGCACACCGACTGGATTACCGAGATGAGTATTTGAACCCTCTCCTGAGTGGGGTACACATACCCCGTCTCCAGATCGAAGAACATGCCCAGGTAAACAAACTTCTGGGATGGAGTTAGCTCTGATTTCGGGAAATTGATCATCCAGCCCAAATCCGAGAGAGTTTTCAAAACAATCTCCAGATTGGCTGACAACGATTCCCGGGTGTGTGCTTTCAACAGCCAGTCGTCTATGTACGTGTGGACTGCTATGCTTCTCCTGCGGAGGTATGCAGTGATCGCGAGAACCACACGGGTGAAGACCCGAGGAGCCGTGGAAATCCCGAAGGGTAACACCCTGAATTCCCACCGCCGGCCCTGAAATGCAAATCTCAGGAAGCGACGGAAGCTCCTCTCTATGGGAATGTGGAAATAAGCATCCTTCAAATCTATTGACGCTGTCCACATTCCTCGCTCTAACCCCGCCAACACCGAGCGCACAGTCTCCATCTTGAAACTGGGCGTCTCTATGAACTTGTTCAATGGCTTGAGGTTGAGAATCGGCCTCCACCCTCCGGTGTTTTTTGTTACTAAGAACAGGGTTGAATAGAAGCCCGGGCACCTCTGTGCCGGCTGAATGGCTTCTTTTAGTATGAGGGAATTTATTTCCTCCTCTATACACAACCTCTGATCCGGATCCCGTGGAATAGGAGTCCAGATCGGCGCGAGAGACAGTCGCGATGGCGGGCCTGACACCCAGTCGGGACGATACCCGACTGAAAGCCATCGCAAGACTAAACGGTCCTGAGTCAACCGTTTCCACTCTGGCAAGTGGGCGGCCAAACGGCCGCCCACCGGTCCACCTAGGGATAGAGGTGGACATAAGGAGAGCCAGAGTGGCACTGTTCTCTCGGCGTGAAACACCGGAGTGGTTCCCACCGCGGTAACCAGGCCATCAGGCCCGATTACCGCGACCAGATCCCCGCGCGCCCCGCCCAGCGCCGCGCGCACCACGGTGCGCGGGCGGCTGTCTGGCTGGGTGCGGCTGGGGAGCCTGCGCCCCCCTCGCTGCTGGCCGAATCGCCCGTGGCCTAGGCCTACGTTGCGACGGTGGCTGGCCTCTGACTTGGCCAGCACCACCTCGAGCCTGCAGAGGACGATACGCAGGGGGTGCCGCGCGAACACGCTCCCGCCGGAGCACCTCAAATTGTTCCCGCAGCGCCCTCTGGTTATTAACCAGAGTGACCGTCTCCTGGAGGTGCCTGCATCCCTCACCTCCAAAGAGACCAGGACCTGTCATAGGCGTCCGCAGCAGCCTATTATACAGGTCCTGGGACGGGCACAGATTGTCAAGCGCAAACGTGCGCCTCGCCCGGACACTTCTGGTTACCGCCCGCGTCAAACAGTCCAAAGCCAGGTTGATACCATCCTGAATGGCTCTCTGGACTGTCACCGGGCTTGGTTGGCGTGATGCGGAAGCCGCTACCACCCCTTGTAGCAGCTGGGAGACGTGGGACAGAGCGGCAATCGACGCTCTCCCACTCTCCTCCGCATCCCGCAGCGCGGCATTTGCCGAACGCAACGCGTTCGAGCACAAGACTCCCGTGTCAGAACGGGAGCCCGGCCGCGCATCCTCGCCCAAAGCCGCGCGATCATCAACGCTTGGCTTCGGCACCACACCGTACCGCTGGTAATCCAGGGGCACGATGCGGCACCGCTTCGCCACCTCGCGAGGGGCCTTCGCGAGACGTCCATTCACCTTAATGGACGCCTCTGCCGCTTCGAACATGTCCACGACATGCTCAGCAAGCGGCAGAGATGGCATAGCGGTAGCCGCCGGCCTACCAGCTAACCACGGCCTATGGTCACGCTGGCTAGCCGGCAGCTCCACGGGTAGATCTGGCCGAACACTTACCAGCCACTGGCAAGCGTCCGACCAATCCTCCTCCGTGGCTAACTGCGAGCGCTCTACTAGACGAGGGCCTTCGTCTTCCTCCAGAGCACTCGCAGTTGATGTCGACGGCGGGTAAGCTGATACCCCTGGCAAGCCTGGAAAAGCATGCGGGCCCGAGAGAACAGGCATGCTAAATTCCGCGGCTTGACCAGGAGCAGGCGCCGTGGCAGAGCGCGGGGTAAACACCGCTCTACCACGGGTCTGACCAGCACCAGCCATACCATCGGCAAGCCGAGGTATGCGGTATCCGTGGTCAACAGCCCCGCCCGGGGACACCCTCTGGACCGTGAAATCTACTCCTGCGTGAGTAGAACCATGGAACACGTCGCCTGCATTCCCCGCGAGGGGTGCACAGACGTCGTATTCCATGGCCACGTCCTCAGAAGGCGACCCCAGCAGGAGATCCTCTTCTTCCTGGCCAGAAAGATTAGACTCCGGGTCAGCAAAGAAAGCTAACCCGGACTGGCCAGGAAAGGTGCCATAGGAGGGTTTGGCACCTTCGGCGCGCGGATACCCGGGGTCTGATGAGCAGACCGCGGGTCCCAGCAACAACCGTTGTCCACGGCCCCTCGGCGCGGCGCCATGCCTGCTGCCAGGGCCTTGGACTGCCCCCAACAAAGGGGCCACCTCTGAATCCACAACCGGACCGGACCTAAAGAGACCGGATTCAGAGGCGGGGATCACCTGCTCGTAAGCAGATGCCGAGGACAACAAAGGAGCCGGCCCAGGGAGCATGCCACGAAGCAACTCTGGGACCAGATCCTTTATCGTCCTCTGCATCTCTTGCAACATTTCGGACCTGAAGGCCTCCATATCCACCGCGGATGAGGCCTTCTTCTTACCCTTCTTACAAACTTTCTCCTTCTTCTTCCTCTCTTCCTCCATTACCTTCTCCCTTGCCTGCAATGCGAGAAAATCAGACATTAATTCGCCCCCCCACAGCTTACATACGTCGCACTTCAGCAACGGTCCACAGGGACTGCAGCTGAAGCACAAGTGCGGGACGAAGCGGCTTTTAAGAAACCTCCCGCAGGACGGGCAACCAGGTCTCTGAAACAGGACAAAGGACAGGGACAATGAGCAAGATAGTTAAGGTTAGCGAACTCAAAACCAACTAAAAAGAGAGGACAGGATCATCAAGATCAGAAATCAAGAAGAACCAGCCATGGACAAAACGTTAATTGTTAATAAAAAGGCCAAGGCCGATTATGACGTCATCACTCTCGTGACCAAATTAATCGATCCGCAACAAGCACCAAGAGCAAGAACGAATTGTATAAGTAAACGGAACATTTCCGTTGAATTGGCATTTCGAGTACACAACAATCAGATATACAGAGATAACTCCTTCCAATTCTAGCATTGGCAAAAAGGGAAATTATCTCCCCTTTTGTTTACAATAATTAGATACCTGATCCTTGTATAGACAAACCATCCAACGTGATGAACCGGAGAACTCCACCATAGTACGCCTCTACACTCTCTCCACCTCAGGGGAAGGAATTGGAGCAAGAGGGCAAAGTGAGAAGACCTTTATAACAGGCCTCCAACTCACTGAACATAGACTTTTTGGTTAGATAACCTAACAGTATTAGTAGGAAATGGAACCGTGGTGGAGAGAAAACATATCCTCTTGTGCCGAGAAGTCCATCAAAGCGTCTATGCGATACCTGTGGACAAAACACAAAGAGAAATGAGACATATGAAGCACCATGTTGTAAAAAACCAACATAATCAGGCGCTAATCACGGTAAGCGCGAGTCCCGGAAATACATTAAACCGGGACAAAACACGCTAGCATATCAAAGAATTCACCTGATAAAGCGATCCCGCTCCTTCTAAAGGCGAATCCTCCCTTTCCGACATGCTTCCACCAAAAAATAATCGTCAAACGTGAGCAAAAAACAAGGCAACGCGCAGAAAAGTATGAAGAACACAAAACCGCATGTAACCCTTTGCCAATAAATGAGCAAAGAGGAAGTAGTAGTCGGCGCATGCGCGGTGGTGGGGCGAGCATCCGCCGGACTACCTCTGACTCCCTGCCCAGTAGGGGCACCTAACTGTTTTTAATCTGAGTGTTTTATTGAGTGAAAGCCGATATTTAGCAATATCAAAAGTATTAGGGAGGTAAGTATACTCTTGATGTGAAATACAAATTGGCATTTGTTGCAGGCATTTATTTGAACACCCACTACTCGTGTCTGGGCAGGGTACCTATTTCTAACAGGGTTCTATTTCTAACAATTGGTCCTTTTTGCGTTCTCCCACACTCGGTATTTGTTTAGATACATCATTATACACAACATTTGACGATTTTTTTTTTATCAAAATGCAGCAGAAATAAGAACCTATCTTACCTACATGTCTATTTGTCATGCGAAAAACATGTTTTACTATTACTTTTTCAGTGTCCATAAAACTGTTCATAACTGGTAAAGAAATGAGACAAAGTCTTCCAGTTTTCACATCAGATGACATCTACAAGCTCCTGTTAAACATGGCATGTTGATTTCTTCATCATCATAACAATTTTTTCTACGGATGCACAATAGGGCCATGGGTTGCTTATATTGCTTTCAGATCTTTTCTTTTTGCCACTCATATACCAAATCCAAACACAGCCATAGTTTCTATATATGGTAACAACTAAAATAATTTTAATGATTTATGGTATGCGAAACAAGCCTTATTTTCATTTTAAACACAAGATTTCATAATTTACAAAGCAATAATACAGGATTTTGATTTTGAAAATGATGTTGCTGCTTCTATGAATATCGATTATGACGAAAGACTAAATTTTACCAGGTCTAGATTTACTACAATAGATTAAGTTATGCTCACTTTTTAGAGCTATTTGTATCATTACGTTTGCTGACAACCTCTCCTGTTGTCATATTATAGGCAGTGGTGTCATATCATCATCTTGTCGCTAAATCAATAAGACAATTACATCCCTGTTAGAAGCTGGTACCGAAGTACACAAAAACTATCCCCAAACCGATACTGGGTATTTAGAAGCGATAAATTTATTTGGAACATTAAAAAAATTGTAATGCATGTATTATTTCACTGAATACTTGCTAATTCTTAAATAAAAGTAATTTCTTTACAAAAACTTTACGTTCATATGTATGTGCATGCACATAGGCCTATGTGTGTGCCACTATATGTGGGTGAGTGTTTCACGGAATATACTTACTTCTATAAATTCATGCCGGATTGACTCGCATTTGTCTAACTCTGTCTTTAGCACCTGTTGAAACTGGTCTGTCCTGTCCGTAGCACGGACATTAATAAATCCAGCGTCTTCTATCATCTGGTAAGTGCATTACATACATAAAATATGCATGATTGTATTCGCTGGAGCGTGCGTGCATTGTGTTCAGGCGTACCTGTGGCTAAATGCATGGTTATGTTCAGGCGTACATGTGTGTGTGCGACAGCGCATGCGACTATGTTCATGGGCATATGTGCGTGAGTCCTGACCTCCCTGCTTGGAACATGCCCTAAGCTTTATTTAATGATTGTACGAATTGTATGTCTCTACTACTTAATAAACATGTTGAATATTTTGAAACTAACTTGACTGGGCGCTGTTGCTTCCATAGGCAGCAACAGTGCCAAGTATAATTAGTTCCAAAATATTCAATAGCTTACCTGTATATTTTTCTGGAAATTGATGGTCAGAGAGTTCAAAGCCCGAGCGATTCCAACATGAGCGAAGTGTGGGTGGAGCTTAGCTCGAGATGGGCGGGGCATAACTAAAAATGGAAAGGTCCATTGAGGGTCCATAATTTCCCGACCTATGTGACCTGTGATGGAGACTCTGAGATCAGCTATTTTATAGTGATCCACACTGCACATCCCAACTAACTTGAGGAGGGCACGCCATACAAATGGAGGTGTCACGCCCTAATTTCAACACACGCCCTACCAATCTCGAGAAAATTGTGTGTCCCTGTCTGGTAAAATATGTATACACCCTATTAACCCGTTACAAAGTACCAGATTAACCACAATCTTACTTACTTTTCCATACTGTTCAACTGGTAGAAAGAAATATCCACCCTTCTTCACATATTCTCTGAAAGCAGCCGTGTGATTCCCGTCTCCACAGCAATAGTCTGTGATTAGCAGGCGACCACCAGGCCGAAGAAACCGCTGTGGAAATACTATTATATTTAGGGCCTACAGTTAAATCTGCTTTAACCATTTAACACTGATGCTGGTCAAAAAGTATTCTGCGCTGGTCTTGAGAAAATATCCATTTGCAGAATTAGATTATTTTTTGAAAATTTGCCACTTGAATGACTGGCTCGTTAAAATCGCCAGTCATTTCACTGGTACTGTTTGAAAATAGTCTTCTCTTGTTCTGTAAATGGGCATTTTTTTTAGAAATTAGGCTACACCACCCGCTATTATGTCTAGTCTACGCTATTGTGTATAGTCTACGCATGGAGTCGTATTTGGGTGGTTCTGGAAATAAAATGTTTTATAATGTAAGTTATTGGCTCAAAACTCCATTGATGTTAACCTGTTAGGTAGTGATCAGTCTGTATTTTGATAACAAATACGGAACAAAGTTGATGATGATGAGTCATAATGCTTAAGGAGACATATTATTAATAAATTTTGAAATAAAAAGCAAATCGTTATACTATTCAGATTAAGTTTGTTGGCAAACATCCCCAGTGATATAAGGAAAGGGCTTGTTGAAAAGAAGTTAATCGTCTTGTGTCACTATGCATCTTAGGAACCGAATGGAAGGCAGTTAGGACGATTAATTATCTCCCTGTGTATTCTGACCCAAATATTGCTAACTGTTTAAAACAGTTGAGGTTAGTAAGCTTCAAGTCAACCATTTTCTTGTGAGGAAGTCACATGGATTTCTGAGATAAAGGTTTTAAAATTACCCATATTTACATAGAATCGCTTGAACAATGATGCTTTGTCTTCTATATGGAGTATTGCTTCTCGACTGTAGATCACATCGAATGCCTCCTCTCCATAATCACGCTTTGTGGCATCTGCTACCTCAAACCGAACCTGGTAAAGTACAGGATAAGCTGCGGTTACGGGTGTATTAATACTTTGAACAACAACAAGAGCGACGACGATGACAACAACATGAACAACAAAAACATCAACAATCAACAATAGCACTGAACAACAGCTTCTCATTCAACGGTGCGGTCTCGACAGAGTAACGTAAGATTTTAATTACGGCATGTAGGCCAAAATTATGGCCATTTAACTCAAATTAAATTGTCTAACGTGGTCGGCTGTGACTATTTAGTTGATAAGTAGTCCTGACAGAGATGCGGCACCTTGTTTCAACCAAATGAGAGGAAATTCCATTCCGTGGATGGTGAAACTCTGATTGTTTAAATAGTGTAGCGTGCAGTAAGCGTGGTGATGAGGTAACATCTATGTTCAATTTGCGATCATGACCCACGATGTGTGTCAGTTATCATGTGTTGAACGCCATAGACCTTTAGATGTCATAACCATGAACTAACGGTGGTTGCTTTGATAAATTCTGTTATTACCACAAAGCATTCAACATTTCGCGTTTGGGCCTAAGTGAAGTAACTCCCGCCTCGCGATCCGATATATATATACTGAACCAAAAAAGTTTAGCAACACTGAGAATATTACTGTATAAATGTTATTTAACAAAAAAAATAAATTGATTCAAATATATTATTTAATTGATAGGTCATTTTCCAATTTGAACAACAGTTTCTTGTTACTGTAATGCTAGCATTGCGCCTTTAACACGGCATCATTCAACGGAAGGGTCCAATTTAAATAATGACACTGAGCTGTCAATACCGGTTGTGACCTCCGCGCGCATTAACCACCACCATACATCGCTTTCTCATGCTTCGAATTAAGCACCTGATGTCACGAAGAGGAATCGTATCCCATTCCTGGAGCAGTGCAGCTTCAAGCTCCCGCACATTGTGAAGATGTGGATGGTTCTCACGCACCATACGGCTAAGAATGTCCCACACGTGTTCGATAGGAGACAGGTCCGGAGATCGCGCTGGCCAGTCCAACACTGGAACATTGTTAGCATCAAGGAAATCACTGGTGACCCTAGCTGAATGAGGATGGGCGTTGTCTTGCTGGAACATAAAGTCTGCATGATGCTGCATAAAATGGATGGCAACAGGGGCGACAACTTCTTCACAGTAACGTTGAGCCGTTAAATTTCCACGAATCACAATAAGATCTGTTTTGCCATTTTCATGGATTCCAGCCCACACTATGACACTGCCGCCACCGAATCTGTCATGCTGAATGATGTTGGCTGCATCATACCATTCTCCTAAATGTCGCCAAACCCGTTGCCTACCATCCGCCACATCCACACAAAACCGTGACTCATCACTGAACAAAACGTGGCTCCATTGTTGAGCACGCCATCGCTGATGAGTTCTTGCCCATGCAAACCGATTCTCGATGTGACGCTCTGTAAACGGAACAGCAACAAGTGGACGATGGGCATGCAGCCCAGCATCATGGAGTCTGTTTCGCACAGTTTGTGCATGCACTGTGGTGCCGGTAGCGGTGTGCAAATTACAGGACAGCCGCAGCGCAGTCTCAAACCTGTGACGTCGTGATGACGTCACTAAGTAGCGGTCTTCTCGTGGTGTTGTTGCTCTCGGTCTGCCAGATCGTGGGCGGTCATTAACATGTCCAATTTCCTGCTCACGTTGGTGGAGATGGGAAATGGTTGAGGCGTGAACATTAAAATGTCGAGCAACAGCGCGAACGCTCTGCCCAGCAGCGAGTCTTCCCATTGCTTTATGACGCTGATTTTCGGGTAGCCCTGGGCGCCGGCCCATGTTCGGTAGGGTAAACTTTTAAGCGTTTTCTGTTAACGTTCGTTATCTGCTTTTGCAATATGGTGAATTTTTGCCTTCGCTACGCGCCAATGTGGGCCAGTGCATGAAAAATGCATTGTCACATGCAGTAAGCGTGCGGCCGAGAAATGCAAGAAATGATTTGCATTTCTTCATGATCAGCGAGACATTACATTGACGAAACATGCCTGCGAATTTGGTTATAAATGGACGCATAGTTTTAATACACCAAACCAAACTTCAATGTTGCTCAACTTTTTTGGCTCAGTATATATACCTGATATGAACATGGGCAATGCATACTAGTGCTCAATAATGTTTTTTTAAGTTACCTTGGCTACACTTGACGAACAGGATAAAATTATGGGATCATAGACACTGTTCACAACATTACCCTGGGAACTAAATTCCATTACGTCCGATCACACCATTATAAATGTTGTTTGCTGACAAGCAGTTTTCATATGATCAATTGGATTATATAGGCTATCTTTGCGGAACTATTTCAGGAAACGTCAATCGGCTGGATGTTTTTATATTGGCATTACGCTCAAATTTCAATAAACAATCTATGCAGATATGGTCACATTTAGAACAAGAACGCTGCAGCGTACAATGTCTCGCCTGTGAAGGCGTGGATAGAATCTAAGTTCAGTTCTCAAATTTATCAAATCTGTGAATTTTTATCAAAATCTGATAAGCTTTTGTGGAGTAAATTTTCATTTGAAAAACCTTTACTGATGCAACAATATCCTTAAGCCATAAAATTGTCTATGTTCAATCACTGATTGAAAATTTTGGAAAATCAATTTCCTTTTTATGTGAGCTAGTCTTAGTAATGGTATAGAACAAATCTTTGAAGTTTTATTGAAATCTGATGAATCTTTGTTGAGTAAATTGTCATTTGAAAAAACCTTAAACAAGGTGAAAACCTTAACCTAAAGGCATAATTTAGCCATGAAATTGTCCAAGTTCACACGTGGAAAAAAATATGGAAAAATTTTCAAAATTGATTTCTTTCTCACATGGACAAGTCCTAATGATCGTATATAACAAATCTGTGAAGTTTTATGGAAATCGGATAACTCTTTGATGGGTAAATTGTCACTTGACAAAAGGTTAACCTCAGCAAAAAGCTTAACCTGAAGTCCTAAAATAGTCCAAACGCGGGAATAATATGAGAAAAACTTCAAAATCGATATCTTTTTCATGCCGACTAGACATAAGCATCATCTAATGGGCAACTCTTCTTAGCTTATAGCAGTAGTTTTAAATTTGGGTTCATTGAATAAGACCACCAAACTTCAACAAAAAGCCCAAGGGCTTCTAGCGCCCACCTAGACCATTAGCATGAAACATTTGC
Source organism: Chaetoderma sp. LZ-2023a (assembly GCA_034401795.1). Taxonomy (NCBI): domain Eukaryota; kingdom Metazoa; phylum Mollusca; class Caudofoveata; order Chaetodermatida; family Chaetodermatidae; genus Chaetoderma; species Chaetoderma sp. LZ-2023a. The sequence continues at coordinate 95,173,889 of CM067367.1, forward strand.
ATTAAATATATTTTCCTATATACAATTCTGACCTATGCTATAGTGGGCCTGGTCTTTTCTGTATGGTAGAACTAATCAGGCCCCTCATTTTAGCTTGTTACTAGGTTTCTTTATAATCCTTGGTTCCATGAATCAACCACATGTAGCTAAGAGTCTGGAAACTCCCGACTAATACTGTCTATACATACATCATTTGCTTTCTGCTAATGTCATAATCATTGGTTCCATGAATCAACCACATGTAGCTAAGAGTCTGGAAACTCCCGACTAATACTGTTTATACATAAATCATTTGCTTTCTGCTAATGTCATAATCATTGGTTCCATCTATCAATCACGCATAGCTAAGAATCTGGAAACTCCTGACTAATACTGTCTATATATAAATCATTTGTTTTCTGCTAATCTTATAAGCATTGGTTCCATAAATCAATCACATGTATTAGCTAGACATCTGGAAACTCCCGACTAATACTGTCTATACGTAAATCATTTGATTTCTGCTAATATCATAATCATTGGTTGCATGAATCAATCACATGTAGCTAAGAATCTGGAAACTCCTGACTAATACTGTCTATATATAAATCATTTGCTTTCTCCTAATGTCATAATCATTGGTTCCATGAATCAATCATGCGTAAGCTACAAATCTGGAAACTCCTGACTGACACTGCCTATACATACATTGTATGTATGCAGTTGCCTTTTGCTAACTAGTGTCTGTACCAGTTTGCATACACAAGATAAGTTCTCAAGATTTGCATGAACTGATGAATGACGACATTTGATTTACTCTGCACCATGTGTACTACTTGTAGGCATAAGTAAATTGCCATCTATACACTGTGCTGTTTCTAATCATTTTTGCTGTGTAATGCTGCTTAATCTGCATCTTAGAATTCTGTCACTGCTGCCCAGATTGGTTTATGTAACTCCAATAACTTTCTAGTGTACCATATAACAAACATGACAAATGGCTGCAAGGAATATTTGTGAATATGAGATCAATTGTTGTATTAAGATCTGTTGTTGCTTCTTTCATTAACTAACTGTATCCATGTGTAAGACTCTTGTATCTTGCTGGGTTTTCTGCTTGAGCATTTATATTAAAGTCTCCCATTATGATACAGTAACTGGTGAAGTACTGGAAATGCTCTGATGTAAATGGTGAATGGCAGAGTGGATATGTTGCAATGACTCCAGTGGACAACACATAATGATGTCTGCTGCCTTAAAACTGAAATCATGTCTGATGTCATTAATATGTAGACGTAGTGACTGGACATTATGAAATACTTGATCTTCTTCTTTTTTCTTTTTGTCATACACAATCCATTTGGTAAAACAATAGTCGCATCATTATTGTCTTCATAATCCTCCTCTTCATATGCATTGTCATCAACATGTTCCTCATACTCATTTTCAGCTAACTCATTGGATACTTGCATGCGCTTCTTTTTAGGCTGTTGAGGGTTTTTTCTAATGTCATATAAAGATGCAAAATCAGCAAGACATAATGATGCCACTTTGTTTGGTCTTTCTGAATAACGCGAAATAACCAATAGGTTGCACAGAAGCTTGTAGAAAGCCTGAGAAAAATCGATGTACACGGTAATCAAAATATCGAGCAACAGTGACTGGATCCTCTCTGATTGGCCTAGATTTATGTTCCCAAGACATATCTTCCAGTTCTTCAGTAGTAAGCTCTTTCCCATCAACAACTTTGCTTAGTGATTGGAGAAGTTCAAGCCACCGGGTTTCTCCTGCAGAAAGACTCAAAAACCATGTAGGCAGGCCAAGCTGACGAATCATTGCAACAAGGTCTTTTTTGCTGCTTCCCAGTATGGTGGGGATCCTCTTAATGTCCGAAATATTCGGTAACCTTCGTCAAGCTGATTTTCAATGTTAGGGTTCTTAAAATCTCCAGCTGTAAACTGTCGACCTTTGGATTGTATTCGTTTAACAGACAGCCACACTTTATCTCTAATCTGCTTCATTTGTAATCTTTTTGCCTTGAAAAATATGTTGCTTATAGATCGAGCAACACGTCTGTCCCTCCTCCATAATTCAGACTTACAAAGATCACTGTATTTAATTGGTTTGGTTCTTTCAATATCGGTTGGTCTTTTTTCACCGCAAAATATGGTGGGATATGCCAATTCTTCAATATTGTTACTGAAAATACTAATTGGATGATTGCCCTCACTTGGTGCGATACAGTAGATATTTGTCCCATCAGTTTCATCAAAGTTAGTAGGATGCAATAACATATCTACAGATGAGGATGGCTCTGATGTTTCATCATCTTCATCTTCGCTCCACAAATCAGATTCTACTTGTGGTGCATTTTCATTTTCATTCCCTACACACAAATCTTTGTCACGGGCTACATCGCATGGTATTTCTGGAGTATCAGTTTGAATTGGCATACTTTGTGCATTTTCAATGAACTCTCCCCATAATGTACTTTGTGCTTCCTCTCTTTGATTTTCTAACCATGACACATTCAAACCCTCTGGAACATGCTCTCTGAATAATGGCTTATTTATTAATAAATTTGCAGCATCGATACATTTATTTGGCCTAACATTTTCATACAAATAGTGGGTTTTATAGCGCAAGCGTTACTTAAGTTTAACAGGAATGGTTCTTGAATCTGACATAAGACGTGGCAGTTGAGATACAACATTAATATTATCCGTTGGGACATTCACAACATTGCCCTTTACACTAGTTTGGCCACCAGATGGTAGTTCTCGCATTTGCATAAAGACGTTAACTGGCCGAACCAAACTTTCTTCTAATGAATTGAGAATAAGCTGAAATGGCCGCTCAGGAAAAACTATATTATTCGCCTTAGCTAATGTTGGCATCTGTCCCTTAAACATTCTCACATGTGTGGCACAGCCATTCTTTTCCAGAAACACTTGTTATCCCAGTTAAGCAATGCTCCTTAAGAGTCTCACTCTGACATTTATTCAGAATAGATGAGGCTTGTATAACAGACTCTTTAAACCATAACTGGTCACAGCATGTACAGACATATTCACATCCAGTTGATATACTTTGTCTAAAAGAATGTATGAGGTCCTGAACTGTCCGAGGTTGAGAAACTTCTTTCTGTTTTTCTTTTCTTAATTTATCATATGTTCTCTCAAGCTCTCTGAACTGTGGATCATTTCTCTTCTTATTCTTCAAATGACATTCCTTTCTTCGCCTCACAGGATTATCTCTATGCTTTAGTTCAGTTTCCCTCTTTCGCCACACAGGATTATCTCTATGCTTTAGTTCAATTTTCCTCTTTCGCCTCACAGGATTATCTCTATGCTTTAGTTCAGTTTCCCTCTTTCGTCTGACAGCATTATCTCTATGCTTTAGTTCAGTTTCCTGCAGTCTCTTAACAGGATCTTTCCTATGCTTTCGTCTCAACTCATTTTCAGTTTCACGCCTCACAGAATTCTCTGTGCTTTATTTCAGTTTCCCTCTTTTGTCTGACAGCATTATCTCTATGCTTTAGTTCACTTTCCTGCAGTCTTTTAACAGGATCCTCCCTATGCTTTAGTCTCAACTCATTTTCAGTTTCATGCCTCACAGGATTATCTCTGTGCTTTTGTTCAGTTTCCCTCTTTTGTCTGACAGCATTATCTCTATGCTTTAGTTCACTTTCCTGCAGTCTTTTAACAGGATCCTCCCTATGCTTTAGTATCAACTCATTTTCAGTTTCATGCCTCACAGGATTATCTCTGTGCTTTAGTTCAGTTTCCCTCTTTCGTCTGACAGCATTATCTCTATGCTTTAGTTCACTTTCCTGCAGTCTCTTAACAGGATCCTCCCTATGCTTTCGTCTCAACTCATTTTCAGTTTCATGCCTCACAGGATTATCTCTGTGCTTTATTTCAGTTTCCCTCTTTTGTCTGACAGCATTATCTCTATGCTTTAGTTCACTTTCCTGCAGTCTCTTAACAGGATCCTCCCTATGCTTTAGTCTCAACTCATTTTCCCATTCTCATCTCACAGGATTTCTTCTACTTTTTTGTCTTAATTCAGTCTTCCTTTCTTTCCTCCCAATAGCATTTGTACTCTTGCATCTCAGATTTTGATCATTCTCCTTGCTTGTTCGATTGGCTCTACTTGCAGCACTTAAATCAAGTCTTAAAAAAGTTTTTTATTCAGTCATCATTATCAATCAACAGATCTTGGCTTAGATTTCCACTGTCATCAATAGTCTCATTGACATTATTTGGTGGATCTACATTGTCACCAAAATCCTCCTCTCTCATGTTTATGTCGATGCTGAAAGCTTGTTCATATGAATGAATAGTTTGCTTTGTTTGGGACAGCGTATTTGATATGTTTGTGTAATTTGATTCTAATTATTTAATTTTGCACATCAGTTGATGGATTTTTCTGTCTTTACATTTAATTTCTTCTTTCAGTTCCGAGTTCTCTTTGATGATTACGTCTGCTTTCGAAGCCACATTTTTCATCGAGGCCTTTAGGACGCGAAGGCCTCGTGCTATCTTGGTCCTGCCAGCTTCCTGATTCCCATGCGCAAAGTTATATAATCCAGCTTCACAAATATTCTCAACATTTTCATATGACGAGTAAGTTTTTCTTTAATATCACTTTCTGCCATGGCTGCTGACTAACAATAATAATAATAATAATAATAACTAGATTGCTCGGTCGATGACGCGTCATCGCATATCGCCAAATTCGTTGCTTTGATCTTTTGACCCTAATCTAATTATTATCCTGCAAAGTGTATTCCTATGGGTAACACTCATACAAAATTTGGTTGAATTCCACACAAAACTTCGGGGAGAATTGCTTTATAATTAATTTGACCTTTTGACCCATGCCAAGCCCCCTTGGGGGCGCAAACTAATCCTCTTGCACAATGCATTGCTATGGGTATTCCACATACCAAATATGGTTCAATTCCGACCAACGGTTTAGGAGTTAGTGACAGATGGATGGACAGACAGACGGAGGCGATTACAATATCCCAGACATTTTTTCAAAACATGGGAATAATTTAACAAGATTACGGATGGTCCCCATAACATAAGCTCACTTGGCCATTGTGGCTAGGTGAGGTAATAATGTTAATATTAATTAGATCAAGGATGATGAGGATGAGGACGAGGATGACGTGGGGAATTTGTAAACCCTATGCCTGACTTTTCCCATCGGGACGAGACAATAATATACACATGCCGACAAATCACCTAATGTACCCATTAATGATCCACACAAATTCATTTCTGTTACTGTGCATGAGTCTAATGGGAAAGATACAGTGATATAGTTTACCCAAAAATGCTAATATCAGAACATAAACGACGCCGCTGCCGCCACCGGAAATAGTGATCCCTACATGTATGCCTCGCTTCTGCTTCACAGGCTATGAAAATCTAAATGCTTACTGCAGTGTTGCCCACATCTGATTTTTGGGGGTCCCAAGGACCCCACACCCTCAGATTTGGGGGTCCCACTGTAAAATCTGGGGGTCCCATGGGGTCCTCATCTGAAATATGGGGGTCCCATGTTTTTTTCTTAAAATAAACACAACACATTGATCTAATTATACAGCACTTTATTAAACATGTTGAAAACAGTGCCAGTCATTCCAGTGGTAAATTTTGAAAAATATGTATTCTGTGATCTACAATGGTGGCTAAAATTGATCTATTGAAGTGGCCCTTGTATATTTAACTAATAACATTTGAACTGCATATCAATACACAATAACTTAAAGCACTGTACTTGTTTGTTGTCTGATAAACCAACCAACCTACATTGACAACCTTGTATGATTAACATTTCCAAAGACCACGACATTAGTAATTAGCAAAGACCACTGCATTAATTTTTCTATTAAACCCTAACTTGGCTTTGGACGAATTGAAAAATTACGAGTATCTGGGGCGAGTTTGCTCAAGGACTACTTGACCTACTTCGATATAATGCGCGCGTATTTTTTTATAATTTAACTGGAATGACCAAATATAGTGGAATACATAGGTTAAGAGCAGACAAAACAATAATTTATCAAACATAATCTGTATAAATCAGATTAAACTGCGTAATTAGTGAAAATATATCAGCTAATAACCGGATATGTCTAATTCATAGGGAGTAACTATGTAACGCGATTGTTGATTGGTTGAAGCATAGATAACGCATTAGCGTGTATCCAATAAGGACGCTTGTATGGGAGAGCTTTGAGCTACACGCTGTTTGGAAAAAAATCAATATTTTAACGCATGCCTACCTGTAGATCGATGAACATCGCTGCTGGGATGAGCTTTTTAGTTGAGAAATTGGGAACACCTAACGCTCGAGTATTGCTAAACATTATAAAACACTAATCCATCAGTCAATCAATCAGCCGCTATTGCTATATAAAAGACGGCCTATAGCGCGTATTGATTCCGTTATTCAAACAGCAATACAAAGACATTGCCGCTAATCCGTCAAATGACCATTCAAATGTAAAAGATATCACAATATCTTCCATATATTCCTTCATCCATTTAGATATTTTGATAAGTAAATAGAAACAAATATTTTGCCTGTAAGTCGTTGCTGCTTTAGGCAAGTAGGCATGCGCAAATTAATTTCAAAATATTCAGCAGATTAGTGTTAACAACTTTGTGATCTGTCCAATGTTCTGATCTGTGAAAGGGTTAAGACGCCCAGACACGTTTGTATACACTTGATCAGTTGTATTGGATTTCTCAAGCGTGAGTTCCTCTAGAGGGCGATTCCGCCGTTATCCAATCAAACACTGGCACGTCATACTGACGATTAGCACAACAGACAGAAACATGGCGGGTATTTTTGCAATTTGTATGCCAAACAAGGCGACTAACATCGGGCTTGTAAACTCATTACTTATAAAAAATTAGATCAAATGGAATACTAAGGATGATTTGGGGATTGTGTTTACAATTAAATGTGGTGGTTGAACCTGATTTATGGGCATTAACAACTTTGAGTTGTACAAGAAAACATACAACAAATCATAGTCTTAAACAACGCAGTAAGTTCGTTTTTATTGAACACACAATACATTAGGTATATTTTTTAAAGTAAAAAATATACACACACGATAATATAATCGATAATTAAGCACACACCAAAGTTACCAGTTTCCGTTACACTTTTTCCACTGCATCCCTCGTGCGTCCTCGGGGACGCAGAGGGTTAATTTGTATGCGTCCCTCTGCCATTTTTATGCGTATATACGCGCAAAAGGACGCATAAGGGCAACTCTGGCTTACTGGCTACTGGCAAACTTTATTGAACTGAATTGTGAAAAACTTCTAAATCTACTGGGACACAAAATAAAGACTTAAAAAAATAATTATAAAGTGCCCTTTATATTATAGAGAACATGTCTGCAGTTTCAGTAAGATCTGATTGGACAATGCTGAAACATAAAGATTTCTAAAAATCTTAACCATAAAATCATGTAAGATATTCTATGTCGAAAACCATGGAAAATCTTCAAACTTTAAAGAAATCAAAAATAATGATGGAACCACCAGATACAGTCTCATCTTGTAAGCAAGCTACTTGCCAAAACAAGATACTCATGGTATTAGCCAATGGGGAAGCGATAAGGACATAGCCTCAAGATTGAACCGCAAAGTCTACCTGCTTACTGTACCTGAAGTGCAAGATTGCACGACAATCAATTACATTTTCTATGTCAAAAACCATGGAAAATTCATCAAAAAGTTTTCAAAATTAAAATAAAATATTGATGGAGTACGCTTTCCTATATTATAGAGAACATGTCTCTAAAGTTTCAGCATGATCTGATGGGTCAATGCTGAGAAATAATGATCTCTAAAAAAACGTAAACATAAAAAACATGTACATTTTCTATGTTGAAAACCATGGAAAATTCAGCAAAAGGGTTTCAAAATTAAAAAGAAAATTGATGGAATATGCTTCCCTATATTATAGAGAACATGTCTGTAAAGTTTCAGCATGATCTGATGGGTCAATGCTGAGAAATAAACGAAATCTAGGATTTCTTTTTTCACGAGAGAGTTGATACTTACCTCCCTAATACTTTTGATATTGCTAAATATTGGCTTTCACTCAATAAACACTCAGATTTAAAACAGTTAGGTGCCCCTACTGGGCAGGGAGTCAGAGCGTAGTCCGGCGGATGCCAGCCCCACCACCGCGCATGCGCAGACTAGCACTTCCTCTGACTAGATTATTGGCTGACACACATGCAACTATTAAGAGCCTGAAGACCGAGCCTCTGTGGGGTGGAGAGGCCGGGTCCGTATCTAGGGAGGTAAGTATCAACTCTCTCGTGAAAAAAGAAATCCTAGATTTCGTTTATTTCACTTCAAGAGTATACTTACCTCCCTAATACTTTTGATATTGCCAGAATTCGAAAGTGAATCTGGCGGGAGGGAGGCGAGGTCAAAAGACCAGCTCATCCCTATACACTTTTCTGCGTTTAAGGCACTTAAACTTCTGAAACTGTAAGAAAAAACAGTCAGGATTTGACTAACCATCGGATAACACCACCGATGTATGAGAGATGACCGAATGTCATATGCGCTCCCCCCCCCCTCCTTCCTGGGAGGAAGAGTCGACTGACCTCAATGTCCTATACGCTCTCTACGTACAAGTGCCATGTACTACAGGACAGAGACGAAAAAACTCCATTTTCGTAACTCTCAACAATGAACCACACAAATACACAAACCATCACCATATTAATAACGGGTAATCGTGACAATACAATCAACAACGGACAACACATGAACAAGACTGACCTTGTTGAAAACGGCTGCTGACATCATCTTCCCATTGGTAAAGACTGATGCAGGCCCAAAAAAGTGGGTGTTTCCATAAATTAATTGTGAAATATATAAGTAATGAGGAAAAACCTCCTCAAAAAATATAAACCGAGTTATTTTTTCAAAACCGACAAGGCGAGAGGATTAGAGGTGTCACGGAGATAATGGTCTGTAAAACTTGACTCACAGTGCCACTGAGCCACCGACATAATATCATCCACAGGGACCCCATTAAATAGGGCCGTGGATGTCACTACGCCGCGGACACTGTGAGCCTTGGCCACGTCAACCTGCTTCCCGGTGGCGGATTTATGGCAAAACTGAATGCATTCCACAATCCACCTGGAAATGGTGTCTTTAGAAGCCCTGCCATGGGGTTCAATATATGACAACCATAACGCTGACTGGTCGGTGCGCCACTCCGCCGTACGTTGTTTGTACCGGCGCAGCGCCCGGACGGGACACCATGCTTTAGAATTAGGATCATATCTAGTTAAAGCAGGCAAAATAATAGGTTGACCTGGATATTTCAACGACTGATTTTTAGCCAAGAAATTAATCCTAGGTAGCAGCTTAAGGCCTTCCCCTGAAACCACAAAACGGTCATCCTCGGCTGATAAGGCATGAATTTCACTCCTACGCCTAGCCGAGGCCGCAGCAATTAAAAACACAGTCTTCAGTGTTAATAGTTTCATAGAAATGGAACTAAGTGGTTCAAAAGGCTTATCACCTAGTACTTGAAGCACTAGCGATAAACTCCAAGACGGAATCACAGGTGGATTCCTTGGTCTTAGATTGCCCATGCCTTTAATTAATACATTTAATGTATTTACTTCATCACTTCCCCTCTTAGCCAAGCAAGGAATAACAGACATTAATGCTGACTTATAACCAGCAATAGAGTTAGGCTTGAGGCTATAGGCATCATAGAGGTGACAGAGGAAATCAGCTACTACTTGAATAGATGAATCCATTGGATCAATACATCTTTTTGAGCACCATTCTGCAAATCTGTTGATTTTATAATTATATGCTCTGGAGGTTGACCCCCTCCTGGCTTTGGCCATAAACATGGCTGCTTGCTCAGAAAAGCCCTCCTTAATTCTAGATTCCTTGACAACATCCACGCAGTCAATCTGAACATTGACGGATTGTTGTGAAGGGCCTTGCCCTGGAAGATAATATCTTCCATCAGAGGCAGAGGAACCGGATTGCAGACCAGAAGGTCCAGCAGATCCGTATACCATGATCGGCTTGGCCAATCCGGGGCGATCAGAAGCACTTGGCATTCCTCTTGTCTGATTTTCTGAAGAATTTTTGGAATCAGGATTGCTGGAGGGAATGCGTATGCATACATTCTCCCCCAGCTGATAGCTAACGCATCTGTTGCGAAAGCGCTTGGATCCGGAATCGGAGAGACGTACGTCGTCATCTTCGCATTCTTCTTCGTTGCGAACAAATCGATGTTGGGTTTCCCCCAATGGTCGAACAGACGATCCGCCACACATTGATTTAGTTGCCATTCCGTGGGTAAAACACTCATCCTTCGGCTCAATGAGTCTGCTAGCAGGTTTAACCTTCCCGGAATATGAACTGCTTTCAAGGTAATCTGGTGATCCAGACACCAACAAAGCAGTTTCCATGTCATCATACAGAGACTGGGCGACTTCGTTCCGCCCTGGCGGTTTATGTAAGTCACAACTGTTGAGTTGTCTGAACGAATAAGAACAATCTTGCCCTGAACTTTCTGTAAGAAATGTTCCAGGGCCAGGACTACTGCTCTTAGCTCCAGTAGATTTATATGTTCCTTTGACTGTTCCAGATTCCAAAGCCCTGATATCGTGTACTCTTCCAGGCAAGCTCCCCATCCCTCCATCGATGCATCTGTATACACAGTCACCTGAGGGTGGGGAGGGGTTAGCAAAACCCCCGGCAAGAGATTCTCTGTATTCAACCACCATTGCAGGTGGTGAATGAGAGGCGCCAACACTGACACATTCGAGTCCAGCGAACCTGTACTCTGGGTCCATTGTGTCATGAGAAATAACTGGATCGGCCGCCTGCGTAAGGCGGCCTGAGGAATGACTGGTTCCAATGAAACCATCAACCCCAGCATTCTCAAGTAAACCCGTGCCAGGACATGACGACTGTCGCACACTGACTGAATTAACGAGATGAGTTTCTGAACTCTCTCCTGAGTAGGATACACATATCCTGTCTCTAGATCGAAGAACATCCCCAGGTAAACAAACTTCTGGGATGGAGTCAGCTCTGATTTTGGGAAATTGATCATCCAGCCTAAGTCTGTGAGAGTTTTCAAAACAATCTCCAGATTGGCCGACAAACTTTCCCGGGTGTGCGCTTTCAACAGCCAGTCGTCTATGTACGTGTGGACTGCTATGCTTCTCCTGCGGAGGTATGCTGTGATCGCAAGAACCACACGGGTGAAAACCCGAGGAGCCGTGGAAATTCCGAAGGGTAACACCCTGAATTCCCACTGTCTGCCCTGGAATGCAAATCTCAGGAAGCGACAGAAACTCCCGTGGATGGGGATGTGGAAATAAGCGTCCTTCAAATCTATCGACGCCGTCCACATCCCCCTCTCCAACCCCGCCAACACCGAGCGCACTGTTTCCATCTTGAAACTGGGCGTCTCGATGAACTTGTTCAATGGCTTGAGGTTGAGAATCGGTCTCCACCCTCCGGTGCGTTTTGTTACTAAGAACAGGGTTGAATAGAAGCCCGGACACCTTTGTGCCGGCTGAATAGCTCCCTTTTGTACGAGGGAATTTATCTCCTCCTCGATACACAACCTTTGCTCTGGCTCTCTCGGAATGGGAGTCCAGACTGGCACTAGAGACAGTCGCGACGGCGGGCCTGACATCCACTCTGGATGATACCCGACGGAAAGCCATCGCAAGACTAAACGGTCCTGAGTCAACCGTTCCCACTCTTGCATGTGGTCGGCTAGCCGGCCTCCCACCGGTCCACCTAGGGACCGCGGTGGACACAAGGCATGCAAGAGCGGCACTGTCTCCGTTGCCATACACACCGGAGTGGTTCTTACCGCGGTAAGCGTCCTGTCAGGACCGATAACCACGCCCAGATCCTCGCGCGCCCCGCCCCGCCCCGCGCGCACCTCGGTGCGCGGGCGGCTGCCTGGCTGACGGCGCATGAGGAACCTGCGCCCCCCTCGCTGCTGGCCGAATCGCACGCGGCCGAGGCCGACGCTGCGACGGTGGCTGGCCTCTGACTTGGCCAGCACCACCTCGAGCCTGCAGGGGACGATACGCAGGGGCCGCGGCGCGAACGTTAGCACGACGCAGCACTTCAAACTGCTCGCGCAGCGCCCTCTGGTTATTCACCAGGGTGACCGTCTCCTGGAGGTGGCGACATCCCATACCTCCAAAAAGACCAGGACCCGTCATAGGCGTACGGAGTAGCCTATTGTACAGGTCCTGAGACGGGCACAGATTGTCCAGGGCAAACGTGCATCTTGCCCGGACACTCCTGGTCACCGCCCGAGTCATACAGTCCAGCGCCAGGTTAATACCATCCTGGATGGCTCGCTGGACCGTGACCGGGCTTGGCTGGCGCGATGCGGATGCCGTTACTACCCCCTGTAACAGCTGGGAGACGTGGGACAGAGCGGCAATCGAAGCCCTCCCACTCTCCTCCGCATCACGCAACGCGGTATTCGCCGAACGCAACGTGTTCGAGCACAAGACCCCCGTGTCAGAACGGGAGCCTGGCCGCGCATCCTCACCCAAAGCCGCGCGGTCATCCACGCTGGGCTTGGGTACCACACCGTACCGCTGGTAATCCAGGGGCACGATGCGACAACGCCTGGCCACCTCGCGAGGGGCCTTCGCGAGACGTCCACTCGAGTTAATGGACGTCTCCGCCGCCTTGAACATGTCAACGACATGCTCCGCCAGCGGCAGAGAAGGCATAGCGTTAGCAGTCGGTTTCCCAGCTAACCACGGCGTGTGAACACGCTGGCTAGTCGACTGCTCCACGGGCAGATCAGGCCTAACGCTCACCAGCCACTGGCAAGCGTCATACCAATCCTCTTCCGTGGCTAACTGCGAGCGCTCTACAAGACGGGGGCCTTCGTCTTCCTCCTGAGCGCAAGCAGTAGAGCTTGACGGCGGGTACGCTGATACACCTGGCAAGCCAGGGAAAACACGCGGGCCTGACAGCCCCGGCATGAGAATATCACTGGTTTGACCAGGAGCAGGCACCGTGGCAGAGCGCGGGGTATATATAGCCCCACCACGGGCCCGGCCAGCACCAGCAACACCCTCGGCAAGCCGAGGTATGCGGTACCGCTGGCCATCAGCAGCGCCCTGGGCCACCACCTGAGCCGCGGACTCTACTCCAGGGTGAGTAAAACCGTGGAATAAGCCGCCTGTATTCCCCGCGAGGGGTGCACAAACGTCTTCATCCATGTCCACGTCGTCAGACGGCGACCCTAGCAGGTAATCCTCATCACCCTGGTCAGAAAGATTAGACCCCGGGTCAGCAAAGAGAGCTAACCCGGGCTGACCAGGAACGGTGCCATAGGAGGTACTGGCCACCGCGGCGTGCGGATACCCCTGGACTGATAAGCAGCCCGCGGGTTCCAGCGACAACCGTCCACGGTCCCCTATCGGCGCGGCAATAAGCCTGCTGCCAGGGTCGTGGAACGCCCCCTCTAATGGGGCCACCTCTGAATCGTCGAACAACGGAAGCGGTCTAAGGAAAACCGATCCAGAGGCGGGGATTACCTGCTCCGAAGCCGATGATGAGGACAGTAAAGGATTTGGTCCAGGAAGCATGCCACGAAGCAACCCTGGAACCAAATCCTTTATTGTCCTCTTCATCTCTCCCAACATCTCGGTCCGGAAGGCCTCCATATCCACCGCGGACGAGACCTTCCCCTTACCCTTCCTACTTACAACCTCTCGTTTCCGCTTCTTCTTCTTCTCCTCCTCTACCACCTTGTCCGTCGCCTGTAAGCAGCACAAGAATTCGGACATTAACTCGCCCCCCCAGTGCTTACATATGTCACAATTAACCAAGGGACCACAAGGGCTACATTGATAGCACAGATGAGGCCAGAACTTTTCCTGAAGAAAACGTCCACAGGACGCGCAACCCGGTCCCTGAAACAGGGCAAAGGACAAGGAGTATGAGCAACTAGTTAAGCTTAGAAACTCAATCCAACTCAAAGAGAAGGAAAAACGATCATAAAGATCAATATACATCAAAAACCAGCATAGCGCTTGAATTGCTGATAAATACATAGCCAGGCTGATTATGACGTCATTAATCCCGTGACAGGAAAAAATCGATCCCAACAAAACATCCAAGTGCAAGGACGAATTGTATGCTGAATGGATAAGTCGACTACACAACCATCAGATACATATAGATAACTCTTTTCTGGCAAAAATGTTAATTATCTCCCTTTGTTTGTTTACAATAATTAACATCACCACATTATCAATAACTAGATACCTGACGCTTTGTATAGACAAACCATCCAACGTGACGAACCGGAGAACTCCACCATCTGCACGCCTCTTAACTCTCTCCACCTCATGGGGAAGGAATTGGATCAAGAGGGCAAAGTGAGAAGACCTTTATACTAGGCCTCCAACTCACTGGACATAATTTTTCATTTGGTTAGATAACCTAACAGTGTTAGTAGGAAATGGAACCATGGTGGAGAGAAAACTAACTCTCTGCAGCTGTGATGTCACCACTTAGCGTCATACAGACCTGTGGACATAAACAGAAAGAGAAATTAGCCCTAGGTAGCACCGAGTTGACATAAACCAACTAACCAAGGCGCTTATCACGGTAAACGCGAGTCCCGGAAACACAATACACCGGGAAGAAAACTCGCTAATTTTACTAGAAGTCACCTGATTTAAAGGTCCTAAGTCCTCCTGTGGCGAAGTGTACCCTCCTGCCATCCAAATCAGATATTATCACTCCAAAATATACACAAATTAACAGTTTAAGAGCAAGAAAAGCTTATGATTCAAAAAGACATGTGTGTTCTCTTTGCCAATAATCTAGCAAAGAGGAAGTGCTAGTCTGCGCATGCGCGGTGGCGGGGCTGGCATCCGCCGGACTACGCTCTGACTCCCTGCCCAGTAGGGGCACCTAACTGTTTTAAATCTGAGTGTTTATTGAGTGAAAGCCAATATTTAGCAATATCAAAAGTATTAGGGAGGTAAGTATACTCTTGAAGTGAAATAATGATCTCTAAAAACCTTAACCATAAAAAACCTGTACATTATCTGTCGAAAACCATGGAAAATTCAGCAAAATGTTTTCAAAATTTTGTTAAAATAATGATGGCATGAGCTTCCCTACATTATAGATAAGATGTCTGTAAAGTTTCAGCAAGATCGGATGGGGCAATGATGAGAAATATTGATATTTAAAAACCTTAACCATAAGTACAGATATGGTGACGCCGCCGCCGCCGACGGAAATAGTGATCCCTATGTCTCGCTTCTGCTTCGTAGGTGAGACAATAATAATTGAAGCTTCATTTCTCTGTTTCCTCACCCTGCATGATATGTCGCCATCGTCTGTCTGTCGGTAAATTGCACTGACGGTTGGTTGATATAAAATTCATTTGAAAATTGATGACTAGTTACTGCTCACCACCTTTCCCATCCACCGCTTCCCCGCCCCTTTCCCCCACCCACATGGTTTAACTTTTATAGTATCAATTCCATGGTTTCTGGTACACATTTACAAGACCTTGATTTTCATGGTATCAGGTAAACATTTACGAAATGTAAATGTGGATTAAAGGCCCAGATCAAAAATTGATCAAAGTAATGAAATCATGTTAATATTTGAGCATGTACTCATCAATATGAGATATACTTGTATCAAAGCAATGAAATCATGTTAATATTTGAGTATGTACTCATCATTATGAGATATACTTGTATCAAAGTAATGAAATCATGTTAATATTTGAGCATGTACTCATCAATATGAGATATACTTGTATCAAAGCAATGAAATCATGTTAATATTTGAGCATGTACTCATCAATATGAGATATACTTGTATCAAAGTAATGAAATCATGTTAATATTTGAGCATGTACTCATCAATATGAGATATACTTGTATCAAAGTAATGAATTCATGTTAATATTTGAGTATGTACTCATCATTATGAGATATACTTGTATCAAAGTAATGAAATCATGTTAATATTTGAGCATGTACTCATCAATATGAGATATACTTGTATCAAAGCAATGAAATCATGTTAATATTTGAGCATGTACTCATCAATATGAGATATACTTGTATCAAAGTAATGAAATCATGTTAATATTTGAGTATGTACTCATCATTATGAGATATACTTGTATCAAAGTAATGAAATCATGTTAATATTTGAGCATGTACTCATCAATATGAGATATACTTGTATCAAAGCAATGAAATCATGTTAATATTTGAGCATGTACTCATCATTATGAGATATACTTGTATCAAAGTAATGAAATCATGTTAATATTTGAGCATGTACTCATCAATATGAGATATACTTGTATCAAAGTAATGAATTCATGTTAATATTTGAGCATGTACTCATCATTATGAGATATACTTGTATCAAAGTAATGAAATCATGTTAATATTTGAGCATGTACTCATCATTATGAGATATACTTGTATCAAAGCAATGAAATCATGTTAATATTTGAGCATGTACTCATCATTATGAGATATACTTGTATCAAAGCAATGAAATCATGTTATTATTTGAGCATGTACTCATCATTACGAAATACACTTGTCTTATATTTTATGTGTGCTGAAATCCTGAATATACATTTACATGCTTATGCACAGAATGCTGATTTATCATGACGGAAAATAAATTCTTCTTCTCTAAGCAGATGTCTCTGTTATTTATATTGCCCTGTAAATAGCTTCAATTGTTCAGATGCTCAACCAGATATCGCGTAATTAATTCTCCTAAGCGAGTTAGTTAATTTACTACTTGTCTGGTTATTCTGTATTACAGTGTCACCTTCAAGCTATTTAATTCTCTTGTTTGCGAGTCTGAGATATAGAACAAGTAGATCGCTTTCTTAATAATATCTTTGAAAACCAGTGACGTCATAATTTAATGCCAAAGTTGCATAAAATCCCTACTATGTAAACTAAATTATATAAACATCCTTAGACTTGTCATTTATAGCTGGATCACTGTCAGGACCAATAAGAAGTCAACCGATAGTATGGTATATTAATATGAGAACCTTCTTGTAAGTATAACCTAAATCAACAAAACACTATGAAGAATTTGCTTACATAGCAAATCTGTTCCAATGTCATATATGTCATTGTAGCCATATCCAACTATTTGCTCAAACTTTTGGAACTAATCGGATTTCCATCAAATTTGGTATATATCGATTTTGGTGTTTTTGTGTTCGAGAACCGAGGACACATTAGGAACTTTGTCACAGGCAAGTGTTACTTTCAAGATTTTTGACAGTTTATTAGCTATATATTGTCCTGACCTAGATGACCTAGATTTGATTCCTAGAATTGATTCCTATATTCCTGGATTTCTAGGTTCACATTAACATAGGTTCTTGAAAGCTGTTGCGTGAACGGATAAAATCCCTAGATATTTTAATAATTTCCTCATTGAATGTGTTTAATCTAGAGCAATTGGGTGTATATTCCCAAAAATGAAATAATCAGTGAGTATTAATCCGCTTTTCGTAACAACGATGACAACTAATATTATCCAAATAGTAACATATAGATTTTATAAAGGTCAAATTTAGTGTGACTTTGGTATAAACAATTTTTCCTAGTTAAGTTTTTGGTTTAGCTCGACATATCGTCTTATATCTCAGGATTGATTTATCCTATAAGGACTATGTTTGGACACCTGCGTCCTATATCAAATGGATGGAGCACAATTATATTGAGGTCCAAGGTCACTGTGAGCTTGGTATACAACTATTTTTATATATGAGGATTGGCTCATCCTACTGGTGAGAAATTTTGACACATGCTTCCCTATATCAAGCTGATGGAGCATAATGATATTGAGGTCATAGATCAAGGTCATTCTGACCTTGGCATAAAAGTCAAATTTCTTTGGATAAGTTTTTGGTTTAGCTTAGCATACCATCCATCTGAGGATTCGTTCAGCCAATTGGAACTAATCTTGGGCACATTACATATATCAACCGCAATCATAATGAGGTCACGCGGTCAAAGTTTACGGTCACTGTGACCTTGGTATAGAATTCTATTTTTTTCAGTTAAGTTTCTGGTTTGGGTAACTTTATTGACTTATATTTCAGGATTCATTCAGCTTACATGGACTAAATTTGGTCACATGTTTACCTATATCAAGTTGGTGAAACCCAATAATATTAAGCTCAAAGCTTAAAGTTATTGCAACATTTGTATAAAATGTAGACTTTATCAGAACTTTAGGTTCTTCTGCTTAGCTCAATTTGCCTTTATAACAGAATTGCAACTCAGCATGGCCACACACTTAACTCACTCAGTATGAGCAGCGCAAACACATTCAGACTTCTGAGGGCAAGAACATAAAGTATCTAGACTTCCTGGAAATGCAAATTTATTGCCCATATTCTCGCCAATATCCTATCAGTGTAACACTGGTATATTGTTATTTAGGATCTACTGCGTGTAATAGTAAGTGTGAAGACACTTGTGCATGGTGCCTGCCAGTCATACCTTCTCGCCTCCCATTACGTCACCGACTCGTTCCAGTCCAATACTAATCATATTGCATGAAAGGTCAAGGCCAATACAATCAGCGTCGTATTTCTGAAATAGGAGAAACATATTAATTGTTAGGAGCGAGGTTGAAAGGTATCTAATTCTATTCGATTAACCTATACTATATTCGTTCTGATGTATTGAAATTGACATGTACAGTCAGGCCTTCTGGAAACAATGCTGAATGAACCAGCAAACGTATTGGTTATCAATCAGGTAGTAGTGTCGCTGAATATACAATGTGAGTGTCCTCTAGGATGTAGTTAATATGTATAGACATACACTACACCATAAGCTGTGGAAGCCTCCATATGTAAGGCCTACCTGGAATGCATGCGTGCAGCTGTATCTGATATCACTTATGGCTTTAGCTACCAAGTAAAAATACGCAGCATTTTTAGTAGCTATGCCCCGCCCACCTCTAGCTAAGCTCTACTCACACTTCGCCGTGTTGGTATCGATCGATCCCCGAATGCACTAACTATCAATTTCCTGAAAATACAGGTAAGCTGTTGAATATTTTGCAACTAATTTGACTGGGTGCTGTTGCTGCCTATATTTATTAAATAGTAGACATACAATTCGTACAACAACGTATAGTCCGTCTTCAAATATGCGTTCGTGATATCTACGTCATTCATTACATCATTCGTTATGGTGTCATTCTACACGTCACGTAGTTGATTATGACATCACATGATGGGTGGATAAAGTGGAAAGGTCCATTGGCCACTAAAATGAGGTGAGTAGAGGAACAACTCTTACTAGAATGAGTCATTTTAAGGAAACAAAGGAAACAACTTGCCTGTGCCATGAGGAACATGCTCCCTCCTATACCACATCCAACATCGAGCACCCGTTCTCCTGGCTTCAGATTCAGCAGCTCTAAGACCTCCTTCAAGAAATAATACATAAACATAAATTATAGCCTATTCACTTCTCACTAAGGAAATCTTGACACAGCTCACACCATCCCAACCGCTCCGACCCTATTTGATAAAACCTGCCAACATCACTACATATATGCTTGCCATCTACCCTCAAGCTCGTTTAACATTGTAGCAAAAACAAACATACATACATGTTGTTGAATATTTTAGAACTAATTTCTGTGACTACAAACTGTTGCTGTCTTAGATAGCTGGGCCTATGTCATCAATTAATTCACCTTTCCATTTTTTAGCTACATGTATGCCCCGCCCATCTCTAGATAGGCTCCACCCACACCTCGTTCGTGTTGGGATCGATCGATCTATTAACTCCATGACTATCACTTTCCAGAAAACTATGCAGGTAAGCTCTTGAATATTTTGGAACTAATTTGACTGGGCGCTGTTTGGTGCCTATGGCAGCAACAGCGTCCAGTCAAATTAGTTTCAAAATACCAAACAGCATGTTTACTAAATAGTATGAATTTTAATTAACAAGATAAGCACACCTCTCTATGTACCTGTAAATATATTGTCTATTTGTCCCATGTCCCTTGGCTATGTCTTATAGAACTAACTTAAACATGAAGCCAATTATGTCTTATATTTTATAGTATCAGTCCTACGTGTATAATTTATGTTTTGCTCTATGTAGGGGTCCACCGTCTATATAGGCTCTGCCTTAAGTGGACAACTTGTTGTGTAATTAGAAATTGTACATTTTATATCCCAATAAATGAATTTGAACTTGAAAAATTGAGTAGAGGCATACAATTCGTACACCGTGTCGGACTATTAATAGTTAAAGACGGGCCAAATGGAATCATTTATGATGTAATGATTATGATGTCATCTTACATGTGGTTCAGCTGATTATGACGTCATATGATGTCAGATGATAGATGGACACCCTGGAAAGGTTATTTCTATCTGCGCCTAAGTTCTATGTTGGGGTATCATATTTGTAAACACAAATAGTAGCAAAATTCTAAACATTTCGAAAAACAAGAAATTCGTGATTTATGTTTGCCAAGTAAATAGGGTTGCACGATTTTTCGATTATTCGATTAATCGCGATATAATTCAAAATGATCGTGGACGATTATAAAATGAAATAATCATGTAATTGCCATGTTGAAATTTTTGTCAAGACACTTACGCTTGTGAAACACTGCTCGCATTACCAATCATGGAAACAAACATCCGGCTATCAGCCGAATGTGTGAATGATTAAATAAACTAAATAAATCACTGATTTGTTTGTATTGACTCATGATTAGTTTTAGATGAATAAAGATTGTTCACTTGGTCGCTATTTGTCAATGTTTTTGTAATCTCTGAATAGTTATGCGCTATCGGTTTCCCCAAAAAAGTTCTCACATTGATACCATGGAAATTCAACGCATTTTCTCCCATAAAAATTCTCACCGCCTACGCCTATGTTTAATGTTCAAAACATCACTGGGGAAGTGAATCAAAAAAGCATCCGCTTTTGTTTCTACGAGAATTCTTAATACTTACCAGATGTACTATTATGATAATGTCTATTATCTAGTCTAGCTCAAAATAAACAATTAAAACTCCGCACTCTCCTGGTCCTGCCCCTACTGTGTCCGGGAATACCATAGCCGCAGGTACCGAGTCAATTCCCAATCACAGTCAGATTCGTCTTATGTTTGCCTTGGCAAACTGCGAAAGCAGCTCAGCCTCACCTCAGCGGGGCGGCTGAGGGAGGGCCATAGTACATCTGGTAAGTATTAAGAATTCTCGCAGAAACAAAAGCGGATGCTTTTTTGATTCTACTTCGAATAATACTTACCAGATGTACTATTATGATAAACTCCGGATTTCGACAGCCAGAAAATGCCGGTGGGAGGAGGTGAGGCTCGAACCAGCACTCAACTACCATCCAACAGAGAAGGTTGTGAAGAGACTAGAACCCTGGCATACGCTTGGGTTCTGCTATCTGACTCATAGAGTGCTAAACTTCCATGGTCTAGACCACGCTCCCCCCCTCTTTTGTCCGCACAAAATTCAGAGGGCTGTCACTGGGGATGCAACACCCACCAGACCCGTGTCAGCCCCAAGTCTCAGCTAGGGCAGTCCAGTAGAGTGCAAAGAAGCTACTACAACTTCTAACTTTGAAAAAATATCAGTATATCGACTAGATTTTCAAATTGGAATGAGTCTAATGTCTGGTTGACAGGATAAGAATACTCTTGTACCAGACTATTTACCTAAGCAGTCTGGTATTTCGACTGTAAGTAAATATATTTATAGTCACTTAATTAATGTAAACACTCACCATTTTTGAGTG
Source organism: Chaetoderma sp. LZ-2023a (assembly GCA_034401795.1). Taxonomy (NCBI): domain Eukaryota; kingdom Metazoa; phylum Mollusca; class Caudofoveata; order Chaetodermatida; family Chaetodermatidae; genus Chaetoderma; species Chaetoderma sp. LZ-2023a. Next base: position 95,195,784 of record CM067367.1, read on the forward strand.
CTTGATCTTTTCTTGATCATCACAGGAGCTCGGCCCAATCCACGGTCGTACTCAGTCATGTGCATAGCGTTTGTTGAGTGTAGGCGGAAGACTTTAGTGATGTGTGCGAAGTAGTGGTTGGACGTGGCTTAGTTTAGGTTTGACAGATTGGCGACGGCTACTGGATTAAGTGAGCTGGAGATGTCGCGAAGGTAGAAATCAGTGAATGACGACTCGGCATGCCATTGTGCTACAGACATCACCTCCTCTAATGAGACACCCTTATAAAGGGCCGATGATGCTGCTAGTGCCTTCGGCCGTGCAGTCCAGCATACCCTGCAAGACGGTACACCCGTGCGACAGCGCAGCCATGGCTGCCCTCGCCGCATCCTCAATGAGCGTAAGCTCATTGAACGGGTCTTTGTTGGTCTGCGAAACCAAAGGACGTGACCGCCCCTTAGCCTTCCCAGCCAATGGCCTATTCAGCGCCTCTCGTTCCGCAATGGAAAGCCGTGGAACCCGGGCGTACTGATGATAGGCCAGCTCCGGAAAACGGACCCTACTCCTTATCCCCTTCGGGGCCTTTGGTAATGCATAGTCTGGCTGAACCAGACGGTATGTCGCAACTTCCAACATGTCAGAAGTATGCGTATCCAATGGGAGTGTCGGCATGGCAGAAGAGCCACTTGACAGAGCGCTAGCCGCACGCTCTGACATCCGTTCCATCACCGGATCGCGCTGAGATCCTAGATCAGATGCCAACCCGAGACGATTGGTCATCCATCCAAGGACCTGCACCCATTCAGCTTCGGTGCAGAAAACGGACTCGTCCATCAAATAACTGCCGTTCTCATCCTCCCTCTCTCCCTTAGATGAGAGGGCCACCGACGATCCATGCTGGGCGCTACGATACGCGTCTCTGCCAGGACAGAGCGCATCCATAACGCGACTACCGGCGGCACCGGTGTCTAACGAATCGCCAGACACGGATTCCCCGCAATCCATCGGCTCCCGCACGGGATCCGGGACTACGACCGCCTTAACTACGGCTGGTACCGTCACTCCGATAGGAGCCGCACCTAACACCGCCGGGATACCAGCAGGAACCGCAAAACACGGCTCCGCCGGCATTTCCGGTTGCACAAATAGCGGATGGAATATGCCCGACGGAACGTCGACATCACCATCCGCCTGGCAAACCCGTACAAATCCCGAGGGCGACCCCTGGGACGTACTAGGCCTTGCCGTCATCGAAAGATCCGGCATGCCGGAATCCTCCATTAGCAGCAGATCTTCCTCCTCTACCGTTGGCTCTTGAGCCAAGGACAGAGAAGGGGCAGGTGCATGACCCTCAGCAGAACTAGCCGGACCACCTAATGGTTGTCCTGCACCAGCTTGCCTCACCGGGACCGTGGACTGCAACGAGTCAAACATCACCTTGAACTGGTCCGCCCATACGTCCAGCGCTGAATCCCTTCGTTCATTCAGACGACCTTCAAGTCCCATAAGAGACGCCTGCTGCAACTTCGCTGCCTTGTCCTTCGCGATCCTCTCCAGCCTCGCACGTCGATCCCTGTCAAACTCTGCCACCATTGCCGACGACCACTTCACGCACACATCACAAGGGCTGCCGACCTTACACTGAGCGCACGCCACACAGTGATGTCCCAAGTACTTCCGCTTCATGAACCTGTTGCACTTCTGGCACAACGTGTCCGGATTCTTATGTTTCTGCGAACACACACAAAAATTAAAACGCTGCACATGACAAATGATGACGAGCAATACGCACAATCGACTTGATAGTTAAGATTTCTTAAACACATTAACTTTCTCTTAAATTAATGATAATCAAGTTCTTAGGCAGGAAATATTTGAAACTTTTTTGAGTGAAAATTTTTTAAAACACACAACTCAGCCTTTAACTAGCGTTAAATAACCAAGGCTACATCGCCGATCGCTACAAACACCCTCGACAACGAAGCGAAAGCTAAAATCGGCGATAAACAGAGTGCATAGACACACCAAGCCAAGAACGACATAATACATGGGCGCCGCCATCTTGGCCAAGGGCGCATCCATCTTTAGAGGAACCGAGTCGCAAGAGAAAATTAACCGAGTACCCGAATTAAACTAAAAGTTAACGGGTACAGAAGCGACTCCAACAATGGCTAACATTTTAAAACAATGTGCCAATTTAAGGAAATTTCAAACAGTCATTATGGCACGAATGTATAAATTCTAGATTGATACAACCTGCCCCTGTGATGATTTCCCCAGTTCCTCCATGAAGCCACCGATGTAAATCCTTTCAACAACCGATAACCGCTTAAATTAACGAAAATTTGAGCACACTAAAATTGCGACTTGACAAAAACGCAAAATAGACGAATCTGACTGTGATTGGGAATTGACTCGGTACCTGCGGCTATGGTATTCCCGGACACAGTAGGGGCAGGACCAGGAGAGTGCGGAGTTTTAATTGTTTATTTTGAGCTAGACTAGATAATAGACATTATCATAATAGTACATCTGGTAAGTATTATTCGAAGTAGAAATTATATGATTTGAGCGCCTAAATATTGCGTATCCTTTAATAAAGGTTGTTTAGTACATCAAAATTAATCCACAATTTGATATAAAATGGCGTCGCGAAAAAATACAAATCACGTGATTCGCCTCCAATTGAAGAGTTTATTTTAGAGCGAGTACTCGGATATAAATATTTTGGAATCAGGGACTCGGAACTCGGGAATTTCTATATATTACCGTTGCGCGATAGGAACTGAGTATTATACTGATCTGAATAACGGGTACCCGATTGATAAACTCCTGTTAGTGTATAATATCTCACGAGAACACGCCGCCTCCCATCGCAAAAGAGCCGCTGGCTCGCCAACGTAAGAAGCCAGCTATATTGTCATTCGTAATAATTCAATTTGGATCATTTAACCCTCTGGGCCTATCAAGAATTTACAAAAAAGTGCTACAAACCCTACAGCCAAAAGCTAGAAACTTGCTTAGAAACCTAGCCTATAAGCGGTAGAGGCGTGATAGCGGCGTAGTGCTACCATGTCAATTATATTAACTATTTTTGGCAAAGTAACAGCTCACTATATATAAAACTATATGTCATTAGAAAGGGCAATAAAATTCCTTTAAGTACATATAAAATTTGTATGAATAAAATATATTTTAGTTAGTCAAAGTTCCTCTCAAAATGGCCACATCTTGTAGGATAAATACATTGGTCTATTTTGCAAAGTTTATCAATTTTTTTTTTTAATTTTACAAATGCCATTGATAAATTTAATCACAATGGTATTAAAACTAACAGATACCAAAGTTTTGTGAAGGTTTTCATCCGATAAGATGTGAAAATGGCAATTATAGTTTAGGATTCAAAGTGTATAAACTGAACCCAACACACGCAAATCATGGATGGAGCTTACCTAGAGATGGGGCAGAGCTAAAAGTGGATTCATCTATTAGAAAATCTAAATTTCTGCCATGTACACTTGTCAATTCCAGTCTTTGCTATGTTTTTAACCCTTTCACCGACAAATCCTGGAAACAATGTGCCGTGGCTAATGATGGTGGTAGCCTAATTTCTCAATCCAAAAGAAATCTACATTTTTGTATAACGATTTTGAATTAATTACCTACCTGTATTTTATCAACTTGGGTCCTTTCATTTTCCTTTGAAAAAATGGAGATATTATAATCGCCTCCATCTACCCGTCTGTCGGTCCATCATGCTATCCCCTCCCAAACAGATGGGTGAAATTCAACCAAATTTGGTATGTGGGTTACCAATGATTGAGCTTTGTAAGACCATATTTAGATTTGGGCTCCCCCCCCCCCACCCCCTGTGGGTCAGGGGATGGGGTCCAAAGGACAAATATCCGAAAACTGTCCATCACACTAACTCCTCCCAAACTGTTATGTGGAATTCAAAGCAATTTGATATGGGTTACCACACAAGTGTGAATTTCCTGCACCCCCCCCCCCCCCCAAGAGTGGGTGTTCAAAAGATCGCGCTCACACACCCTCTCCATGAATTGAAATTAAGGTCAAATGAGCCACTACATGTCTCGAGCAGGATTACTAGATTCTACTTTAGCCCATGAACTTTTCATTGGTGACCAAGGGAAGACTATCTTAGAAATTTTAACACTGGAATGACTGGTTCGGTTATCGAGCCAGTCATTCTAGTGGTACATTTTTACAAATAGTCTTCTCTTGCTCTGAATGTCTACATTTCTGAAGATCACAGCAATGACATTTTTTGGCCACCTTGACCATTGACATACCAAATTGTTACCATCAGGCTGGTCGGTTACAAATTGTACTAGTCATAGTCAATTTCTACTAGCCTCTGGCTCATGTTAATTTTTAACTCCTGCTTTCACACATCATTTCCCCTTATGCCACTCTTCCAAAATCAGTGGTTGGAATTCAAACAAATTTGGTAGGTGATTATGGAGTGCAAGGCAGCAAGAGGGCATTTACATTTGGCTCCGCCCCCAGGGATTGGATGGGGTAACGAGGTCAAATTGGTGAACATGGGTTCTGCTATAATGCATCATCGACCAAGCAATCTAGTTATCACTTAGATTCCATTGACAGGTAGATTCAATTTTTAAAGCACAACGGTGTTGTCGGGGACTTGATGCTTGATAGATAACATTATGAACAAGAGTAATCAGAGATTGTAAACCACTGCCGAGACTACCCTACCATTTTTCTCACAATGCACATAGCGGTTTTAAAATAAATTTTAGCACATCCAAATTTGTTAAATCATTGTGTATGGCCCTCTACTTTGTTAAAATTTGAGCAAAATCTAACCAGTAGTTTCCGAGATGTCCATAGATTAAAATGTGTATCCAATCTGGCACCTGGGTTTTTGTCCATATCACACATAACTTCTGGAAATCCTTGTTTAGGTTATGTTGCTTTGTTGTGTTAAAATTTGAAACCAGTAGGCTCAATATTTTAGATGCAATACCGGATGCACACAAATTTAATAAATACCCCCTTCCCCTTGCAGGAGAAGGGTAAAGATCCTGAAGTCTAAAAAAGTAATCTGTTGAGTATATTTTGATATATTTAATTGGAATCTATTGTTGCCTAAAGCAGCAGCAGCTTCCAATCAAATTGGACTCAATATACTCAACAAATCTACTATACATAGTCCAGTCTGATTACCTAATATGAGATTCTCTCTCCCTCTCACTTCGAGAACTTTATTTGACATTTGCACTGGTAGTTTACACAATACAGTATTTAAATATTATTAACCCTATAACACACAAGCCAGCCAAAAATGGCTACAGCAGTGACCTTGCAAAATGGCCATTTGCAGATCATGAGAATATTTTTGAAAATGTACAACTGGAATGTCTGGTGCAATAACCGAGTGGTAAATTTTCAAACAGATTCTCTTTGTCTGGAAATGGATATTTACTATGGGATGTAATTTTTTTTGCAAACTGAAGTGTTACAGGGTTTATAAAAATCATCAAGTTTAAATTTGCTTTAATTTTTCTCTCAAATGGTGTTTCAAGCTGAAAAATAAAATTATAGATACATTAATAACATTGCAACATGAACAGCAGCAAACCCCAGTAAGATTGACAAAAATGGACAGGGCAATCAAGCGCAATAACTGGGGTGTCGGAATGTGTTTTGACCTGGGTGGGGTGGGGGGTCTAAACTGTGGGAGAGGAAAAAAGGGGTCGGGGGCATCTCCCAATTCCCACCCACCCTCGTTCTGTCCCCATGTGAACCATATCTCCATATCTTTAAAACAATTGCATTGTCTATGCTGATATGTCCTTCAAGGTTCCAGACGACAGGCCTTTGAATTTTCTTCCATGCATACCACTACCACATATCCCCCTACTATAATATATATATATTATAGTAGGGGGATGTGGTTTTTTCAAATTATTGGCAAGTGTCTTTCAATACCTAAACCACACTCGACCATTGATTTTAAATAATTTCACCACAGTAATTTTGAGAGGCTTTCAGTTATTCAGTAATGGCAAATTGTCATTATAAAATAATTTAAAAGCGTCGAAACTGAAGTTTCATTAAAATTAAACTAACTGTCATAATCTGTATCACATGACAAAGATAACAAACAAAATTCGCGAACTTCTTAACTACCGAGAGCGGGTTGTGTTCGCATTTAAATATTATATATGACACTGCTAGTATAGGATGCCGTTTATAAAGATTTTCCAGCTTGCCCAATCGTTGAGCAGCTCTATAATAATAATGATAATAATAATAATGATAATAATAATACCCGATTCCATCTATCCGGATAAACGGGTACTCGCTTAAATAAAGGAATTGCTTCGTCATCTTCGACATTTTTACGCAAACTATTTCATTCACAAAGATCTATTTATATTTTACCGCATAAATTTGTAAACAAACTGAATTGACCAATTGACAGTGGATTTAGAAAATTCGGCCTGACGTAATGTAACGCTAAGTTTGATTGGATAAAACGCCAGTAATGCGTGCGTATTTAGCGATCGAAAACTGGTGGTAGCTTGAGCCGATAATACGTCCCGTCGCTCCCGTTGTCTAATTGTCTCTTGTCGATAATACGTCCTGTCGGACTGGGAACCTAATTTTTTCAAGCCGATAATACGTCCCGTCGCTGCCACAGGGTTAATGCTGATCGGCGTTACAAAATTGATGCTCATTTTCTCCCGTACTTGTTTGGTACATAAATTTGGTCTTAAAATATATTTATAAGGAAGGTATTTAATCACGCCAAGACTGTTTTAAGCGCATTTTGACGACAAAAGTGTCGAATAAACTTTATTATATCTTGAACATACATGGCCTACTATTAGTATTAATCTAATAGGTGGTCGAGATTTACAAATCCGAGGCCTGTATTGACTTCTAGAGGGTCCGGAAATGTATCAGGTCAGAGATACATGTAGGTCTGAAGTAGACACACCCTGTGACACGATTGTTATTATTATACACGCTATTCTTACAAATTTGCTCTTAAAAAAATTTTTCCTACACAATCTGCTGAATTAGGGGGTGGGCTTCTAATAGTTTTTCCATTTTGAAACTGCTAACAAATCATTGGAGCTCATATGTCAAAATTAGGGGGTGGGCTTCTATTAGAGCATAGGCTACAATTAAGCAAAATACGGTAACTTCCGTTTTGCGTCTAGAAACATCTTGATACATTCCTTTGTTTGCAATCAGCAACTGGCATATTCTGTCCATGTATGTAACCCATGTGCCTAACCCATAATCTTACAATCTGCAGTAGCACAATAACGTCCTCTAAGCAGCATTGACGTAGTTAATATAGTTCATGATTAATCGTATGATCGCGATTATTTTTTTTTAAATGATCGCGATTATGAAAAGTGAATAATCGTGCAACCCTACAAGTAAATGGATGGATCCAAGCTGCTACTCAAGTATTTGATGTCAAAGTGAAATACGTCACTTATGAGGTGAAATACGTCACTTATGAGCTGACGTCACAATCACAATGATTAAGTCCATCACGAATGCAGATACACTTCATCACAAAGTCTGCATTGTATGTCTTTTTTAAATTTAAACGTGTTAAATATTTTGGAACTAATTTCATTGGCAGCTGCTGCCTGTGGCAACAATAGCTCCCGACCAAATTGGTTTCAGAATATTCAACAGATTACCTGTATCGTGACCATGAACTTAGTATTCTGGGATTGCAGGGTTCAAAGTATTAGTCAGTTCAAACACGCGTAACCTGTAGGCTACAGCCGGTCAGCTAGAAATGTGCGGGGAATTGCTAGAAATGGATCGTTCTCTTATACCGTATGACCCGGTCCTACCTCTGTCGTGTCTTTGCCTCCGGGGCTGACAAAATGGCGTCCGAACACTTTCTCATAACGTAGAATCCCATTCGTCGAATATTGCTGATTATCAAGGAACTCCTGAAATGTGGCGTAGCTATCGGAATCACATGCGTCACGTGGTACCTTCTTTAACAACCATACAATTTGACCGTGATTTTTCTTGTGCTGTATGGACACAAAACAAATTTGGAGAATTAGTATTAGTGCGTTGAGTTAACTTGAGCGTTGTTGCTGATTGGTTGTCACCTGTATGTCTGGTTTGGTTGCTTCGTAGTAAGAGAAGAGCCAAAATGATGTAATAAATCAATAATTGACAAAAAAATAAAATTAATGAACAACGAACCTTCACAATCAAATATTTATAATTAGCGGAGTATGTATGATTACTGTATTCTGCGGCTATAGTAGTAGAAACATCCTACAGCTGCAATCAGTCCTTCTTCACTCTTGACCACCATGTCTCGTCCTCAGTCGAAATCCTTAGCTTCCTCAGGTCGATTCTTGACTTGAGTGTACCGAGTCCTGCTTTCTTGACGTCACCTCTTAGCATGCTTAGCAGATTTATGCAATGATGTCCTCTCCTGGCTTTATATTTGCTCGTTCCGAGTAGGGCGAATTCTAAGGCTCTGTGTGCTGGTGTTTCTTCTGGTATCATTAGCGCATGGCCAAACATGGACCATCTTTGCTGGCCAACGTTTACAGACAGCGGTGACGTATTAAACATCTTGTATAGTGCATTGTTGGAGATTATGCTGTCTGGCCATCGGTGTCCAGTGATGGTGAGTTGGTGTTTGCGGTGGCAGGTATCGAGTTTGTCTAGAGCTGCCTTTGGAACTGTCCAGCTGTTACAGTTATACAGCATCAAGGATACGCAGGTTGCATTGTATAAACGTAGCCTTTTTATCAAGGGAATCTTTGATCTACGAATCCATAGTTTCCAGAAGCACAGGAAAGCTATATTCCCCATGATGCAACGCGCAGCAATGTCAGCAGTACTGAAAAGTGATGAGCCCAGGATTTTACTTTTCCTCCATGGTTCGCCGCCACGTCATTTTCGTTAGTTTCATGCTTTGTAGATAGGTATATATGGGTGAATGCTAAGGTTTCTTTTCCTCACCTATGAATTGTGTCCACATTGTCGGTATATTACATCTCTAATGGCATACCCAGTATTGACACTGTGCGGGGGGGGGGGGGGGGGATTTGTCGTGTGGAATTTTCCTGCACAGATTTCAATGCAGTAGCAAGGTAGCAGGTAAAAAGCACCAGAGATAGACCATCTCCCTGTGGGGAGCCGATTGATATCTTAAACTCTAGAGACATCACTGTCTTGACTCATACTCTCAGCTTGGTGTCTGCAAGCAGTAGTCTCACTAGCCGTAGCTCATCTTCATTGCAACTGGCCTGGCATAGTACACTTAGGATCTTTGAGCGCTTAGCTGTGTCGAAGGCTCGTGACATGTCAATGCCCATTTTGTGGAAATCCCAGTGTTTGGACCTGACTATCGACACAAGCATGCGTTGAGCCCCTACAATGTCTGCACAGCTGTGTCCATGTTTGAAGCCACTTTCACATGATCCGGTGAAGTCATCGATCTTGTCTCGGATGTGGCATAGAGTAACATTGGATAGGATTTTCCGTATGCTGTTCAGGAGCACAATGGACAGCAGATTGGCTGGGGTTTTGGTGGCTTCTTGGGCTTGGGTAATGCGATAAGGGTGCCTTGGCCTACAGCGTCGATGGGAAGGTGGTGCATAAAAGCTGAATTGATTAGGGGCATGATCCGTATTGAGATAATGTCACTTGCATATTTGAATAGTTCATTGCCCATGTCATCAGGTCCAGATGCATGTCCATTTTTCAGAGTTTTAAGCGCCTTCTCAACTTCTGGTGTTTTAATTGGTGTTAGTAATGACCTGGTCTCCTTCATCATCATTGTCAGTGAACTGTACCTTGAACCATTCTCGAATCGCCTCGGCTTTTCCCTGGTCAGTCCTGATAAAGTGTCCTTCAGAGTTGTGTACAGTGAATGGTGGTGTGTAGTCAGTAACTCTCAGGGCTCGGGCTACCCGAAACATTTTGTGAGAATCGTACGTGGCAGTGATTTCATCTGCTAGGGGGTCGGCTTGTTGAATAGCAAAATCTTTTAAGCATTCGGTAATGTAGCGCAGAATGTTATTGCACTCCCGACGCAGTTTGGTGCGGTCCTCACTTTGGCCACTGATAGATGTGCAGCTGTAACGCTTTCTGCTCTACTGACAGTTTTACTACTATAGGGTTGACAGTATACATAGTTTGGTTGTTTTTAAGAACACCTATGGTGCTGGTAGCTGATGATTCCTTAGATTTCAGTATTTTGGTTTATGGCTTCGTTTGGATCGGAGATGACGTCGATAAACATTAGCTATCGGCTCTTCGAGGGCCTTTTTGTATGACATTTGACTGCCAGTGTCGCTGATGAGCTTGGGTAGGTTGTAGGTGACTCTACCCTCTTGCCTAGTACGGCGTTTATATATTAAGTAGAGATTGTTCATCTGAAGGCGTGTAATGACTGGCGTATGGTCAGAATTGAGGTCTGTGCCTCCATAGGAATGAGCATTCCGAAGTAGGGGTTTTGCTTCTATCTTCGTATAGTATGAAGTCAATTTTCCGTATTTGTGGCAAATAGGCAATTGGAGCTAAGGAATGCCACCAATGCATCTCCATTGCTGTTGCGTGTGCCCTCTCCATACGATCCCATGCATAAGCCAAGTCCTGAACTTTTGTCCGCACCAGCGAGTTTACCCAGCTTGGAGTTGAAATCTCCACACATGGACAGTTGCCATCTAGCTGGGATTGTAATGGCGGAGCTCAGTTCTGCATAGAAGGAATCTAATATTGCTGGATTCTCTTTGGCTTTTTTGGTAGTTGGGCCATCGCGTAGGTATCGCGTAGGTATATCCAGGGTGATGAATGCAACGAGATCACTGAGTATCCAACTCAACTAATTATATGATCCAAGACTCTTGATCCGATTACGAAGCCTAAACCCTGGTATGTGGCCTGTTTTGCTCCATGAGCGCTAGTCTGTAGTTGCAGTTCTGAGTGTTTAGCTACTTTAGTCTCTTGAATGCATGTAATATCGATGTTATAGTGTTCACACTCTGCACCTAAGGTTTGCCTCTTTGATGTACCACGTACATGCCACGTAGCTATGGTAAGCTCCTGGGAAGATTGCTTCACCCGAGGATGTCGACACAGTTTCTTTTTTTAAGTAAGTTAGACATAATAAAACGGTGTATCGATATCTAATTAATACATTACATGTGTGACAATAGCAGCTGTTACAACATCGTATTACAGTGATCCAATCTGTCGCCATAATCAAAATACATCACCTGTTAGCTGACGTCACAATCAGATCAGGTATGCCCCTCAAAATGTGGCAAAGGTCTGGAACTATGTGTTTCATCACATATCGGTTCACATCGCAATCCCAAGTGACAGGCAATACACTGTCATGAAGCTGAAGAAGTCCGTCAAGTGTACGAATTGTATGTTTTTGATAGTTTTATAATTAAATAGGCAGCAACAGCACCCAGTGACATTAGTTTCATAATATTCAACAGCTTACCTGTATAGTTACCGTGATATTGGAATTCTGGGAATTCGGGATTTAATCGATCCCAACACAGGAAAAGCGTGGGCAGAGCTTAGCTACATAGAAATGGGTGGTCATAGCTAAAATTGGATTCCTCCATTATATGTCTGTTGTGAATGTACAACTTAGTGATTACAGATTTGTTGCAGGCGTTTAGTTCTTCACGCATCTACTTTGTTTTGGGGTTTGGTTGGTTTGTGATTTGGTTGGTTTCTAGTTTGGTTGGTTTGTCATTTGGTTTATGAATTGGGTGTTTTGCGAGTTGAATGGATTGTGAGTTGGTTGCTTTTTTGCTTGGTTAGTTAATTGTGCGTTTTGACTTTAATTGGTTTCTTTGAGAGTTGGTAGGCTGGTGTCGATGATTTGTTTTTTGGTTCGTTGCTTTGTGAGATGGTTGCTTAGTCAGATGGCTGCTTTGTGAGTTGGTTAGTTTGTGAGTTAGTTGTTGTGTGAGTTGGTTAGTTTGTGAGTTGGTTGTTGTGCGAGTTGGTTGGTTTTTGCGTGGGTTGAATTGAGAGTTGTTTGATTTAGTTGCTGCTCTGATTTGGTTGGTTTGTAAGATGATTGGTGTGTGGGTTGGTTAGTATTTTTATTAGTTGGTTTGCAAAAAAAATTTTGTTTTAAAGTGACTGGCTTGTAAGTCCGTTGCATGTGGGTTAATTGGTTTTGTTTGTAAGTCAGTTGGCATGTGGGTTGGTTGATTGACTTGTCGTTCATCTGTTATGTGGCTTGGTTTCTGTATGAGTTGATTTGTTTCCGAGTTGGTTGGTGTGTGTGTTGCCTAGGTTGTTGTTGGTTGGTTGGTAGTTTGAGTGGTTTGCGGATTTGTGCGTTGGTTGCTCGTAGTCTGGGCATTATATAGTCTGGTTGGTCTGTTGTCTGGTTCTTCTGTGGTCTGCTTGGTTTGTGAGTCAGTTGGATTGGGAGTTGGTTAGTTTGTGGCTTGGCTGGTCTGCGGGTTGGTTGGATTATGATGATGATGGAGTGTGGTGGTGGTGGTGATGATGATGTAATGGTGGCTGTGGTGGTTGTGCTACGGGTGTTTATCGTGACTGCTGGTGCTGGTAGTTGTGATGATAGCGAATCCGTACTTATTAAATTGACTGTATGATGTGCTAAATAGTCAACTATTTCAAGTAGTTAAAGCAAGTTGTATTTAATCAACCATACCTATACAAATCGTAGTCGGCTATATTCTGAGCACAAGATTTCGGTTCTCTTAAAGACTCGCGATATTCCGCTCTCAAAATGAATTTCATATGGCAACTAGCTTATATTAAGTAACAACCTTCTCTTTATCCGTTTAATGGCTCAATTTTGTCAAGAAAATCCAAATGTTTGCTTATTGAATTTGCAGTCCAGGAGTAGATTATTCTTGAACATTTACGCCTGCCTGTCTGTCTGTCTGTCTGTGCATCATCAACAATGGTCGCCCACTTTTGTTATGTATTAACCATTATGAAAATGGGCCTGATTCCATGACAAACTGGAGTTTTCACCCTTGCAAATTTTCCGCAGTACGGGATCCAATGTGGAGTGATATTAATAGTTTCATAATTCTTAGATCAATTGGCCTCAAACTTGGTGGATGCATACCTATAGGCATAAGCTGCCACCCATATAAGAACTAGGTCTGTCTGACCTAGTTTCCTGATAATATAGGTCAAAGATCAATTTCTCATTGGAACCAATAGTAAATACTTCTGGCTATAGTTTCACGAGGTTTTCGTATACAGTATCCCAACTCGGTGTGTGGATGTGTTTTATGGTATTATGACTTATCTTCCCTGCCAGAATAGTCAAGTGAGCTTACGCCATGCGATCATCCATCGTCCATCTATCAAGTTTTTCTTTAAAGAACTTCACAACAACCAGTGGGCCAATTTCAATTATATTTGGCTGGAAGCTTCCCTAGGGCATAGAGATCCAAGTTTATTCAAAAGAAGAGGCTGGGCCAATTTGACCAGTGACCATCTTGGATTTTGCACTATTTATGCGTCTAAATACCTTCTGCGAAACTGCTTGGCAGATGGATGGGAAACTTGAGAAACTTCACTTTGGGCAATAGCTGAACCAAATTTGTTCAAGAGAACCACTTGATTTTCTTGCTGCCATATTTGGATGACACAGTATTCCCATAAATGACTTCTCCTCCTGAACTGCTAAAGGGATAGCACTGCAATTTGCTAAATATGATTAGGGCCAGAGAACCATTTAAGTGTGTACAAGGGAACTTGGTATATCTTGTATGTTAAAACAATTTGATTAATCAGAATTAAGCGTTTTGGTAACCATATTGGAATTCTGTTTTATTTGGTGGAAAAATGGGTGACCATCTTCAATAATTTTGCCTGCGAAAACTCGATCCTATAGAAAAAGAATCGGAAAAATTCAAATGAACCACTGGATCGATGTTAATTTTAGCATGAAGCATCCTTATTGCAAGCTTGATGAAATGAATTCAATTTATCTGCTGGCCATCTTTGATTTTAGGACCTCCGAAAGACATATAGGAATGAATGGAACAGATTTGAAACACTTCTTCCCAAGAACCACTTAGTAGATTCAAATTATATTCGGTAGCAAGCATCCTTTCGCATCGAGATCCAAGTTTGTTCAAACGGAGCTGATTGGCTGATTTGGATGGTGGCCACCTTGGATTTTACGATATTATTAGAAGCATGTTTAAGGATTTTTCCCAAAACCGCTTGGCCGATTCAATTGAAACTCAAGAAATTTCATCTAGGGCATGAACTGAATCCAGTTTTTTAAAGAGAACATGATTGGTCAACTTGCGTGGTGGTCATCTTGCATGACCTAGTTTTCACTAAAATGGCATCTCCGGAAATGAGGGATTGGGTTAAAATTTTGTAAATATGATTAGGGACTAAGTGGGATTCAATTTTATGCAAGGGAAGTTGGTGAACGTTAAAGACATGGCCGACATCGACCATCGGCCATCCAATTTATAGCATTTGGCATCTAATTTGGATTTTTATGTCTGATGAATTTTAAATGCGAAGATTGTTTTTATAGGTACATAGGAATACAGGTACATGTACATGTGCTAATTCCAAATTTTAGGTTTTTCAAAGTGCCGGGTGAATTGGTCAGTGGCCATCTTGGATTTTATGACCGCCGAAAAACCTACATGTATAGGAAATATATGGGAACAGGTTTAAAAGGCTTCTCAAGCACCACTTGGCCGATTTCAATTATATTTGATAGTAACATTATTGGGGCATGGAGATCCAAGTTTGTTCAAACTAAGCTGATTGGTAAATTTTGGCGGTGACCATCGTAGATTTTGCACTATTTTCGGCAACCTGTTTAAAGATCTCTATTGTGCCAACCGATATGGGCACATGTCATCACCTTAAACTTACCTCATTAAATAGTAGGCCTAAAACAGCCGCACTGTCACACAGATCACCACTCTATGAGGCTTTATCCTCCCAGCAGTGCAGATCTCCAAGTGTCAGAGAAGGCGAATTAGGGAGTGGAAAAGGCTAGCCAAGCAGGTTGACAGTATGTATAGGGCATACGTGTGCCATGGCAGATGTCAGTCCAGGAGACCACTAATGCTACAGAATAACTGTGAGTGAAGCCTGCCTGTCAAGTGGGGTAATTTTGCAAAGAGTGGCATACTCACAATGCTTTTCTACTATGGCAACATGTACTGGCGCAGACGATCCGGCTTTGGTAAAAGGCTCTACTGTGATCCTGACAAAGAGGTGCCACTCTCGTCAGAGTAGAATCAGTCACTGAGCTACCAAGTCACTAACTAACAGTGAGATGGTCATGTACCAGTCCATTACCGACGGCATTTTGATTGCTCAGTCCATCACTTATGATACTTTGCATGACTCGGTCTCACTGACCATTCATCTTCATGACTTTTTGTGATCATTGAAAAAGACACGCAAAGTTATTTAGAATCGCCCTCCTTTCGAGTCGTAAGAATGGATAGTG
Organism: Chaetoderma sp. LZ-2023a; assembly: GCA_034401795.1. Taxonomy (NCBI): domain Eukaryota; kingdom Metazoa; phylum Mollusca; class Caudofoveata; order Chaetodermatida; family Chaetodermatidae; genus Chaetoderma; species Chaetoderma sp. LZ-2023a. The sequence goes on from CM067367.1 coordinate 95,211,274, forward strand.
CATGTGTTTTCTCAGTCTACACCAGGACTCATTGCAACCAGTCTTTCTTCTTTGTTGCCCACTGTTTCTTATCTTCAGCCAGAGTTCTTAGCTCCCGCAGATTCCGCTTGGTTCTCTGTGTATCCAGTCCAGTCTCTTTCAGATCACCATGTAGTGCGCTAGCAGGTTTGTGTAGTGGCATCCTCTGTGAGCTTTGGAGCTGCTGTCGGAAAGTCTAGCAAATCCCAAGCCCATATATGAATGCGTTTCCAAGTGCCAATCGCAAGACATGGTCAAACATAGACCATCTTTGCTGAGCCAATTCACTCACAGTGTGATGGTAGTTCACATGGTGTATAATGCGTCGTTAGAGGTTATATGCTGTCTGGCCAGTGATGTAGGGTAATAATACAAATGTGTTTGGTGGCAGGCATACAACGTATATACACCTGCCATTGGAGCTGCCCAGCGTTTTACAGCACCAGTGATACACCGTTTACGTCATGCAAGTATATGGTTGGACCCCTGTTCAGGGGTTCCAGTTTCCAAAAGCAGTTCCCGTGATGCAAGATGCAGCAATCTGGCAGAAGCTGCACATCCGTAAGACAAGGATTTTACTCTATTTCATCCATACCACACCCCGCTGCCTTCCCCTGTCACTGATAGGTGTATATTGGTAAGCTCTGTCTTGGGTATGTTCATGAAGATATTCTCATTCTTGAGCGGAACCTATTGAAAGAAGCTCATCTTTTTTCCTCGCCTACGAAGTCTACGTCATCTGCGCACTCGATCGCTAGTGGGAGGCCTAGTGTAGATATTGGATGCTTGGTGGAGTGCTCCCGCATAGATGACAGGGTTGTAGGGCGGTAGGATTAACCAGCGACGAGCCATCCATCTGTGGAGAGCCGATAGTGGTCTTGAACTCTACGGAATGGCTTACTCGTACTTTCAGCTTGGTGTCTGCCAATAGCAGTCTTACTAGTCGTGGGCCATTGTTATTAAATCTAGCCTGTCCAGGGATTATTGTGATGTTTACTGGCGAATACAGTGTAGTACTGGGTCTGTTGCTATCTTAACTAGTATGTGGATGCACACCGCATACTGCATGTTGCAGCAATTCTGACTCGAGTTGTAGACAACTATTCGTTCTTCGCAAACAACTCTCCAAAGGTGCAGCAGCCTCATCCAAGTGCTACTGAGTTCCGAATGCATACAACTAAGTGAACACAAGGTTTAGCTACAGCAGTGTTAGCGGCATTAGAAGCCCGCTTCACGGCGAGCACACTCTGGTATATGTAACCATTGCCGTTGATCTCTATAGATCTTTTTGGTGGCTGCAGCTACCGCATTCTATTAAACAGTAACTGGAGAAATTAATTCGATTACAGGGACAAATTTTACGTTTCAGCACTTTCTACAACCTTATGTAAGTTGTGGTCACAGCTGTTATAACTATATACCAATAGCACAGAAAACACAAAATATAAATTTCGCTGTACACCGAGTTCCATGATCATTCTGGAATGACTATCCCTGGCCAAACGCTCTGCGCCGATTTTCCGTTCGTTGCCAATGCTTTATATACATCACTACACCTCCATTCTATGCTCCCAAAGACAAGTTTTCGCTCCTGCAGAACAACTAGCTACTTCAAGACATGACAGTTCAAATAAGGTTGCCAGAATGCATTGAAGTGCTGCCAAATACTGTGTTATATTACGGACATTGCGATGATATTCACTTTGCTGATGAAGCGATGCTCTCGAATCAGAGAAACACTGCACACTTTTGTCGCTGAAGGTATCGTAAGTTAACACACAATGCAGTGACTGCCCTGCGTACCAAATGTTCGGCACTGCCAAACGAATAGTCGCTGAAAGTTGGTTGCCGAAAGTACGACTACTTTGTTTCTTTATATGTAAAAGGAGACTGAGTGTTCCTGCTGCTTTTTCTTCACAATCTACCCATTTGCTAGTCTGATTTCATTTCTTAAATGATTTTTAACATCTACTCTTCGTCATAATCCAATTTCTGATATTTTTTATAAGCTTTGCGGCGGTTAAGTGAAGATGGTGACTCGCCGGAAACACTAATTCCTGGGGGACTCATGGGTGCCCATGCCGATACATTGCCCATACACTGCGCTATGCGATGTTGAAACAACAATAGTGCGTGGCTGTAGCGATCACACATGCACACCCAAACCTACACCCAGACATCTCTCACGCTCGCTCCAATACAGACACACCAGCTGTGACACTCACCAAGATATAAGCCTCTACACTCTTTGAAAGTATTAGTTCAAAGCTGTATGACATTCCTGTCTCTGAATCCTGCATGATAACGGAGTTGAACAATGCGGCATAATGTGCGGCTGTGCGGTAGTTTGTTGGATTGGCTGATTCCTTCATGTTACCTTAAATGTACAAGTGAAAACATAAATAGCAATGCAAATGTCATCTGCCTCCTATGGGATGAGGGGGAAATTGAAAAAGGCGTATGGCCTACCTAAAAGGAAAGCTGATTATTGATTGGAATTCCACAGACATCGGACGTATTCAAATGCTAGTCTATCATGATGTAGCGACCGTAATAATTTCACCCTTTAAATATAACATGCTCAAATTAAAGCATCAGTTTATTTATCTAGTGAAATGTGGGTCATTGGTCTGCCTAGCTATCCAGTGGAGCAATCTAGTTTTAGATAAGCTCCACCAATTTTTAGCTAAGCTCCACCTATATTTCGCCGTGTTGTGATCGATAGATCCCCAAACCGCCTGACTATCAATTTCCAGAAATTCTACGGGTAAGCTGCTGAATATTTTGACACTAATTTGATTGGGTGCTGTTGCTGACTATAGCAGCAACAGCACACAGTCAAATTAGTTTCAAAATATGCAATAGCATGTTTATTAAATAGTAAAGTTATATAATTCGCACGTAAATTACTTGAAATTAATATCGTCCGCAACGTTGTCTTCATCATCAGTGTCATCATTCTCATTATCAATGGTGAGTTGATAATACACAATTGATGGGTGTGTGTAACAGTACCTGAGGGCCTAAAGCACGACTCCCTACAGAAGAAGTATCCATCTGTTTTAAGACACCTCAGCATTCTATCCAACAAACGTCGTATCTGATCATCTTCTAAATACATCAACAACCAGTTTGAAAATACCAGATCTGTCCTGAAAAGAGAATTCACTCAGTTTAAACACGGTTTACCTTCATTAAACATAGATAGATAGACATGTGGAAAGCGGACATCTGATTTCAGAGCCACAAAATTGTCGCTCTTTTAAGTTGTTATGATAGTCCTAAACAATCACACGACGCACACACACGTACGCACGCACGCATACTCGACCCCACCCACACACACCCCACAAAAAAGACTAGGCCTGTGCCTGGGTATCATACGCAATGAGGTGTATCAAGCGAGGGTAGATTTCTCTGGTCCTATACCATTGCTTCATTAGTATTAATTTACTGACAGCAATTATGTTGCAATTTTCTCCCGGTCTAGGCGCTTCCATTAAAACAAACTGAAAAAGATAAAATTTACTCTTTCTAACGCAATATTATAATGGGAATTAAATGGAGATGACTTACGTAGTCATTCGCCGACACATATAGGCTATATGGACGAACGCATATGTAGTTATGCCCGCCGATGTGCATATATTTCTACAAATTCTACATACACACATGCACACACACACACACGCACGCACGCACATAATCTATGCTCATTATGTATTCCTACTCACTCGCATTGTGGAAGATTTAGCTTAGTGGCGTCTGCAACGACATAGTCTATATTATGAAACTGTACGTGACATTTCTTGTTCTTCTCTATAAAGCTCTCCACAAAATCTGAAGCAATCACGTGACCTGCTATCTCCGCTAGACAACCTGTAAATCGCCTGTATGTAATAATAAAAATAAACATAGATTAACTAGCCCACTTACTCATTATCATCAGCAGCATCATCAGCAGCAGCACCACCACCACCACCACCACCACCACCACCACCACCACCACCACCACCACCACCACCACCACCACCACCATTACCATCATCACCACCACCACCATTACCATCATCACCACCACCACCATTACCATCATCACCACCACCACCATTACCATCATCACCACCACCACCATTACCATCATCACCACCACCACCATTACCATCATCACCACCACCACCATTACCATCATCACCACCACCACCATTACCATCATCACCACCACCACCATTACCATCATCACCACCACCACCATTACCATCATCACCACCACCACCATTACCATCATCACCACCATCACCATTACCATCATCACCACCACCACCTCCCCTTCCACAGAGAGCAGCTACTGAGCGACCTGGTCAAAAGACCAGATCGTCGACGCCGAGGTCCAAGCCACCACAACCTAAATTTACGCCCACACCTAAGCCCAAACCTACGCCTAGGGATACACCCAAAGAGCATAGGTCTTTCTACAAGTTTCGGTTCGTGGTGGATAATAAGAATGAATGGCGCCTTCCTACTCTGAACAAGAAGATTCTGCTGATTGGGTCTTCAAATTTAGCTCGTATCAATCAGACACCTCATCCAGATATGCAGGTAGCAATCTATCCAGGTGCTAAGATAAACCACATTAGGAATATGGTTAGAAAACACAATGAGGTCTTCCAACCTCAGCGTATCATCCTTAACATCGGAATTAATGATAAGGACGAACTTCAGCATGACACCTCCCAAAGAATTGAGAATCTGTTTAGTACCATGCGGTCAAAATTTCCAAAGGCTAAAGTTCACTTTGCCAAACTAAATTATTCGAAGCACCTGACTACAACCCAGAAACGAAACATACAATTCGTTAACAGCCGTGTAGAGGCCTTAAGGGCCAAGGTCCCTATCCTGCCCAGCCTCCCCGTGTCTGAATTTCAGGTGGTTGAGGACAACATCCACTGGACTGAGTGCACTGCAAATAGGATGTATAATAGTTGGTTATCACACCTTAATTTAAACTAACTACGGGTCAGGGTACTAACCACCCAGAAATTGGCCTAGGTGGTAATATCATTAACCTAACTGGTTCTACATTGTCTGAAGCAGAAAGATCGTTGCTAAATCTTGGTCTAACATATATACCAACACCACGGCCCAAAGTCGACATAGATGCTCTTTTAGATAATGGCTTATGGGAAATTGAAGAATTTTCTCACCGTGTAAAATTAGCAGACTTTTTTCGAAATTCCAAGAAAAACAACTTTCTACCTTTTGTTGAAAAAACTGGCTGGGCACCTAACTCGAAGTTGGTTGACCCTGCGATCCTTGATAGTATAAAAGCTATCAAGGAGCGTGTTGAAAATTTAGAATTTCCTAAAAATCATCAAAATTTGTCATATCAAGAACGTTTAGCCGTAACAGGTTTGCGTAAAAACAATGACATCGTTATAAAGCCTGCTGACAAGGGATCTGCTACTGTATTAATGCGTAAGGATAATTATATTCGTGAAGCACATCGGCAACTCAGTAATCTGAAACACTACCGCAAATTAGACGAACCATTCTGGCAAAATAATTGTGATAAATTTAATGGAATCCTTCAAGAAATGGCTGACAAAAAGGCCATAACGAAAAAGCAGTTTAAATACCTTACTGCTAAACGAGATTCAAATCCACGTACGTTTTACCTTTTGCCAAAAATTCATAAACCTATTGAGTCATGGTCCGACCCTATGATACCACCGGGTCGACCTATTATCTCTGATTGCGGCTCTGAATCTTATCGAATTAGTGAAATTATTGATTACCACCTACAACCAATTGCGAATAGACATTTCAGCTTTTTGAACAACACTGAGGATTTCCTATCCGAGGTCTCCAAAATTTCTGTTCCTCCAAACTCACTCTTGATAACCCTCGACATCGATGCTATGTACACAAACATTGACATCGAAAGGGGTTTGTCTTCTGTTCGCAGAGCATTTGATAAATATCCCGATAACAATAGGCCCACTAGCGAAATATTAGCTCTCCTGGAGCTGAGTTTAAAGGGCAATGATTTCGAATTCGCTGGCGAAATCTACCAACAAATCTGTGGATGCGCTATGGGTAAACGTTTTAGTCCTAGTTTTGCCAACATCTATGTAGCTGAGTGGGAAGAAGATGCGCTTAACAAATGTCCTAAGCAGCCCTTATTTTACCGCCGTTACCTCGATGATATTTTTATGATCTGGAATCATTCGAGGGAAGAGTTTGATGAATTTTTCACTATTTTGAACAATCACGATCCTAACATCAAACTTAAAGCCAACATTGACCAGTCGTCCGTAGACTTTTTGGACGTTACTCTCTACAAAGGTGTAAATTATAACACGACTGGGCTTCTTGATTACAAAGTATTCTTTAAGCCCACCGATTCCCATCAACTACTGCATAAGAAATCTTTCCATCCACCTCATACTTTTAAAGGTATTATCAAATCACAGATTATCCGGTTTCACCGAAATTCTAGTGATAGAAAGAATTTTGAATCTGCGTGTTCCACCTTATTTAAAGCCCTCAAACCGAGGGGATATTCAACACGATTTTTGCGCAAAATAAAATCCGAAACTTTACATGATTTGGAAACTATTACTGATAAGGCTGCCGATCAAAAGCCTACCAAAATTCGTCACAATCGTCCGATTATAGGCGTAGGACAATCTCAGAAATGTGGAAAGAAGAGGTGTAAATTAGACCTCTATCTACCTAATCAGACAACATTTGTCAGTTATCAGAACAAAAGCAAATTCCAACTTCAGTCTAATTTAGATTGCGATTCTAAAAATGTTATCTATTTAATATCTTGCAAATTATGCCAAAAGCAGTATGTCGGTGAAACAAAATGCCCTTTCAGATGGCGAGCAACTAGACACCTTTGCGATATTAGACACTACGAGGACACCAACGTAGCTCAACATTTCAATCTTCCTGGTCATTCTGTCGATAGACACTTTGAAATTATGCCTATTGAGCAACTGCCTCTTTCTGCTACGGCCGAAGAAACTGATAAACAAAGAAAACTTCGAGAATCATTTTGGATTAAGCAACTGAAAACAAAATGGCCGAGTGGCATAAACGTGGACCCTGGTCTTGCTGATCAACCTGAAATTATTCCATTCAGTTTAACATACAATCGAAAAAATGTTGAAATTTCAGAAATTTTGAAAGATGAATATCATAAATTGCAGGATAAAATGAAAAAACCTCTCAATTTGCGTCCAGTGATAGCCTTTAAGAAAAACTCCAATCTACGTGACATCTTGGTTAATTCGAAATTAACTCTTCAAAAACCTTCAGAATGAATGATATATATTATTCATATTTTATAGGCCATACCGCCTCTATCAAACAAACATAACAAATCTCAGACAATAAAATAAATAAAAAATATCTCCCAACCTTGGGAGATCCTGAGCCAGTGCGTTTAATCATATAACCACCATTACCATCATCACCACCACCACCATTACCATCATCACCACCACCACCATTACCATCATCACCACCACCACCATTACCATCATCACCACCACCACCATTACCATCATCACCACCATCACCATTACCATCATCACCACCATCACCATTACCATCATCACCACCACCACCTCCCCTTCCACAGAGAGCAGCTACTGAGCGACCTGGTCAAAAGACCAGATCGTCGACGCCGAGGTCTAAGCCACCACAACCTAAATTTATGCCCACACCTAAGCCCAAACCTACGCCTAGGGATACACCCAAAGAGCATAGGTCTTTCTACAAGTTTCGGTTCGTGGTGGATAATAAGAATGAATGGCGCCTTCCTACTCTGAACAAGAAGATTCTGCTGATTGGGTCTTCAAATTTAGCTCGTATCAATCAGACACCTCATCCAGATATGCAGGTAGCAATCTATCCAGGTGCTAAGATAAACCACATTAGGAATATGGTTAGAAAACACAATGAGGTCTTCCAACCTCAGCGTATCATCCGTAACATCGGAATTAATGATAAGGACGAACTTCAGCATGACACCTCCCAAAGAATTGAGAATCTGTTTAGTACCATGCGTTCAAAATTTCCAAAGGCTAAAGTTCACTTTGCCAAACTAAATTATTCGAAGCACCTGACTACAACCCAGAAACGAAACATACAATTCGTTAACAGCCGTGTAGAGGCCTTAAGGGCCAAGGTCCCTATCCTGCCCAGCCTCCCCGTGTCTGAATTTCAGGTGGTTGAGGACAACATCCACTGGACTGAGTGCACTGCAAATAGGATGTATAATAGTTGGTTATCGCACCTTAATTTAAACTAACTACGGGTCAGGGTACTAACCACCCAGAAACTGGCCTAGGTGGTAATATCATTAACCTAACTGGTTCTACATTGTCTGAAGCAGAAAGATCGTTGCTAAATCTTGGTCTAACATATATACCAACACCACGGCCCAAAGTCGACATAGATGCTCTTTTAGATAATGGCTTATGGGAAATTGAAGAATTTTCTCACCGTGTAAAATTAGCAGACTTTTTTCGAAATTCCAAGAAAAACAACTTTCTACCTTTTGTTGAAAAAACTGGCTGGGCACCTAACTCGAAGTTGGTTGACCCTGCGATCCTTGATAGTATAAAAGCTATCAAGGAGCGTGTTGAAAATTTAGAATTTCCTAAAAATCATCAAAATTTGTCATATCAAGAACGTTTAGCCTTAACAGGTTTGCGTAAAAACAATGACATCGTTATAAAGCCTGCTGACAAGGGATCTGCTACTGTATTAATGCGTAAGGATAATTATATTCGTGAAGCACATCGGCAACTCAGTAATCTGAAACACTACCGCAAATTAGACGAACCATTCTGGCAAAATAATTGTGATAAATTTAATGGAATCCTTCAAGAAATGGCTGACAAAAAGGCCATAACGAAAAAGCAGTTTAAATACCTTACTGCTAAACGAGATTCAAATCCACGTACGTTTTACCTTTTGCCAAAAATTCATAAACCTATTGAGTCATGGTCCGACCCTATGATACCACCGGGTCGACCTATTATCTCTGATTGCGGCTCTGAATCTTATCGAATTAGTGAAATTATTGATTACCACCTACAACCAATTGCGAATAGACATTTCAGCTTTTTGAACAACACAGGATTTCCTATCCGAGGTCTCCAAAATTTCTGTTCCTCCAAACTCACTCTTGATAACCCTCGACATCGATGCTATGTACACAAATATTGACATCGAAAGGGGTTTGTCTTCTGTTCGCAGAGCATTTGATAAATATCCCGATAACAATAGGCCCACTAGCGAAATATTAGCTCTCCTGGAGCTGAGTTTAAAGGGCAATGATTTCGAATTCGCTGGCGAAATCTACCAACAAATCTGTGGATGCGCTATGGGTAAACGTTTTAGTCCTAGTTTTGCAAACATCTATGTAGCTGAGTGGGGAGAAGATGCGCTTAACAAATGTCCTAAGCAGCCCTTATTTTACCGCCGTTACCTCGATGATATTTTTATGATCTGGAATCATTCGAGGGAAGAGTTTGATGAATTTTTCACTATTTTGAACAATCACGATCCTAACATCAAACTTAAAGCCAACATTGACCAGTCGTCCGTAGACTTTTTGGACGTTACTCTCTACAAAGGTGTAAATTATAACACGAGTGGGCTCCTTGATTACAAAGTATTCTTTAAGCCCACCGATTCCCATCAACTACTGCATAAGAAATCTTTCCATCCACCTCATACTTTTAAAGGTATTATCAAATCACAGATTATCCGGTTTCACCGAAATTCTAGTGATAGAAAGAATTTTGAATCTGCGTGTTCCACCTTATTTAAAGCCCTCAAACCGAGGGGATATTCAACACGATTTTTGCGCAAAATAAAATCCGAAACTTTACATGATTTGGAAACTATTACTGATAAGGCTGCCGATCAAAAGCCTACCAAAATTCGTCACAATCGTCCGATTATAGGCGTAGGACAATCTCAGAAATGTGGAAAGGAGAGGTGTAAATTAGACCTCTATCTACCTAATCAGACAACATTTGTCAGTTATCAGAACAAAAGCAAATTCCAACTTCAGTCTAATTTAGATTGCGATTCTAAAAATGTTATCTATTTAATATCTTGCAAATTATGCCAAAAGCAGTATGTCGGTGAAACAAAATGCCCTTTCAGATGGCGAGCAACTAGACACCTTTGCGATATTAGACACGACGAGGACACCAACGTAGCTCAACATTTCAATCTTCCTGGTCATTCTGTCGATAGACACTTTGAAATTATGCCTATTGAGCAACTGCCTCTTTCTGCTACGGCCGAAGAAACTGATAAACAAAGAAAACTTCGAGAATCATTTTGGATTAAGCAACTGAAAACAAAATGGCCGAGTGGCATAAACGTGGACCCTGGTCTTGCTGATCAACGTGAAATTATTCCATTCAGTTTAACATACAATCGAAAAAATGTTGAAATTTCAGAAATTTTGAAAGATGAATATCATAAATTGCAGGATAAAATGAAAAAACCTTTCAATTTGCGTCCAGTGATAGCCTTTAAGAAAAACTCCAATCTACGTGACATCTTGGTTAATTCGAAATTAACTCTTCAAAAACCTTCAGAATGAATGATATATATTATTCATATTTTATAGGCCATACCGCCTCTATCAAACAAACATAACAAATCTCAGACAATAAAATAAATAAAAAATATCTCCCAACCTTGGGAGATCCTGAGCCAGTGCGTTTAATCATATAACCACCATTACCATCATCACCACCACCACCATTACCATCATCACCACCACCACCACCATCACCATCATCACCACCACCACCATCATCACCATCACCATCATCACCACCACCACCACCATCACCATCATCACCATGACCATCATTATCGACTAATGGAGGATTACATTCTCTCAGTAAGTCATATCACGTTATAAATAACTACATGACATGTAGGATGTCTTCCTAATCAATTACGTCTTGAATGGCGTAGCTAAGTTCGTCAGGGCCGCTTAATTGATGATGGACTAAGGGTTGTTGTACAAATTGTATGTCTTTACTATTTAATAAACATGATGTTGACGATTTTTTCGCTTTTGTGACTACTTTACGTCATTTTGATTGTGACGTCAGCTAAGAAGTGATCATTTGATTGTGATGTCAGCTAACATGTGATGTCATTATAATTGAGGAATCCAGTTTCTCAGTCAATGATATGACATCATAATGAACTACGTCACATGTAGGACGATGTCATAACCAATTACATCATGGATGACGCGATGTCATAAACGAAATCAAGGATTTCTTTTTTCACGAGAGAGTTGATACTTACCTCCCTAATACTTTTGATATTGCTAAATATTGGCTTTCACTCAATAAACACTCAGATTAAAACAGTTGTGCCCCTACTGGGCAGGGAGTCAGAGCGTAGTCTGGCGGATGCCAGCCCCACCACCGCGCATGCGCAGACTAGCACTTCCTCTGACTAATTTATTGGCTGATACACATGCAACTATTAAGAGCCTGAAGACCGAGCCTCTGTGGGGTGGAGAGGCCGGGTCCGTATCTAGGGAGGTAAGTATCAACTCTCTCGTGAAAAAAGAAATCCTTGATTTCGTTTATTTCACATCAAGAGTATACTTACCTCCCTAATACTTTTGATATTGCCAGAATTCGACAGTGAATTCGGCGGGAGGGAGGCGAGGTCAAAAGACCAGCTCATCCCTATACGCTTTTCTATGTTTAAGGCACTTAAACTTCTGAAACTGTATGAAAAAACAGTCAGGATTTGACTAACCATCGGATAACACCACCGATGTATGAGAGATGACCGAATGTCATATGCGCCCCCCCCCCCCCCTCCTTCCTGGGAGGAAGAGTCGAATGACCTCAATGTCCTATACGCTCTCTACGTACAAGTGCCATGTACTACAGGACAGAGACGAAAAAGCTCCATTTTCGTATACTCTCAACAATGAACCACATAAATACACAAAACCATCATCATATTAATAACGGGTAACGTGACAAGACAATCAACAATGGACAACCCATACACAAGACTGACCTTGTTGAAATGGCTGCTGACATCCTCTTCCCATTGGTGAAGACCGATGCAGTCCCAAAAAAGTGGTTGTTTCCATAAATTAATTGTGAAATATATAAGCAATGAGGAAACCCCATCAAAAATATATGCCGAGTTATCTTTTCAAAATCGACAAGGCGAGAGGATTAGAGGTGTCACGGAGATAATGGTCTGTAAAACTTGACTCACAGTGCCACTGAGCCACCGATATAATATCATCCACAGGGACCCCATTAAATAGGGCCGTGGATGTCACTACGCCGCGGACACTGTGAGCCTTGGCCACATCAACCTGCTTCCCGGTGGCGGATTTATGACAAAACTGAATGCATTCTACAATCCACCTGGAAATGGTGTCCTTAGAAGCCCTGCCATGGGGTTCAATATATGACAACCATAACGCCGACTGGTCGGTGCGCCACTCCGATGTACGTTGTTTGTACCGGAGAAGCGCCCGGACGGGACACCATGCTTTAGAATTAGGATCATATCTAGTTAAAGCAGGCAAAACAATAGGTTGACCTGGACATTTCAACGACTGATTCTTAGCCAAGAAATTAATCCTAGGTAGCAGCTTAAGGCCTTCCCCTGAAACCACAAAAGGGTCATCCTCGGCTGATAAGGCATGAATTTCACTTCTACGCCTAGCCGAGGCCGCAGCAATTAAAAACACAGTCTTCAGTGTTAATAGTTTCATAGAAATGGAACTAAGTGGTTCAAACGGCTTATCACCTAGTACTTGAAGCACTAGCGATAAACTCCAAGACGGAATCACAGGGGGATTCCTTGGTCTTAGATTGCCCATGCCTTTAATGTATTTACTTCATCACTTCCCCTCTTAGCCAAGCAAGGAATAACAGACATTAAAGCCGACTTATAACCAGCAATAGAGTTAGGCTTGAGGCTATAGGCATCATACAGGTGACAGAGGAAATCAGCTACTACCTGAATAGATGAATCCATTGGATCAATACATCTTTTTGAGCACCATTCTGCAAATCTGTTGATTTTATAATTATATGCTCTGGAGGTTGACCCCCTCCTGGCTTTGGCCATAAACATGGCTGCTTGCTCAGAAAAGCCCTCCTTAATTCTAGATTCCTTGACAACATCCACGCAGTCAATCTGAACATTGACGGATTGTTGTGAAGGGCCTTGCCCTGGAAGATAATATCGTCCATCAGAGGCAGAGGAACCGGATTGCAGACCAGAAGGTCCAGCAGATCCGTATACCATGATCGGCTTGGCCAATCCGGGGCGATCAGAAGCACTTGGCATTCCTCTTGTCTGATTTTCTGAAGAATTTTTGGAATCAGGATTGCTGGAGGGAATGCGTATGCATACATTCTCCCACAGCTGATAGCTAACGCATCTGTTGCGAAAGCGCTTGGATCCGGAATCGGAGAGACGTACGTCGTCATCTTCGCATTCCTCTTCGTTGCGAACAAATTGATGTTGGGTTTCCCCCCAATGGTCGAACAGACGATCCGCCACACATTGATTTAGTTGCCATTCCGTGGATAAAACACTCATCCTTCGGCTCAATGAGTCTGCTAGCAGATTTAACCTTCCCGGAATATGAACTGCTTTCAAGGTAATCTGGTGATCCAGGCACCAACAAAGCAGTCTCCATGTCATCATACAGAGACTGGGCGACTTCGTTCCGCCCTGGCGGTTTATGTACGTCACAACTGTTGAGTTGTCTGAACGAATAAGAACAATCTTGCCCTGAACTTTCTGTAAGAAATGTTCCAGGCCCAGGACTACTGCTCTTAGCTCCAGTAGATTTATATGTTCCTTTGACTGTTCCGGATTCCACAGCCCTGATATCGTGGATTCTTCCAGGCAAGCCCCCCAGCCCTCCATCGATGTATCTGTATACACAGTCACCTGAGGGTGGGGAGGGGTTAGCATAACCCCCACCAAGAGATTCTCTGTGTCCAACCACCATTGCAGGTGATGAATCAGAGGCGCCAACACTGACACGTTCGAGTCCAGCGAACCTGTACTCTGGGTCCATTGTGTCATGAGAAATAACTGGATCGGCCGCCTGCGTAAGGCGGCCTGAGGAATGACTGGTTCCAATGAAACCATCAACCCCAGCATTCTCAAGTAAACCCGTGCCAGGACATGACGACTGTCGCACACTGACTGAATTAATGAGATGAGTTTCTGAACTCTCTCCTGAGTAGGAAAAACATATCCTGTCTCTAGATCAAAGAACATCCCCAGGTAAACAAACTTCTGGGATGGAGTCAGCTCTGATTTTGGGAAATTGATCATCCAGCCCAAGTCTGTGAGAGTCTTTAAAACAATCTCCAGACTGGCCGATAAACTTTCCTGGGTGTGCGCTTTCAACAGCCAGTCGTCTATGTACGTGTGGACTGCTATGCTTCTCCTGCGGAGGTATGCGGTGATCGCAAGAACCACACGGGTGAAAACACGAGGAGCCGTGGAAATTCCGAAGGGTAACACCCTGAATTCCCACTGTCTGCCCTGGAATGCAAATCTCAGGAAGCGACGGAAACTCCTGTGTATGGGGATGTGGAAATAAGCGTCCTTCAAATCTATCGACGCTGTCCACATTCCCCTCTCTAACCCCGCCAACACCGAGCGCACAGTCTCCATCTTGAAACTGGGCGTCTCTATGAACTTGTTCAATGGCTTGAGGTTGAGAATTGGTCTCCACCCTCCGGTGTTTTTTGTTACTAAGAACAGGGTTGAATAGAAGCCCGGACACCTCTGTGCCGGCTGAATAGCTCCTTTTTGTATGAGGGAATTTATTTCCTCCTCGATACACAACCTTTGCTCTGGATCTCTCGGATTCGGAGTCCAGATCGGCACTAGAGACAGTCGCGATGGCGGGCCTGTCATCCAATCGGGATGATACCCGACTGAAAGCCATCACAAGACTAAACGGTCCTGAGTTAACCGTTCCCACTCTTGCATGTGGTCGGCTAGCCGGCCTCCCACCGGTCCACCTAGGGATAGAGGTGGACATAAGGAGTGCAAGAGCGGCACTGTCTCCTTTGCCAGAAACACCGGCACGGTTCTCACCGCGGTAACCGTCCCATCAGGAATGATTACCCCGCCCAGATCCTCGCGCGCCACGACCAGCACCGCGCGCACCTCGGTGCGCGGGCGGCTGCCTGGCTGACTGCGCCTGAGGAGCCTGCGCCCCCCTCGCTGCTGGCCGAATCGCACGCGGCCGAGGCCGACGCTGCGATGGTGGTTGGCCTCTGACCTGGCCACCACCACCTCGAGCCTGCAGGGGACGATACGCAGGGGGTGCGGCGCGAACGTTAGCACGACGAAGCACCTCAAACTGCTCGCGCAGCGCCCTCTGGTTATTGACCAGAGTAACCGTCTCCTGGAGGTGCCTACATCCCTCACCTCCAAAGAGACCAGGACCTGTCATAGGCGTACGGAGTAGCCTATTGTACAGGTCCTGGGACGGGCACAGATTGTCCAAGGCAAATATGCGCCTTGCCCGGACACTCCTGGTCACCGCCCGCGTCATACAGTCCAGAGCCAGGTTGATACCATCCTGGATGGCTCGCTGGACTGTGACCGGACTTGGCTGGCGCGATGCGGATGCTGTAACTACCCCTTGTAACAGCTGGGAGACGTGGGACAGAGTGGCAATCGAAGCCCTCCCACTCTCCACCGCATCACGCAACGCGGTATTTGCTGAACGCAACGCGTTCGAACACAAGACTCCCGTGTCAGAACGGGAGCCTGGCAGCGCATCCTCACCTAAAGCCGCGCGGTCATCCACGCTCGGCTTAGGTACCACACCGTACCGCTGGTAATCCAGGGGCACGATGCGGCAACGCCTGGCCACCTCGCGCGGGGCCTTAGCGAGACGTCCACTCGACTTAATGGACGTCTCCTCCGCCTCGAACATGTCAACGACATGCTCTGCCAGCGGCAGAGAAGGCATAGCGTTAGCAGTAGGCTTACCAGCTAACCACGGCCTGTGATCACGCTGGCTAGCCGACTGCTCCACGGGCAGATCTGGTCTAACACTCACCAACCACTGGCAAGCGTCAGACCAATCCTCCTCCGTGGCTAGCTGCGAGCGCTCTACAAGACGGGGGCCTTCGTCTTCCTCCTGAGCGCAAGCAACAGAGCTTGACGGCATGCTAATCTCACTGGCTTGACCAGGAGCAGGCGCCGTGGTAGAGCGTGGGGCATATACCGCACCACCACGGCCCCGGCCAGCACCAGCGACACTCTCGGCAAGCCGAGGTATGCGGTAACGCTGGCCCTCAGCGCCCAGGGCCACAGTCTGAACCGTGGATTCTACCCCTGGGAGAGTAGAACCGTGGAATAAGTCGCCTGTATTCCCCGCGAGGGGTGCACCGGCATCATAATCCATGGCCACGTCCTCAGACGGCGACCCCAACAGGTAATCCTCATCCTCCTGGCCAGACAGATTAGACTCCGGGTCAGCAAAGAGAGCTAACCCGGACTGGCCAGGGAAGGTGCCATACGAGGTACTGGCACCCGCGGCGTGCGGATACCCCTGGACTGATAAGCAGCCCGCGGGTTCCAGCGACAACCGTCCACGGTCCCTATTCGGCGCGGCACTAAGCCTGCTGCCAGGGTCGTGGAACACCCCCTCTAATGGGGCCACCTCTGAATCTTCGAACAACGGAAGCGTACTAATGAAAGGTGATTCAGAGGTGGGGATTACCTGCTCCGAAGCAGATGATGAGGCCAGCAAAGGATTTGGTCCAGGAAGCATGCCACGAAGCAACTCTGGAACCAAATCCTTTATTGTCCTCCTCATCTCTCCCAACATCTCGGTCCGGAAGGCCTCCATGTCCACCGCGGACGAGGCCTTCCTCTTACCCTTCTTACTCACAACCTCTCTTTTCTGCTTCTTCTTGTCCTCCTCCACCACCTTGTCCTTCGCCTGCAAGCACAAGAATTCGGACATTAGCTCGCCCCCCCAGTGCTTACATATCTCGCAATTAAGCAAGGGACCACAGGGGCTACACTGATAACAGAGATGAGGCACAAACTTGTCCTTCAAAAACCGTCCACAGGACGCACAACCAGGTCTCTGAAACAGGGCAAAGGATGAGGAGTATGAGCAATCTAGTTAAGCTCAGAAACTCACCAACTCAAGAGAAGGAAATGATCATAAAGATCAATATTAATCAGAAAACCAGCTTCGGACAACTTTAATTTTTAATAAAGAGCAAGGCTGATTATGACGTCATTAATCCTATGACAGGAAAAAATCGATCCCCAACAAACATCCAAGTGCAAGGACGAATTGTATCTCTAACCAGAACATGTGCAGAATGGACATTTCGACTACACAACCATCAGATATATACTGATAACAATGGCAAATACTGTTAATTATCTCCCTTTCCTCTAAATAATTAACATCACCTCATATCAATAATTAGATACCCGACACCTTGTATAGACAAACCATCCAACGTGATGAACTGGAGCACTCCACCAACTGAACGCCTCTTAACTCTCTCCACCTCTAGGGGTAGGAATTGGATCAAGAGGGCAAAGTGAGAAGACCTTTATACTAGGCCTCCGACTCACTGGACATAAAATTTTTGGTTAGATAACCTAACAGTATTAGTAGGAAATGGAACCATGGTGGAGAGAAACAACCTCTCTGCTGATGTGATGTCCATTACATGTCGTTACACAAACCTGTGGACATAAACACAAAGAGAGATTAGTATGATATAGCACCTGGTTGAAATAAACCAACTAAACAAGGCGCCTATCACGGTAAGCGCGAGTCCCGGAAACACATTACACCGGGGACAAAACTCGCTAATTTTACTAGAAGTCACCTGATTTAAAGGTCCTGGGCCCTCCTCTGGCGAAGTCATCCTTCCTGCCATCTTTATCAGGGATAAACACTTCCAAATTTTCACAAAAACACTAAGAATTGAGCCAAGAAAAGCACTAGCACAAAAACATGTGTAGACTCTCTGCCAATAAATTAGCAAAGAGGAAGTGCTAGTCTGCGCATGCGCGGTGGTGGGGCTGGCATCCGCCAGACTACGCTCTGACTCCCTGCCCAGTAGGGGCACCTAACTGTTTTAATCTGAGTGTTTATTGAGTGAAAGCCAATATATAGCAATATCAAAAGTATTAGGGAGGTAAGTATACTCTTGATGTGAAACAAACACTTACCAGTCCGACATGTTATACGAATTATATGCACCCAGTCTAATTAGTTTCAACATATTCAACAGGTTACCTGTATAGTTTTGTGGAAATTGAGATTCAGAGAGTGCATGGATCGAATGATCACAACACTTGCAAGGCGTGGGTGGAGTTTAGCTTGAGATGGGCGGGGCATATCTAAAACTAGATTCCTCTATTGATGTGTCTGTTCTATGGGGTGGATTTCATAATAGTATGGCGTATGAAATATACATGTAAATAAAATATTGATATTGATTTTTTATTATGTTGTATATAGACATTAATTATTGATATATTTTTATTTTGAGATGGCTTGAAAACAGATAGTAATTATAACTTTACTGTTTAAAGTTTTTATGTTTGAAAAGCAAATAGAAATGATTCAAGATTCTTTAAATTTTGCATAGATATAACAGACTATTGGCAATGGCTTAGATTCTTTTAGGCACATGCATTTTGTTAAGCTAGCCCCTTTGTTTAGATTCTTTTGATTGTGGTCATTAGTAAACAGTGTTCAGTTTATGACAAAAACACTGACAACATGTCTACATATTATCTGAAATAAGTACATCTTAACAGTACTTAGAAGTCTTTCACTAAATTCCTGAGTCGCTCATGCACACATCTAATGTTATTTATTATACAGTGGCTTATTCAATACATTGTCCATTTTATTACATAAATCTGGATAACTTTGATATTCCTATCTATTATTAAGAATTTTGTAGCTCTTTAGTGAAATACTGGTTTGCAGTAAATGTACACTTTATTATATCAAAGCTGGCAACTATAATATTTCTATATAAAACTTGTCTTTTATCTTTCCGCAAATGGGCTGCCGTTATATTACACAAAGCGTTATCTTCATATTATCTCAAGTTATGTTCTATGCTTCATTGTACTCTCCCAGATCAGATTTTCATTGTGCTTTGGGAGCAGTCAATTTATAAATATAAGCTTAGGACATTATGCAGAAAATACAATGTCAAAAGTTCTGAAATTACACTCCTGACATTATGTAAAATTATGCAACGTGACGAAATTGAACACCTCAGGCAGTTAACTTAACCATTGGCCTAAGTCCACTGTCCAATGATAAATCAACTGCCAGACAAGATAAGCCAATTACACTGAATCCAACTTTAGCCGAGATAATTTGGAACCTTTATAAGCAAGAAATTTCTTGTGGAACACTGCACTGAACTGAATTTAGCCATAATAAAAAGTTGCAGTTTGCTCTGATTATTTACGAAGAATTTCTTGTCTTCTTTTTAAGGTAAGCCATAGTCAATTTGTATCATAAAGTAAAAAACTAACTGTATCAACAGCCTTAGAAAGTCAGAATTATTTATAATTCATAAGTTAGATTTATAGCTATATTTTGAACTGAAGAATGATTATAGCACAGAGTACAAATTATCAGAAGTCACCAGTAAGCTATTTGGTAACTTTTTATATTTAAAATGCAAGCATCCTTAACCAAATTTTCATAAGCTGATTTTTCAGTTTAGTATACTTGCATTTGCTGAAGCTATAATTATTTGGAAGTCAACAAATGTACTGTCCATAATTCATTAAGATATTTTGGACGCTGTTGATAACAGGAGTCATTTACCATTTTATAGTGTGTAATTTTTATATTAAACTTTATATTTTTTATTATTATATATATCACATATCTTTGATTAATAACTAAGTGATTTTAAGAGCTGAATGCATTTGATGCTTAAGCCATTAAAAATAGTAGTCTCCCCTTGTGTATGGATGCAAATATCACATTTTGGAAGTGAAATGAGTTATTCATGGATTTCACAATTTACAGACAATCAAGTTAATTGAAGAAAATATTTTAATAATTCCCTCCAATCAACTATGATTTATTTAGACTTAACATTGAAAACATTTATCAAAGATTTATCTAATTTGGATTAATTGAAGTGAAAACAAAACAAGCATTTGATTTATGTTTCTAATTCAGTCCAGATCAAATTATCTCCCCTGAATAGAACTAAATTTGTCTAGAGTCTGAGTTGTCTCCCTTGGCTGACACCGACTTATTTTGGTGTGTTTTTGCATCCATCAATTTATTATAGATATATACATGTATTATTAGGCTTATGCATTCAAATGAATTGAGAAAGCTAGTTTATATGATTTTCACATATAGTTATCTGTTTAATTTTAGAATATTCAGTCTCAAAGAAGATTATGAATTTATTTAATAAGTAATTAAATGTAATACAGTTGATCATATATAGATCTACAGTAAGTATATTAATATATCTACTGAATAAGGCACTGAACTGAATTTAGCCATAATAAAAAGTTGCAGTTTGCTCTGATTATTTACGAAGAATTTCTTGTCTTCTTTTTAAGGAGTAAATCCCCGGCCAAGCGAGTGCGACACCAAGACAGCCCGAACCATCACTACAATTATTCCCCACCCCCATAGTTTCATGACCAGGCATTTGATCAGCTGCTGTGTCTAGCGAAGCATTTACATATGCAAATACAATCCTGTTGACAATACCAAATAATTGTATATATCAGCATAGAGCATGCTGTACATTGTGCATTCCAGTTGCTAGCCAGACCTTTGTAAACGGTGCATAGTATGGTGATATGTTAAGGAGAGTGTAATCAATAATCTTGAGAACGGGTTAAATTTGGTTCATAACATTTATAACTCAATGCCACAGCTCATATCACTACTTGTAGTTGGCACCCATACTGGATTTCTGACCCATGGTCCATTTCGACAGAGTTCTTTCACAAACCCACTCCAATTTACTTATGAAGTTTCAAACTGATCTGAAAAAAACAGTCGCAAGATTAATCATCAGGAATCGCCACGGTTGCGGCTGGTCTCTGCTGTTCATACTGGATACAACAAATCTTGAACATTGTAAAATATGTAACATCATCAGCAGATGTCTTCTGACAGAGGGCGCCAGTGTAAATGTTCATTCGCCTGGATGATTTTGAACCTAAACGCCAAGCACATTTCATGAATTGGGCGTTAAAAATGTTACTTACTTATATTGACGTAACGCTGAAACTTAACATAGGGATGAATTGAATGTCTCAATCTACCATACCAGCACTGTTACCACAACCCGCTATAGATGTATTTCAGTATCTCTATCATTCAGTATCCTGTCATGTTTTAACCCTTTAACACTCATAGCAGCCAAAAGCGGCCTTGAGAAATGGTGACTTACAGACAAATCGAAGACTATATTTGACGATTTACCACTGGAATGACTGGCTCGATAACCGATCCAGTCATTCCAGTGGTAAATTTTCAAAAATAGTCCTCTTAGTCTGCAAATGGACATCTTCTATGAGAAAATTGAAGTTTTCTTAAACAAATCCAAGGATTAAATGGTTAAGCACTATGAATCTGAACATGTTATCCATGACAAACTACGTAAACTGAATATCTAATGTGTAGTGAATTTGACATTTTTTGGTCTGTGTCAAAAAATGCTTTGAGAAGTATTGAAAATTCAACATCTTTTGCTAAACGATTTATTGAAAGTATGGAAATTTTAAATTTTATCATGTGTGATTTCCATTTCCAGAGGCGACTAAAGGAAGTAAGGGTGAGGTGAGGTAACCCTGACAGAAACCTCGAGTGCTGAAGACGGAGGTTCCAGGCCGCACGGCGCACTCTAATAAACCATGGATCCACGCACTTAACGCTTATGATCATGTAGATAGTCACTTACAGGACTGGCGGTATGAACAGCGAACGAAAAGAAGAAGAAAGATCAGGTTCACTTGATTTGTAAATCTAGCGAGAAACTTGCTTTGACTTGTTTCTAAATCTAGCGATAAAATTTATCATATATATTACTGGTTATATTTTAATGTAAGTGACCAACATAAAATGATCTAAAACATAATGCGATGTTCGAGAAAAATTGCTTGAACGCCTGATAATTAAACTGGGTAGCCCGCTTATAATGTTAGCGAGCCAGCCCGTGGCAAAGTAAATCTCCGTTTGGAGGCGCTGACGAGAAGCGTAGATCTCATTGCCGAATTTCCGATTCCAGGATAACTATATCCGAGTACTCGCAAGATACTTCATTAAAATTTGTTTTAACCTGATCTGGTCATAACTTGGGCGAAATTGGATATATAGAGCACGTACCCAGGCTATGATGGATCATTCTATCGGCTCTCAATCGAAATATACGACCTGGTTATCATCGGCGGTATCCATATTATCCAATTATCCTTGCAAGAGAGTCACTAGCTATCACAATCACACTTAAACAAAGACTTAGATTTTTATTTCTCAATCTTTCCACTGCAAAAAGCATGTATAGCTCCTGTTGCTATGCAAACAAGAATGAGCTCTATGGTAGACGGGTACTCGGCAGTTGGGAGCCGAGTACCCGGTTCCAAGGAGTCGGTAAAGCTCTCTAAGTCTATAGTCCTAGAGCCAGCTGTCAGGGCCAGCAGTATATCAGAAGTAACAGAATGGTGAGTATTGATCGAAGGAGAAACCAATTTTCAAGATCGCTGCTGCTGAATGGTGGCCATATTGGATTTCGGATTATCATAAATTTTGATAAGTTTCTACACCAGACATATTCCAACGACCCTAGGAAGTCATTTCATTTGAAATGAATTGATCCGATGAATGGTAACAGAGATATCATCCAGAAACCAACTTTCAAGATGTCAGCCCGTGGCTGGTGGCCATCTTGGAGTTCGGATCCTCGTGAATTTCGATAGGCTTTTTTCTCCAGACCTATTCCAACCACCCTATGAAGTTTCAAAGCGATCCGATAAACGGGAACAGAGTTATCACCCGGAAACCAATTTTCAAGATGGTGGCTGGCGGCTATCTTGAATTTCAGATCATTATCAATTTCGATAGGTTTCTTCTTCACACCTAGTCCAACCACCCTATAAAGTTTCAAAGCGATTCGATAATCGTAACAAGTCATCATCTGGAAACCAATTTTCAAGATGGCCACCGATGGCTGGCAGCCATCTTGGAGTTCACGTATCATTGTCAATCTCGATAGGTTTCTTCCGCAGAGGTAGTTGAACCGTCCCATGAAGTTTCATAGCGATCCGATAGACAATAGTGGAGTTATCATCTGGAAACCAATTTTCAAGATGGCAACCCATAGCTGGCGGCCACCTTGGATTTTGGATCATTATTGATTTCGATAGGTTTCTTCCACAGACCTAGTCCAACCACTCCATGAAGTTTCAAAGCGATCCGATAAACGGTAACAGAGTTATCATCCGGAAACCAATTTTCAAGATGGCTGGCGGTGCCTGGCGGCCATCTTGGATTTCGGATCATTGTCGATTTCGATACGTTTCTTCCCCAGACCTAGTCCAACACCTCTATGAAGTTTCAAAGCGATCCGATAAACGGTAACGGAGTTATCATTCGGAACCAATTTTCATGATGCCCGCTGGTGGCTGGCAGCCATCTTGGATTTCGGATCATCGTCGATTTCGATAGGTTTATTTCCAACCACTCCATCAAGTTTCAAAGCGATCCGCTAAATGGTAACATGCTGTGAATTGGTAATTATAGCAAGGTTCGTACTGATCATAGAAAGTCATGGAATTTGAAATTTGAAATTCCAGACCTAGGCAGTCATGGAAAATCAGTGTTTTTAATGATAGGTCATGGAAATGTCATGGAAAATGGCAATAATGGAAAATAAAAAGAAATCTGTTGGCATAAACATGATAAATAATCTCTATGCAATAACAATTACGGCAACAGCTTATCAAAACAAGGCTGTGGCTTGGTTGTTGCAATATTCAGACATTTTGCAGAATAACTCTGGACTTATTTTTGGAGCTATATCAAAAATTTTATACAAATCAGGTCATGGAATTTGTTAATTTTGGTCTTGAAAAGTAATGGGAAAAGTCATGGAATTTCAAGCACAGAATGGTGTACCATCCCTGTTATAGATTATGCTCTAATGTTTGTACACAGGTCTCTGACCAGTTTGTGGATTTCATTCAAGAACCTTCACCATCCAAAATACTAATTTGCATGGGTCAAAGCATTATTTAGCTATGTGGGCAGTGATCTGTAATCTTTAAGGCACCATGGTTAGCCTTGGATCTAACTACTGAATCTGACTAATTTTTATACGCTGCCAAAGAATTTGGCGGGGTATTATGTAATGGCGCCGTCCGTCTGGGCATGCGGGCGGCAGAGTGGTTTTCGGATGATAACTCTGTTACCGTTTGTCAGATCGCATTGAAACTTCATAGGGTGGTTGGGCTAGATCTTGGGAAGAAACCTATCGAAATCGATGTTGATCTGAAATCCAAGATGGCCACCAGTGGCCATCTTGAAAATTGGTTTCCAGATGATAACTCCATTATCGTTTGTCTGATCTCATTGAAACTTGATGGAGTGTTTGGACTAGGTCTGGGGAAGAAACCTATCAAAATTGACAATGATCTGAAACTCAAGGTGGCCGCCAGCCACCATCTTGAAAATTGGTTTCCGGATGATAACTCTGTTCCAATTTAGTTTGAAACTTCATAGGGTGGTTGGACTAGGTCCATGCGGGCGGCAGAGTGGTTTCCGGATAACTCTGTTACCGTTTGTCAGATCGCATTGAAACTTCATAGGGTGGTTGGACTAGATCTTGGGAAGAAACCTATCGAAATCAACGATGATCTGAAATCCAAGATGGCTGCCAGCCACCGGTGGCCATCTTGAAAATTGGTTTCCGAATGATAACTCTGTTACAGATTATCGGATCCCTTTGAAACTTGCTGGAGTGTTTCGACTAGGTCTGGGGAAGAAACCTATCAAAATTGACAATGATCTGAAACTCAAGATGGCTGCCAGCCACCATCTTGAAAATTGGTTTCCGGATGATAACTCTGTTCCAATTTAGTTTGAAACTTCATAGGGTGGTTGGACTAGGTCTGGAGGAAAAAACCTATCGAAATTGACGATGATCTGAACTCCAAGATGGCCGCCAGCCACGGTTTGCCATCTTGAAAGTTGGTTTCTGGATGGCATCTCCATTACCATTTATCGGATCACTTCCTAGGGTCGTCTGAAGAAACTTATCGAAATTTACGATAATCCAAAATCCAATATGGTCGCCAATCAGTGCAGCCATCTTGAAAATTGGTTTCCGCATGATACCTCCTTGACCGTTTAACAGATCGCTTTGACACTTCATAAGGATGATTGGTCTGATGGGTCTGAGGAAGATATTAAATATTTCCTAATAGCTCTCATTCATTGGTTTGTCATCATGGCGGGTATTTATGCACCGTTTGCGGAGCTCTTGTTAATTTTACGATTAAAGTCTAACAACTTCCAGACATAACATTTGTCTGACTTAAGCAGATGTCTGAACACAGTAATAGTGAATGTTTTATTCTTAATTAGAAATGCTTTTCAGAAAAAGAGCAAAGTTCTTGTCATTCCTGTATCATTTCTCAGGCTCTGTCCATACTCACTAAGTTATAGCCGGGCATGTGGAAGACTGGTGCAATCAGACATCTCACTGAGGCATGCAATCTTGACATCTCACTGAGACAACCCTTAAATTATTGTTTGTTTGGCAATTGTGGAACTCAAATATTATTGACATGACATGGATAATGTGTGTAATTTTTAGCTCACCTGGCCAGAATGACCAAGTGAGGTTATGCCATGGCGACCGTCCATCTGTTATCCGTCGTCCATCTGTCAACTTTTGCTTTAAAACCTCCTAAATCACTTAGCAGATTTTAACCAAACTTGACTGAAAGTATCCTATTGTTGTAGGCTCTAGATCCTTTATTCAGAGTTTTGATTGGTTAATTGTTTGGATGAAAATCTTAGATTTTATGAAAGATTTACGGGAAATTGACAAAATGCATCTCCTCTCTAGCTGCTTGACAGATTTCAACTAAGTTTGGTTAGAATCACCATAATGTGACAGGTTTCAGGATTTCTATTAAGAATTTTGCTTCATCATTTTTTGGGGTGAAAATCTTAGGTTTTATGAAAGATATACCAGAAATTGTCAACACACATCTCCTTATCCGCTTGACGGATTTCAACCAAATTTAATTAGAATTACCATATGGAAGCTATAAGATTCTAGCATGCTGTGCTCCAGGATTCTATTCAGTATTGTGTTTGGTAAATTGTTTGGGTGAAAATTCTAGCTTTTATAAAATATTTACCGGATATTGTCATAATTTATGCATCTCGTCCTTAAGTAACCAATTGATGATTTTATCCAAATTTGACTGGCAGGATCCTACTGTAGTAAAATTATGCACCATGTCATGCATGCAAATGGTTCAAAAGCTAAGGGTTCAGGTGATCTCAGTCCATAATGACCGCGAGCTAAAATGACCGTGGTAGGGACGAAAATGACCGCTATAGTATTCCTATGGTATTCCTAATAAGCCTAACAATAACTACTATCCGCTACGAATATTCTATATGCGTATATAAGTTACAATATATATTATATATATTATATGTTTCCTACTACGAGTTCCTATCTAATTTAACTTATATAAAATGTGTGGGGTTTTTTTTAGGTACCGTCGCGTAGACTGTGCCTAAAGAAGCGAACGAAAATTCCGGAAGTAGCAATTTAAAAAGTGAACACTGTACGTCTGCTAGATAATGCTAGAGTGCTCAACGATATTTAGAAGAAGTTTAGTGCTACAAAAAGCAGTAATAAACGGAGATTCTATGACCGCCTTACATTTAAAACATAAATAAAATAGTATAAAAATCTTGTCCCGGGCGCGGTCATTTTAGCTGGCAGTCATTTTCGTCATACACCGTTCAGGTGAGCGTCACATGCCATTCTTGGGCCTCTTGTTCATACAGTCTTGCTGTCTCTGAGAGTTGGCTTTGTCTTAGCCATTAACAGTGTGCAGTACTTAGAACAATTAAAATTAATTACACAAATTATCATTCAAAAGGAAATTGAATTGTAACATCTCTCCGATGTCATTGCTAAAACACTTATTGAACCTGCAAACTAATGGCTAGTTCGTAATTGCCATGGTTGCAGAATTTACTTGTTACTACATAGCCCTGCTGGCTAGGAGCCTGTGCAGCTTTAGCTCAGACCAGGATTTCAGTTGACAACATAAACAAGTGTGCCTCACTATAATTGCAACATAGGCAGCTGTCCTAAATGTAAAAAATTTGACAGACAGACTAACAAACCGACTTATGAGGCACAATTAAAATGCCATTTAACAGAATTTCGTCGTCCTCTTAAACAGTCAAAACTTCTTAATCATACATTGTAGGTACACAATTCAAAGGCTGTTTGTTGAGTACCGTTCTCAGGTAAAAACTCACATCTGAAAATGATTATAAAGATTATATTAACCATTTTGGTCGTCCTGTGTTTCCAATGTCTCATTTACGAGACAACTATAGATCTAAGCTGTTGAATATTTTGAAAATAATTTGACTGTGAGCTGTTGTAACTCCCAGTCAAATTAGTTTCAAATTATTCAACAAAATATTCCTTACGGCAAAAATAATTTGTTTTGTATAGTCTATATATGGATGAAAGGGTTAACCCTAATGTAGAATATGATTTTAATTAACCCTTTCAAAATGCAGATCAAACACTATGTTTTAATTTTGAAATGATTTTGATTGGGCGAATGTTGCAGCTTTAACATACAACCAAAAGATTAAACAAAAATGGAAATAAGTGTTAAGTTGGACTCCTGCACTAATATTGTGGAATGTATTGATTATATATGCACTGTATCAAGTGTAAATAATTCATTCTGCTACATTTAAGAATAGTTAAATATCAAGCATACAATCAACAATGTATTGTTAGAGTTGTGTTTATTACAGCACCATGACCCCACCCATGCTCATTACAGCCACCACCCTGTGTACATGTATGCACAGGCCTTTGAATTTTCGTCCATCCATCCCTCTACCACATATCCCTCCTACTATATATAATATAATATAGTAGGGGGAATGTGGTAGAGGGATGGATGGACGAAAATTCAAAGGCCTGTGATGTATGTAGGGTTGGCGTATGGTGGTGGGTGCTAGACATTTTGAGAATAATTTTCAGTTATCCAAGATCGCTTAACATGGAAAATAATGCATGCCGCCTGCGCTCAACGTAGCCCAGACACTTAGCACGGGCAACGTACCCGCCCCCAACACCCCCTCACCCCCTAGGCTTACACATTTTGCCGCATATGGGCGCGGCCATTTTGGAAAAAATTGTTCCGTCATTGTAATGACGCAACAAAATGGCCGGTCATTATCTTAGAGGCGTATTCTCGGCATAGCACGAAGCTACGGCTCTATGTTTAGATTGGAATCATAGATGAGATTATATCTAAACTCACCCGATCCCGGCTCCAAGCTCCACGACACGTTTGCCCTTAATATTGGGCAAATATGATATAATTTCTGGTGCATCTTGTTTCGTAAGTTCCTCCGCGTTACTGTCCAACATCATCGTGTTAACACTCGGGTTCTTAGAGTGGCGCCGCCAGAACGCATGTGTCTCCTGCTGCTTAGAATCTGATTAATTAAGACAAACAGGTCATGTGACAGATTATCTTAAGCGCACGTAGGCAGAGAATACCTCTTGGTGATAACAACCGGGGATTGTGACAGGGTTAGTTTTGCTATCTATAATAAACGTCCAGAATGGAAATATTCTCAGTTAGGTTAGACAACAACTATTGGTATATCCGGCAGTCTGTCCATCCACCCACCCACCCATACGACTGAGTGCCCACCACCCCCACCTGCCTGCCTGCTTGGCTACCTGCCTGTGACCTGTCGGCCGACCAGCTTGCCTGCATGCCTGTCTGACTGCCTGCCAGCCTACATTTATTTTCCGTCACTCCTTACAAAGCCGCCTGTGGCAACACTAGCATGTCGTGATAATTTAGTCTGGCCTATCACGCGTCGACGTCGATATGCTATAATCATTAATTCAAATTTTACATTAACCGTGTGACGCCCTCAGTCCAAATAAACGTACAGGGAACCCGTTGAATAATTTGAAGGTAATTTAACATGAACACGTTGCTTCCAAGGGCAGACACAACATCCAGTCAAATTGTCTTCAAGATTAAAACTAAAAACATTTCTTACGCTGTAAAGCTGCTTTCTTTGCTCGAAATGGCTGGAATGACTGGCTCGGTTATCGAGCCAGTCATTCCAGTGGTAAATGTTTTTAAAATAGTCTTGGTCTGGAAATGGACATTTCTCAAGACCACTGTAGAAGCCGTTTTTGGCTGATTTGAATGTTAAAGGGTTAAGATCTAAAAACTAGATCGTATGTATGTTTGATAATTTATATAGAATGAACGGCGAGCAGTAGTTAGTGATCTAAGTAGGGCTATAGAGGAAGAGGGAGGTCAATTTTAACCATGGATATGATTTTCTCTACTGTTTTCACTAAGCTTTTCTTTCGTCCTACATTATTGCATTGATATATTGATAGCCTGCTGATCTACAGCGATGACCCCTGACACCTCGTCCGGAATACGTCCGTATGTCCGCCTGACGTAAACAATGGTGTCACGCTTATTTATTCCTGAATGCATTTTTTATTATTATATTATTATTATTATTATTATTATTATTATTATTATTATTATTATTATATACTGAACCAAAAAAGTTTAGCAACACTGAGAATATTACTGTATACATGTTATTTAACAAAAACAATAAATTGATTCAAATATATTATTTAATTGATAGGTCATCTTCCAATTTGAACAACAGTCTCTTGTTACTGTAATGCTAGCATCGCGTCTTTAACACGAAAGCATTCAACGGAAGGGTCCAATTTAAATAATGGTGCTGAGCTGTCAATACCGGTTGTGACCTCCGCGCGCTTTAACCACCGCCGTACATCGCTTTCTCATGCTTCGAATTAAGCACCTGATGTCATGACGAGGGATCGCATCCCATTCCTGGAACAGTGCAGCTTCCAGCTCCCGCACGTTGTGAAGATGTGGATGGTTCTCACTCACCATATGGCCAAGAATGTCCCACACGTGTTCAATAGGAGACAGGTCCGGTGATCGCGCTGACCAGTCCAACACCTGAACGTTGTTAGCTTCAAGGAAATCACTGGTGACCCTAGCTGCATGAGGACGGGCGTTGTCTTGCTGGAACATAAAGTCTGCATGATGCTGCATAAAAGGGATGACAACAGGGCCAGGGTTGGCTTGATTTAAATCAATTGATTTATATCATGATTTAAATCATGATTTAAATCACTCGATTTTTATCGAAAAAATCGTGATTTAAATCAGTTTTGCAAAAATAGAGGAATTTTCAAGTAATTAATACAATTAACAGTAATTTTGTTAAATTAAAGTAACATAATTATTTTACTGCTTCCATGGCACTTGAACATCAACACAAAATAGAATTATACACTTAATTGCTCATATTTGTCATCAGCAAGACTAGACCCAGTGCACGAGTCCACATCTACAATCTACATACTTGAGGTTCATGTACACAGTACATCACACATGTGTACAAAGTATGATCATTAAGTATGTGTAAGCTGTAAAGAAGAGGAGAATTCCATGTGCGTACATGTCACTACATGACCATTAAAGCAATAGTGTACATGAAAAGTCATGTATGGGCCAGTATGGCTATTACTATTAGTCTAATTCCAAAAGCACACTCTTTTAAAGCAAGACACTGTCTCTTTTTTCAGCTATGACATGCGTCTGGAGTCACTCTGGAGTGTCATTGAGTGTCTCGATTACTATTGGCTAGTGCTTATCAAGTTGGACTTTTGGGCTCCATTTTATTTAACACTAAAACAATAAAGATTGAAATGTTATTAAATTAAGTAGTTTACTACAACTTCAAAAATCAAAATCAGTAATTGCTGAAACTGGCAAGAAACTATATACATTGTAACACGTAAACACATCATTACATTACATTAACCCTTAGCACACTGATGTAGGAGTTTTAATTTTTCAAAATAAACATAACCCCTAGCACTCTGGAGCATGATAATTTAAATTTTCAAATTAAATTTAAAGATAAACTGGTGTACAATTTGCAACAATTTTTGTGGACGATGCTGCTGTCTGTGACAGCACCATCTTCCACAAAATTTGTTGAAAAACGTACACCAGTTTATCTTTAAATTTAATTTGAAATTTAAAAATTTCGACATCAGTGTGCTAAGGGTTAAAGATAAACTGGTGTACATTTTTCAACAAATTTGGTGGATGATAGAGCTGTCGCAGACAGCAACATCGTCCACCAAAATTGTTGAAAAATGTACACCAGTTTATCAATTTTAATTTGAGCATATTTTTAAAGACAGAAGTTAACAAGGTTGATAGACTTAGACAATGATGACTTTTGCATACCTTCATAGATTTTGTGCATCTAATTAGGGCTAATTCGTTAGATTTATGCATTGCATCATTTCTGTCCTATTGCTACTCACTGTATCTGTGATGCAATTGTGAACAAAATTGAAAAATCGTTGCTAATATGACGTAATATATAAATTTTGAACTCTATATATTATTAGTTCAAACAGTGATAATTAAAGAATAGACATCCCATCATTCGTAACATAATAAACATATTGAATATTTTGAAAGCAATTTCACTGAAAACCGTTGCTGACTTAGGCAGCAACGGCTTCCAGTGAAATTGCTTTCAAAATATTCAATATGTTATGAATGATGGGATGCATATTCTTTAATTATTCACAATTAAGTGATTAACCAGAACACTCGATATATTGACTATTGAGATACCGCAATTTTTTTATAATAACGATATCGATATTCTCTCAAGCAATATCGCGCAAACCTAACTGAGTCACAGATAGATGTGTCTGTCATCACTTTTCACTTTCAGTTTTCAATAATGCTGCAATTGTACTTCACTAGTCTAGTCAACAATCATCATTCAACTGAAACCGGAAGTCATTTTCTTTGTCACAGTTTAGGGACCGAAAAAGAAATACTAGTTTAGCCGCTTTTAAAGTTCCAAGTTTGTTTCTCAACTTACTCTGCACGAGCCCATAGCTGGAGAACACGCGCTCGACACCAGCTGACGCCGCCACAGCTGACATCAGACGCTGAGTGAATTCAAATGCTTCCAGCAGATCATCCTCGAAGTCACGTCTGTGCGACTTCCACCAATGAAGAGAGGTTACTCCATTAACAACTTCGTCGTTAAATTTAAGAATGTGAAATGGTGGTGCCATGGCCTCGAATTTGATTACCAAAGTCATCAAACCAGGGATTTCGGATGCTACGGTGAGTGCAGTTTCACGTTCTTGCTGAGTCAAGTTTCGACCACGGTATTTAGGGTGGAGTAGATTGGCCAGCATGTGGTGAGGTGTCACAGCTTGTTGATAACGCTTATCGGCCGCACGCTTTGTTGAATTATTAGTGTCATTATGCAGGGCCGTTTTTACATCTTTCCATAATTCAACTGCTTCTGCTATTGTGCAATTGTCCGATTGAGCTTTATCGAGAGCGCAAGCTACTGGTTTCAAACAAAGTCGGTATTCATCTGCAGAACGTTTGATTACTACATTACGAACTTTATTGGCAATGGCAACATCTATGCGGTCAGTATGTCCATCACAGATTGTCACAAGTGTCGGCCATGCCTCACAATACGAGTTTAAACAATCGTACATTGTGTTCCACCTTGTATCTGCTGGCATCACTAACTTTCTGCACGATGATTGGCGTATTTGGGCACTAGCAAAGTGGTTATTTCGGAAATACTTCACAACTTGTGTGACATGCTCCTTAACATTACCCATTTCTAAGTCCTTTGAAGTCAGATTTAGAAGATGAGGCGTGCATCCATACGCAATCATGTTGAAACCCAGTCGTTCTTTCAAGAACTCTCGCATCTTTGCTACATTAGCAGCATTGTCTGTGACGATACTACATATAATGCACCCAAAATCATTGTGCGTGTTTTTAATTGTCTGCTTCGCAATGTCATAAAGATATTCCGCTGTGTGAGGATGTCCAGAGGTGTCCGTAGTATCCACTAAGTAAATATCACCTAAGCAGGTCGTCACTGTAGCACATACGATAGGCTCGTTATGAATATTGCTCCAACCGTCTAATGCTAGACAGACAAGTTCACCTTCCAAATTTTTTCTCGCCTTCTCCCGCTCTTCTGTGTAGATAACATCCAAATATTTCCCCCCTATGTCCTTTCTGGATGGTGGTTGATAGCCTGGTCGTAAATCTTTTACAAGGTTTATAAAATGTCTATTTTCTACTAAGCGAAATGGGGAGTTCGTAGCATACACCATCCTAGCTACATCACGATCTAATTCACCACGTTTTTCTGCTGAAGTTCTGATGACATAATTCTGTAGACCATAATTCAGCTTGGGTATCTTAGCGGCCAATGTACCAGCAGCTAATTGACCGTGCACTGGGCGCTTCACTGCCGCTGAAGCAGAACTTGAAGTTGACAGAGGTTCAACTTCCATCACCACCACATCGTTTTGATCAACAACAGTTTCAACGCGCTGCTGCTGCTCAGATTGAGATGAAGTCCCCGTTTCTGTTGCGGCTACAGCTAGACCTTGAAGTGCTGGTGTTGGTGGACCTGTGCAATTGGCTGCATGTTTTTTTAACCGCTCTGGGATACCTTGGAGTTCGTGTCGGCAGACCTTGCAGACAGCCCGGACACCGGCCTTATCTGGGGTCTTCACTTTCTCATAATGAATCCATATTGGATCTTGTTTTCGGCCGGAGTTAGACATTTTGCTAATTATGGAATTGAAAATATTTCATAGCCTTTGTCACTTAAGCAGTTTTGACTGTATTTTTCAAGAATGAAAAAATGCTTTTCTATTGCATCATTTAAAAAAAATGATGCAATAAAAAAATGATGCAATAGAAAAATGATGCAATAAAAAAATGATGCAATAAAAAATGATGCAATAATAATACTGTTAAAACTGCTTAAGCGAACAAAGTTTTTTTGTATTAAGAAACCAGCAAGCTTAAAATTCAGTTAAAAATAAGTCATAAAAATACCACTTTATTCAGTTCCAAAATACAGTTTAGCAATGCATCTGGACCTGTATTAAGAGACCACCTGTCTTAAGAGACCACCTTCTGCGACTCCCACAGCCAGTGTCTTAATACAGGTTTCACTGTATAAGTTTTACGTAATTTCCTGGGATGTCGCGAATAAAAATCGATTTAAATCATTGAAATCGATTTAAATCAAAAAAATCGATTGATTTGATTTTTATTGAAAAAAATCGATTTTTTTCCAACCCTGAACAGGGCCGACAACTTCTTCACAGTAACGTTGAGCCGTTAAATTTCCGCGAATCACAATAAGATCTGTTTTGCCATTTTCATGGATTCCAGCCCACACCATGACACTTCCGCCACCGAATCTGTCGTGCTGAATGATGTTGGCTGTATCATACCGTTCTCCTAAACGTCGCCAAACCCGTTGCCTAACATCCGCCACATCCACACAAAACCTCGACTCATCACTGAACAAAACGTGGCTCAATTGTTGAGCACGCCCTCGTTGATGAGTTCTTGCCCATACAAACCGATTCTCGATGTGACGCTCTGTAAGCGGAACAGCAACAAGTGGACGACGGGCACGCAGTCCAGCATCGTGGAGTCTGTTTCGAACAGTTTGTGCATGCACTGTAGTGCCGGTAGCGGTGTGCAAATTATGTCCGTTAAGTTAGTTACTAGATCCTAGTTACTAAATGGATACTAAAATTTGGTGGGAAGTTAGATACTAGATCCTAGATACTAAATGGTTACTAAACTTTGGTGTGAAGTCAGTTACTAGATCCCAGTTACTAAATGGCTACTAAACATTAAATGTATGTGAGTTAGCTAATCTTCAATACTTTCTTCAAAATTTTGGCAAATACGGATTTGAAAAATTTGGTAACTGGTATCTGGGAGCCAGTAACTAAACATTTTCTTCAAAATGTTCACAGATTCGGATATAAAAACGTTAGTAACTGGTATCTGGGAGCCAGTTACTAAACTTTTTCTTCGAAATTTTGGCAAATACGGATTTGAAAACTTTAGTAACTGGTATCTGGGAGCCAGTTGCTAAACTTTTTCTTCAGAATTTTCTCAAATTCGGATTTGAAAACTAGTAACTGGTATCTGGGAGGCAGTT
This sequence comes from Chaetoderma sp. LZ-2023a, assembly GCA_034401795.1. Classification (NCBI taxonomy): domain Eukaryota; kingdom Metazoa; phylum Mollusca; class Caudofoveata; order Chaetodermatida; family Chaetodermatidae; genus Chaetoderma; species Chaetoderma sp. LZ-2023a. Next base: position 95,246,807 of record CM067367.1, read on the forward strand.
ACTAAACATTTTCTTCAAAATCTTCTCAAATTCGGATTTGAGAAAATTTTGAAGAAAATGTTTAGTAACTGGCTCCCAGATACCAGTTACTAAAGTTTTCAAATCCGAATTTGAGAAAATTTTGAAGAAAATGTTTAGTAACTGGCTCCCAGATACCAGTTACTAAATTTTTCAGATACGAATTTGCGAGTAATCTTGAAAATATTGAAAATTAGCTAACTCACGTAAATTTAGTAACTAGTTAGGATATAGGAACTAGTAACTAACTTCACAATGTTTAGTAGCCATTTAGTAACTAGGATCTAGTAACTGACTTCATACCAAAGCTTAGTAACCATTTAGTATCTAGGATCTAGTATCTAACTTCCCACCAAATTTTAGTATCCATTTGGTAACTAGGATCTAGTAACTAACTTAACGGACATGTGCAAATTACGGGACAGCCGCGGCGCAGTCTCAAACCTGTGACGTCGTGATGACGTCACTAAGTAGCGGTCTTCTCGTGGTGTTTTTGCTCTCGGTCTGCCAGATCGTGGTCGGTCATTAACATGTCCAGTTTCCTGCTCATGTTGGCGGAGACGGGAAATGGTTGAGGCGTGAACATTAAAATGTCGAGCAACAGCGCGAACGCTCTGCCCAGTAGCGCGTCTTCCCATTGCTTCATGGCGCTGATTTTCGGGTAACCCTGGGCGGCGGCCCATGTTCGGTAGGGTAAACCTTTAAGCGTTTTCTGTTAACGTTCGTTATCTGCTTTTGCAATATGGTGAATTTTTGCCGTCGCTACCCGCCTATGTGGGCCAGTGCATGAAAAATACATTTTCATATGCAGTAAGCGTGCGGCTGAGAAATGCAAGAAATGATTTGCATTTCTTCATGATCAGCGAGACATTACATTGACGAAACATGCCTGCAAATTTGGTTATAAATGGACGCATAGTTTTAATACAACAAACCAAACTTCACTGTTGCTAAACATTTTTGGCTCAGTATATATATATATATATATATATATATATATATATATATATATATATATATATATATATATATATATATATATATATATATATATATATATATATATATATATATATATAAATTCACCATATTGCAAAAGCAGATAACGAACGTTAACAGTAAACGCTTAAAGGTTTACCCTACCGAACATGGGCCGCCCGCCGCCCAGGGTTACCCGAAAATCAGCGCCATGAAGCAATGGGAAGACGCGCTACTGGGCAGAGCGTTCGCGCTGTTGCTCGACATTTTAATGTTCACGCCTCAACCATTTCCTGTCTCCGCCACGAACCCTCAGATCTTCTGAACAAAATCTCCTGAAGATTCCCAGAGTAAACACTAAAACCTATGGCCATAAAGCCTTTTCATTCGTGGCCGCCACTCAGTGGAATAATCTCCCAACCAATATTAAATCTGCCCCGACTTTATCCGTATTTCAAACTAACTTGAAAACATTCTTGTTTAAAGAAGCTTTCCCGTAAGCTGTATGATAAATTTCTCTCTTATTGTCAGCGCTTAGAGCATGCAATCGCATGGATTTAGCCATTTACAAATGTACTATTATTATTATATATATATAAGTGTTCCAACCCCGCCCACTAAGGGCACGCGAGCATGCACGCACGCGCGCAAGGTGTGTCTGTCGATTGGACGACCGATGCATTCATTGGTCTATCAATTATTTTTAAATGGGCATACACCGGCAGATTCTAGTCTTCTGGACAAACGACCAGTTGATGTTAATCTGGGGTGGTGTATGGCCTTACATCGACTGAAAATTTTCGTCAGTCGGTCAATGAGCGCCGATTAAAAAAAATGAATGGAAAAGGATGATCGGGCGGTGTATTGCCTACCAGGCCCGACTCGACTATTCTGTTTTGATATGTATGATGGCCCGAGATTTGAGACTAGCCAATTAAATTGTAGGCGTTCATGCAGCCAATCAAGGATTTACATTTTGTCACGCGACAATAATCAGCGTTTCAATATGGTACGTGTATATGAATTAAATACCTTCTTTCTTTGACTTCCTGGAATACCTTGCGTGAGGCAGCTATGTTTTCTCTTGGCTCAAGTAGCTTTCGTCCGTGCTGTCATACGACTGGTGACGCTGACGCCACGTTTCAACAAATTCCAACTCAATTTCTGGAATCTTTATGTCTGACTCGTCGTCGTCTGGTCGTCGTCGGAGTCGTCGTCGTCGGTGAGCTTAGATGTTACACTGGCAATCAACGGGAAATTAATTGGAGATGTACTCCGTCAAGATAAGTTAACCTGGTTCGCACCTTTCTTGCTAGGATGCGCGTGGTTTATAGTTTGGTCACTGTGCGCAGGACTTACTAACAACGACATGGTAACCGGTCGGAGTATGAACCCCAGTTGGCAGAACACCCTGCTGAATGTGAGTCTGCCCAACTACTGCAGACAGCGGGCAGATGGGTCTGCAGTTGGGGATAATCGGTTGGTGTATACCCAGATAACATAACCAAAGATGCATAAATTCGAAAGGGAGAATCGATTGAAACGCGTTTTGTCCAGCAGCAATAGACCACCTTGATAAAGTTACGCGTTCATAACGCGTGTGATCCAGTGTCAGGGCGCTCGTGATGCCCAGATAACTCAGCAATGGGACATTCGTGATGTCAAGGTAACTCAGTGATGGGGCACTCGTCATACCCAGGTAACTCACTGATGGGGCATTTGTGATGTCCACGCGACTGAGCAATGGGGCGTGCGTGATGCCCAGGTGACTCAGCGATGGGGCACACGTGATGCTTAGGTGACTCAGCGATGGGGCACACGTGATGCTCAGGTGACTCAGCGATGAGAGATGCGTGATGCTCACGTGACCCAGCGATGAGAGACACGTGATGCCCATGTGACTCAGCGATAGGGCACACATGATGCCCATGTGACTCAGCGATAGGACACACATGATGTCCATGTGACTCAGCGATAGGTCACACGTGATACCCAGGTGACTCAGCGATAGGGCACACGTGACACCCCGGTAACTCAATGATAGGGGCACAAATCATTTGGCTAGGAGCGATATTTATCAGCTTTAATTACAATGCGTAAATAACACTTGATCAGATACGATAGGTGCATTCGTGTAATAATGGTTGGCGGGGTGGAGTTGGACAGGATTAGGCAAAGAATAGAAATTCACACCACCCCCACCACCACAAACAAGAATTTGATCGGATCACAAATTATTTTGCAACTTTAGCAATACATGTAAGTCAGGCAAGAAGGTAAATACTCGATTAAAGGACAATTCCGGGATTGGTAAAAGTGTACTTTATTTGAAAAACTATTATATGCCTAACATATTGAATCCTAAATAAAAACAAGGGACAAATAATACGAGTAATTATACCATCGTAAACATGGGATTATTTTATCTCCGAGGCGGCACCATTTTCTTGCAACGAGAGCGAGATTTCACGAGATCCTAACGTCATCGCCGCACCAACGCTATCTTTGCCGAGCTCGAAGGCTGTACAGTAAATATGTATATGCATGGAGGCCTAACATGTGCTAATTTATAATCGTTAGGACATTGTCCAGTTAAGCTAGTAAGTTTTTCAAGTAATTCTATTATCCGAAGTCGGTGGGGAATCGTTAACCCCTATACGTTGAAGCATAGATTCCATTTTCTTTTTCCTATCAGAATGTGTTCATTTTGGTAACAATGCTGCTGTAAGTCAGTGATGTGCATGACAGCAACACGTTTCGGCAACATTTTTTTTTCAAAATGTACCCGGCCCTATCTCTGTAAGTAGGCTATTACACATTTTACACCATGCGATAAGGGTTAAATGAAGTGGAACACTTGCCACGTGCGTATTGTCAAATTACTCAGCCGACTCAAGATACTGTTATAGCGTGTGTCGCAGGCAGTGTAAATATATATTCCAAGTAAACATATGATATGATAATATTGCCGGAACCACATAACCGATTGTAATAATTCTGAAAATTCGAGGATTTATCCAATGCTAGGGATGTTAGAATCGGCCTAGTGGTTCAAAAGATACACTCTGCTGGAAAAACTAAGCCAGCAAAATTTCAAGCAAAATTTCAGGATGCGCTCTATCCATCATCCCGTATCAGAATGAGTATTACAGCTACAATGACAGAATTTGCTGTGCCGAAGCTTTACAATGTTGTCACATAAAGAGAAAAATTCCATCAAAATATCTTAATTATTGAAATTACTACGGCTTGCAGGCAATATTGATCGGCGATGAAAATTCCCAGATTTTGTGTCAAAATGTTAATTCATTTGGTGGTATTTCAGGCAATATTCACGTGAGCAAAATTAAAATTGGTCAGGCAAATAGCCATTTCTTTCAACTTTAAGCACATTCCAATTTAATGACAATACGCAAAGATAGAGTCTGCGAGACAAAAAGCATTTCATTCCGAATTTTACCAAAAAAGGATAACATATTCTCAGATCGTATGAATAAATTTTTTTATATATTCCAGTCTTTTGAACCTCTTGTCCGATATTAACATCCATTATATTATATTAATCCTGAGGTCGGCACCTGTTTAGAGATCCTAGAATCATTGGACTCGCTTCAGCGGTTCGTTTGCTATTATCATTTACGTATACTTCCTTAAAATATATACCCATATCCCCTTCTACCTCGCTCCTCCACTCCATAGCAATAGCGGTGGTGCGGGGCTGACGTCGCTAGACACGATAAAATGGTAGCGGCCTGATGTGCGAAAAATTGTCAATTTTATCGACTTTATCTAGCGATAGTTGGTTACGCTATTTCTGTTTGGTTATTATTCTGGCGCAATTTCATTAAACATGTAATAATCTTTCAAATAAAGAACACTTTTTATCATCCCGGAATTGTCCTTTAAATTAAATAAATTCTAGCGCTGCCATAACTCGGCCTCTCTAAGCCTTGATTAGCGCGTGATTTAATTAGAATGGTAACTCACGGTCATCATGGAAACCGCATTGCTGGAAGTTGTTCGTGGTTATCTCGCAAACGCCATTCATGAAAGTTGTTGTCATCTTAGGAAACGCCTAGTATGTCAAGCAAGGTTGAAAATCAATAATAGCGTAAAGGGTATATTAGAAAACGTTGTTAGGCTACAATTGCACGACAGTCCGCGCGCTTCCTGTTGCGTGGTATGCCTATAGACTGTAGATAGGCTGAGTTTATGGCAAATTGTTCACTAGAAAAATCAGAAATAAATACTACTATATATGCGCTTGGCATAGGGCGTGGTCCAGAGAATCGATGTCCTATCGTGAGTGCGCGATCAATCTATAGAAGAGATGCATAGGCCTACATAAATGATACATGTTGAGAACTGAACGGATACGATATATAAATCGTATATGAACTCTCTCTCTCTCCCTCCCTCCCCCCTCCCCCTCCCCCTCTCTCTCTCTCTCCAACATCAGGTGAGAACATAATTCCCGCGTCCGTAGCCCCAGGGTGTGAATGTGCATGGAGAGTAATAGAAAAAGAGTATGCCTTCCATATTAGCAATTGCATTACACGAAACTCATACGCATACATTATCATAATGAGTAACACAACTGCTACATTGTCCAACCCCTCCGAAGACAACATCTGTGCACGGCCCATCTAATCTGTTAACCAAGGAAATAATACCATAGGCACCTGTCTAATGGCCCCACAGTTCCCACGTTGCCATATCGTACCGTGGAAACGTGTGCACTAAAACACGATTGATTTGATTTCTAGCAAGTTATTATGATCTACATATAAATTACAATAGATGCAATTAGAAAAGTGAATTTACAATGGACCTTTCCATTTTTAGCTATGCCCCGCCCATCACTAGCTAAGCTCCACCCACACCTCGCCGTGTTTGGATTGATCGATCCCCGAATGCCCTAGCTATCAATTTCCTGAAAACTATACAGGGAAAGCTGTTGAATATTTTGTAACCAATTTGACTGGGTGCTGTTGCTGCCTATGGCAGCAACAGCGCCTAGTCAAATTAGTTTCAAAATATTCAACAGAATATTTATTAAATAGTAAAAGCAAACAATTTGTACAAAAAGGCATAGACCGTCTTCAAATATGCGTTCGTGACGTACTTATCGACCTCATTCATGACGTCATCCATTATGATGTTATCGACCTCATTCATGACGTCATCCATTATGATGTTATTCTACACACGGCGTAGATGATTATGACGTCATATGATGCGTACATACTTTGGAAAGGTGAATTGCCTAGTCTAACCGCTAAATAGCAAATTGGATTAACACTTATAGCGCTGTAAGCGCATCACATCGTGTCTGTGGGCTTAGAAGCCTGTAACCGCTTCAGGCCAGACACAACCGGTTCTTTATGTCATACGGATTATTCTGTTGAGTATTTTGAAACTAATTTGACTGGGAGCTGCTGCTGTTTATGGCAGCAACAGCCACCAGTCAAATTAATTTTAAAATATTTAAAAATGTGTGTTTAGCCGTCCTGAAATTGAGACATTGTCATATTAACAGTTAAATGGCTAACCACTGAATGGCCGCAAAAATACACATGAAATTTCAGTAGATTTATAGAGAAATTGTTAAAATTGTGTTAACACGGCATTTTCTTAATCTATTGGTCAATACTTTACAAATGTCAGATCGATTCATAGGCCTATGTTGAACAAGAGCGATTTGATTGTTTACTAAGCCACCCTTCTGGGTTGGTTGCGTGCATGTGTGAGTGAGTGAGTGAGTGCGTGCGTGCGTGCGTGCGTGCGTGCGTGCGTGCGTGCGTGCGTGCGTGCGTGCGTGCGTACGCACTGAGATAGGGTGAGGTGGGGTGGGGTCGCGGTATGGTGGTCGGGAGGCTGGGGTTGGGTGGGGTGCTCAGGTCATTATTGAATTCGTTGTATTTTATTCAGACGCAATGAATATAGCGAACGTGTTAACGCTTCTAAACTGCTACCGCTTAGACAGAAACCGGACATTTTGTGATTAATGATTAATGACACAGAATGTCGTCGTTGCCGATCAAATGCTCGCCAGCTGTATCATGTGTCCGAACTTGGAGATGTTCTGGAGGGCAGTTGGTGAAGCAGCTCAGTTGCACAAGCGAGCATTACCACAGCCGTGGCAGAACACGTGATTCAGAATGTCCCTAATGTGATGTGCACTCAACACGTGCGTCAGGTCACAAGATAGAATGATGTATAGTTGCATGGTGAAACCTTACACCGAGTGCATTGGAGATATGCTATCCTGGGTGTAAGGTATCGTATCCGTGACATAACGAGCGTATTGAGAGCAGCAGCAATCTGGAAGAGGGGTTAGAGTCGCATGTTTTTGGAAGTTTGGTGTAATGGCAAAGCAGCTTCATTGGAAGAGGGGGAGAATCGCATGTTCTTGGTTGTTTGATGTAATGACAAAGCTGTGTCATCTTCCCTGTCCCGGTCGTTGCTTATCATACTGGAGCTCGGAGATGATCTGCATTTTGGGTACTGCGAGAGACAAATTTCCTAATCTACATAACTACTTTAATCAGGACCATTCGATGGTTCTTCGACGTGGACCTCAACACTTTCGACAGATAGCTTCAGATTGATCTCCATGTCATGTCTGCACTAAAGTTAAATCATGGTATCTTTGATGAGTGAAGCAATGCCAACTTTATTGTAAAACATTGAGGGCCGTGTATTCGCTGCTATTGTCATTAATGATGGTACCTGGGAATCGGGCTGTTCTGAGATGACCCAAGTGATTGGAGAGATAGAAGATTCAATGGACAAAAGCATATCACGTGTAGGGCTTCACGGTATTGGAAAAATGAATACCGGTTATGGTATAAATTTCTATACCGGTATACCTTTAATACCGGTATTATTACGATGGACAAAATAGAGTGAGGCTCCAGTAGTACGATTCCATAGTCAACGTATTTCCCATAGTAGTATAGCCGGGATTAAAATGATACCACGTCCCGGAATAGCGGGGGAAATCGAGAAATTCGCCTCTCAGGCCCTTAACAATTGAGGGCCGCATTTTTTAGGTGTTTTTAGGTCCAGGTAGCGCAGGCCTCTAAAAAAACTGCCGCCCCTAGGGGCCCCCCTTCACTATGCCAGCACGTAGTGCGACGCCACACCCCCATAATGAAAGCACCTGGGAGGCGAATTTCCCCGATTACCCCCGTTATTCCGGGACGTTGTATCATTTTAATTAGCGCTATACTACTTAGCACATGGTCTTAACGTCCATTTAGAGACTAGAATACTCAGCGGTATACGAGCTGATCAAGCCCGCATTACAGGGTCTTAACGTCCATTTAGAGACGTCTCAGCGCCCTGCGCCACTGCTGTAGACGCCAGCACGAGCAATACGATGAGAAGCATGGCTATATATGAAGAGTTAAACTGAACAGAGCGGTATACGAGCTGATCAAGCCCGCATTACAGGGTCTTAACGTCCAGACAAGCATACTCAGCGGTATACGAGCTGATCAAGCACGCATTACATGGCGTCCATTTAGAGACAAGCATACTCAGCGGTATACGAGCTGATCAAGCACGCATTACATGGTCTGAACGTCCATTTAGAGACAAGCATACTCAGCGGTATACGAGCTGATCAAGCACGCATTACATGGTCTGAACGTCCATTTAGAGACAAGCATACTCAGCGGTATACGAGCTGATCAAGCACGCATTACATGGTCTGAACGTCCATTTAGAGACAAGCATACTCAGCAGTATACGAGCTGATCAAGCACACATTACATGGCGGCCATTTAGAGACAAGCATACTCAGTGGTATACGAGCTGATCAAGCACACATTACATGGTCTGAACGTCCATTTAGAGACAAGCATACTCAGTGGTATAGCACACATTACATGGTCTGAACGTCCATTTAGAGACAAGCATACTCAGTGGTATACGAGCTGATCAAGCACGCATTACATGGTCTGAACGTCCATTTAGAGACAAGCATACTCAGCGGTATACGAGCTGATCAAGCACGCATTACATGGTCTTAACGTCCATTTAGAGACAAGCATACTCAGTGGTATATGAGATGATCAAGCACACATTACATGGTCTGAACGTCCATTTAGAGACAAGCATACTCAGTGGTATACGAGCTGATCAAGCACACATTACATGGTCTTAACGGCCAGTTAGAGACAAGCATACTCAGCGGTATACGAGCTGATCAAGCACGCATTACATGGTCTGAACGTCCATTTAGAAATAAGCATACTCAGTGGTATAGCACACATTACATGGTCTGAACGCCCATTTAGAGACAAGCATACTCAGCGGTATACGAGCTGATCAAGCACGCATTACATGGTCTGAATGTCCATTTAGAGACAAGCATACTCAGCGGTATACGAGCTGATCAAGCACGCATTACATGGTCTTAACGTCCATTTAGAGACAAGCATACTCAGTGGTATACGAGCTGATCAAGCACACATTACATGGTCTGAACGTCCATTTATAGACAAGCATACTCAGTGGTATACGAGCTGATCAAGCACACATTACATGGTCTTAACGGCCATTTAGAGACAAGCATACTCAGCGGTATACGAGCTGATCAAGCACGCATTACATGGTCTTAACGTCCATTTAGAGACAAGCACACTCAGCGGTATAGCACGCATTACATGGTCTGAACGTCCATTTAGAGACAAGCATACTCAGCGGCATACGAGCTGATCAAGCACGCATTACATGGTCTGAACGCCCATTTAGAGACAAGCATACTCAGTGGTATACACCATGATTACTGTTGCACAGCTTCTTAGTAGCCTCTAAGGCCAAGAAAGCCGACCTGCTCCAGCTGATCGGACAGGCCCGTGCCGAGGAATTCATTGCTCGACTGAGCCAATCAGTGAAGACGGGACGGTTTCCCGCGACCACCAGAGATGATCCTTTGAATCCCCACAAGAAAGCACAGCGGCGGCGGGAGCTTCATCAGTTGGATGAGGAGGTGACGGCTAGGTCACGAGCCAAAGCTGTAGCGACGCGGATGGCAGACCATCCACTGGAGCGCCTACCTGCCCTACGCAGGATCGCTAAGCGAACGATGAGGGGGCCGAGGGCTGAACCCTTAGCCCGGAGCATGAGGCGAGAGGGTGAGCAGATTCTCAATGAGCGTCTGGGTGAGATGGAAGGGGAGGAGAGAGGAAGACGGACAGTACGCTGGACGTTCTTCCAAGGCCTCAATGGTGACATTACAGGGCAGATCATGGGTAAGATCCAGCAGACTGCCCAGAACACCTTCTACCTCCGGTATACCCACACCTATCGCATCAAACACGTCGAGGATGGTAGGGTGATGCTCTTCAACAAGAACGCTCCAGGGAGTCCGTGGCTGAACACGATAGGAGCAGCTCAGGACTGGGTGGCGGCAAGAGAGCAAGACCGCCTCGACCCCGACAACATCGACCGCCCCAACACCAAGTGGGCTTTCGTCCGATCAATCAACGTTGTGGTCAAGGCTGTCATCGACCACCAACCTTTGCTCGGGACAGGCCCACTCCCAAACTGGCTACGACAGAAGAAGAGTATGGCGGCACTTGACACCTACAAGGATAACATGTGTCTCTGGAGATGCCTAGTGGTGCATCAGGGGGCGAGACCCAATAGAAGTACCGCTCCTGCCCGAGAGCTTGCTAGACAGTTCTACGGTCTCGCCGCCGGCAAGCCGGTGCCTGACGTGCCAAAAACCTCTCTGGATCAGCTGGATAAGGTAGAGTTCTTCGCGAAGATCGGGATGCGCGTGTATGAACCAACTGAAGAGGGCACCTGGCACCTGATCCGGCAAGCGGCCCACTACCACGACACTATGACCATCGGGGTGTACGATCACCACGCCTTCTATATAAAGAACGTCTCCAAGCTGGCACATACACTAGCCTGCGGGCACTGTCAGCAGGGGTTTACACAGGCATGTCATCTTCAGCATCATGCTGACTGTTGTACAGGCGGCATAACAACCGTAGAGTGCCCTGGGGAGAAGGTTGATGCACCGCAGTCTGCGCATGAGAAAGCCTTCTATCCACCCCAACCAGCTAGTTCAGCGGCTACTCGTTGGGTCACGTATGAGGCGAAAACCCAAGGTATCCACATACACCATGTAGAGTGTGGGCACGGTGGCGAGCATTGGATCGAGGGGGCTCCCGTAGATCGTTATGATCCGACTACCAACACCGTTTACCAGTTCCATGGCTGTTTCTGGCATGGATGCCCTCAGCACCAGCAAGGTGAGGCGGCCGAACAAAAATACCTCAAGACAGTCCGGAGAGAGGAGAAGCTGAGAGCAGCTGGATACATGCTTGTGGTACAGTGGGAGTGCGGGATAAAACGCTGCCCAAGCATCCCTAAATGAGTTCGGACCGTCTCATACCCGTACTTCATCGTCTATGACTTCGAGGCACTCCTAGATGGCATCAAGACTCATCCTACGGAGACTCTCACGATTGAGAGTAACCACATACCAATCTCTGTGTCAGTCAGGGACTCGTATGACGGCGCCGCCAGTGAGCCCACTCACCTCTGCAATCCTGACCCAGAAGCTCTGATCAAGGCTTTCATGGAGGAGATTACCAGGCGAGCACACAGAATCCGTACAGAAGTCCGGGCACAGTTCATCCCTTCAGACATGGACAAGCTCCCAAAACGCCAGCAGCGACTGATTACCGAGTGGTGTGACCAAGTCCCGGTGCTGGGCTTCAACTCTGGCCGTTATGACCTAAACCTGATCAAGAAGCACTTCGTGGATGAGCTGACCAACACTGGCACAGTGAAAGTCGCCAAGCAAGCTAGTAAGACCATGTTCCTCATGACCCCCGAGCTTAGGTTTCTCGATGTGATTAACTACTTGGGGCCAGGAGTCTCCTACGAGGCATGGATCAAAGCCTATGGATGTACACAGCAGAAGAGCTGGCTCCCGTATGAATGGTTCGACACCCCCGAGAAGCTTAATTACCCCGGACTCCCCGACTACCCAGCGTGGTGGTCCAAGCTCAAAGGTGGCTACCTCCTCGAGCTATCGGAGTGGAAACAGTGCAAACAGACTTTTAGCTCTCGCAGCATGCGGATGTTCGCCGACTGGTTGCGGTACTATAACAACCTGGATGTCAGTCCATTCATCAAAGCCCTCGAGCGGATGCGGGAGTTCTACACGGAACGAGAAATATACATCCTCAAGGATGCTGTGTCTCTCCCAGGAGTGTCTCTGCAGTACCTCCTACGCGGAACCGCCCACCACATGCCGGATGTTAGACTCTACTCCCCGGGCAAGGAGGCCTACGATATGCTGAAGGATGCGGTTGTTGGAGGGCCCAGCATCGTGTTCACCAGATACCACGAGGCAGGTGTGACCCGCATCCGCCAGAGTGAGCGTGTCTGCCAACGTCTACTCGGCTATGACGCAAATGCTCTGTACTTGTCTACGATGGCTAAAGAGATGCCATGTGGTAAGGAGACAGTACGGCAGTGGTCAGGTGCTAGCGACGTAGCCAGATTTAAGAAGGATCTGCTGGCTGACCACTGGTTCAGTTTCGCTGAAGTGGACATAGAGGTTCCTAAGGCCCTGTGGGCGAAGTTCGAGGAAATGCCACCTCTCTTCTACAACAGAGAGATTCCGGCTGAGGCAGTATCTGTTGAGATGCTCGCATACCTAGAGAAAACAGGTAGGAAACGTCCCACAACCAGTAAACTAGTCGGCGCCCTCTCAGCCAAGAGGAAGCTCTTGTATGCACCATCACTCAAGTGGTACCTCGCCCACGGGCTGGAGATTACAGCGGTCTACCGCACCATAGACTACAAGCAGCAGAGACCCTTTGAGTGGTTCGTGAACAATGTTACCGATGCTCGCCGTACAGGAGATGTTGATAAGAGCAAAGCGCTCTTGGCAGATCTGTTCAAGCTACTAGGCAACAGTGCCTATGGGAAGCTCATCGAGGCTCTAGAGCGCCACAGCAACACGACCTTCACCAAGGATGAACGAGTGGTAGATAGAGCCCTCCGCAGTGCATGGTTCGAAGATCTCGAGGAGATCGGCGAGTCCTACGAGATCCAGAGACGCAAGGCAAAAATCACCATTCGCCGGCCCTTCCAGGTGGGGATAGCCGTATACGAGCTCGCGAAGCTGCGGATGCTGGAGTTCTACTACGACTTCCTAGATCACTATGTGCCTCGTGACAGCTTCGAGTACCTCCAGATGGACACAGACTCTGCGTACATCGCAATAGCTGCCTCCAGCCTCGACGAAGTCATTCGCCTCGAGATGCGAGCAGAGTATGAGGCCCATAAGCGGGAGTGGCTAGCTTGGGACAAGTGGTCTGGTCGGACTCCGGGACTGTTCAAGCTCGAGTTCGAAGGCAACCGTGGTATCGCTCTCTGTTCCAAGTGCTACTACGTGGAGAGCCCCGAGGGGAAGGTGAAATGCTCAGCCAAAGGTATGTCTAAACGCCAGAACGATGTCTCTTGGCAAAGGTTCTTCAGGGCCCTAAACGGTAGCATGGACAGAGCTACAAACCGAGTCCTATGCATGCGCCACCAGGGCATGATGACGTATGAACAGGAAAAACTTGGGCTCTCAGCCTACTACGATAAGCGGCTTGTGTTGCCAGATGGTGTCCATACCGAACCAATCGAGTACCATATCCCTCAGGCACCTGACGACGGTGGTAGCTGGGTGTCTGGAGGGACCACCTGAAGCTCCTCCCGAACGAACGGGCGTTTGGGACAGCTCTCCGAGCATGCCAGATAGTACAGCGTAGGCTGCCCCTCCATCTCGACATACCTGTCAAGTCTGTGGACATCTAGCGACCAGTTAGGATCTGTTGCACGTCGTCGCCCACCTTCCAACTCACCAGGTTCATGCAGGTACCGAACCAGAGCATAAGATGGCACCTGTTCCTTGTCCGCTCCTCCGGAAGGTTGGGCAACAGAGGATCGTTGGATAGCCTCTACTGGCTTCTTACCAGTTAACCGAGTTACCTCGGTATTGGATCGCTCTACCACCCGGGGCAAACCTTTCACCCACACCCTGGACCTCTCTCCGGCCTGTGCCATTTCCTGGGCGTATTGGTGTGGGAACAGTCTCTCTGCCAGTGTCCGATTCCACCGCTCGACGATTGCCTGGGCACGGTGGTGACCAACTTCACCTCGTCTAATTGCCACACCATGTTTCCGCATGAGGGCCGCAGTCTCGCCTCTGAACTCCTTACCCTCATCCACCTGCAACAATTCTGGCCACTGGAGGGGATTTTCCGGATCCTCGTAGGCACCCTGGAATGCCTGGGCCACCTGGCCAGCTGACTTGTCTGTGAGCGGTGCTGCGGCCTTGTACCTGCTGGCTACGTCGACGATGGTGAGGGCATACTTGTAGGTCTTACGACCAACCGAGTCGTGTGGAAGGAATAGAACATCTGCCTGGTGAACTCTATTCGGGACAGTTTCATCGAAATGGGCATACCTGATGTGCCATGGACGAGGTTTGTATATCTGCCACATCGCCTGGCGGCTGAGCCACTGGCTAATTGTCTCCACGGTGTAGTTGTGGCCCTTGCGACGTACAGCCTCGAGTAGTTGGTGGGGCTCACGGTAATATCCACCAGGCTGATAGTAGAGTTCCTCAAGAAAGCCCCCGGATTTCATCACTGACGTCCACTCCCATCCTGTCACGCACGGTCTGGGTGAGGGTATCACTGACGTCCACTCCCGTCCTGTCACGCACAGCCTGGGCGAACTCTACACAGATGAACAGACGGCCGTTATGCATTCGACTATCACTGAAGACCTCCTCAAACACCTCCGTACACCGGCGTCTAGTCTCTGCTGGATCTTCGCTGAGCGGTAGCTTATCGACTAACCCTCGGAAGTTAAGTGTCTTGACTAGGTCATACAGAGACGCCATCCTTATATAGTATGGATTAAATGTTCGGCGGCCCAGATGGCCGCGAGTGCCATGGCAACATACGGTAGCCAAGGGCTTGCGACTCCGGAGAACGTACCTACTCCTGAGGCGATGGCTGGTATGGCTTCAGAAATCTTCTCCACACCCTGGAGAGCATTGTTGGCGATCTTGCGGACCGTCTCGCCCGCCTTCATTGTGAACAGAGCGATCAGAACCCCAACTGCTGCCAGCAGACCGATAGAACCTTTTACATAAGTGCGATAGATTCCTTTCGCTTTGTGTATTAGTTTGAGGGATTCAGGCTCATCACCCACGGTCTCCGCTACATCGTAGTCGTCTGCATCCTCCTCATCATAGTCCTCATCATCTATATCCTCGTCTGGATCTTCATAAGCCTCTGGTTCATACATATCCGTATATAGTAGCTTTAAACTGTAGTCTATAGCATGGCCTCCGCAATCTTGAATGCGGGCATGTTTGCCTTAGCGAACTGGGGACTCAGCTTCGCCGACAAGAAGGCGGCAGAGGTCGAGCGTGAGCGTCATAACCAGGCGATGGAGAAGCTGTCTACGGAGAAGTTTGAGTACAGCAAAGCCCTCGAGCATATGCGCCAGAGGGAGGCACGCCGACGACAACTCCGAGCTCAGGCCAACCAGAGCCTCAAAGAGGCAGATGAGAGTCTCGATGAGTACTACGAGGCCGTATCTGAGCCAACGCTCGACTATGAAGCATCGACAGGTCAGAAGACAGCAGAGCTTATAGTAGTAGTGGCAGCTGCAGCGGTGACGACAGGGGTCGTGCTCTACGCACGCTCAAGCTGAATACCTGATGTGTTCGATACGCATACCTTAGCATAGCCAAAGTAAAGTACCGTCACACCTAATTGGCGAGTCCCAGCTATGAGGTTTCCAATGTTGAAGCTGAGCCGGTTGCCCTGATTAGGTGGGATGTTCCTGCCACCGACGTGGTGACGGCCCTTGAGTGCTGACTCGAGGTCGTCGCTTCCACTGGTTAGTCGCAGAAGTGCGTATGACTTAGTTTTCTGTCTGTAGAGTTGGCAGTCAGCCAGCTCGCGTACCTCACCAAGAACATTGGTCCCAGCAACCACAAGTTTGAAGTCGTCCAGCTTACCCACCTCCTGGATGACGACTCCCCTCTGAACCAGGACCGCAACAGCGACACAGTCCGATGCACCACGATGCAATGTCAGCTCTACCTCTTGGTTAGCTGTGGCTTGGACCTGCTGGTGTTCTCGCTCCACATGCACGATCCGCTGTTTGGATCCCGTTTGCTTCAGTTCCTGGTCATTCTAGTCATGCCAGACATGAAGTCTTGGAGCATTCATCGACACATCTGCGAGATGCTCAGTGTACACCCGGAGGAACAACCTATCCTGCATGGCAGCTGGATTCACGTGTGTGTTCTCGAGGAGGGTGAAGAGTGGAACTGCCACAGGCTTCTCGACACCTACCAGTAGTTCGAATGCCGTGAACCCCTCACCCACAGCGTAGTACCCCTTTCCCTTCGCATAGAAGGTTGGGTCACGAGCCAGCGGACCTAGGACCTGGTACTCATCGTTCACATAGGTGGTGTCCACGGTGCTGTTGCTCTGTACGATCTCCCACCTGTTCAGAACCTGCGGGAGCTCTACCGTCTGTTCTGTTGTGCTCTGAAGCTTGAACTCGAGTGTCATGCTCTTGATCTCGTGGATCTGTGCCGAGATTTCAAAGTCAATGTATTTCCCAGCAGCGGACAACGGGTTATCATCGTGTATACTGGGTCGATTGACTGTCAGGCAGTCCTTCCGGGGATCAGTACAGTGCGATGTCGCGGGTTCAACGGCCCCATCTGGATGTTGCACATACTGCAGCATGTTTAAGGCCTGGGTATATAGAGGGGTTAAACGGCTGCCATGTTTGGTAAAGTTCTCCAGCAGATTATCTTTGGGCAGCAGGCCAAGTCGGCACGACAGTCGCGACGTGCACTGTCCCACAGTGACAGGGTCCGAGGCCTGCTTCGTGACATCAACATTATCCATGAGCGAGTCAAGGTTACACCGCCGACGGATGCGGAGATACTGGCCGCCATAGAGGAAGGAGCGCCAGCTCGTAGTACAAAAGAACTCCTGACTCGGATACTCTACCGGAAGTTTGACAGCACCCAGGGCAGGACACTCGACCTACCTGTGGGCCAAACCAACAGTCCTGTTATTCTAGCTCTCCAAAAGGCGAGGGTCGACCCCAAAAATCTACTAACGGTCGGGAAGTGGGCTGCCGTATTTAGCCTACATAGCCAGGAAGAGCGAGAGATGCTGGATAGCCTCCAGTCTGGGGCAAATAACTACTTCAGGGAGGAGGTCAGTGCCGCTGTAGCGGAGAGCCATGACACCGGTCATGCAAAAGGTACTCAAGAGGGGTTCACTGTTGGCAGCAAGGAGGCTGTTGAGCATATCTTCAATGAAAGAGGGCGTAGGAGATTGGCCAAGAATCTGTCATCATTTCTGAAATTCCCAGATAACTACCAGGACTACCTCATCAAAACGGCTCGCAAGTACGATGCTCATCGCGCATGGAAAAAGTGGGTCTTCTGTGAGAAGTTCCAGACGAAGAGAGTCCTACCATCTGACCCTCGGTGGATAGAGTTTCAGCGACAGGCTTCTGACGAAGTTCCTCAAACTTTTGACGAAGTTCCTCAAGCTTCTAACGAGTTCCTCAAGCTTCTGACGAAGTTCCTCCTGGCTTCTGGCGAAGTTCCTCAAGCTTCTGACGAAGTTCCTCAAGCTTCTGGCGAAGTTCCTCAAGCTTCTGACGAAGTTCCTCCCAAGTGAGCAAGATCGCCTAGCTCTTTGCTTTCTAGGTCTGTGAGTGACAGAGTCATAGTGCTATATGCACGGCTTAAACCCACTAGTTATACCCCCAGTGAAATAGTTGGGCATAGCAGGACCACGCAGTCGATCAAGGGAATAGGTAGCAGTGCTCAGGGTACTGGCCCTCTCTGCAGGGGCACGCCTTGTGGGCGGTCCACCATTCCTGGGCATTGGCAATCCTCAGGCCGCATGCTCGACTATGGTCTACACACCACCCTCCAGCCCGCCATGCCTCATATGCTGCAGGGGTCTCGTCATCCATCTCTCACTATTCAGAAGGGTTAAACATAGGCGACGATGATCTCGGCCATTGCACTCGTTGCTAGCCCTAGAACCGCGGCCTCCATTAGTGTAACACGTTCACCCATGATCTTGGCGGTGGCAGTGTAGGCGGCACCACTGAGGGCGATCTTTGGGATGGGGTGAGTTATTCCGAGACAGTGGCCGGCCACCCCACTCACTACGGTAGCGAGGACAGCTGCAGTGGCGGCAGGAAGAACCTCATTTCCCCCTGTCATCTTCACCACAGCCACATTCGCCGCCACTTGCTGGCGACATGGACTGCCAGAGGTTTAGCCTGTGTCAGTAACTTCTGTGTCTTGGTTCGCAGCAGGTTCTCTACCTTCTGAAGACTCATCTGGCTCTCGGGCAGTTGCTTCACGATCTGTACCGTTGATGGCATTGTTTAAACCCTGAGTATACAACGCAGTTAAACGCCTGTGTTCCCTGTCGAGTGAGCTAATAAGATCTTCCCAGTCTGCATCTGCCAGGTGGCCGGGTTTGTACTCAGGAATATTCATCTCTCTATTGAGTCATCTTAAACATGTCTGCGCTATGCGAGAAGTACTATGAGGTCTTCCAGAGGGAGCTGAAGGCCTACAAGAAGAAGACGCCAGATGAGCTCGCTCAGCTCTCCGGTGCTGAGCTGACAGAGGAGCTGACAGCTGTGAAGCTCTATCTAGGATTTGGAAAGGGGCAGATCTGCTTCCTCGAATACCTTATCATGGGTGGGAGTATCGTCGAGCAGCTCCTGCGAACTAAAGGTTTCTACAAGGATCGGGAGTATCTGTCAGATGTGTTCCAGCAGTTGCAGACCTCAATGGCCTCACCTAACTCAGAGCTGAACAATGCTCTGCGATACTACAAGCTGGAAAAAGGATGCACTGCGGAACCCTCCAGCCCTTGGATGTGCATGTTGGCAGCGTGTATAGGGGCTGTTGGGCAGGCCAAGCTGGCTCAGTGTCTCACTGTGGTCCCAGCCGAGACTGACGAGATAGCTGATTTGCTAGCGGCGGAGTAGGCTGATCCCGAGCACCACGATAGTTAGGTCTGACACCACTCGTAGCGCTGCCACGGGAAGTGGTGTCGTGGCGACTGGCTGCAGTGGTGGGGTTGGCGCTGCCATGGGAAGCGCCGTGTCGACTGGCTGCAGTGTCGGAATGACTGTATGGCCCGTATTACGTCTAGGTGTGTTGATATCCACGTTGAAACCGAAGTGGACACCGGGAGAACTCCCCTCGACTATCATGTTGTTATAGCCCCTGACTTGGAGGTCCTCGATGTTCACGATCATGTTGCTCAGAATCAACCGTAGGTGTGGTGAAAGAGCAAAGTCAAGTTTGCGATGGGCCTTCTGCAGCCCCTGCTGGAACTTAGCAATAAGACTGCTGGGATCTGCCAGGATGATCATATCCTCAACGAGACTGATGAACATGGCCTGGACCTCTGCTCCGCTGACACCATCTATGGAATGACGCAGCTTGGTCTGCGCTGTAAGGAGGCAGTAGCACAGGGCTTCCAGGGACTGGTTGATCCGATCGATCCCTGCTGGTGTGAGGCCCGAGGTGGTGTGTGGGACAAAGTACTTCCACGCATCTGGGGAGTCCTGCCTGATTCCGGTGATGTGCATATTCTGCACTATCGCTCCAGGATCGGAGTCTGGATCGATCGAGAATGTCGCTGTCTTCCGTCGGCCTACTCGTCAGGGTGTTCGATAGGGGAATCCTAAGTAGTCACGTCCCGGGCCACCGTACATAACCCCTAGACCATGGTTGTCGCCGCCATGCCACCGATAGTCTGGGTGAGCTCTGAACTCTCTCTGTAGTCTGCTGGCCGCTGAGACGCTATGACTGTTGAGCTGTGGATCGAAGTCGTTTGTATCAGGGAGGCTTGCACCCAGCTCATGGAGGATTCGTCGCACAGTGAAGTACACGTGGAATCTGAGACAGCTGGCGATGAGCACAGCTTCAGGAGTACCAGAATAGGGGTGAAGCATGGTGGAACTTACTCCACAGCCTGCCGTGGCACACCACACGGCAAAGTTCAGCTGCTGATTCCAGTATGAGAGGCTTGGAGCAGCCATCCAAGTATGAGCTTACTTCGCATCCCTGATGGTGATGGGACGGTTCGTCAGTGGTCGTGGGTTGACGGAGAAGCTGATTCGGGCCCGTCCATCCACTGTGATAGAGAAAGGTGTTAGCTCTGGTATATCATCAAGAAGGCCTCTCAGGCCAGTCAAGAGTGTACCCAGGAGGGGCGGTTGGCTCCGGTTGACTGTCGTGAGGCCCCGTGGGAAGGCCATCTATATTGGTGTTCTTAAAGCTAACGCAGCACATTATTTGTAGTCGCTCCAGAGACCGGCGAGGTGACCTCGCCGTAACATCTCGTTTTTTAACTCCTCCATATCAACCCGCCCGCTGGAGCCTTTGAGGTATTGCTGTCGCACTTTAGGTTTCTCAGTGCGGTACAGGGCTTGGACCTTCAATATATGGCGGTACTCCTCATCGGTGACCTGGCCATCCTCGAGAGCTTTGCTGACAGACTCGTCGATAGTCCGTAGCATACTCTGTGCTAGTGTCACATACTTAGCATGCTTCTCCAACCTCCTTGTGATCTGCCGCTGCCACACCCCCAAGCCCGTGGCCAAGACAGTGGTGGCTAGTGTCACACCACCCAGAGGGATGGCGACGAGGGCACCCACCCCTGTAGCGAGAGTGGCCACAGCTGCCACACCAGCACTGGCTCCAATCACGCCCGCAGCAGTGGTTGTATGCGCGAGGACTGCCTCATGGACGAGATTCTGCCTGATGGTATCTATCTGCTGGAGCCGCCAGCCGTGGATGGTACCGCCCTCGTCAGCAGTCAGGGAGGGGTATAGTTCTGGTTGCTTCCGCCACTCTGATTTTGCCATAGTATACCTGGGGCTTAAACCGACATCACCTGCAGAGTTTGCTTATGAGTCATAGAAGGGTTCATTTTGGAGAGTCTGGCAAACCCTGCCAGCTTTTCGGTCTTGAGACAGATGGCTCTTAGAACGTGGTCATCCAGCACTATGTCGGGTGGCAGTAGCGTTCTGAGACGTGACATCTGGAACTTCACCTTATCACCAAGATAGTAGGTCCGCCGCTGGATGGCTTTCTTGATCTTATACTTCCGCGCCATCTCCTCTTCCCCCCGTATGACCTCTGGCTCATCCTCGTCCGTGAAGACACCTGGCTCATCGTCGTAGACATCTGGCCGATCGTCGTCTGTCAAGACTCCTGCGTCCCGCCTACTCTCCTCCAGGAGGGCCTGCCAGTATCGGAAATTCCCCCCGTGCCCCCTGCGCATGTCCTGTTGATACCAGTTCTCCCGCTGTAGGCGCTCTCCTTCTTGTTGACAGATCTGTTGCTGTGTGAGCCTCTGTGCAGTGGTCATGAAGGGGCAACCCTCTTTCTTCAGCATCTCGGCAAAGGACAGATATTGCTGGTATGATATCATGTCAGGTCAATGAGTAATAAGAGTGTAAATTCTAAATGGGCGTCCGATACCCCGTCCGTGCTGGCGTATATGTTAATGGAGGGGTTGTCAAACAGGTGATTTACAGGTGTGGTGAACAGGCTAAGACTGATAGCTTTCCATAGGTTGCTGTTGGCACCTGGGAGATACTCTATCACATCCCGGCCGACTTCTACCAGTGAGCTGCTGTGTGCACGGCCCGGAGGTTGATGCAGCACATCGGCGTGTATGTATGTTGTGCCCCGCTGGGGTACCTCGAAGAGGACCCATTCTACACGGTACTGTACCCCCCCCCCCCCCCCGTCTCCCCTCTAGAGAGGGTGAGATTATGTTCTCACCACCGGAGAGCAGCAGTCGGACCATCGGCATGGTTATATGTCTCGTTTAAACCCCTTTATAGCGTGCTATGGAACCCATATTTGCTCACTCGACTGGCCTTGCTGACCTCGCAGATGTGTACGCAGTTGATGCTGCCAAGGTAGAAGAGAGTGATGGCAAGTCCTTCGCCCTACAGTACGAAGCAAGCTCAAAGGCATTCTCCATCCACCCCATTGGGGGTGATGGGGTGGAGATGCTCACAGACCTCAAGGATGTGTCGAAAGGGCGCCTGGGTCGCGACATAGATGGCCACAAGATCGTGTTTCGGTACGATTTCCCGAAGAGGAAGTATGTCCTCGAGCCGTTGATTGAGCTCTCGGATACAGATGCGGTAGACATCAACACCCTAAATAGCGACATCAGCTTTCACCTGGTCAAACCCTATTCGAGCAGTGCCCCGCCGTTGGTCCGTGATGGCCTGCTATTGACCCTGGCAAAAAACCTGCAGTTCATGTTTGAGAAGAAAGAAGTGTGGTACCGCGCCGGACCTGGGGGTAACTGGCAACCATGGTTGCCCCTATATAGGCCTCCCGCACTCATTGACATAGAGGTTACTACCCTCTCCACTGTTGTGAAAAGGGATGGGAAAGTTCGAAAGCTCTACAATCGGGGATCATCCTTCCTCACCTACATAGGTGAAGGTGTCTCCCTGACGAGGGTGGGTCACCGGATCGGGGTTACAGGCGGAAAGCTCCTGCTGCGTCGTCCATTCGATGGACCAGAAGAAGCTGTCCAGGAGGGCACCCTACGGGTAGATGGTATGTCACATGTCACCAAAGCCAAGGGCGCTGTTAAACTGCTTCATCGAGTCGGACTCACTAGCCCGCAAACGACTCATATAGTCCTAGAGTTACGTTTCTTAGCCGGCGGCAAAGTGAAGCAGCTAGCCCCTGCCCCTGAGGCGATGAAGATCACTATCGATCCGGATGGAGCAGGGCTCGATCTGGCACAGATATTTCTCGAGGCGTTCACTCTGTTCAGTTTAACTCTTCATATATAGCCATGCTTCTCATCGTATTGCTCGTGCTGGCGTCTACAGCAGTGGAACAGGGCGCTGAGACGTCTCTAAATGGACGTTAAGACCCTGTAATGCGGGCTTGATCAGCTCGTATACCGCTGAGTATTCTAGTCTCTAAATGGACGTTAAGACCATGTGCTAAGTAGTATAGCCGGGATTAAAATGATACAACGTCCCGGAATAACGGGGGTAATCGGGAAATTCGCCTCCCAGGTGCTTTCATTATGGGGGTGTGGCGTCGCACTACGTGCTGGCATAGTGAAGGGGGCCCCTAGGGGCGGCAGTTTTTTTAGAGGCCTGCGCTACCTGGACCTAAAAACACCTTTAAAATGCGGCCCTCAATTGTTAAGGGCCTGGGAGGCGAATTTCTCGAGATAATTATCTCAAGCGCTCGAGATAAATTTATTTTAGGAATTTGTTGGATGTTACCGCATATTGTTGAACAGATGCACGTGGTAATCCAATTAAAGGAATATTTGATCTTATGTAACGCTTCATGAACACATGTACGCCCTCTACGCCCTCTACACATTTCCCTCCTATTAAACACTCGTGTTTAGACATCGATGATCCATCTGTGTAATTGCCGATTCAAACACGCGAGCGTGCATATACATACATGCATACAGGCAAACACGCACGCACGCACGCACGCACGCACGCACGCACGCACGCACGCACGCACGCACGCACGCACGCACGCACGCACGCACGCACGCACGCACGCACGCACGCACGCACGCACGCACGCACGCACGCACGCACGCACGCACGCACGCACGCACGCACGCACGCACGCAGAATGGTCAATATACCTCCTCTAAACCACACTCGAATGCTCGATTAACACCGAGTCTGGTATCATTCAAACTGGATTCAATTGACTGTCACCTGCCAAATCAGACAATTTCTAAAGTGGCTCTTTCAACCACATAACCTACCCGGCCACCACCACTTTCACTTACGTCATCTTGTCAAACTATTTTTTAGCATGATCCCCTATGCCGTTCATTATTGCTACCTCCCACAATTTTCACGTCTATTTGACACGCATGGTTAATACTTTCTTTCTGTTATAAATCATTATAAAACTGCATCATATTGCCCAGTACTATGATCTCCACCATTGCGTTACTATTTTGACATTCCATCCAATTTTCTGTAAAACGTATCCACTACGGGATGATGGACGTGTTTACATAAGTTACCCTGAATCTGGCCATAATTTCATCAGGGTTATAAACACATAATAATTGTGCCATGGCATTGGTCCGACAGCCCATTGGTCCGACAGTTCATTGATCCGCCAGCACATTGGGCTGACAGCATATTGGTCCGACAGCCCATTGGTCCGACAGCACACTGGTCCGATAGTACATTGATCCGACAGCACATTGGTCAGACAGCACATTGGTCCGACAGCTCATTGTTCATTTCCACTTTATTGTATCGCGTGTTTTCTCATTTTTGATAATCGATAGATCGCGTGGTTCCTATTTCCTTGTTATGCGTATCAGAAATGTTACCCTCCATATAGGTCACACCCACCCACCCCACACCCGTTTGGGTATATCATTCATCTGTCGACCTTATCTTATGGTTGTACGCACATCTGTACATATATCCTTGAATACATACCAATTGATATTCGTATACCCGTCTGTCCATCCGTTCCAAACATGCAATTCATTTGTCCAACCATCACATAGGACGCCACCCCACCATCCCACCCTACCCCTCGGCCACCACCGACCCCACCCACCCCACCGCCACTCCCGGCCCATGATATATCTGTGTTATTCCTATAAGTCCATCCAAATTTGGTGCTGCTTAATTTCATATTATCATAAAGTCTTTCTGCGTATTGGAAGTTGCTTACAATATATTTTAGTGGAGGGGCATAACCTGTTGTGGCCAAATGGTCATTATGATGACATGGTACATATTAATCGACCACCTGCATCTAATCACTTTTCCTGGTCATTTCCGGTCCAGTTACAATTTGAATCCGAAACAAAGAAAAAAATATGAGTATTTCGAAACTAATTTCACTGGGCGCCGTTTCCAATTAAAATAGTCAGACTATTTTCAAAATATTCACGAAATTGAGATACCGATCGCGAAATGCTACGGAAATAAATAATGCATTATATCGATGATAATTTTTTGGGCAACGATGATTATCTTGGTGACGACGGAGGGATGATACAATTTTGGTTATAATGATGATGATATTGATGACAATGATGATTATCTTGGTTATAATGATAACGATGATGATACTAATACTAATGACGATGGCGATAATGATAATCTTAGTAGTAACGATAATGATGATGATACTGATGACGATGGTGATAATCTTGCCGATGATGATGATGATGATGATGATGATGATGATGATGATTGTATTAATAAAACACATGTTATCAAAGTTTATTGATTGACAATTATGAATAAATCAGTGAGTAGTTCCGACACGCTCACACACAGGCATCGACACACGCATCAGGCAATGCCTAGCAAAGCCTGATTATGGCATAGGTAAAGTCTATCAAAGTCTGACTAAGGCCTGAATAACGTCTGGCTACGGCCTGTCTAAGGCCTATGCAATGCCTAGCAAAGCCTAGCTAAGGCATGGCAACTGCCTAGCAAATCCGGGTTACGACCTAGATAAGTTCTAGGTAAGGCTTAGCAAAGCCTGGCTAAGGCCTAGGCAAGGCCTAGGTAAGACCTAGCAAAGTCTGGCTAATGCCTAGGCAATGTCTAGCAAAGCATGGCTAATGCCTAGGTAAAGTCTATCAGAGCCTCGCTAAGGCCTAAGTAAGGCATAGCAAAATCTGGCTACGGCCTAGGTAAGGCCAATGTAATGCCTACTAAAATCCGGCTACGGCCTAGGTAAGGTCTTACAAAGATGGTCAATGACTAGCAAAGCGTGGCTAACGCATATGTAAGGTTTAGTAAAGCCAGGGAAAGGACTAACACAGCCTGGCTAAGGCATAGGTACGGCCTGACTAAAGCCTCGTAAAGCCTAGCTAAATCCATCAATGCCTAGGTACGGCTTAGCAAAGCCTGACTAAGTCCATAAATGCCTAGGTAAGGCGTAGCAAAATCTGGCTA
Organism: Chaetoderma sp. LZ-2023a; assembly: GCA_034401795.1. NCBI lineage: Eukaryota > Metazoa > Mollusca > Caudofoveata > Chaetodermatida > Chaetodermatidae > Chaetoderma > Chaetoderma sp. LZ-2023a. Next base: position 95,272,901 of record CM067367.1, read on the forward strand.
CGGCCTAGGTAGTGTCTTGACTAAGGCCTAGCAGCAAACTTAGCTACGGCGTGGCTTAAGTCTAGCAAACCCTAGCTAAGACCTAGGAAAAGTCTATCAAAGCCTGGCTTATGCTTAGGTAAGGTCTGAGAAAGTATGGTCAATGCCTGTGTAAGGCATAGTTAAGGCCTACCAAAGCTTGGCTTAGGCATAAGTAATGTCACGCAAAGCTTCGCTAAGGCGCAGGTAAGGCCCTGCAAAGCTGTGTTAAGGCCTAGGTAATGCTTAGCAAAGCATGGCTAATGCCTAGGTAAGGTCTATCAAAGCATGACTAAGGCCTGCATAAGGCCGAGCTATGGCCTGTGTAAAGCTTATGTATGGCCTAGCAAAGTCTAGCTAAGACATGGCAACGGCTTAGCAAAGGCAGGCTACGACCTAGACAAGGTCTAGGTAACGCTTAGCAAAGCCTGACTACGGCCTATGTAAGTTCTTGCAGAGCCTGGCTAATACCCAGGTCAGACCTGGTAAATCCTCGATACGGCCGAGGTAAGGCATAGCAAAATCTGGCTACGGCCTAGTTAAGGCCAATGTAAGGCTAACTAAAGCCTGGCTAAGACTTAGGTAATGTCTAGATAAGGCCTTACTAAGGCTTGCATAAGGCCTAGGTAAGGTCTTGCAAGGTTTGGCCAAGGACTAGCAAAGCGTGGCTAAGGCCTATGTAAGGCTTAGTAAAGTCTCTGACTAAACACTAACACAGCCTGTCTAAGGCCTAAGTACGGCCTGACTAGGGACCTAGTAAAGCCTAGCTAAGTCCATCAATGCCTAGGTGCGGCGTAGCAAAGTCTGGCCGAGGTCTAGTTAGTGTCTTGCAAAGCTTGTCTAAGGCCTAGCAAAGTGTGGCTAACGCCTAGGTAAGGCCTGACAAAGCCTGACTACGGCCACGGTAGGGCCTAGTTAAGACATAGCAAAGTCTGACTAAGGCCTAGGCAATGTCTAGTAAAGCATGGTTAAGGCCTAGGTGAAGTCTATCAAAGCCTCGCTAAGGCCTAGGTAAGGCCTAGCAAAGTCTGGCTAAGGTCTAGGTAAGGCCAATGTGAGGCTTACTAAAGCCTGGCTAAGACTTAATTGATGTCTAGGTAAGGCCTACCAATGCCTGGCGGAGGCCTAAGTAAGGTCTTGCAAAGCTTGGCTAAGGATTAGGTAAGGCTTAGCAAAGCATGGTTAAGGCATATGTAAGGCCTAGTAAAGCATGGATAAGGCCTGACAAAGCCTGACTAAGGCCTATTAAGGCCTAATACATCCTGACAAAGGCCTAATTAAGGCTTAGCAAAGCATAGCTAAAGCTTAGAGGTAAATCTTATCAAAGCCTGGCTAAGGCCTATGTATGGCCTAGCAAAGTCTGGCTAAGCCCTGGTTAACGCCTGGCTAAGGCCTACCTATGTCCTGGCTAAGGCCCGGCTAAGTCCTGTCTAAAGCTTATGTAAGTTCTTGCATAGACGTATCAATAACAGGCTATGGCCAAGGCAATGTCTTGCAAAGCCTGGTTAAGGCCTACATAAGGCCTGGCAAACCCTGGCTAAGGCCTAGTTAAGGCATAATTAAGGGTTAGCAAAGTCTGGTTAACGCCTTGTTAAGGCTTAGCAAATCCTGACTAAGTCCTAGTTAAGGCTTAACAACGTCTGGTTAATGCCTAGGTAATACATAGGTAAATCTTAGCAAAGTCTTCTAAGTCATGGATAAGGCCTATCTAAGGACTGGCTAAGGCCTATGTAAGGTCTTACATAGCCTGGCTAAGGCCTAGTTAAGGATTAGCAAATCCTGACGAAGGCCTAGTTAAAGCTTGGTAAAGTCTGGCTAAGGCCCAGAGTATGGCCTAGCTAAATCTTAGCAAAGCCTGGCTAAGGCATATGTATGGCCTTGCAAAGTCCGGCTAAGGCATGGTTAACGTCTGGGTACGGCCTGCCTAAGGCCTATGTAAGGTCTTGTATAGACTTAGCAATAGCAGTCTAAGGTCGTTAAGGTCTTTCAAAGCCTGGCTATGGCCTATTTAACCCCTAGTAAACCCTGGCGAATGCCTAGTTAAGGCCTAAGTAAGGCTTAGCAAAGTCTGGCTAAGGCCTTGTTAAGGCGTAGCAAATCCTGACTAAGTCCTAGTTAAGTCTTAACAACGCCTGGCTAATGCCTAGGTAATGCCTAGGTAAATCTTAGCAAAGCCTTCTAAGTCCTGGCTAAGGCCTATCTGAGGACGGGATAAGGCCTATGTAAGGCCTTGCAAAACCTGGATAAGGCCTAGTTAAGGCGTAACAACTCCTGACGAACGCCTAGTTAGAGCTTAGTAAAGCCTAGCTAGGGCCCAGGTATGGCCTAGGTAAATCTTAGCAAAGCCTGGTTAATGCCTATGTAAAGACAGGAAAAGCCTGGCTAAGCATGACAAAGGCCTAGCAAAGCCTGGATAAGACCACGGTAAGGTCTACATAAGGCTTATAAAGGCCAGTCAAAGGCCTAGGCAAGGTCTATGTAAGGTTTATCAAAGCCTGGCTAGGCCTTACGTGGGCCTTAAGGAAGCTTAGCAAGATATTACCTATGTCTTAGCCAGGCTTCACAAAGCCTTAACTTGGCCTAAGCCAGGCTTTGCCAGGTCTTTCATAGGCATTAGCCAGGCTGTGCTAAGCATTACTTGGACCTTACCTACGCCTTAGCCAAGCTGTGCTAGGCCTTATCTAGACCTTAGCTCGGGCTTATCCAAGCCTTGCACCACATTACATAGGCGTTAGCCAGGCTTTGATAAGCCGTACCTAGGCCATAGCTAGGCCTTGGCCATACTTTATTGGTCCTTACCTAGGCCTTAGCCAATCTGTGCTGGTATTTACCTGGGTAGCATCCAGGCATTGCCAGACATTTCCTAGGCCATAACTAGGCATCGGTAAGATTTACCAGGGCCTTACCTAACCCGTAACCAGTTTTTGCAAAGCGCGGACTAGGCCTTAGGCAGGCTTTTCTAGGCCTTACCTAGGCCTTAGGCAGGCTGTGATAGACTTTACCTAGACCCCAGCCAGGCTTTGCTAGACATTGCCTATGCCTTAGCGAGACATTGCTAGGTCTTATCTAGGCCTTAGCCAGGTTTTATTAGGCTTTACCTAGGCCTTAGTCAGGCTGTGCTAAGACGGAATTAGGCCTCATCCACCCTTTGCAGGACCATACCTAGGCGTTAGCAAGGCTTTGTTAGACCGTACCTAGACATTACCTAGTCCTTAGCCAGGCTTTGCTAAGCCATACATAGGCCTTACCTAGGCCTTAGACAGACTTTGATAAGCCTTACCTATATCTTGCCTAGGTCTTAGCCAGGCTTTGATAGGCCGTTACTATGCCTTAGCTAGGCGCTGTTAGGCCTTAGCCAGACCATAGCCACGCCTTATTCAGGCCTTAGCTAGGTTTTTCTAGGCTTATCATAGGCCTTAGCAGGCCGTGCTAAGATTTACCTAGGCCTTACCGGGCCCTTAAATAGGCTTTACTATGCCTTAACTATGCCTTAGCCAGACTTTGCTACGACTTACCTAGACCGTACCTAGGCATTAAGCAGGCTTTCATAGGCCGTTGCCATGCCTTTGCTAGGCTTTGCTAGGTTTAAACCGTTGGTCAAAAGAAACTGATTGTGATTCAATAAAGCCACTTTGTCATCATGGCATGTCTTAAGAAATGCGATTCTGACATGACATATCATTGACCAAAAGTGATTGGTATTCTTAAGTCAGCCAACTGCTCTTCCGTTCACCTCCCCTCCCCCCCCCCACACCCCGGACCCACGCCCGCCCATCTGTCCGTACACCTGTTCATTCATTAATTCATCAACCCACCCAACCAACCACACACCAATCCCGCAACCATCCGCCCTTCCGTCTATCCCTCGAGCTACCCACCAACACATGCCACTACCATTCACGGCTCCAGTCGTTCCACTAAGTCATCCATCCATCCATCCATCCATCCATCATTCACGCGTCCATCCATCCGTCCGTCCACCCGCCCGTCCGTACACCCATACACCCACCACCAACCCATCCATCCATCCATCCATCAATCATATGTTTGCGTTCCAGCTATGACAAATACAAATGGCGTCCTTATCCAAGCAGCCTCGTTCTAAAGTGTTACGTCACAGCATCGCGTCAGACATAGCATCGTGCATCGTGACAGACATCGCATCGTGCATCGTGACAAACATCGCATCGGGCATCGTGACAGACATCGCGTCGCGCATCGTGTCAGACATCGTGCATAGCATCGTGCATCGCGTCAAACATCGGGCATCGTGACAGACATCGTGCATCGCGTCAAACATCGCGCATCGTGACAGGCATCGCATCGTGCATCGCGTTAGACATTGTGCATCGTGACGGACATCGTGTCAGACATTGCGTGAGACATCGTGCATCGTGTCAGACATCGCACATCGCCCTATCAACAAGGTGATGGAGCGATGGCCCTTCTAAGCCATCAAACCCAAGACTGTTGATATTTGACTGACAAATGGTATTACTACGAGTCAGACGTTGGATATGCTGAATGTAAATCTATGTTTTACTCATTATCCTGGCTACTTTTGTACTTGTATTGATGTATGTCACAGAATAATAAATAAACTGTCCACGAAAACGTGTGTGCTTACGACGAAATTGTAATGGGACGAAACCGTCAGGAATCGTGTGAATCTCCGCTTAGTGGTACAAAAACGCCATTATAATGCGTACTAAAAATAGACTATAATACGCTGAGAATACATATACCTACGCTCGCTGAGCCTCGTTCTCGTTACAGTAGCTTGCATCGATTGATATCTAACGCTACGCGCCAACATAAGAAGTGAATATAGATCGCGGGGACTGAGAAGTTTTTCTCATATTGTCGGTTCCTCTTTACTTGGACTATTGGCCGGTCACTACAAAGTGACTATAAAATACAACGCGGAATATTCATTTGATATTATGATTTTCTAGAAAACAACGGCCCGAAATTATAAAATATTAGCGGAAGAAAAGATAGGTTTTAGATATTGTTAACCACCCCTGTCCTACGAGGTTAATTAAAATAAGTTTTGTTCTATCTTTTTGCGTGAAGTACGTTCTTATAAGTAGTAATTTATCCATTACTTTACCCCTGGACTCTAACAACAATTTGACAGATACGGATAACTAAGAAAATTTTCAAGTGTGATCGTTAAATATCATTTTCCCCTACGAAGAGCAGTAACTTATCGTGTTAGCCTGATATATTATTGGAATGTAACTAATGGAACGCGGATTGCCTGCCTAACAGAAGGTTATACCAGTTTTATGTTATATTTCGATATTTCGGTATCAGCAAAATCATACCGGTATGACTACCGGTATGGCAATGATACCGGTATTCGGTAAAATATCGGTATATCGTGAAGCCCTAATCACGTGCTGATGGTCACATGTACCAGGTAGTACACCACCAACAAGTGATATGGACGAGATTGTGAATCCATTCAGTGTTGAAAGCATTGCTCTATTATTGAAAAGCAGGGTTCTTGAGTGACTTTTTAATTAATTTGCACCAGATTTAACAGATTGGTGTAAAACAAGAACGGGGTGGCGGGTGGGGGGGGGGGGAAGAGAAAGATACTTATGTGAAAGTGTCAAAGTGTAAACAAAACCACCCATAGCGGATCTATCTGGAGAGGCACACTTCCCGTCGTTAATCAACAGTCCAATAGAGAGTTAATAATATATCTACAGCTGAAATCTCCGAAAAATTACCATTCCCCCTCTCAAGAGTATACATTATTTTAGTGATGCGAGGTGTATATTTCGTTAGATCATGAACACCAGACATGTTCATCTGCATTGTCTCAAATATCCGAGCAGAGAAAGAAACAACAGAATCCGTCCTCGTATATTACTCTGAATGGTCGGTCCCTATGCAAGTTAGTGATGATATGACCACTGCTGAAGTTACCATCCTTGATGGGGGTGTTATCGTCTATATGTCAGGCCAATATATTCAGTGATAGTGTATTCATTGTCTTGGAGGAACATTGCTTCCCTGTGAGCCTGAAACAGTTACATGGCGAACATCAGGAGCAAATGTGCCGAGATCTCAGCATTTATGGTACCATTTAGTACAATTCTTCGAAACTGGCGACATTGTACATAGTGGATACGGACATGGTTAACAGTAGGCTAGCACCTCAACATCCCTAATCTGCGGCTTGCAGTCGGAGTTGGAGAGAACGATTGGTTCTTAGTAGGTCCGGAAATGGTCAGAACACTTGGTGCTGAATAGAGTATTCATTTCTAGTTATGCCCTGTCCATTCTTTGCGCGTGTTGGTATTTTCTTATATACCTTGAATCTTTAATTCCCAGAATCCCAATTTCGAGGTAACTATGCTGGTAACCTGTTGACTATTTTGAATCTAATTTAATCTTATTTAAATTTAATCTAACCTATAGCAGCAACAGCACCCAGTCAAATTAGCTTCAAAATATTCAACATAATGTTTATTAAATAGTAAATTCATCAAAGACAACAAACAATTCGTACACATGACAGACTATTCCAGCTCCATGACGAGATATTCTTTGTCAATTATGATTGTGACGTCAGACGTATTTGATTATGACGTGAAAGATCGGATTCATCCATTGTGTGCTACATTGCTAATATTCCCGGCATTAGCACAATTTGACAGGTGTCCATTCGATGGAGGCAGACTGCAAATAAATGCATTGGATGTCTGTAACGCCTTCAACAATGCCACACGCGGACACTGTTTTGCTTGCGTGACCAGTCCGGTGAAGACTGGTTCAAACCAGTGGCGTGTCTTATGACACAAAGCAGCAGCTACGGGTCTCTAAACCAGAATGGACATTTCCGGTTTTAGCTATGCCCCGCCCATCTCTAGCCAAGCTCCACCCACACCTCGCTCGTGTTGGGATAGAACTATCTATGAACTCCTATGAATTTCCAGAAAACTCTACAGGTAAGCTGCTGAATATTTTGAAATTAATTTGACTGGGTGCTGTTGCTGCCTATGTTTATTAAATGGTACATACAATTCTTACAACGTGTCGGACTATTAAGAGTTAAAGACGGTCCATATAGAATCATTTATGACGTAATGATTATGACGCGTCATCCTCCATGCCGCTTAGCTGATTATGACGTCATATGACGTCATTACTCTGGAAAGGTTCTGCGCACTGGAGTGCAGAACACTTGGCCACAAGAGTAACAGTCGTCCATCACGGAAAGATATCTAGCTACAGGCTGCGGGTCAGGCTGATGACTGAAGGGAAAAGACAATGATTGCAAATGCTAGCTTTCTTTTTCAGGTGAATGCGGGTGGCTGATAACTGATTATTGTGTGTGGAACATGCCACAACCGTGTCCAGATGCTACAGTGGTTGGAAGAAAGGCAACCAGACTGGGCGCAATCACTTTTTAATTGTTTTCAAGTGGATAATGCGATTAAAGACAGAACGTGCGCAAAAGAAATATTGTTGCATTAATATTGGACTATCTACCCATGCTATAGCCATTTGGAACTGTCTCGCCTATAGGAACTGGGAAAGCGATTGTTTTGGGTATCCACAGGCCAATAACTAAAACATGTTGTATATCGTGTTAGAGGCGCTTCATAGACAACGTGATGTATTCGCTGTGTATTTATTATATAAGACATGTAGACATTGGTGAGGGGACTTCCATTTTCTGTTTAACCCTTTAATGACTAAATTTGTTCATTGTAATTTAATATTAAATCATAAATTTAAATATTTACTTATTAAACGTGGTGGGTGGCGTTGATGGTGGGGTGGGGGTAAGGGAGGCTCCCGTACACGAGATTTAACTAATTAACTTAATATAAGCTATCATACTTCTAAGCTGAAAGGAAAGAAAATTATCTTTTGTAGTGTCGGAAAATCATGTGCCTCGCGCGGGCACTCCTAGTGCTAGTTTGGGTGAGGAGTGTTATCCTCGCGCGGACCGTCATCACTGAATCCTTGCGAGAGGCACTTGCCTCGCACGGGGCTCCGTCACAGGAAAATGTCGCCATCGCTTAAAGTGGGAGAAGAGTAGTGGCCGAAGGGAGCCCACTCTAATATTTAACCAAAATGCTGTAAAGAAAAGATCATACCTAGTGAAATTAAGACGATACGGTTGCGTGCTGTTTTACGTGAAGACGGGATGAGCGATTCCCGAAGGATTCCTACGTCACCATCTTATGTAATTCTTAGTATGCTGAATTAGTAGTTGCCACTTTTATTTATGCGGGCCTTCTTCTATGCCTAACCTCATATTTAGTTTTTAGAGACAAGAATTATTTTAGGCCACAAATGGCTGGCGTTTACCTAGCCTTTAGACACGGCTGTCATTGAGAATTGATGCCCTAAGACATCAATACTGAAGACAGCATGCATACATGTCAGTTTGCGAGACCTCCGAACTGGATAAGAATCCGGACATCTCGCTCCGTAACCACATAAAACATCACAGGACATTGGTTACTTTTCACAAAAGCATTTTTAGGCAACTGATCTATCGTTATGGTGGGGGTAAGAGAGACGAATACCTACCGTAAATGTCCTTCCCGTGAGGGCGTGGCAGATCTGAATATCATGCCCAGACATTCTTACAGAATTCGGTGGGGATGCGTATCTCGCCCGTCACCAGGTCCTACGGAACTAACTTTTTAACCTGGCGTTAGGTTTAAACACAAGTTGCCCAGTTGTGCACTGCGGTGCAGGAGGATCGTTCAGCAGATTATGGAAAATAATCATTAAGACATGTTTTCTCAGTGCTTTCCTACATTGGCAAAGGTAACTAACTACTGAGTATCCGAAGATCACTTGTAGCCGTTGGCCTTCCTGGTGTGGTTCACTGTCCCCGCCACATGAGACGGACGCCCAGTTCCCCACATAGGATGCAGCCTAGGCTAGGTACGTTTCCGTATATGCCTGAGATAAAGACCTGTCCAAGTTATGGGGCCATAATCCGGGACAGAGTCAAGGTGAACACTGACAAATCCCGAGCCGAGGGACACAGTACTTGGCGCAAATAAGGTCGTCTTGGCATGGGCCGCAGCTCAGCTGGACCGTACCATGGAGGCGATGCCCGCTAGAGGCATCGCAGCTAAGGCCCTCACGTAAATCGTTCTTTGACGTCATTTTAGCTGAGAGGCCCTGCGCAGATCGTACTAGACAGGCCATCCACCCCATGGGTACCTGGGCACCAGACTGCTCCACCCACCCAGCAAGTGACAGGTTACACCGTCTCACGCACATACCCTCCTGCTTCCCAAAGAATCACTTTTCATGACCTCTGATCACAGGAGGCATAACTCGCAATACGAACGCTTGCCATGGCCTGACTGTACATTGAGCCATCTTGACCACTCATAACCAGAAACGGGTTGATGAACTGAAATGACCAAGACGACCGGCCGGGGACCCAGTCGATAACGATCACCATCTGAGCTCACGCTCAGGGGCAACCGAGGGTTTGATCTGTACTTATCTGCCAACAGTGTACGAACTTTGACTGTTTCCTCCGGCCTTGCCTGCAGGGCATCTCTGACAACCCCTTGCCTAATTGCAGAGACTTGTGCCCTGGGTGTGGACTGTCATCCACGTACCACGCATTGTCCACTTACTATTACCAAGTTCAGCATCCCGAACAATGCGCTGACTAGACGGTACCACAGTAGGATGTTAATTTATCCTTCGTTAGACATGTAGGCCTTCAGTATCTCCTTTGCACTATACACACTTGTTTTTACATGTCCCTGGACCCTCATGAGCCCACTGCCGCATGTTCCCGGTGAACCTTTGAGGAGCCTATCCCTCTTTGTCACCTGGGAATGTGTGACACCACACCCTGGCCATCACCGCTCGGAAACCCCAATAGTTTCCCAGGGTCGGATCAGTCCATGGTGCGGATAAGGACATCCAAACAATTAAGAAGCCATAAGGCTTAGTGGAACATGAAGAGAGACAATAACTTAGAAATATGAGGCCATTTAGGTATGTTGGCCAATCTTACACAACCTTGCCGGAGTGTGGGGCTAATTTATCGCAACTATCGGAAAAGAGGCGTACACTACGTGTCTCCTAACGAAGAGATTGTGTCTATCCATATTAAACCTATCCTATCGAGCTGAATAGAAAAGTCTTTTTAGTCCGTAGCATGCTGGGCTAAACAGAGTTATAGCACGGACAGCGACCTCAGTGAAACATTGTTGGTGGCAGGAGAAAGTGCTGCATATATAAATATGAGATTATGTCCACTAAATGGCCCCAGCGTACTCCTGGTTCCAGAGTGATGGGATCTGCGGTACTATTGAACACCCTAAAGGGTATATGTTCCCTATTAGTGGTGTCTACTATCATGCAGGGACTTGCGCATTGAGAGGCAATCATGTAATCAGGGATGGGTTCCAGCATGGCGATGTGTGTGTTGCTTGCTAACTGTGGTGCGGTGGCCCATAAGATTTGTTCTTGTCCCGGCTCAACTGTGGTGGTACTTGATAATATAACCGCACACGTGTCATATAATGACGATGCTGGTCCAAAAAGTATTCGTCAGCCGTGTATGTCGAGTTCCAGTTGTTTGCAATATATGATGACTTCACTGGCACTGAGAAAATCAGAGCCAAGGAGGGCATCATTATGAATAGAGGCGATGACAACTCGCTGTATGAATTGCATCTCCTCTATTTGGATGACTAGATTAACTACACCGGCTATGGGCACATCAGCTCCCGTAGCCATAGGTAAATGTTTGTAGGTTTAAGGGGAGGCTTTTTTACGAGGTGGGATGCTCTCATATAAGCGCTTGTTGAATACCGTGATTGAAGCGCCAGTGTCAACGGTGGCACTGGTGGAAACACTGCTAAACAGACAGGCAAATTTGTATATCACCTTGCGGTGTACCTGTGGAAGAGTTTCCAATGATGCCATCTGCGACAATGGTGTCAGAGCAGAATCATTCTGTATATAATTAGTCTGTTTCCGAATGGCTTCTTTTAATGTAGTGGATGGCTGAGTAAGGAAGGGGCCAGTCCGTCGTCACCACTGCTGCGAGGGTTGCGGCGAAGGCGGAGCTGGGGGTAGCAATGATAATGGAGATGTTGCTGTTTCTGGGTATGCAGTATTGGTGTAGACAGCAGTGCGTACAGGATAACGGATAAGCTCTACCTGCATGAGCCATTTCTTGCAATGCTTCATTGGATGCTTTGGCGAAGCACAGAAGAAACAGTGGTGCCACCAGGGACGTGTTTTTCCCCATTTACGTCGGCGTTTGCGAATCCATTAGGCGGGGTGAACCCTTTCTCCCGAGTTGCTGCTGTCTGTGGATGCAGAAGATGATGTTGTGTGGGGCGGTGTTTTGCCTACCACCAAGGGACACTGAGAATTTAGTGTCTTGGTGGCAGGACGTGGTGCTTGCAAAAACGTTGTTTCAGCGGAGGTGCTACAACCTACCACTGCCGTTTTACAAAGGAAAGAAGGAGTGTTATGTGTAGAGGTGGAGGGGGATGGCGATGGTGCGTATGTGGGAGGCATCGTAGGCATCGACATATCTGAAGCCATGCGTTTTGGTGTAGGTGTAAAAGCTGAATTTGGTTGGTAATTATTGGCCACCGAACGTCGTCATACGGGGGCTGCAGTTGAGCCGGGAAGCAGATACGGTCACCGAGGTACCTCTACTTTCGGTGCCCATAAGAGTTTAATGGCTTCTCCAGTTGTGATGTGCTGCGGTCAGAGGCAGGCATTATAGATGGATGTCGGTTAGGACACCGTTCCCTCCAATGGCCTGGCTGACTGCATCCGAAACAGGTGTTTGGTGGCGGTGCGGTGTTGGTGGTGCTCGCGGTTCTAAAGTGAGTGGTGGCGAGGTTCGTGCTGAGTGTGGTCACTAAATTTGTTAATGCGGAGATCTATTTATTGATCTCGTCTATTCATTCCTTCATGTTGCCGTTAGTGTTATTGTTGCGCTGGTTCCCACGCCCGGGGGCTCCGCTGTAGCTTCCTCTACAGGCATGCCCCCTTCCTCCAGTATTAGCCAATACGACGGACTCAACCACTGCATCAACAAACAACGCACCCCATGAGCAGACCGTATCACAACCACAGCATGACAATAACTAGAATCACGCGCCTAGAGGAAGGGGGCGTGGCCACCGAGGTGGTCACGACGGAGCCCCAGGACGCAGGAACCAGCAAAATAACAGCACTAGACTTAATGTACATGAACGGATAGACGAGATAAATAAACAGATCTCAGCACTCACTAGTTTAGTAACTACATTGAACACAACAATTGCGACATCAAACCCCAGGACAGCATCCACGACCAACACAGCACCGCCATCCAACACATGTTTCAGATGCGGTTAGCCAGGCCACTGGAGGGAATGATGACCAAATCGCCCTCGGGCAACAACTCCGACCACTGACCACCAAACCCCGCAGCCGGACAAACAGTCAAACCGATAAGGGCACCGATCGAAGTCACCTCGGTTCCCGTTCTCACAACCCAGCTCAACTGCGGCCTCCATACAACGATTTCTGATGGCCTACAACAATCGTCAATCATCGACCTTTTCGCCCACATATGCGCACCCGGCTTCACACATGTTTGTGCCTAAGATGGCCCCACATCAGCAGCACTGCCATTCCCTTCTCGCGGAAAAAGTGACCCCGCTACGTCCGCATCTAACAAACCTTCTTTCCTGTGTAAAACGGCAGTGACAGGTTGTAGCACCTCCGTTGAAACAACATTTTTGCAAGCACCACGTCCTGCCACCAAGACACTGGACTCTCAGTGTCCCTTGGTTGTGTGCAACACACCACCCCGTCCAGCATCCTCTCCTGCATCTACATACAGCAGTGATTCAGGAGAACCCGTACAATCCGCATCATGGATTCGTAAGCGAAGGCGCTGCCACAAATACGAACAAATTCCTCGGCGACACTGTTTCTTCTGTGCGTCAACCAAACACCCAATGATGCATTGCAAGAAGTGACTCGCTCAGGTAGTGCTTATCCATGATCGCGAGAATCCTGTCCACACCACTGTCTACACTAACACCGCATATACAGAAACAGCCACAACTCCACCACCATTGCTACCACGAGCCCCGTCATCACCAACGCACTCACAGCAGCGGTGACAATGGACTGGCCCTTTCCTCACTCAGCCATCCACAGCATTACAGGAAGCTATTCGGAAATAAACCGATTACATACAGAATGACTCCGCTCCACATCCCCTTTCGCAGATGGCGTCATTGGAGACCTTCCACAGGTTCACCATAAAGCTATCTATAAGTGTGCCTGTCTGTTTAGTGGTGTTTCCATCGGTGCCAGCGAAGCCATTATACACTGACGGCAACAAGAGCTCGACATACATGGCCGACAGATACACCTTGGACCAGAATCATCATTATATGATACGTGTGCAGTTATCTTATCAAGTAGTGCCACAGTTGAGCCGGGACAAGAACAAAACTTATGGGCCACTGCACCACAGTTAGGAAGCAACACTCACACTGCCATGCTGGAACCCAACCCTGATTACATGAAAGCCTCACAATGCCCAAGTCCCAGCAGTCCAGATTGTGGACACCACCAACAAAGAACACATACCCTTTCGTGTGTTCAATGGCACAGCAGACCCAATTACCCTTGAACCAAGAGTCTGTTGTGGCCACTTGGATGTGATTTCACTGGAAACACCAGCACCCACTACAACACCTACAACGACTACCGATGACCTACCGGAGCATCTACATGATTTGTATCTACGTGCCACAGTAGGAGTGATGCAATCACAAAAACGACACATACAGACATTACTTTATAAATATCGCGATAGTTTCTCAGCTGGAGACATGGACCTCGGAGCAATTCATCTAATGCGACACTCCATCGACACAGGAAACAATCGCCCAGTACGACAACCGGTACGACGTCTTCCCATTCACAAGGAAGCGGAAGTGCACCAGCAAGTGAACGACATGTTGCGGACCGGAATAATCAAACCATCAGCATCCCCATGGGCCAGCCCCATAGTACTAGTAGGCAAAAAGGATGTATCCTTGCGGTTTTGTATAGACTACTGCCGCCTTAATGATCTTAGCATCAAAGATGCCTATCCGGTACCTCGGATAGATCAGGCCTTGGATTCCTTGTCCGGAGCCAAGTGGTTTTGTACCCTTGATTTGGCTAGTGGTTACTGGCAATTGGCCAATGATGAAGCTGACATGGAAAAGACTGCATTCATATGTAGGGATGGTCGTTTCCAACTCCGCAAGATGCCCTACAGCTTGTGCAACGCTCCCAGAATTTTGAACGCCTCATTGAGCAGCCTAAGAAATGTCATCTTTTCAGACAGAGCGTCGAGTTCTTGGGACACGTCACATCAGGTGATAGAGTGGCTACTCAGCCATAAAAATCTAAGGCAGTAGCAGAGTGGCAAATGCCCTCTTGGGTCACTGAAACTCGGAGTTTTCTCGGTCTCTGCTAGTACTATCGCAGATGCATCCATCATTTCAGTGAGATTGCATCTCCACTATTTAAGATCACCGAGAAAGATCGACCATTCGAATGGACGAGTGAGTGTGAAGGTATCCTCAGGGTGTTGAAGGAACTTTTGATGACTGCCCCGATTCTTGCTCATTCTAACCCTAACCTCGATTTCATCTTGGACACTGACACATCAGCTTACACTATTAGCGCATTTCTATCTCGGGTCATGGAGGATGGAATGGAGCAGGTACTGGGTTATGGTTCATGTACACTCAACAAAACAGAAAGGAGGTACGCGACCACGGAGCGAGAACTACTTGCGGCAGTATATTTTGTCAAGTATTACAAACACTCTGTACGGTCACCCCTTTACACTCCATACAGACCATGCCTCACTACGATGGCTCAGAAACCTTAAGAACCCAGACGGCCAGGTAACGAGATGGCAGGAATCCCTGCAGGCCTATAATTTTAATGTTGTTCACCGTCCTGGCAAACTACATGGAAATGCTGATGGTTTGAGTAGAATTGGACTCGAGGATGAACACGAAGAGGCCGCAACCGTGACACATGCAACACAGTCATCTCCGGAGTTCCCCGAAATGCTGTGCGCAGTGGAATCTAGAGAAAGTCGCACATGACCAAACAACAGATGCTCAAACACAACATATATACACGTGGATCCAGGAGGGGGTATGACCTCCTTGGGAAACTGTTATTTATTTCACCACAGCAAAGTACTACTACCAGTGGTTTGAAGAATGTCATATGAATAACAATGTTCTCTACATTAACAACCGTCTGATAGTCACAGAGTGTTATCGTGATACTATATTACAACAACTGCATGATAATGTTGGACATCTAGCTGTAGAAAGGACAGTTATGTGGGTAAAACGGAGATTCCACTGGATTAGAATTCGCGATAGTGTAAAGGCATGGGTTGCCAAATGTGTCCCATGTCAAAGAGGCACTACGACTCCTGCAATGCTCCCAGAACTTTTGAACGCCTCATTGAGCAGGTATTGACTACACTGCAATGGGACAAGTTGCACAAGCCGTAGGGCCAAATGTTGGCCCGCATCATTCCGCACCATTACAAGTAAAAATTGTTGGTGCACTGTAGGAGCGAGTGGCTATTGATGTGCTCGGACCCTTGAATACGATGGATGACGGAAATAAGTAGATCCTTGTATTACAAGACTCCTTTACGAAGTGGGTAGAAGCATTTGCTTTGCCGGACCAAGAGGCATCTACCGTAGTGGAGGTCCTGGCAAGCAATGTATTCTGCCATTTCAGTATGCCCTATGAGCTACACTCCGATCAAGAAAGTAATTTTGAGAGCCGGCTAATCTCCGAGCTCTGCAAATTGTTTCATATTGTCAAAACAAGGACGACTCCGTATCACCCCTGAGGAGATGGAATGGTGGAGAGATTCAATCGAACTCTAGCGGAGAACCTCACTAAAGAAACATGCCTTGATTGTAGAGATTGGGATTTACGACTCCCATATGTGCTCATGGATTACTGCACTTCAGTACATTCCAGCACAGGTTATAACCCGGCTCCGTTAATGTTAGGCTATGAATTAGCCTTACCCCTGTATCTGGCCATGCCCCAGATTCCAGGAGAGAAAAATTCACCATCTCTCTACGTCGAACTGTTGCGGCAGCGGGTAGAACATCCCCATGAGTTAGTGAGAGCAACACTATCCACTGCGCACCAGCGTCAGAAGACGTGGCACAACCGGAGGGTGCATGGAAACCCGTATGAAGGAGGAAGGATGGTTTGGATACATGATTCGTGACAGTCTGCAAATGTGCCGAGTAAACTGAGTTACCAGTGGAAAGGCCCCGATGTGGTAGTAGGTAAGACGTTGGACGTGACCTACCATATCTGCTGACCTCAGTCATCCACTTCGATTGACTTAAACCGTGTGTCAGCGACGACCCTGTACCAGAGCTCGGGCTGGGTGTTCCCTGTGACACCGGTACCCCGACAGAAGTATCTACGGAAACTAGTATTCTCAAGATCAGCGCAGAGCACCGCGGTGCCAGTTCGACCCTTCTTCTACCAAGCCAGAAGTCCGGTGAACAAGCGGCTGACGCTGAGGACGATGACGAGATACGTACACGTCCTCTCCCTCCTCAGCGCGGGTCTACTCGATCTGGGAAGTCGTATCTGAAGACTTTCTCGTTTGTTTTGTCCAAGGGGGCCGATGGAAAAGCTGTTCCACCCACCACTTCCCACTCCCACCCACTTCATGCTATACACCACCCCCCACCCATTATAGAGTTACCACAAGCGGAAGCTGAGGCTGACCCAAAAGCCATGCTTCCTGGGGGGGGGGGGAACATGTAGTGAATAGCATGGAAGTGAAGAGGCCGGATGAGGCCTTGGCATGTCTAGAACCGTAAAACTGTACAATTCGGTGTACCCATCCACGCCCCAAAATCGCAAGACCACACCCCACCCAAGTGACACCATCTCCCGTAGTCACCCCAACGCCCCACATCCAACTCGCATCCCTTATCTACACACCAAGTTCGGACATCATCGACCCAGTCCATTTCACACTCCACTCGTCGTCTGTTGACCATCAATCTTCAGATATGAGAGAAATTGCTGCTACAGAGGAGGTGGCATCCCGCACCGCACAGACCAACCAACCAACCCCCCTCCCCGCGGTGGCCAGGGAGGCAGCCTGTTCAGCAGACTCTCGGCTCGAATTTTCCTGGTACCTAAAAATTACGACAGGACACCAACCGTTGTATAGTGGGAGATTGCCACCCTCCCACAGCCAAGGCCCACCCTCTCCAAACGGGCCCCCACCACCACCACCACACACACCCACCGCCACCCCCGCCCCTCCTGACCCCCACCCCACCCGTGAGCAGTCAGGACATCACACTACAGACTGAACGCCAGTCGCATACAGAACACACCTGCCAGCAAGGCAGGATACATCAATTTGTCATTCCGCGAACATCACATACATCCTCAGCTACATGAAAGATAAACAAAGACATACAACATTGACAACAACAGCGTATAGCAGCACCTAGCATTTTTAATTCGAAAAAGTTAGAGACATAATTTCCCGCAACATTCCATCCACACAAGATGTGGGAGGATTAATACCTCCCGCAAACCCGACTTCCCGCATTAACAACAGACTCAGCATTCACCAGCGTGGAAACCTGGAATACAGCCACCTCGCATTACGACAGCATCATACATCAGTCCGAATCTCCCGACAACAAGACACGATCATCAACAACACCAGCCAACGTTCTCCCGCAATCACCACTTGTCCAGTGCGGAGACTGATTATACGGACTAGAGGAGTACATGCAGCCATCTACAGTACGCGCTACGAGGGAAACTCCACAACCACCCCCCCCCCCCTCGCGTCGTACAAAAGCTAAAAATATAACATATCATCTACACGTAATAACAGTCAATATTATTAAGAGAGCAAGATGCCCGCAATGTCGTCAGTCACGAGTAGGATTTTGCACCGAAAAGTTGAATTCGACAATGGATTGGTCAAAGTTACGACAGCATCCTTCAGGTCATCCATGCTCTAAAGTAACTCTGTCCCGCCCATGGGCTCGGCCATTATAGAGCGAAATACCATCAGGGCCAATAAAGTTGACACCGCACTGCAGCACCCCTCCTGCACCGAGCTGCAATAAAAATGTCACATTCCCACCACAGCGCAAGGTTCATCCACAAATAACCAGCCACGCGTATCAATCAAATTCACCATCACGACAGAAACACACACACTCAGGTTGACTGTATTTACAATCTCCATACGACGATATTGTAAATTCTAAACTGTGCACGCATTATTTTCGAGCTGTATTGTAGTCAGGGTAGGGATGAGGCTAGTCCTACCTATAATGGAGGATGCTTGGCAGCCCACCTGCTCACCTGCTCGGGAAACACGACTTGATTCTCCCCCAAGTCATGAGATCGTTTAAACTGTACAGTTTTACTGCCGTCGTTTTGATTAAGAACACCATCGTTCTACCGTGTATACAGATCATTAGCGCACGGGCCAATAAAGCGGCATTAAAACTTTGACAGTATAATATCAGGGAGAATTTCCAAAAATTATCTTACCTGCGTTCCAGCCGCAAATCAACACGGGCTGAGAACTACCTATCTACAAACAAGCAAATCGCATGTGAAAGAACTCGCGCAATATGGGGACGCCGTTTCAAAAGAACAGAAATTAAAACATATATTTCCATCTTTTGCATCAGCAACACATATTCATCAGTAGCAATGCTTCGCCATTAACGTAAACAATGTATAAGTTTCTGATCAACCACGTGTTTTCAAAAAACACGTGACTTTACTGTTATTTCCAGTAAATTGGATCTAAGACTTTAAACAAAAGAGCTGCCCAAATACGCGACTACCACAGCGTGATGGAGGAGTCAAGAGGGGTGTCGGGGCAATTGCCACTGACGTCACCGCGCTCTCACACACCCCGTCGGGCACTCCAGCCTGAAATTAAGAGGCGAGTTTATAAGCATCCAATCTGTAAAACTGGTTCACTCTAATTAAAAGGTGAGCCTCCACGGGAATAAGTAATTCCAAGTTTTTACGTTGATCAGAGAACTAAAACCCAGCAGAATAAAGGCAAAGTTAATAAGACCATTCTTCTTATAATTAAAAGTACTCCTTTTATGTGGGAGGAATAATTCATCCAACTCCAGGAATACATAAACTAAAACTTTCCATGTAGGGCATGGCCGAATCACCCTGGAACTTTCGGGTGTGGTCATCCACCCTCCTGTGAGGTCACCAAATCATATAAAAAGGAGAACCGTGCACTGCAGCTTCGTCTTCCCATCAAAACTCGACACCAGGGAAGAACACATAGCATTAGGCATCTTTTGTGTCGAAGACCAAATTATGCTGTTTTTAATTATTATTATTTCATTACTATATTACTAAGCCGGGAAAGTTATGAAGAGATAGGGAATTAGATTAGGGTAGGCTACCCGCACCACAATTATTATGCGGGAGTAAAATCTCTCTCCACGAGGACCTGGCTTTATCAGATACATCAGAAGAGTTGGTGTTGCCTTCATCTACAAAGATGTTTCCATGTGTCGCGCTTCAATCCAGTGGACAACAGTGCACTCGTACCTTCATGCGTAATTCTGATTTAACATTACATGTCAACAGAGACCATTTATTTCAACATGCTTTTTGTGCAGACTGTCGGTATCTTTACACCGCAACCCACTGTGGGGTAACACATGCGCTAAAGTATAAACATCGTGTTCTAGAAGTAAGCTTGATTCTGGGGGAAGAAAGTGAGAACATTGAAGTGCTGGCCACTCATTTCGAGATCAGGCATCTGATAAAAGTAATCCCAACAGAGAAGATGGCCAGAACAAAGAACACCACGCGTCGTTACCCAGAATGCTCCCACCACCATTCAATCACTACCGCCACCGTAGCTACAGAACGTCATGCTTTTAGACATTATGCAAGAACAGTTACGGCATAACCATCAGTGCCATCCACTCTGGTAGCCGGTAAAGGAAAGGTACAGACGTCACCTGCACATTCCAGTCCGGTAGCACCCGCAGTCACCACATCATCAGTCACCCGCAAGTGGCCAACATCTGCCACCGTCACCGCACCCGCACCCGCAGCAACGACAACACCCACCGTTGGCTGGCCAATCCCAGTAATCACGTCGCCACCAGACATGGAGATACCGCATTATCCATGGTCACCATCTCCTGACGATCTTATCATTGACAAGGAGACCGGCCACACGGAGCAAGTAGCTACAGTCACCACCACACCCATCATCTTCACGTCATCACAGCGCACCAACCTCACCAATCCAGCCATCTGCAAGTCCAAGACGGCAGACCGTTTATGCGCCAGGAGAAAACATATCGTGCACTCCCAGGAGATCTTTCCAGTACCGCGAACCACAGCCAGTCAGTTACTAAAGTCCACGAAGATCCGAAAACTTTCGTCTCAAGCTATTGCCGCAGCAGCATCTCTCCCATGTCCAGTCATATGTCTCACTACCCTAGGAACCTCCATGGCATCAACAGCACCAACGGCATCAACAGCACCAATGGCATTAACAGCACCAACGGCACCAACAGCATCAACCACTTCCACCATGACCGTCATGACAGCGATCACCAAGCCAGCACCACTAAACGCAGCACCAGTTACTAGCACGAACATTCTCAGTCTAGCCACCACATCTCCCGCTTCATCAAGTGTAACAAACATTCCAGATAGGGCCATATTTAGTGTAGTACATCCGCCACAACCCTCCACTATAAGCCGTGGTACCCAGACTCGCTAGGGGAACTTCACTTCAGATGTTTGTGGGCATTTCTGCTATGGATGCAGCAGAATTAACCAGTAGTTGTGCGAATCATGGAAAATTACATTATTATATTTTACTATTTTTTAAATACTTTTCTTACTTATTATATATGTTTTAACAATTGAATTCCGGTCCCTAGGATGACTATGGTCCTCCTACACAGTGGCGCAATATTCTTGCACAGCTGTGTTCCACACAAAATGATCGCTGTGGATCCTTGCATTGTGTAGCTCGCGGGGTAGTGTTGGGCCGTTCCGGTGTCTGATGTCGAATTGCTGCGCCGCAAGTGCACGACGAATGATGACACTGGTTAGCTTCCGGTATCGGGGTGACGGATCCTGTACGATACTGCCCTACGGGTAACAAAGGCCGGCTCCTAAGGTCGGTGGAACTCAATCGTTCTGGTGGGGCCGTGCGACCATCGTCGGGAACATTAAACACAACAGTCTCAATCCAAGAGTTTGTGTTACCAGTATTCCTGTCCATAGCAATTTCGTGATCTGTGGACTTACAAGATTTGATTTGGTGACCTAATTAAAATAAGTCTATTCAATAGTTTTACCCAAACAGACAGTCAGGTATGCTAGATAAAAATAATGACCCTACGAAAATACAAGACAGAGACAGCCTGATGAACTTTTAAATGTGGGGCTCCCGGAGGTACCACACAGACTCGTAGGTCCGCAGAGGTATCCCCGCAAGGGAGGCTCCCATACACCAGACTTAACTAATTAACTTAATATAAGCTATTATACCTCCAAGCTGAAAGGAAAGAAAATTATCTTTGTAGTGACGGAAAATCATGTGCCTCACGTGGGCACTACTCCTAGTGCTAGTTTGAGTGAGGGGTATTATCCTCGTGTGGACCGTTGTCACTGAATCCTTGCGAGAGGTAAGTGCCTCGTGCGGGCCTCCGTCACGGGGAAATGTCGCCACTGCTTAAAGTGGGAGAAGAGTAGTAGTCAAAAGGGGCCCACTCTAATATAACCAAAATGCTGTATAGAAAAGACCATACTTAGTGAGATTATGACTATAAGGTTGCGTGCTGTTTTACGTGAAGACGAGACGAACGATTCCCGAAGGATTCCCACGTCACCGTTTTATGTAATTGTCAGTATGCTGAATTAGTAGTTGCCACTTTTATTTATGCGGGCCTTTTTCTATGCTTAACCTAATATTTAGTTTTTAGAGACAAGAATTATTTTAGGCCGCAAATGGCTAGCGTCTACCTAGCTTTCTAGATACGGCTGTCATTGAGAACAGATGCCCTAAGACATCAATACCGAAGACAGCATTGCATACATCTTACTTAGTAAGAGCTCCGAACTGGACATCTCGCTCCATAACCACAGGACATTGGTTACTTTTCACGAAAGCATTTTTTGGCAACTGATCTATCATTATGGTGGGGGTAAGAGAGACGAAGACCCACCATAAATGTCCTTCCCGCGAGGGCGTGGCAGATCTGAATATCATGCCCAGACATTGTTGCAGAATTCGGTGGGAATGCGCATCTCGCACATCACCAGGTCCTATGGAACTAACTTTTTAACCTGTAATTAGGTTTAAACACAAGTTGCCCAGTTATGCACTGCGGTGCAGGAGGACTGTTCGGCAAATTAAAGAAAATAATAATTAAGACATGTTTTCGCAGTGCTTTCCTACATCGACAAAGGTGCTAACTACTGAGTATCTGAAGATACATGGGAAATGTGTGTGACACCACGCCCTGGCCATCACCGCTCGGAAACCCCAATAGTTTCCCAGGGTCGGATCAGTCCATGGTGCGGATAGGGACATCCAAACAATTAAGAAGCCATAAGGCTTAGTGGAACATGAAGAGAGAATCTTACACAACCTTGCCTGAGTGCGGGGTTAAATTATCGCAACTACCAGAAAAGAGGCGTATACTACGTGTTTCCTAATGAAGAAATTGTCTCTAATCATTTGAACCTATCCTATCGAGCTGAATAGAAAAGGTTTTTAGTCGGTAGCATGCCAGGCTAAACAGAGTTATGGCACGGACAGCGACCTAAGTCAAATATTGTTGGTGGCGGGAGAAAGTGCCGCATATATAAATGTTGCTGTATAGTGTTGCCTACCTGCACTGCAGTCCTATATTTTCTACAAATAAACAAAACATATGAACTGATGGCCACTGGCCATATATAAACTAACCAGAACAATCGATACAGTGTAATAAGAATAATATATCTATAGTACAGGTTAAGGAACCTACTACGGTGCGGTTAGTAAAAACACCTTACAGAAAATAAGAATAACTATAAACA
This sequence comes from Chaetoderma sp. LZ-2023a, assembly GCA_034401795.1. Classification (NCBI taxonomy): domain Eukaryota; kingdom Metazoa; phylum Mollusca; class Caudofoveata; order Chaetodermatida; family Chaetodermatidae; genus Chaetoderma; species Chaetoderma sp. LZ-2023a. The sequence continues at coordinate 95,296,112 of CM067367.1, forward strand.
GACACAGAAATTAGAACTAGCGGTCCTAAGACCATTACAGTGCCTTTTAGTCATCGGGACCGTTTATACAGATATGATATAATTATCAAAAATATAATTAACGAAATAATTAAAATGTCAAGTATAGTTACTTGAATAATCGGTAGCCATTCTTAAACCTGGGCTATCGTGTTACTGAAATTTATACGTCACTCTTAGGTTGACGTTAGTTGATGCATTCCCTGAAAGCTGGAAAGTTCCTGCAGGCTGGTTTTCGCAGCAGCTCATGACGGAAGCGGATCGAACTCAGGACTGTAATCACAATATAGAGTGTCTAACGAGTAGTCAGCAAGAGATACAATAACATTACTGCTGTGACGAAAGTTCCCGTAGATGGGAGTTGACAACAACCCGATCATAAGCAGGGGTTGTTAACCACGGACGAACTAAGCTTAACGGTGTGGGGTACGTCAACCAGCTCTGAAGACGTAGCCGGCAAAGTTTACTTGCTGCGGGCGAAAAGTTTAGATAAACCTGCATGTCATCAGTGCGGGGACGGTTAAATAACCACTTTTTTGCGTGGCCGGCAGATCCGGCGAGTCATCCACCAAAGAACATCGCTGCCTCTACATCTGTAGAATCACATTTTCAGGCCGGGAAAGGCCTCACCGCAAGTTCGTGTTCCGAATTAGTTCTTGATATATTCGTGAACAATATCTAGAAAATTCCAAAAATGCTCTCGCAGGCAATGGGAGTTACAAAATTGCTTTAGTGCGGTGGGTTGGATTACTGCTGGCTACGGGAGAGAAACCGACAGAAACCGAAGTGATCTGCGTAATGCCTGTCATGCTGATCGTAGCTGACACAGGTCCAACCTATTCGGTCCCTGGCCGAGGATGCTCTCGACCTCTGGAGTTCGTCTCCTTTTATACTACTCGTGACGTCACAGGCGCAGGCTCCATCCAATCATCGGTCGAGCAACAGCCAATCAGCGCATAGCTAATAATAATGCAGTCGAATGTTCTAGAGCATTCTAGAAGTTCTGTGTACACGTGGTTATGACGTCACGGCAATACCTTGAAGATAATCAAAGGGGGTTTTCCGTGGATAACTCCGCCATTTCTTAACCGATTTTGAAATGGTTTACAGATTTGGAAAGCCCGTCGAATTGTGGTCTTGATTAATGCCAGATTCGGCGGGAACAGGTAATTAAAATGATTACATTGTACCTCCTCGGTACACTAAAAGCGTCATCCTATCTTGGTCGTAAACTACGCGCTCTGTCAAAAATAGCGTTTAAGTGTACACATGCACACTATGCGCTTTAACGAACTTAGTCGTTTTTATAACGCGATCTCTTTCATAGGCTCATATACACTTATGGCTCTACCCATGGAGGCATGTTCAGGAAATGAATCCAGGACGGGCGGCGCGTACCCAGCTTGACTGGTACGGCCGGTACCTGTCCGGTCGATCCGAACTACAGTTGTAAACACGTCGTGTGTGATGTAAGTATACAACGCACCACAGCGAAATAATGTCATAATCCCGTCACGCAGTCTCAGCTACGCTGAGGCTGCCTGATGAAATAGTTTGGGTTTTTGTATTATCATTCTATTTCTTTTTAAATTATTTTTCTTCCTGCCTTAGGACGACGGGACAGCTTGTGGGTCAGCGAGTGCTGCTCATACGACCCGCCACAACGGGCCGTAATTAATATATATATATATATATATATATATATATATATATATATATATATATATATATATATATATATATATATATATATATATATATATATATATATATATATATATATATATAATAATATATATATTTAATCAGTATACATTATGTGCATCCATTTATTTACCCGGGATGCACTTTTAATTAAAACACACTAATATATACTCATAAAGACGGGTATAATATATGATTATATATAATATAACTTTGTCATACTATAGTAATTATGGTACGTTGGAGCTTGGGTGTTCTCTGCGGAGATATAATTATCCGCATCCAAGAGAGCACCCATGCGAGCTATTGTTTAGGTGATCTGTGATCTAAATGACGATAAATATTAAATTTGCACGCACCACTAAACCAATAAATCAAAAAAAAGAAGAAAAGACCTGGAAGAAATAATTCCAGGTAAAAAATCAAAATTAAACGTATGCCTCCCCAAGCCTCTTAGGCACCTCTATGTGCTCTTTCTCTGAAACACGCATCTCATGCGTTACTACTCCTCTCAGGCCATGCACCTACCCAGGAAGTCTACAATTCCCGCCTAGCGCGCATCCGTGCATTCGATTCGCGTAGCGTGATCATTTGTCACAGGTGTCAAACTAGGAGAGGGTAGTGTGACACGGATCAACCGCGTGGGTACTGACCGTCCCAGCCAAGCTGGGTCGGTGCCGCCCGTCCTGGGGTCGTATCCACATGCCCATGGGTAGAGCAATAAGCGTGTATAAGCCTATACGAGAGGCATTTCGTCATGAAAATGACTACGTTCGTTAGAACGCGTAGTGCACATTCGCGCTCTCAGTCGCTTCATCGATGACACGCGTGTCAAGAATGGAGGTGAGTGTGTACCTCTAGTGTACCGAGTTGGTACTAGTAAATACCTTTAATCTATCTATTTTCGTCGTACTTGGTACCGATCAGGACCAGAATCTGACCATCTTTTTAAAACTTCAAACCATTTTAAAATCGGTTCAGAAATGGCCGAGTTATCATCGATTTTCACCATCAAATTATGCTCAAAATATTTCTATGACGTCGTAATCGCGTGTACATATATATGTACACGCGATTACGACGTCATAGAAATATTTTGAGCATAATTTGATGGTGAAAATCGATGATAACTCGGCCATTTCTGAACCGATATATATATATATATATATATATATATATATATATATATATATATATATATATATATATATATATATATATATATATATATATATATATATATATATATATATAGAGAGAGAGAGAGAGAGAGAGAGAGAGAGAGAGAGAGAGAGAGAGAGAGAGAGAGAGAGAGAGAGAGCTAGTTAGATAGTGATTTGTGTACATGTGACTTACTACGTCACTCTATTCTAGTGCGCTGATTGGTTGGTACAGCGATCTATGCTTGATTCAGGAGCCAGCTCTGACGTTCCAGCGAGTATAAAAGGGGATGAAATTCGAATTCGAAGATCAGAATCATCGTCGGCGTGGAGGCCGAGAGTCGAGGACAGGCCCTAAGAGTGGGAGCTTGACGAGTGGACCGGAATACTGACGGATAGATACAGCACATCATCTCGGTTCCATACAGCTTTCAGTTCAGCTCACTCCGGAAAGCAGTTCTCGGCTAACCTGCACTAATCAACTTTGGATGCCCCTGGATGGCCATCCGGGAGCAATGATAAACTAAAATCATGGTTCCCATTTACGAAGACCAGTAAGCGGAACTTTCTGCGGGAGGGTCTTTGGGCCCGTTATGTAGACTTCTATATAATGTAGAGCAGCGATGTTTCTTGGTGGATGACTCGCCGGATCTGCCGACCACGCGAAAGTGGAGATCAAACCGCCGCACTGAATGTTGTGCAGCGACCTTTGTAACTTTTTTACCACAGCCAAGTAGACTTTGCCTGGTGCGCCACAAGAGCTATGTGACATACCCCGCACCATATGCTTCAAAATGTACATGCATGGAAATATTATATATAGTAACCCTATCTGTTAATGGGTTATGTTTCACTTTCATGCTTCCGTCGCTGGATGGAGAACTTTCTTCACACCATTTACTTCTTGATTTAGTTATAGAGATGATATAGTAGACATTACTTCATTGCTTTGTGTTACCGTCCTGAGTTTGTACCATATCATCGTGGAATCAGCACGCGGAGACCTATCTACAAAAATCAGCTGTGGGGATCTGCATGTGGAAACCTCCCATCCTCAGAGAACCTGTCGACTCGCGCTACGTGTATGTAGCATCTCAATTTCAGTAACATAGTAGCCTGTTCCATCCAAGTAACTACTAGGTACTCGAGTAACTATACATATTATGTCTTATCATCATAAATTTATGTCCGTATAGGGTACTGATGACTAAGAGGTACCGCACCGGTCTTAAGACCGCAATTTACTTTTTCTTTATTGAGCTGTCTATATTATCCTTGTTTACTTCAGGTGCTTAACTAACCACACCGTATTAGGTTATTGACCTATATATGTACTTACTACCCCCATCTAATAAAACTGTAAAAACTGTGATATTGTTTCAATTGCAATGGTTATAGCTATGTATATGGCAGGTAGCCATCCCATTCATATGTTTTGTTTATTTATGTAAAACTTTGGACTGCAGTATGCTAGGAACTACTATACAGCAACAATATACGCATCACTTATTCCCGCCACCGACAATTTTACACTGAGGTCACTGACCGTGCTCTACATTTTGAGCCTGGCTTGCTATCGACTAACCTTGACTAATCAGCTCGATAGGATAGGTTAAAGTGGTCAGGGACAATTTCTTCGTTAGGAGACATATAGTGTATGCCTCTATTCCGGATGTGTGGTAATATATCCCTGTACACCTTCAAGGTTGTGTAAAATTGGCCAAATACATATAGGGCCTCATATTTATCAAGTAATTGTCTCTTTCCATGATCCACTCAGCCGCAAGGCTTTTCAATTGTTTGGATATCCCACCCGCACGTTGTACTGATCTGACTCTGGGGAATTATTGGAGGTTTTCGAGCAGTGATGGCCAATGTGTGGGTTTATATACATCTCCCACTGTATCTTCGGATACTTAGTAGTTAGAAACTTTGCCAAGGAAGGAAAGCACTGCGAAAACATGTAGTTATTATTATTATTATTATAGTGGGATATATTATACCCGGCCCGCAGTGCATATTAGGCATATTGGATCATAAACCTAATGCCAGGTCAATAGTTAAGCCCATAGGATTGGTGACGGACGGGATGTGCATCTCCACCCAACTGGTTGCAGTGTCTGGGCAAGATCTTGGAATCTGGCATGCCCGTAGGGGAAGGACACTCATGGTGGATATTCGTCTCTCTACCCCCACCATAACGATATGTCAATCATTAAATTTGCTTGTGTAAAACGTAGCCATCGTCCAGTGATGTTTTATGTGGTTATGAAGCAGGGCATCTGGAGTCTCACCAAGTTCAGATGTGTTGTGAAGTAACATGTACGCCACTGTCCATGGAGGTAGATGCTTTCCAAGGCAACCTATGGGAAGTTGGACGTCTGCACCCGTTGGATAGCCATGTCTAATGATAGGTAGGAATCTCTGCCACTTGCGACCTAAACTAGTTCTCGTTTCTAAAACCCAAATCGTAGGTTAGGAATGGCAGAAGGCCCGTATAAATAAGAGCAGCACCTACCAATGCAGTACCTTGGAATGACATAAGGCGGGGACATGTGATTCCTCTGTGAGTCACTCGCCCCATCTTCACGTAAACCAGTATGCATCCCGTTAATTATGTTTTCACTAGGATGGTCTTTTTCCCTTGCATTTTTTTGTTGAACAAAAGAGTGGCCCATTTTGCCAGCTCTTTTCTTCCGCTTCAGCATCGAAGGCATTTTCCTGTGATGGAGGCCCGCGCGAGGCTATTACCTCTTGCACCAACAAGTAGCATCTAGGTAACCAGGGCCTGCATGAGGCATATCCCTCTCGTAACATCAAGCGTCTTTTCATCTGCATCATGAAGGTATAATAGCTTATATTAAGTTGAATAGTGCCCTCGTTGTGTGGATGCCTCTCTTGCGGGGATACCTCTGCGGATTTATGAATCTGTGTGGTACCTCCGGCGACCCCACATGCAAAGTACATTAGCTAGCTCTACTTTATGTATGATAGTATATGCTCATTTACTGTCAAACGATATACCCTTGTTTGACAAACTGTTATTTCACTCTTTATATATATAATTTTCCATAGTTTAAATTAACATGGAAAGACATACCAGTGACACAAATAGTTGGGATGACACTGTGCAGTTTAATCTTAGCGGCAATGGTCGCACGGCCCCACCGGAACGATTGAGTTCCACCGGCCTAAGGAGCCGGTCTATGTATTTCGCGGAGTGATGTCTCACAGGATCCAGAACCCCGAGATTCGGAGCTAACCATCCCCCCCCCCTTATTCGTCGTGTACATGTGGTGCGACGGGTGGGTACTTTGTACCGGAACGTCCCGAAGATATCCCGCAAGCTACAGCTTCGTGTGTTCGTCCCTATATGTATTTTGCTGATGATGAGTCCATGTGTACGTTATGTCAATGCCCGTCCATCCGTATTGATCTGTCCATCCATCCGTCCATGTGGCTATGTTCTTGTACCATCTATGTACCATGGATTGGTCACTGATGGATCATCAGACCAGTCCATTTTACATAAATATTGTAAGGCAGACAAACAGGCTGAATAGGCCTACTCAATGCAAGAGAATGCTTCTCAGAACAACTGTTTTTCTGAACTTTTTGAATCACCTCCATGCACGAACGCATGCGCGCATGCACGCACACACACACACACACGCGCGCGCGCACGCACGCACGCACGCACGCACGCACGCACGCACACACACATCATGGGCCCATTAATGGCATATGCCATGGGCACTCAGTACGCTTAACCCGGCTCTGTACTAGTTGACAAACAGACATCCCTGTCGAGTAAGATCAAACACTGGTAAGAGAATGGAAATTCATACAGCTTTTTCCTCGACCACAGACTATGGGCTTCTACGGATATTTGCAGTTGTCATCATCTTCACGCGTAAAACTCTTGTAAAAGAGCATACCGTACACTGCCAGTTAGCTTCGCCGGCCAACTCGCCATCTAGGTAGTGAGAACAGTGATTGGATCGTTGGCGTTAACTTATGGAATCATATTCCAGGGTGGGGCGATGTTCCTATCCAGATATCGCATGTTACTGGGCCGGTTCTGGGCCAATATCTGGCCAATGCGGTCAGGTATTGGCCCAGTAACATGCATTGTTATGATATGTTGTGGCTTCGGGTTTGCTGGAGTTTTTCGCAATGCGGATGAAATGTTTGGGTGTTAGCAGTGGAGATGAAATGCTGGGGTGTTAGCAGTGGGGATGAAATACATCTTACAGTGGTAGCTACGGTACATCCTTAAAATGGCCTCAAATGTGGATTAGGATGTGTTGAGACTGGTCCGGCAGCGCCAGCATAATTTTATTTTCTTACTTTTATTATTAAGTAGCGTACTTAATCGATGAACTGGAAGAATACAACCGAACCAGTGTAGTGTTAGACACCAGTGAGACAGGGAAATCGGTGAAAGGAAAGGTGTGTTCTGGTTGGTGTAGAGCACCGGAACATGCATGTGACATCCAGGGACGAATATATAGTGCATGAATCATGAATACTGTTTGGCCAGTGTCTTCCAGAATCTGTGTATCTGTCACATGAGATATGTTAGTATCCTTACACATGGAGTTGGCATCTCCGTCTTATTTGTATACATTATAATCTGCTAGAGTGAGCTACTGATACACAGGTTATTGGCCTAGTACCGGCCCGATATCCTGCATTATCAGGGCAAAATATTATACTAAGTTATTTTATATAGGATTGCCAAGTAGCCATTTGCATAACGATTCCAGCGCCTTGAAGCGGTGTTGATACCGTGTATTTGAGATTGGTGTTCTCGGTTGTTGAAGTAAGGCCAAAAAAGGAACTTGTGAATGAATTGAAAGATAGCTAAAATGGGCATAGTTATATCTGCATTTTGAATCCTGATCTTTGACTCGCACCGTGGCCTATGTAAATTCCTGGCATACATATAGCACTGGTTTTACCAGTACACTTCAAGTGTCAATCAGCCATTTGCCCATTGAGCTGACTTGGAATGGTGATTGGAATCTAAAAGCTAAGTACCATGTAACGCATCAACCCAACACTATATTGCTCACCCTGCCACCTGCCCTTTCGGGGGGGGGGGGGGGGGGGGCGGAGGTGACGAATGATTCGGCAGGGTCACCTCCCTACACTACTAGACTGTGATTAGAACTGTGAAGAAATTCTCGATTAAGTGCAAATCATTATTATTGGCATGTTAAATTGTTTATCTTGAATCTAGTGTCGATCTCGGTTAACAAGGGATAAGCATGTCCGTGCGTACGAAATAGTCCTAAAATCAACTGTCTAGAAGAACGCCATTGTGTGGTCCCAAAAAGGAAATGACAGGCATTTAACATTAATGAGTCCCGGGCACGTATGTATGGTCACGCATTGCTTTAACAATTGCTAGGAGAGACGTCTGGGTTTAGGCTGACATGACCATAATTGCATGCCTTATTTATCAACCGTACTCCTTAAGTGTTTGCTTTATAGGAATATAAGGGCCTACCTTTATTATCTGTTTATTGTAGTGTATTTCTGCTAAATTTTTATCGCGAAGTCATGGCTGAATAAGCACTGCCTTTAATCTCTATCATCCTGGTTTCAAAACGTTCATTGAGGGGCCCATTTCTAGCTACTCTCCACCCATTTCTAGATATGGTCCGCCTATTTCTAGCTATGCTCCGCCGATTTCTAGATACTCTCCGCCCATTTCTAGAAATGTTCCGCCCATTTCAAGCTACGTTCCGCTCATTTCTAGCTACGTTCCACCCATTTCTAGCTACTCTCTGCCCATTTCCATCTACGTTCCGCCCATTTCTAGCTACTCTCCGCCAATTTCTAGATACGCTCCGCCTATTTTGTCTGCGCTCCGCCCATTTCCGACTATTCTCTGACGACTTGTAACACGACTTGTAACACGCGCTAGAATAGATTTTAAACAATGATGGACCATAGTTGACATTAATAGACCTATCCTCGTGCATGTCTATGATTTATGTGATAAATGATATATAGGCTATATAGACGGACGGTGGGACAGACAGACAGACTAACGAGAGCTTCATTTCGCGTCTGATCGGTCTCTGGGTTTGTCTGTACATCCTGGGCTTCTACTCAGTTTATATTATGGGGTAATTCTTAAGTACAGTCATTGCAGAGAAACATAACTTTGGGGGTCGCTTCCCACAACCAACGGAATTAACAGACGTCTAAACTTCATGATGATTTTTGGTGCAGTTGAATAACTTCAGAGTTTCAATTCCTAACGTGATATTATTCCCTGTTGTGGGGCTCATCCCACAACGAAATTCTCCCCACAACGACTGCCTGTACTCCAGAATATGCTCATAATGTATCTCTCGTAAGAGCGGACGGGCGGACGGACGGGTGGACGGACGGACTTATATTAGTTAAATTAATAGTCGGCTCACAACTAAAAAGCTCAAAGATATCAATACTGTAACGGATGAACACGCAATAATAGGTGGATAGGGAAGGTCAGTCGACACTGCGTAATAATGGCTGTCAATGATAGGAGAGCATTTGACCATCTGCACTTGCCATAATGGTGTTTTTGTAATAAAAACCGAATATATTGTGACGGCAGTGATTGTGGTTTGGCTGTCGCGGTTGATATTGGTAAAAGCAAAGAGATCGTACAATGTTTTTATGTTCATCATTGGTAGAAGGAAATTAGATGTGCGAGTACCCAGCAGCTCGGTCAGGAGTTCCATAGGTATGTGAAATCGCTGCATTGTTGACAAACAGTTTGGAAGTACTTCAATTAGTAGTCATTTGTCCACTGAAGACATTCCCTACGTCTCCACGTCGTCTGCCTATGCGTGTCTCCAGAAACCATAAGATTCCAGTTCTAAAGCTTTAGAGTTCAATCTGTGTATTTAATATTCGAATTTTCTTCCCCAGTCCGAACAGGTACATTCAAAGGTGGATACTTTGCAATGACCGGGAATTACTTCAACGATTTCAACGGCTAGTACCTCCAGAAATTTAAAAGATACACTCTGACGCCATTTTAATATGAAAATATTTCATGGAAAGTCCAGTGTACCCATTTACCTCAAACACCCGAATATATTTTAATAAGCTTTTTTCGCCTAATATTAACACATCACCACCCAACCCCTAATACAGGAGAGATCATCTAAATTTAGAAAAAGGCGTGCATCTAAACCTAAAAAAGGTCTTATAAGGACTAATGTGCGCTGTCTCCACAACCACCGACACGTAGTCATGTAAGATGTGGACTGATATTACCGCCAGAAAAGTAAGACACACTTCAATGTTGGTATCTAAATCTCCGTGTTTGTCCAGGGTGGGAAATGTATGTGTGCCCTTTCTCATCCAACGCCTACAAATAATCCAGGAAAATTTCGACTGATATTTACTCCAGAAATACAGGAGCCCCACTCTGCAGGCATCTACATTTCTGACTATTTCCAGCATAGGACCTGAGTATGGTATGTTCTTTTGCCTCTAAATACATACACATATTCTAGTGTTACATACACGGCTTCGCCCTCCCGCTGTGCTCCTGTATCGACTACCGTGCTTGCGGACTATGATATCTGTGCTAAATTAACGAAACGTCCTAAATATAAATGAATTGTAGGTCACAGCCAATAAAATTGCTCGATAAGAAATAAATGATGACCTGATTGGCTACAATCCAGCCTACTAGGGTAATGTTACTCCACATAGCAAGAGATCAAATGTCTACAATTACGTCCACAGCCAGCAGAGCGATGTGAGTAGGCGTATGTCAGTACGATACCTCCATCAATGCAGGAGACACAACTCTGAAACGACGTAATTTCATACATTTTCAGGAAGAGAAATAGTACAGTAGAAACTGGCCCATACATTTAGTATAATAATTGCTTCTTTGTACTAAGCCCATCATATGAACATCCCAACATTAGGCATAAACGCGACCATGAGCAACCTTGAAGAAACATATTTTAAACATAAATCCAAAATAGCTGTCGCCGATATAGGTACAACCACAATACTGTCATATTTTAACAAATAATAGGATTTGGTATGCAGTATGATAGTTCTGCGTATGTCCGGATTAGCGAGGTTTTCATCATCATGCAAGGCCAACTTCACAAGATAAAGAGCAATGTCATCGGTTTCTTGGCCTAAAATAGCTCTAATTTATTCAGTGTGAGGGACCTACGTTGGATTATAAGGTCCCGCGGGCATCGAATGTTAATTTTGTTTTCTATGCATAATTTGGCTGATTATGCCCCAAATAACAGAAAATCAATTGTCGCCATTTTTAATCGAGGAAAAAGACATACTATGACGTCATCAAAATGGCCGCCGATAATCAATTAAAAATCATCTTAGGCAATAATATGTTGTTTAATTTTGTTATTCTGTCATTTTGTGACCATGTAATACACACCTTTTCTGTGATAATTGTTAGTGACTAGTATCATAGCAAACAAAATGAATATATGATGATGTCATAGTGAGCCATGACACAATAATCATTAGAAATCAAATAAAACCATTACAAACCCAGTTTCTTTGGGTTAACTCTTAAATATAATGATACAGAACGAAAAATCCTGCTTTGAGCACATTATTTTACTTGAATAGGATAACATAGTACTAGCAACATGGAAATGTATGATGACGTCATAGTGAGCAATAGCGTCATAATCATCAGAAATCAAATAAAACAATTACAAACCCAGCAAAGCTGCTAGTTGTGTCCGCACCCGAAACAGTATGAAATCCTGGCAAAGCTGCAGCAATATTAGCACCTAGGGCTTTATAAATTTTTATACCTGTGCCAGTAACACAGTTAGTAGCTTGACATAATTTAGGATACCTTCGAAAAGCAAGTATAAACACATCTGTATCAGGAGTGAATGTCAATCTTGCTTGCACAACGATTAACAGTAGCATCTACAGAATAAAGTATTAATCGTGTGTCCGCTTGCTCGTGGTTACAGCTCAAATGCTCCATTCTGCTATGATTCGATAATACTTGCTCGCGAGAAATTACGACCATCAGTTTAGATGAACAGCGCCATTTTTCCAAATCTTTGGTTGCAAGGTACTGTCAACTCATCTCTTGTTTGAGTATGTGACAGAAGTCTATCCAAAGGGGCGTTAGCAATAGTTTTTTGTCTGTTACATGATATGCTACTGGTGCCTTTCCACCCTGTCGTTCCGTGCGAGTTCATTTTGCCATCCACAATTGCCACAGTGGATGCCACCTATTCATTGGTTTAGCTGTATGTGTTGCTGATGTTTCAATCTGTGTTTGCCTTGTATATTCTTCTACTAGTGACTTCAATTTGTTTTTATCTGCGCAACGAAGCAATGTCAGTAGCAAACATTGATCTTGATGAGCAATCTGGCAAACAGAGATCTTTCATCTTTGAGTTCGACTACAGTTTTTGCCAGTTTATGTGTTATTGACTCGCATCCTCTTTTCCATGTTTGCAACTTTGCTTTCTTCATTTGGGGGTGGGGGGGGGGGTGGGGGTGGGGGTGGGGGGGGGGGGGCGCATATATTAACATTTCCATTCACAATCCGTTCCTCTACAAATGTCTGATACATCTCAGCACCGATATCTACATGCTGCAATATTTGTTCTTGTACTTTCTGTGGCATAACTGCTTTGGTTATTAGATTGATTAGATCTTCACCCTCATATAGGAAAGGGTTTGTAAATTCCTGAAGCTTCTTAATGTTATGTTCCGGCTTCTGCAGCACAGTTGTGGATAGATCGTGGTGAGGTTTCCTTTGTTCAACAGATGTTCCAGCCATTTTATATGCTTCTTATGACAAACGAGCTAACTCTGGGGATATCAAGAAGAATCTTGTATGGGCACTAGCATTCTGTGTAGTCCCAACAATGCCTCCCATGACTTTCATCCACCAATTCAAGTGTTCTAGGGCATGATTCCTGCTAATCTGGCAAAATGGTATAAACTATCCCCATATAGCAGGATCACTGTCTTTTAGCATTTTCATGTCTGATAAGTAAACGGGAACCATCCTGGCATATTTCTGTTTGTCGAACACAAAGAAGTATTTGCACAGTTCCTCTAGAGCTGCCAAATGGAGGTCCCACTGCACCTCACGTGTTGCTCTAATAAAAAGCATGATGAGTGAAACTAATCTTAGGTATTCACTGACAAATTTATGCAATGGTCGTTGTTCTCCGTGCAGGTTATCAGATGTCTCAAGTTTCTCTAACATGTGCTGTTCCTCTAGAATTGAAATAACTTCCTTATGGATAACTATTATCTGCTTACTATAGACATAGCACAAGCACTGTTACATTTTCTGCTTGTGTCTAACACACGTTGCGGAGCTCTGGTTCATGCTTGAACAATTCAGTTAGAAATAACTCGTAAAATGCTTGAAATGTAATGAGGGTGAGCTATCGTCGCTCTTCATATGCGTACCATTGACTGAGAAATTAACCAAACCATATCATCCATGTGACTGGTGTTAATAACTGATTGCTTGGCACCAATGTGAATGTGGAAGCTGTGGGGACACTTGGTTTTGGTGGTGGTGCTGTACATGGTACTAGTTCAGTATTTGTACTTGGAATCACCTATCTCGTCCCATCTAAATAGGCATCTGCAATGCATCTTCAACTGGTTTAAGTGTTTAAGCGACTCTGACCATCGTTTTCTGTTCGTTGAAAGATTGCAATAGCAGTGGCATGCAGTGTATTCCTTCCATCTGGGGTATCTTCCAGGACGTCTGAGTCATCAATTGCAAAACATATAAACCTGTCCTTACAAATTTCAGGTGGGATATAAAGACCATTTTGCTGCGACATACGTTTGACAACAGTATTTTCCATTTGCGCTTCCAATCTGAGTATTCTACTGTAGTCAACAGATAAACCAAAGCCATTAAATGGGTTAATAAGACGTTTAATTCTAGTTGCTTGGTGTAAAGCTACACCTACTGCTAGAACCTGCAGATATTCACGGTGGCATCGAAACAATGTAGTTTGGGATGTTGGCATATAAGTTACTTGGCGATCAGTGATGTAAGCATACATTATGCTTTGTGGTTGTGTTGAGATATGTTGATCTAACTTAGCTTTCCTTGCCTCTGTAGGAACTGTTTTTGGATATCATTATCCAGCATTGTACTGTCAAATTACCATCAATCTGTACAAGCCGCACCAATGTCCTTCCATAATGTTTGTGTTGCACGATAAAGTGATAACATATCTCCTTCGCCATCACCCTCGTCTACTGCCTGTTCAACTGCTAAATCCTTTGTCTCTTTTGATGATATTAATTCGGAATAATTTTTACGTGATGTACTTGTGAAGTTTAAATCGGGTATATTTTCTATAATTTTTCTTTTGAGAGATCTTCTACTACAAGGATAATTTTGGACGCCATTGTCATATAATATGTTTTCATAGGTAACTTCAAGTGAAGCCATACTAGTAATTGACCTGCCTTTGAGAAGATTTCTTAGAAGAGAAAGAAACTATATCAGCAGCAATAACGTTAGCCGTTTCATATTTTGTAGTAGTCGTTGGGTGTAATTTTCTCTCTACATTTTTAGCCCAGCATACAAGATGATATTTTATGTCAATTGCTATGGAATCATTATGATCAATAGCGGAACTGAGGTGAACCTTTAGACTTTCATCATCACTTTGCTCTACGTATTTTAAAGCCCATATTATAGCTAGTAATTTTGTGGATTGGTCCACATTCAATAGTGGCTCCTTTTTTGGCAAAAGGAGTACAATTCTTGATCACAGGAAGTACAAGAAGAACGTGTGTAGCTTCTGATCTCTTATGGTATTGGTTTAGATACAGCCTTAGAAGAACTTGGCCGACCAGCTGTTATATGAAGTTGTGATTGCTCACCACTACACAATGCTTTCTGGTATCTTTTCCGAACACGCTCCAATTTCTGTTTATGGTAGGTTTCTCCATAACATGTGCGATGCCATGATGCATGTTCTGTTCTCAAAAGTTCTGGAGTAACACAATGCAATAGTTCAGAAATGTCAGGGTAAGTTCAATCTCCATATTCTGCTCGTTCATGTATGAAATTCAAACAGGTTTTATATGGTGCAAGTGTTGGCGATTCTACAAATGCTACACCGTCACCATGTTGGCAAATAAGACAAAGCGAATATTCAGTATCCTGGCGGGATTTCATTTTTACTGGCCCGAGTTCACGTCCTATTTCTGATCAGGCTTTATTTTTAATATGGACAGTTTATATATCATTACTATAACAAATTATACAAAGGTATTCTACACATACATTTCACATACTTCTCATACACAAATTTAAATCACATACATATAAGCATACAATATTGCAACAAATACACAATAAAAGGGAGACAGTAAATACTACGCAAACATTTTCATTCATTTAAGGTATTATATGTTAAATAGCTAGGCTTAGCATAAGGAATTGGCATATTTATACATTTGTATGAACTATCATAGCGGACGACTATGGGATAATTGTTGTAAGCAAAAATCAATTTTCATTTGACTAGAATTAAGACTTTCTGAAATTACCCCGGCCCGTTTATTATAAAAATTAATTGAATAAGTGTTAAATTTTTGGATTTGTGGATTTAGTTTGAGTAATTTTAGCATTATATACACTTAAGCATAGGAAATATAAAAATATAGTGATTTTATAACGAGTTATATAAATGTATTACACATTTTCGGGATTTTTATGGCATATCAGTGCCACGATTTTGACGACGTCATAATATAACCGTAACTGGTTTAAAAAATTGGCAACAAGTGATTTTCTCTTATTTGGGTCCTAATCAACCAACTTATGCATAGAAAACAAAATTAACATTCGATGCCCACGGAATGACATAGGTCCCCAGACAATAGATTGGCCTTGGAGTTATTTAGCTCGCGTTAGATTTATGGCTTGCTAGATTAGATCATAATATGTTAAAATAAATTCCTCCTTTTTGTCTCCATGAATTCAAGGTCAAGTCCAGAAGGTCAAAGTCACGACATCTAAGCATCACAAGTTCAAACCGATTATGTCAGAATCATGAATGCCGAGTCTTTTAACATCAACATTCAATGGTGCACATTTTGAGATCATCTATAAGTTTATTCAAAACGTTTCGGATTTCAGAAGTGCAGGGCGACCAGCTTGTTATGATTTTCTGTCTAGAAAATAAGCTTGGACATGTGCGGCAGTGCGTGGTTTGCCCCTTTCGGCGGTTGCGCACGCGAATTGTCTTTTCGAGTATTTGCATATGTGAGCACGCAGAAATGCATACAAATAATCAATTCAAACTATAACTTGTTTATTATAAATCGCAAAGGCATACATATAATTCAACTATTTATTTATAAACGCTAAATATGTTTGTAATCATCACAATGCATCAGGATATTGAATAGCCTGTTGAACTTCCGCAAGTTAATTTTTTTTGATAGGTGGATGAAAAAATATCCGGATATTTGACAGGATGTCCGTAAATCCGGAGGCTTGTTAAAAATCTGAATTCTTTAGATGAATCCGGAGAGATTGTAGACCTGGGTGTGAACGACTGTTTTATACAGATCATACAACTAGAAACATCATAGCAGATGCTGTAAATTTGACTTGTGCAGATTTGTTTGAAATAATTATCTGTCAATAGTGAGGAAACCAGGCTCAAATATATTGTTCTAAAGCGGGGTCACATTGTACACCAATACGATCTTAAAAGTCGACACTTTTGTTGCAATTGCAGAGGTGGCGGTAACAGTAATATTCTAACGCTTAGCGTTAAAGGATCCGCAATTTTACCCGACACGTTTTTTAAATCAGCTAAGGGGCAGCATGATGATGCAGGTACACGCCTGAGTAAGAACATGTATCACTAAACGGGAGATTCGAGAGACAACAATTAAAGAGGATTTATCCATCCTCAACTGATATAACTATCGACAACCTTGAACAGATGGTACCAAAAATACTTCTAGTGCAACAATGGACCTTTCCAAGTTTCCCCATCCATCATATGATGTCATAATCAACTACGTGGCGTGTAGGATGACGTCATAATGATGACATCATGAATGATTCGGTAGGCCCTATAGTCCGTCTTTAACGCGTAATAGTTCGACACGTTGTACGAACTGTATGTCTTTACCATTTAATAAGCATTCTGTTGAATATTTTGAAACTAATTTGACTGGACACTGTTGCTGCCATGGGCAACAACAGCGCCCAGTTAAATTAGTTTCAAAATATTTAACAGCTTACCTGTATAGTTTTCTGGAAATTGATAGTCAGGGATCGATCCATTCCAACACGATCGAGGTGTGGGTGGAGCTTAGCTAGAGATCGGCGGCGCATAGCTAAAACTGGAAAGCTCCATTGTTAATGAAATGGTTGAAAAGCTGGAATCAGAAAAGATCAAGAAAATGTTGTCTGTAATTTCAGTCTGTCGTGTCACGTGATAATGCAAATGCTTGGTCAGAAAACATTTATATCACCATTACTGTTCGCCAAAGCTTTGCATAAACATCAGTCAACTAGATCCTGTATTTTGCTTAATGTGATGTCATCTCGTTGTATCTCTTTTTCAATCTCTAAGAGGTCAGCTGCAGTTAGCAGATCACCAGGGTTCGTACAAAATGACAATGATCGTTGTTTTCTTGTCAATGGATAAGCAGATAATTTTAACCTCAAGAGAACACTCATACGTGTCACAATTCCACACATGTCATATGTATCATAACATATCAGACACATCGAGTCAATACTGAGCAACTGTAATTAAGCGCATGCGTGGTAATGCAACAAAGACACTATATGCTGGTGAATTTAGTGATATAATCATGTCTTACAAATCTTCATTAAATTCTCTTATGTCAGAGGTCAGGGTCGAGCGAATCACTACAGAATATGTGAATGTAAAGAGGTTTTAGTGTTTAGACTTTAGATAATTTGTGGTTATATTCAAGTTATTTGAGTAGAAATCCGCCTAGCCGTTAGGTTTTCATGTTTAATGTGACAACTCAGCATTGTTTGGCGAGTTCAAGAAGTTGCAAACGCTAATTGACTCATATCTGCCCACATTGTAGTACAGTATATAGATACTATCCGTACTCTTACTGATACTTATACTGGTACATGGGCTGAACAACATAGAGAAATACAAGTGGGTCGCATCAGCATCAACTATGATGAGTTGCCTAGACGCATAGCATTCATGGGGAGTCATAATTCATTTATAAATGATAACGATTCACAGTTGAAGAATAGTGCTTGATCAGCGCACTAATGCCGATGATGCTAGAAATATCAGTATTAAAATCCATGAACAAATCAGACATGAAAAATTTAGTGATGTTGTATTGAAAAGGTCCAACCAGGCGACACCATTTGCAAGGATAATAACGTCACTCAAGATAGAAAATGTTAGCTATTTGCATGTCATCTGTGGAACTATACCAGCGACTATTGTTTATTGCATATGCACGTGGCCTTCCTGATAGGACTGTTTTGCATGGAAATAGGACTGTTTTGCAACTAAAAATGTATCACCTGCTCAATTCCATGATGACGGAAAAAGGAGAAAGACACAAAAATCTCGTTTAGCTCAGCACATCGTTAAAGTGGGTCCAAGAGTGACCAACTCATGAATACATTTCCTCACTCAATCATATGACGTCATAATCAACTACGCGACGTGTATGCTGACGTCATAATCATGACGTCAGGAACGATTCGTCTTTAACGCGTAATAGTCCGACACGTTGGACGAATTGTATGATTTTGCTATATTTAGATTAAAACTAATTTGACTAGGCGTTGTTGCTCCCATAGGCCGCAACAGCACCCAGTCATACTAGTTTCAAAATATTCAACAGCTTACCTGTATAGTTTTCTGGACATTGATAGTCAGATAGTTCAGAGATCGATCGACCCCAACACCAGCGAGGTGTGGGTTGAGCTTAGAATGAAATGGGCGGGGCATAGCTAAAAGTGGAAAGGTCCATTTAGCGTTACCGGATATTCCTGTTTGGGTTGCCTTTGAAAGCTATGGCGGGTCTACAACAAAGGAATCAGAAGAGAAACGTCGCAGACTACAGCTAGAAATTCCAGGGGACGTAATTGTGAAGAGTGACACAGATATTTCTGCAAATAAAGCGAGTTTCTTGTCCAACAATCTAAATACCCAGCAGTTCAATGATTTACTGACAAGCTATCTAGAGGTTGTATACAGTCAAGTAGCAGGCGAACATGCAGCTGATGAAGGCGATGCGGATATCGTTATTGCTCCACTCGGCCGTAGCACTTTCCAATATCCATTGTATCCATACTATAGCAAAGGTAATTCCTGCACACAAATGTGAGTATTCTTTTATTGTACCATACCAGCGATATGGCAGACATCTTCGTGCAAACAAAACAAAACAACAATGCATCTCCATTAATGCTTCTAAGAGTGTGCTTGGCCCTGAAACGCCATGCGATATCCGGGTGTAATACGGCACCAGCTATATTCGGCAGCGATATCCGGGTGTAATACGGCATCAGCTATATTCGGCATAGGAAAACTGAAATTACTTGAAACGCATCAGAGCAATGGTTGAATCTAGTTGTAGCTAGTTAATAATGTAAAGAGTATTGATGAACTACATTACCTGAATGTAATACTAACAAGCTTTCTACCTATTGAACGCATGCCGCCAACAAGCGGGGAATCCTATTCTCACTCACTGAGGGTAGACTTGCGGTTAAATACATGGGTAGAACTAAAGGCTATTTTGGGCAAGGAAGGTTATGAATTGAAAGTAACAGATAGTTACGTTCTTCCGGTAGTTACGTATACGGATGCTGCACTACATAACCTACAGAGAGATATCCGATGGCCTTGTGTTAGCCCATGTATGACCTGTAACTGCTACAAACAATGAAGCAGATGTAGTACTCACTGTAGGTGTGGGATGAGTGTCCAATTCACATTTCCAGAGTATGTACCCATCATATGACGTCATAATCATCTACGCAGTGTGTAGAATGACATCATAATGGATGACGTCATGAATGATGTCGATAAGTACGTCAGGAACGCATATTTGATGACGGTCTATGGGCTGTTGTACAAATTGTTTGCTTTTACTATTTAATAAATATTCTGTTGAATATTTTGAATCTAATTTGACTGGGCGCTGTTGCTGCCTATCCAACAACACCCAGTCTAATTAGTTACAAAATATTCAACAGCCTCCCTGTATAGTTTTCAGGAAATTGATAGCTAGGGCATTCGGGGATCGATCAATCAAAAAACGGCGAGGTGTGGGTGGAGCTTAGCTAGTGATGGGCGGGGCATAGCTAAAAATGGAAAGGTCCGTTGGTAACATAGGTGAACAGACTGAGGTTGATGATGTCGCTAATGACGATGATGACTGTGATTGTGATCATGATGATATGTAATTATCGCTGTATTTACTTGTTCAGATTTGCTCTAATCATTCATGTTACACTAACAA
The DNA here is from genome assembly GCA_034401795.1 of Chaetoderma sp. LZ-2023a. Taxonomy (NCBI): domain Eukaryota; kingdom Metazoa; phylum Mollusca; class Caudofoveata; order Chaetodermatida; family Chaetodermatidae; genus Chaetoderma; species Chaetoderma sp. LZ-2023a. The sequence continues at coordinate 95,316,529 of CM067367.1, forward strand.
ATGTCTATAGTTCAAGTATATTGTAAAACAATGGAAAAGTAGGTTAACTAAGACACCTGGTCAAATTCCTCTGATGTTGCCGCCAACGCCAATAAAAGTATCCTGTGCATAGCGCACGCATAGTACACCCATTTATGTAATTATTTTTAATGCAATCAACATTATTTGTTAGACATTCTAAAGGATGTTAAAGTATTAAATTCTATATAGGGCCTATGTGGACATTAACTCACGTATAGTATGAGATATTAACAGAATTTTTGCATTTTACGTAACTAATAATGAGTTCCTTTGACGTCTCCCAAATCAACTTCCCCAAGGTTGCACAGGGTTACATTTTCTTTAATTAGATGACATCCACATGTTAATGTTAGAACAGAAATTCGTTTATTATACTAAATGTATGGGGTCGGCAAAAATCGTGTCGATTTCTAATGTACTACAATGTGCCACTTCTTAAAGTACACATATATAAGAATGATTTCAACTGAGGTTACCTATATGCGTGCACGAGAAATCTCTGATAGCCTCTAAATTTCACAATCTTTCCAGATGAGAGGGTCCCGGAACAAATTTCCTCCCTCACACCCGGTGACAGCCCTCCTGGACATACCCATGCATGTCCGCCACCGTCGCTGCTGCCGCCAACGACGACGAAGACTATGATGACGACGACAATCAAAGTTATCATTCACGGAATTCTTTGCATTCGTAAATACGCATACATCATCTGTTTAAAATGAGACAGAGCTAAAGAAAACCGATTGTGTTTCACTCCCTAACGACATACGTTTACACAAAGTCTAACCGATACGTATGGAGTCCTAGGAGTTCTAGTTTGGTAGAAAGATTTTAACTCCGGCGAGGGAGAGAGACAGACAGACTTCTTAATGACAGGTCTGTTCAGTAATCTGATGGGTTGACTGACGGATGGATGAACTGGCTGACTGGCTGGCTCGCTGGTTGACGGGGTGGCTGACTGACTGACTGACTGGCTCTCTGGCTGGCTGGGTGGGTGGCTGGCTGGCTGGCTGGCTGGCTGGCTGGCTGGCTGGCTGGCTGGCTGGCTGGCTGACTGACTGACTGAGTGACTGACTGACTGACTGACTAACTGATTGACCGACTAACAGGCGGGATGATTGACGGATAGATTGACGGACTAGCTGACCGGCTGGCTGGCAGGCAGGCTGGCTGGTTGGCTGACTGGTGGGCGGGCGGGCGGGCGGGCGGGCGGGCGGGCTGACTGGCTGGCTGGCTGGCTGATGTGTTGGCTGGCTGGCTGGCTGACTGACTAACTGACTGATAGATGGCTGACCGACTGACTAACTGACTGATGGATGGCTGACTGACTGACTGACTGGCTGTAGTATTCTTTACTGACTACCAAACTGCTCAACTTTAACTTTTAACAAGACAACAAGGCAGTCTTTAATTATTATATATCGTTTTTCTCCATGTGAATTCAACGGTATAGCACCAAATTTAAACTAAACTACTCTTGTATGAACACACCCACACACACACACCCACACCGTCCCCCCACCCACCCCTCCTCCCCCACCACCACACCAACTCTGTCTTTTTCTATATAAAACAGTTTTCATAATGAGCAATACAATACTTAAATATACGTTATGCATGTGATAGGTGGAATTTTACAATTTTTCAAAATTGTTTTTCATATAATATGTCGGTACAGAGAAACACAATTACAACAGAGTTAAACTATGTTAAGTAGAATCAGTTAATATTAAGTGAATTTCTTAGGCTGTTAATCATACGCCACTTAAACTGTCGTTTGCAATCAGGAAATAAACATATACAGGTCACGTTAGTAAATTATTTATCCCATAACTATAATATGCTTTAGCAAAGGTGGCAATGTGCCAGATTAAAACGTTCTAAAACACTGCGTGTCGATCTCCATGGTAGAAGGCATTGCCACTTTTCTTGACGACTTGTTAAAATCCTTTTAATACGTATTAGTCAACCCAAACTGGAAATGAGAAAGCTGCTGTGCTGTGCAGGCATGCGCTACTTCTCTGTCTTCTGTTAGTTCCAAATGCAATTAAATTATTATCACTTATTTCTGCTGGACTTTACAACTGACCTATTCGTTCCATAATATTGTTGCTTATTTTGACAGGTGTGGCTGTAAACCATTGCTATACGACATCGCAACGGCTTTTAGCAACAACATCATATACAGTCATAATCGCTATGCTATGCTAGTAACAGACTATTTGAGACATCATGTCCATAAAGCTGAATATGTGGCAAAGAATGACTTCGTTCCATGGATTCAAATTAGCAAAGAACTTAACGAATTACTCAGGGCAGAAGTTTCTCAATCCGAATTATCAAGGTAGTATGCAAACGATGCTTATGAGAAAATCAAACACGATACAGTAAGCCTTAGTAATCGTTTGAAATGAAGCTAAAAATCACATTTTTATCAACTAATTTGACAGCTATTTTTGTGATTAAACAGCAAAATCCAAGATGGACGTCAGTCGTAGCGATCGAAATGCAACGTATGTATTCATCAATGTATGCACTGAAATACACTGAAATAATACGTCTACTGTTGGCAAATTGAAGAATGTAAATTCATTTTTCAAAAAGATATTTTGGGCTAACGATGTCTAGAAACCTAAATATGACCTCTATTCCAAGTTTCCAACTAATTTGGGGACGAGAAATCCATTTCTTAGGCTGTTTATTTTATAAGAGTTCCCCATGACAACAAAATCAATAACTAAGAAAGAGTACACTTTAAATTGCATACATTTAGTATTGATAGTATTCGTTTGGTCTCACTCTCTGATAGCATGAAATACCGCCTGACCGAATCTCCGAAACATAGAGATGGAAAGAGACTTGCGTATCTAGTTTTATTCAATGCCCAATGCGCATCTAGAAAGCTGACACAAGAGCCACTTGATACATAGCGGTGGTCGACATGGGCATGATCTGGCCATCTGGCAGCTTGCGTCTCTCACATCCTCTCGGATCTCAGGGAGAATAGCGATGGGTTTCCTCACACATGGGTGAATGCACTAACAAAACCGGCTCTGTGATCCTGGCACGCCATGTGGACGCTACTATGATCATCTGTGCCAATAATCCCGACGACCATACCGAATCACAGATGATGAGCGTGAGTAGCGTATGCAGTGCAAATGGCATATCCCCAATGTTTTAATAACGGCAGGTGACCAGTTTCGCGTAGCTAGCGAGTTTAAGACCATTCTGTGCAGCGCTGGCAACAAAAAAGCGTCTCCAAACCATGACCAAGGGTCAGCTCTCCGAAATCTCCCACTTAATCAATCAGGAGCTGGTTGTACTCGGTCTGGGAGGAGTGCATGCGTCTCTCATCTGGCAATGTCCATCACGACCGGGCCTTCAATTCACCTTTCCAGAGCATCCACCCATCATATGACGTCATAATCAACTACATCCTGGTGTGGAATGACATCAAAATGATTGACGTCATGAATGACGTCGATAAGTACATCACGAACGCATATTTGAAGACAGGCTATGCGTTGTTGTACAAAGTGTATGTCTTTACTATTTAAAAAATATTCTTGATATTTTGAAACTAATTTGACTGGGCGCTGTTGCTGCCATAGGCACCCAGTCAAATTAGTTACAAAATATTCAACAGCTTCCCTGCATAGTTTTCAGGAAATTGATAGCTAGGGCATTCGGGGATCGATCAATCTCAACACAGCGAGGTGTGGGTGGAGCTTAGCTAGAGATGGGCGGGGCATAGTTAAAACCTGAAATGTCCATTAGTGTGCAGCTGTCACCACACTGGTGTCATTCTACACAGCTCTTGGGTCATCTGGCTACGACCCGGTGATCGTTGCTGCGGAAGTCACAGACCGATACATCCAGCTGACACTTCACGTGGTGTCACTGGCATTATCTGGAGGAGAAGCAGATGCTTGTCTGCAGAGGCACGTATGCTGATGAGGACATCACCAAATGCCGTATTCCATTCCATGTTATGACTGGCTGCGATGCTAACAGCTGCTATTATGGTAATAGCAAAATGTTCCTCTATGAGAAAATGGCAAAGCGCCTAGATGACCGTAGTCTCCTAATAAAGTGTGTAGAAAGCCTTATATTGAAGGATGACAGCGTGAATGACCTTAAATGCTACGTCATCCGCTACGTGTATGGTGATATACGGAGGTCCTCTCAGGAACTATCCAGTGCACCTAAGTGGAAAGGACACAAGACATCTCTGATACACCTGCCAGTCTAAAGCAGCACCCTGAGCTGAGAAAACATCCCTTCCCTAACGGTCATGGCTGAGAACTGGTCAATGGCCGCTGTACACACTGAGTGCGTAACGCACAACGTACCCTTCCAAATAGACTTCGAGTCCCCTCTTTTCCGCAAGCTGGCCTTGCTTCTGACTCAGTGGCTGAGTTTGGTGGCATCCATTGCACAAGCCTCTGGGTTGGACATCTCAGATGAATCACATTGAACGCAGCCCTACTGGAGTACGGTACTGCATCTTAAATGTTAAATGTATGTTAGGTTCTTTAATTCTGAACATAGCCACAAAGGCCCATAGTAAATCTCGGTGGTTTGCCTTTGTACGTATTTCTATTCTAATATATATGATTAGTGTGTTCTCTGCATAGAAGGCCGAATGTAATATATTGTAATCCAATAAGTGTATGGCCTACACAATACCGTCAATAATAAAGTTATGCAATGCGTTATGCAACGGTGCTCTACATTAATTGTTGATTTCATTGTCAAGGAGACCTGTAATCACAATTTATATTTTTAAAAATAACCTCGGGAATGGATTTCTTACCCTCAAATTAGTCGAAAAAGAGGTTGATTTTGAGTTTTCCAGAATGTTTGGTTAAAAAGTTAATTTGTCAATTGGCGCCGGTAGCCATTTTGGATTTCTCGCTCTACAGAATTTGGCCCGTATTTTTCAGACGGGCATATTTTGTAATAAATATACTAAACTATCAAAACCAACCATAAAACTTGACTTGCCAGAGTTTGGCCACGGAATGTGAGATTAGACCTTACTGTATGTGACTGCAACTCTAAAACGAGGGAAGAGTGTGATTACGAAGAACATGATGACTTTACATTACGAAATTTTGGGATACGCTCCAAATTCTGATCTCATATAAGAGTTAGACTTACAATGACTCTGATACCTAAGAACTCTTCGAGTTAGAAATCTGAAATAACAATTCTCGATCTATGGGCTAATAATAGACTCTGTAGAGCAATGCAAATAATAAATATTACGATGATCAAGTAAAATCCACGTCACTCGTTATTGTAAGTGAAGCGTGCGTGCGTGCGCGCGTGTATTACACTTACCATTCAGTGTTTCCATTGTGCAGATGTCAATAACACCCTATCTGGGACAGCACGGATATGAGAATATGACAGATCGCATTAGTGGTGACCTAGGAATATAGTAGCAAATCGTCCCCTCGGTATCGACGAGTATATATCCTTATTCAATGGCTTATGTTCCCATCACTTCATGAAAAGATCTATGTAAACTCGACGACAAGACAGCTAGATATTCAACCGGCAGTCATGCAAGCAGTAGTAGACGCGTCCTTATAGGCAGATAGTTAGTTACACATTCAACTGACATATTGATCATTCACTATAGTATTCGCTAGGTCTTCCTCTCTCGAACTACCCACCATCCCCTCTCCCTTACCTATCTATCTCACCTCTAACCTCTCACCCACCCCGTTTCCCTCCATCCCCATCCCTCCCTCCCCATCCCTCCCGCGCCCTCCGTCTCTGCCTCCATCCCTCCCTATCTACCTCCCTCCCACCCACCCCTTCACTCCCTCCCACCCACCCCTTCACTCTCTCCCTCCTCACTCACTGACACCCACCCACCCTTCACTCCCTCCCACCCACCCCTTCACTCTCTCCCTCCTCACTCACTGACTCCCACCCACCTTCGCGCCATTCTAATCTGTTTAAACGCGTATCTCTATGGCGTGTTTATGTCTGTACTAATACTTAATATGTTAGCATATTGCATAGTCCGAAACACGATAAGAAATTCTCGCTGTCAGCCCTATAAGTATCCATAACGGAGACCATATCGATGTTTGAACAGTAAAAGTATATCTTAAAAACATGATCACTTAATATGTGTCTCTTACTATAGTGTATGGATGTTTAGACATCATGGTGACATTTCATTAAGGCATGTGGTCATGCGCCCACGCGTCTTAAAAAATCACGATCGTTTGCTTCCAAAACACAGGTGGTCTCTCATGCAGGTCTCTGGGAATAAACGGCGTTATATATTACGTCGTGCGCCGCCGTACTGGCATAGCGTATCGAATCCCATCACTTCAGCTCGCATAGGCCGTCAATTTGTGCAGCAAAATGTGTATTCATATGCATTCATTTTGCGCATAGGCCCATTATAGTAGCGGGGCTAATGTACAAAAAATATTATTAAAACGCCAGTATGCACAAAAGCACGTCATCCTATCCTGAATGATACCGTGTGCTATTTGGCCGGAACTGGTCCATACCTGGATGTAGTGGGTGGCCAGGTAGGCCTATTGATCCAGTACCGGCCCACTGACCCAGTAACCCGCGCTATGATTTATCCAGGTATTGATGTTTTTTCGCCCATCCTAATGTCTGCTATCTTCGATTCTAAATAGCCACATACAATTCATAATTTCTGCTATATCCCGGCATCAAAAACTAGGAAAGTTTTTTAATAATATGCACTTATTTTAGGGTCAGTAAGTGACCACCCATTTTCAACCAGGCAAGAGTCTTCCAACTTGTTTCCTGTTATATAAAGCTTCCTTCCGGCTATGCGTACTTCCGGCTCCTGGATGTAGCTGTATGCCTTGGGTGGACGCTGTGTATGCAATAATCAGGACCACAATGTTTCCTACCTCCATATCAAAGGTTCACTGCCGGACGTTATCTTCTCTGATTCCAGCTTTTTATTGGAAATGGAGGGCGATTATATTATCCTCTAGTTTCGGATTTCTATTTTTCAATCCTACCTCTCTGTGTTTACTTAACTCTCCGACTGCTGGATTTCTGCAGACTACATTTTCTATAGTGTTTAAAATATAGATATGCTGAGTATTTCGAAAACAATTTGACTGAAAGTTGTTGGTGGTGAAACCACTAACAACTTTCAGTAAAGTTGTTTTCAATATATTCAGCACGTCCAGAGTAATTGCCCATTGAAATTATTGTCTGATGGCTTGCAGCTGCGAGATAGTTAAAGGCCATATGACAGCGCAATCTTAAGAGCCACATATAAATAGTGCGAGTACGAGCTTAGAAATAAATAGGGAAATGCAAATTTGAAAATACGCAAACCGGGAATTCTGATTTCCATTTTATCAATTCCGGCAATCGGGCAATCGATAAGACACATGTATCTACGTCACTCGAGTTATGGCTAAAATAGCCCTGCATATGAATCAATAGTAAACACGGCAGATATCGAAAGCAGGGTCGCCGAAAATGAATATTTGTTTTTTCCTGCTGAATACACTTGTACATGTCTATGTTTTGCTAAACAGACCGATATGCTCCAAATTCGTTATCAAAGAGGTTGTGTACAATCCCGCAAATTTCACTCATTTTCAATAAAACTATGGTGGAAGGGAGATAAATGTTGTCTGATAAGAACCGTCTGAGCAAATAAATTAGCTTGATTACGTCCCATACAGATGATAGATTTTGACTTGGAAATCGTACATCGCAATATAGTCCAGTAGAATTAGCCAATATTTTGCTTTAAACCTGGAAAGAAATTCCATTGAAATTATTCTTTCAAAATCAGATTCGTCAACTCTATATGGATCTGAAATCAAGTTCAGATTTGCATATCTTTCTCATGAAATTAACCCTGTGTAGAGAAGTGGTAATTGCTGTTATCTCATATGCAAAGTATGGTGTAATATCCTCATCTTCTCTTTGTACTAATGCAGTACAGCGCAGGGATCGCTATTTTCTAGTTTTATTCCCGGCTTCAAGTCATTCAACGAATGCACCATCTGACTTCTCTTGTCGGTTGCATCGCTCACAGGTTGATTGTCCATTATACATCATTGTAGCGCAATACAAAGTTCTAAATTTCATCACAGTTGATGCCATCACCATCACTTGCTGTCAGTCCACTAGCCAGAGACCAACCCAGCAAATAATGCTATGTTGGCCCAACGCTGGGCCAGCATACGTTTATTCATTGGCCCAACATAGTTTTGCTCGTTGGGATAACCTTGGCCCAACGTAGATTTTCATATGTAGAAACACAGTTGGGCCAACGTAACTAATCTACTATCAGCTAGTCAGCGTAAATAAAACAGGTCCAACGAAACTAATTTTCTAAAAGTCATCCACACGTAAGGCCAATGTTGGGCCAATGAAACCACATGCTGGAGCAACGTAAGGCCAACGAGCAAAACTACGTTGGGCCAATGAATAAAACTTACGTTGAGGCAACGAAACAATGTTTGCTGGGAGAAGTTTTGTGTACTTGGACCAATTCCCAAATTTTTCTTGTGTTTCTGCAATCATGTCACTCCTCGCCATCCCAAGTTCCACATGCTGATAACTTGTAGTGTGCTGCTTGTTCGTTAGTGACGGCATCGCAGCAACAGCGTTCAGTCAAATTAGTTTCAAGGTTTTCACAGAATATTTATTAAATAGTAAATCTATCAAAGATATACAATTTGTTCATTTTGTAAATATGGGATTGTCTTGTGGGAAGTCATGACCCCACGGGATGTCTTATAATTCACGTAAGACCCAAAAAGAAACTATGTTTTGAAAATACCAGGTGAGCTAAAAGTCTAGGTGAGATAAAGATGGATGCCGTAGCATTGCATCAGTAATATTTATAACATACAATTCGAGTTGGAAAGTTATGTTAAGTGTACCGTGGCTGAGTCGACGACCTGTTATTTATAAATATGTGTCAATCATTGGGACGGTGGAAAGTCGAGCCAGCCAGGTCAGCCCTTTGTATGTAATAGAAGTGCACTAATGCTAAATGAATAGGATGCTGGCTATAGCATGGAATAACCAGCAGATGAGATTAATATGATAATGTTAGAAATGGACGAATTAATTGGAAAAGATTCTATTGTACTGGGTTGATGTGTATTTGAGAATGGTTTAGATGAAAGTCGTTGCTGCTTAGCCGGCATTCACTTTTATGATATTCAGCAGTCGTTAGTAATTGTAGTTTTGGAAATAATTAATGGTTAGTGGCAAGCGTTGGGATCATGAATTATGAGAATAAATTGAACGCTAGTATTTAACCGTGGGCTAGAACAACACCATCTGGTAATGAATCATCCAGCACGTGTGCCTATCACCCTAGGATTCTCGAGACTTCTCCATTAGTACGTAATGGACAGGACATGGACAATGTAGCATCCTTTAGGAATTCATAACAGAATCGAAATTTATTGATAAACTATATGCCACTCATTTTATGGTATGCAACAACAACGCATTCCGTAATGTTGTTAGTTAGCTGACAGATCATATCAAACCACAACCGGTCCCCACTGCTTTGTCTATATGAGGCACAATCTTCATGGAAGAATTGGGCAGAGTACGATTGGTCGGAATGACGTCATAACCAATCAGGATCAATCAGACTCTGCAATAAAGAATTATAAAGAATGGATTCGTGCGCCAGGCAAATGAGGGAGGAATCACTGATTGGTTGAAAGGACCAATCAGTTATCAGGTCAGAACTTCTAGGAAGGGATAAGCAGAAGTTGATTGGTGACTTTATTGTTCGGCCAATCAAAGTGTGCTTATCGGGTGCCTAGAAGAGTTGTAGGAATAGATTCTGAGAGAAGTTGTACATTTCTGGGAAAATGAATAGAAGATGAGAGAGTCCAGAATAGGACTATAAAACAAGGTACCTCTCTCAGAATAATTCAATCAACCACCATCTCTGATTCACTAAGCATCTCACTTGCTTAGTTCTGAAGCTGTGGCTTTTACGCCTAGCGTAGCTTGATAAGTTAGAATAGGACTAGGACTTAGAATAATTTATCTGATAGTTTTGTACAACGAATTGTACTAAGTGTTTCTTTGTGAGCGATCTTGCTCTAGCATTCAAACATCTTTTATTGTAAATAAAGTTTTCATCTTACGTATATGTAAGACAGTCGTTTGTCCATTTGATTGGGAATCTAGCTGAGCTGGGAGAAACACCCAGTCCTTACCAGGATCTTAGTAAGCCAGATTAGGCCCGGCAGTCAGAAATTAAATATCGTCTAATTCACCATCTAAGTTTCCGATCCGATTCTTGAAGAGGCCACGCCCCCAAATCTTCGATTTGAAGGACTAATCCAGCTTCATGACTGGACACCAGTCTGTATGTAACGCAATTGATTATAGCATCATATCCTTGATCGGCAGATCAGATTCATCCATTGTCACATGGTTTAACTACACTGCCATATGTTTTTTACCGAACGAATAATGAAAGATGTCTCTGATCATGATAACCAATGGCTGTATTCGAGACTTTTCCGTAGAGTAAATTTACTTGCACAGTGGTCACAATGTGCTCTACGCAAACGTAGTGAATGGTGAATAATAGTAGAATTCAGCTTCCCAAGTCCAGCGTTTTCATATTTTTTATCATGTGACCTACTTCACGAAACATGCCACATGTGTTGGCTCCTGTTTCAGAACACCCACACAGACAGACAAGTGGAGCTAACAGCAAAATGAAATAGAGGTTTACAACGAAGAAACAAAACTCCACTGTCTATCGGTCATCCTCCCCCCCACCCCACCCACCCTCTCTATGGCGGACAGAAAATCTCGTCACAACTCTCTCATCTTTTGCTGTGGACATTATTGAGATGCTGGATGAGAGTGCGTAGGGCCACACTACTTTCTACGGCGTCATAGGTGTCCTCAACAAACACAAAGATGAAGATGGCGAGCCCACTAACAATGGCACACCATTCCTAACAAGGCGCCAGTCAAGCCACTGCAGGTGGAGATCCACTTTCTGGAAGAAACTGTCATCGTGAAAAAGCCGGTCAGATTTCAGACATTCCCGTTTGGAGGAAGAAAGCTTCTCCTGAATTCTTAACATACACTACAAGCACACCTAGGCTCTGGCCAACTACAGTGGGAATTGAACTGGCTACCCTCTTGAAGGTGAATCATCGACTCTTTTTGGTGACGATCCATGTGATCCTGTTGATAACATTTTGTTCACTCCTGAGGACGATTTGTCCGCTCCTATTGATGACTAGTCATCTGCTCATCGTGATGGCAACGATTAATACGGTGTGGATGAGATTGCTGATCCCATGCCATCGATCCTCATTGCGATAAGCAGGGAAAATGGCAAGGTGACGATAGCTAAGAACGACGTCATGGCAACATGGACAGCAACCAAATTGTTCCTCCTGACCGACCAAGCAGCAACGCCGCATCCCATGAAGATGAACTCAGAGGTGCTGGCTTATTTGATTAAAATTCCTCCCGTAACTTCGCCACGCTGTATACCATTTTAAGGATGACGCAATCTACCTCCTGGACCCGTGCGTCTATGGTGTCAGCACCTGAAGGATGCATTGTACAAGCGTGATCCAGATATGCTTTAGATCTATGATGATCTGGATGCATATTATGATGGTCACATTCAGGAGAATGATAACAAGGGCGCCGCTGAACACATGAGCTTCTTCAAACAATATCTGAGTAAGTATAAGCGCTGTTGAAGATCATTTCCACGTGTCAGAGATGTGACTGGCTGGCTTACCTTGCATCATTGGACAACCAGATCAAGCATTTCTTTACAACTGACCTCAACTATGCTCGGTTTATGCCTGTCCAACTGGCGCAAATGAATCAGCTCGAGATGGGCGAGCTAGTGGCGTGGGGCTCTCAAAGGTGGTGCCTTTGTCATGACCAAGTAAAACATCCCCTTCACATCTTTATTCAGAGATCAGAATCTTGGACAGAAAATCAGGGCCCTCAATGGGTGTGGCGGCTTTGTTGGACTCACTCAAGATGAAGCTCCAGTCGACCAATTGGTGCACACCACACCCCTTCTTCCCAGAATCGTCAAGAACTTTTTGAGCAATTTTCCATCTTCATCCACCTTCCCCATTACCATGCACTACCAGCTTCCCGGTGGTGTTTATGTGAGATCGAGCCAGAATGCTGTGAATCTTCAGGAAGGCCTGAAGCGGCCCTGCCTGTGAAGGAAATCCCTTCATGAAAAACAGTGTGTCCCTTCAGTGCCAAGAGATGGGGCAGACAGCCTCGGAGGCCTTCATAACTCACCGACTTATGGCCAGCACCACTCAATCCATCTGGGATCCCATGAAGAGGCTAAAACTAAAGGCCTTCGCGAACTGGACACAGAAGGCAAAGGTCAAGTTTGGTAACAAGTTCTTCAAGTTTCGCGAGTACTGCCAGTTCTTGGGACAATGCTTCAAGAATCACGCCCTGAACTCGTCCTCAAGCTGACAGACATTTTCAGCAACTATGAGTTATCTGCCGTCCCTGGGTACATAATGGCCGCCGATGGATTTCTCCTCCTTCCTATTGATAAAGCAAGTCCCATCCAAACCGTAGAAGTGGCAAAGTCACGACTACCACTGATCAGACTCCTCCTGTTGCCAGTGCTCCGCTGTCTTCTGCACTTCGTGATCCAGATGCTGCCCCTGTTTGAGCTCCACCGCGTGCACTGATAATCGATGACATGGCCGTTCTCCAAGGTATGAAGAAGACGCCCAACCTATCTACCATCCTTTATCTCAGGACAGCATTCATTGCAAGAGTTGGGCGGATGTTGAATGGGTACATGGAGGCAAGAATGACCTTTTATCGATATGCGGAAGGGTGTCTTAAGGAAAATACGAAGGGCCAGAGGTCGTCGCCGTCTGCTGCTGCTGCAAGTGCTGATACGCACAATAGGATGTTGATCAACACCATCTCTTTGAAACAACTGCTATCATGCACGTCCATGAAGCAGAGTCTTTGTTTGAGGGTGGAGATGTGAAGTTCATAGTGGTGTACACACAGTTGCAAAGAACATCAACCCATGGAGGCCAATTGAGGCACACTCACACGAGGAGCATGATACGATCATCTATCTACACGTCCACAGAATTCAAGAGGGCAGTTTTCGCGAGGTGAACGTCTGGTCTCCTGACACTGACGTCCTCGTCCCGCTCATGGATCTGGTACCGCATGGTTATCTTGGAGCACTGACCCAACTGAACCTCTTTATCGGAGAAGGGGCAAAGTACCTGGAGATAGATGTGTGCAAGTGGATGCAGGCAGTTGGGACGAAGAAGTGTAGAGCTCTATTGGGCTTCAGTTCACGGGGGCTGACTGGGGAGGTAACTTTGTCAGAGTCTTCAAAAAGAGGTGGTTGCCTGCCTTCCTCTCCCTAGATGAAAATGGTCCCATCATTGAGACTGTCAGCTACCATGGAGAAGGTGCCATCCCCATGCCAACCACAGATGAGAGCGAATCAATGCCAGTCGTGCCAGCCAATCTTCAATACCTGGAAACAATCGTGCGCAAAGTGTGCACTCCGAAAAGTTCAACCCAAATCCTAGCTGACCTTCGCTGAAACTTTTCATAGCTAATAAGCCTGAGAGTGAGATGCCCTCCGAGCACACACCCCCACCCTCAATACCCGTGGCACATTTATCCCTTGTACTATCTGGCCAGGCGGGATAAGGGTTACACTTCTCCTCATCCCTCGCTCCTGCGTCTAGATGGAAATGCCTGGTCAGGGAAAGGGATGCATGTCAGATGCCTTGAACCCCAGCACCCGTGGTGTGATTGAATTGGTCAAGTACAGGTGTAAGAGCGTATTCAAAAGGAACTGTTCCTGCAAGAAAAACGGTCTTGCTTGCACGCCTGTTTTCAAATGCTATGCAGATCGTAAAACCTATGCAACTGGGGATAATACACGGATCAGAATTATCTTGGCCATAACTGTGAGAGTGTGACCCTGATGAAGAAACTCTTCAAAATCATCACTAATTAATTCAGCACATTGGAAAAGCATACATTTGACAGTATTTGACAGTAAAACCAACGAAATCTTGATATTGCAGTAAATATTGGAATTTTAAGATCATTTGACTGCGTTGCTGACCTCTAGAGAATAACCTTGACGTCCAACTATTTAAAAAAATCACCAATCGACTTAGCGGCCCACGAAAATCCAACAATTGACACCAAAATCGTCGAAATTGAACCATGGGATTCCTTTTTGGGGTGGCAGCCATCTTGGATTTGACCCAAACCGAGGCTTAATGTGGTCGACAAATTTTAACCCTATGATTTTCTCATTATTCCAACCCTAAGGATGCGTTGTCCACCATAACTCAATTTGAGCAAACAAATCTCGTAAAATTACATTGATTTCAGCCTCCACTATATGCAACAGAATGTGTATGAGTGTTACGTTACCAAACATATCCTACACAATTCAGAGATTTTCATGGCGGACTTTTACCACTTTCGTGAATGTCCTACGTCATTCCGATTGTGACGCCATCCAACAAGTCACGTATTTCATCATGACGTCAGATACTTGAATAACATTAGATCTCTCCTTTACAGAACATTAAGCTGAGTATTTCCATCTCGCAGAATCTGGAATTCACTCTCTGTCTAAGGGGAGGTAATCGCACACACGCACTCATCTTCCACCATCACCAGTTGTCTGTGGCCTATGTAAAGCCAGAGAGGTAGGCTGGAAAGTCATGCATCTTAATGCGATCCGATTTGTTATTCAAGTCTCTGGCGTTATAGGCCTAATTAAATACGGATGTCATGTTAGCTGACGCTGCAATGAAAATGGCACAGTTCCAGCGCGAATTTACTTTAGTCCGTCACGAAAGAGTACAAATCATGTCTTTGATGAATTTTAAAATTAATAAACAATATGTTGACTATTTTGAATATAATTAGACTGGGAGCTGCCGCAACCACCTTGAAATTTAGCTTCTGGGAATACTTTCAATTTAATAAACAATATGTTGACTATTTTGAATCTAATATTACTGGGAGCTGCCGCAACCACCTTGAAATTTAACTTCTTGGATAACAGGTTTTAATGTTTCAGAGTCATTCCATCCCGCGTCAAAAGTGTCCGGAGATTATGCGCATAGGTGCTCCTCCGAATGTAGGTACTTTTTAATGAGATGGAGCTCACCAGATAGATGTCAGCAATAGCTTTTCTGGACTATGATGATGTTGCCCTTAGAATGCTGGTCAGCAATTTGGCTAATACTGTTGAGCAAACGTAACAAATCAACCCCAAATTGGGCATGGCTCAATGTTTTGAAACGCTTCAGATTAAAATTTAAATGTTTCTGTTTCAGTAACTATTTCTGTTGATGCTCCCAAAATGCAGGTGTGCTGTCCCTCATAATGCTGATTTTTACAACTAACATCAAGAAATACATATTCGTTTGCAAAGATCATGTCTGTTGTCTCATCCCGTAGTCCATTGAAGGCCAATTTATGCAAAGGTTTGTTGCAGAAAGAGAGTGAGAGAGGCACAGGCCAGGGAAAATCATTCTCTACACGCAACTGCAAGACATTTAATAACAACCTTCTCCATGCGATTGAGAATTCCGTGGTCGGGGCCCATGTAGGCGACATGTGTGTATCAATACCGACATGTGCAGAAGATGTGGCAATTATGGCAAAACATCATCATACAGATTTTCAACTTGCTCTGACAGCTACACATAACTTTGCTGATTCGAGACGGTATACAGCAGGAATGAAGACACCAATGCCATCATATATCCGGCTAATAGTACATTCACAGAGACACCTGGCGTCTGCTATAAGACTGAGGAATTGACCCTATCAGAAAATACCTTGGATTCCTGATGAGCGCTTCTGGTAAACATAATCAACGTAAAGTTGAGAACAACATTGCCTCGGCCCGGAGAGCTAGATATAGTCTCTTTGGAGCTGGCTTTCATGAAAAAATAGACTGAACCCGGTTGTAAATCGAAAGATATATTCTATATGCGTCCTTCCACACCCTCTAATGGATCAGGACTATGGAAGCTAACCGATAAAGAAACGGAACCTGTGGAACTGTTTGCAAGATCCCTTTTGCGCCAGCTACAGAGCCTTTCTCCGAGTACCGGTACAGCTAATCCAGCAGTGTATGGCTTGCTCAGTACTCTACCAGTAGCGACCAAGATTCACAGAAAGGCGTTCATCTTACGAACAAACTTAGTCGCTGGCCAATCACGTCGCAAATATAAACCATTGTGTTAAGACAATTGAAATCCATGTCCAGCAATACATGCCCCTCATATGTTCAGAGGCTACTCCTGCAATACCAGCTACCTTCAGCCACAGCTTATTGGTGAAAGTACCTACAAAAGCAACATGGTTCCAGAGAGCGGATCTACATTCAGTTATACGAATTTCAAAATATTTAATAGGCATCATGTTGCGACCTTGGAAATCAGCAGTGTATTTTGAAATCATTTTGACCGAAACTCGTTGCTTCCACCAGAAACAGTGACTTTCAAATATAATGTTTTTAAATGAATCAAAGGTGAATTAACAGTAGCGACTTAATCGCTCTACTTCGGCGCCCATAGAGAATACCATTCATACAGCTTGCGAAACTATATTCACGTTTGCTTTTGCTATATTCGAGGACTCGGTATACCTGCTCACACAGTTGACGCATAACACGGCGTAGCGCAAAACACCGGCCAGGTCACTAAGTAGTTCCAAGTTAAACGCTCCTAGATTTAGTAAATGCTTTTTCTCAAAATAATCCCGATTCATTTCCATTTTTTTACCTGTGGTAGTTTATTTAACACTGTATGAAATTATCAATAAACATCATTTGTTATTTCCGTTTTCTCTTCCTTTAATTAACTGTTACGTCCCAGATAAGGCAGTATACTGGGCCGATGCTGGGCCGATACCGTGCCGATACTTTCAGCATCGGCCCGGTATCGGCCCAGCATCGGCCCAGTAAGCTGCGTTATCAGGGGCATTGTGTGTTTTGACAATATATTCGCTAATTTCACTTGTACTGTATCCACGGACAATTACCCTCAGAAGGAGATGCCTAATGAAGTGGGGAACATGCCTGTAAGAGAAGAGAGCAAAATGAACCGACAAACAATAAAATGGTTAATCTTTCTTTTACAAGTAGGGTATAGCTCTTAACAGTAGTCTGTATTATTGTCAGGTAAATTCAAAATGAAGCCAACATTTAGCATGATAATTATGCCGCGGGTACGTCACCATCGCTCAAGAGCCAATTATAGACGACTAGTAACATATAAATGAAAACGTACTATAGATAAATGACGTAGTGCAATATTACGTTGAGGCCAATTGCAGAGGTTAATACCGCATTCCAAACAAGACACTACTCGTTGATCAAATATACAAATGACCATTCTTTTTAATTACCATCCAATGGTTATGTAAATTTCCAATACAAATAGCCCCATCCCACACCAGCCCCTCCCTTGTCCGTTTTGACTGAAGTGGTGGACATTTTGCATTTTTAGCTTGTCTATACACATAGCCTATCCGAGTAGTAGGGCCTACAATGGAAAATGCCTGACCATTTTAAAGATCCGGAACGGATCTCTAAAGGTTGTTGTTGTTGTTGTTGCTGCTGCTGCTGCTGCTGCTGCTGCTGCTGCTGCTGCTGCTGCTGCTGCTGCTGGTTTTCGTATATGGCGCCCCAGGGCTAATTATCGACATCATTACGGATCCTAGATTCATCACACTGGTGGGTTTGATAAGGGCACCCACCCCGTCCCTCCCTTTAAGTTTTTAAATTGTTACAATAAAACTTGAGAGCGATGTTCTATTGATAACTTTGTCATCGTCATGGATCCCGATTTTCGATTCACTTCCCTGCTGGGTTTTTGTAGGTCGCATCACCCTTAAATTCTAAAATCGCAATTCCTCCGTTATTAATGCAGGGATCTCAATAAAACTTCAGAGGGATATTCTATGGGTCACGACACCCACCCGTAGATCTTAAAGTCACTATTCCTCCATTACTGATGAACAGATCTCGATAAAACTTGAAAAGGATACTCTGTGGATAACTCTTCACATCACCTCGGATCCGGATTATCTTGATAAACATCTTTAATGGAACGTATACTGTAATCTTTTTGATCTCCTAAAATATACCAAAGTATTATTATTATTATTATTATTATTATTATTATTATTATTATTATTATTATCTGAGGGAGGGAAGACTTCTACATGGCTATTGTACTTTTCGTCTACCCTGTATTGTGTAATGGGGAAGTAACTTATTCCTGGCATTGTCACAGTTTAGGTCATTCTAAATAAGGGGAGATAACTTACTGCAGCCATCGTACTAATTTGTATTCCTACTAATATGTCGTAAAAGTAGACCACTCTTGCGGGCCATGCTATCCTATATGCAGCTCACTGTTCTAATAAGACGGTGGCGTGTTATTTCACTTGACGTTTCTTAGTAGCACCATCATGCACAGACAAGATTGCATGATGTCAGCTCTTTTTGAAGGCTGTGTTAATATACTGATACACATATCTGTCTTTTTAACACTCATATCAGCCAAAAACGGCTTGTGCAGTGATCCTGAGAAATGTCCATTTGCAGATCAAGAGAAGGCTATTTTTGACAATTTAACACTGGAATGACTGGCTCGATAACCGAGCCAGTCGTTCCAGTGGTAAATTGTCAAAAATAATCTCTTTGTCTGCAAATGGACATTTTATATGGGAAAATTGAAACAGAATTTGGGAAATTTGAGCGTTAAAGGGTTAATTAAAGTGGAGCTGGTGTCGATGGCTTACTTTTAATGAAAGGCTACGATCAGTACAGGTTATCAGAGGCAATCGTGTTTTATCGGATTGGTCTGATCTCTAACGTCTGTTGTGTGTCAGGTCACAAGTGAAACTGACATCATTCATCTCCAGCATGACAATAGTAGGGGAGCCAAAGTTGAAAAAATCACTTCACCTATCGGAAAGTAATAGTTTACATCTGTGTTTTTGCCTTTTCCTCTTAGCATAAGTTTGTTGGAAAATGCCTGTTAGGAAGAATATCCGCCTTGCAAATTCGAGATTTTGCCAATTAACTACTTTATTGACAACCGCATTTTCGCATTGTGACAGAATATGTATTTTAGTGGAATAAAGTAAGAATTTCAAAAGCAGCTCCGATTTTGGTCATGAAACGTATGGAGGGGCATACATTACATAAGTACAAGCACTTTCAAGACAATTGGCGATTTTATTCTTACGAAATTGGAATTTATTTCAAATAAATTGTGAAATTTTGTCGTTTTTGGCTATAAGCAGAATTATTAAATAATGAACCATTGGCACTCACAAGGAAAACACTTTCCAAAAAAACAACGCACATGTTTTCCCTTCGTTTTGAGATATAATATACCTATATATGACTCAGGGCAGTAGCGGATTATAATAGGGGCAGCTGGGGGCATTTAGCCCTGGCCCCAGATCTTGACCAGCCCCCAATTTTTCTATCACACATTTTTTGAGTGAATAATGTGTTTTATGCAGTTTCTCTTTTTGCAAACAAAACAGCTTTTTTCGTTTGTAAAGAGAAAAACTGCATAACAGGATATGGTACAAACTTGGCGATTTATTATGTTCTGCCACATAAAATAACTATAGTCATGATTACTGTTATTTTTATTGTGTATTGTTTCAGTATTATTCTTATTAAAGAGTGTGGGTTTTTTTGTTTTGAGACTGTTTTAGATGTTTTAGGAGTTAGATGGTTCATGATTGTATTACAGCTTAATATTATTTTTTATCTTCTAGATGCTCTCAGATGGCACCACCTGCGCTTCAAGAGGTAAATATGGCCCTTCAGTTGGCTGTTAAATTATTCTATGTTTAGCTATTTAGTTTCATTTTTTTGGTTCATTCAGTTTTTTATCCAGTCCTGTTTTCCCAACTGAATGGCTAAAGAAATTGAGTGAATAAAAGAATCAAATTAAATGGCTAAAAGAATAATTTAACAGCCAACTGATGGTCCATCTTTACCTCTGGGAGCATTTAGAGTTTAAAATTTTGTTCGGGGGAGGACCCCCGGACCATCCATTTTGGTTTGCCTTTCGCTTCCACCAAACTCCACAAATATTCTTTGTACCCGGCCC
This sequence comes from Chaetoderma sp. LZ-2023a, assembly GCA_034401795.1. Taxonomy (NCBI): domain Eukaryota; kingdom Metazoa; phylum Mollusca; class Caudofoveata; order Chaetodermatida; family Chaetodermatidae; genus Chaetoderma; species Chaetoderma sp. LZ-2023a. The sequence continues at coordinate 95,336,763 of CM067367.1, forward strand.
TGGTAAGGCTTAATCCGGTACTGACTCAGGGATGAAAAGCTTTCAGACATTGGGTTCCCCTGCGCCTTAGTATCGGTAAATTACCGTTAAAATCACTGTGTTCACAAAAGTCAGGAATCAGACAGATTCAAGGAAATTGTATTATTCTAGGTCAGGTATGCAAATAGACTTAAAACAGACCATTTCACAAGTTTCAAACTAGTATTTTGTATATTGCAAACACATCTTAAATTTTAGATTATCACGCTTTACCATTAAAACGCTAAATTGTCATTGTCCATATCTGCACACATAGCTGTTAAGAATTAATTAAAGTACTCATCCAGAAAAATAGACATAGATGCAGACAGGCCTGACAGAGAAACAATGTAGTCTTAGTTTATGTGGAGGACAAAGGAATTGCAGTATTATGAAAACAGATCATCTTATATGTACAGTGAAACCTCTTTAGCGACCACTTCATGGGCCATTAAAAGTGGTTGCGGAAGGCATCTTCACTTAATATGGCTATTAACGCAGTTAATAACTTTTGTAACCACAGGCTCGTTATTCTTAAAGATGGGTTGTCTTACGACCATCCGTCTTTAAGAACCACAATCTTGTGGTCCCAAAAGTAGGTGGTCGCTATAGACAGGTTTGACTGTGTGTATATTGTGAGTGTGTATTATCTGTGTGTGCGTGTGTGCATGCATTTCTGCATTCCAGTCACATAGGCCATATTTGAAAGACTTAATCCTGTCCACATAAATTCCCCTTCGACCCGCAGCAACAGGTTACAACACAGATTTCACCAGCTCTTGTCACAAGGACAGGCCTTTGTGCAAAGTGGGTTGCCTTTAATATTTCTTGCAGCTACAATATGACTTTGGTAACTGTTTTATGTCTGGTTTTGGAGGCTTTGTCATTTTAATTGTTGTAAGAACTGCATCTGATACAGACCTTCCAAATCCATCTATTAGATCAGGTAGGCCGAACATATAATTATGAGCACTTTTGTACATAGCAATTTGATAGAGAGCCCGATAGCAGTGTTGCAAAAAATCATCTGTTGGAGGAAGCGTCTGTAAATCACTTCTGAATGAGGCAAACACGTGTTCTCTCTAAATGTCCAATGATGAGAAGGTGGGTTTGTTATATAAGGATGCTACGATCAGTCTAACATCTCCAATCACGTCCTCACATTTATTTGTACTATTTTCGCCATAGCATGCAAATGCTTGTAGGTTTTTTCCTTTATCAAGGAAATGGCAACTTTTAATGTCTTCTTATTTCCTTTGGAAAATATGTAGCTGACGGTGTCACAACCTGTGATGACATAGGTGGCGAGTAACATGGAGGAGACGTATTTGGCTGTGTGATTCAGCATAGTTGACAGACGAACTATCAAATCGTGAATAGGAAGAAATTTCCCCATGCGTAGCATTTACATTTCTTTTGAAATGGTCGCGGTACTATGGCCATCATTATCACGTCAGTGTCATCTGAGTAAATTACCACACGATGATAGCTCAGTTTGTTCACTGAATAGTTGGCGTGCACCATGAGGCGCGTATCAGTCTCTTCATAGTCCAAGCAGGATAATTAATCAATGTCAACAATACCATTTATGGTTACTGATACAGCTTTACACGAGTTCTTATATGTTCAACCTAAAACTAGTGTAATAGCATTCAGCTTTTGTCTCGACTCTGGCTTCATCCATTCTTCTGAGAGGTAGTCCAATATATATGCCTTCGTTTTCTCATTTCCCATCAGCTTGGCCCATGCAGGAAGTATTCTGCGGTTTCAACTTTAGTCCTGTTCTGTCGTTCTTCTTGTTTCAAACTACTTGTTGGCCCTAAGTCATATCTATCTCCAATAAAATGTATTAAAGTCACAACCATCAGGCTTCATAGCGATTATCTTGTTGAGATACGTATTTTGAAATCTTAGAATGTTCTAGTGCCAAGGGTTTGGAATTTATGTAGGAAACATATCGCATCTACAAGAAATGTGGTTGGCATATCACAAACCGGCAGGTAAGAATGTGCATCCAGTGTTGCATATGTTTTCATTTCATTATAATAATCTGATTTACAACCTTTTCTCATTTTATGTGTGTCATGTTGCACATCAGGTTCAAACATAGAAGATGGGTATTTTGTCCATTCATAGTAGAATGCTTCATTTCCTACTTCTTTGCTGTTTTAATTGGATAAAACACACAAGGACCGGGTCACTGTTGTTTCCTCTTAATATAGTTTCTTTATCTGTGTGACTTTCCTTTTTGTCTTTGTTGCTGCAAATCGTGTTATAATGGATGGTAGAATCTTATCCACTTTTGCTGATTTAACCACCTCTTTCCCTTTTGTAATCGCAAGAGGCAAACTTGTGTTTCTGGGTGTCTGTCCGGTAGCAATATTTATTAAAGAATCATCTTTGTTAACACCTGAAAAGGGATTTATCATCTCAAATCTTGCCACATTCATAAGCCTTGTGACCATCTCCTTTCCTTAAATGGCCTTCCTGTTTGTAGCTAGCTGTAAATCTTCTTCATTGTTTAGGTGGGTCATTATCTTAACATTTCCACCAACCTTAGTCATGAAAGGTACTGCTTTAACATACTTGTCTCGTGCGGATTCATAAAGACTGACTCCCTTGAACACAGATGTTTTCCCCTCCTTGCTAAATGTCTGCCCACGTCATAAGTCTGTCCACACGCCATTGAATGAAGCTGTTGTCTGTCTTACTGTGACGTTTCCACAACAAAATTGATTGTACACGTTCGGGTGTGTATTTGCCAGGTGATTCATTTTTTTTCCTGAAGGTACCATGGAAGGCATACCAAGTGATTATGATGCTTCATGGACACCAATAATGGTAACATTTTCTCAGCCTGACCAGATCGTTCTGATTCAATGTAGCCTAGAACAATGGTTACCACATCGATATATGCATCCCAGTATTTGGATGATGTATGTAGTGTCGAGGTGAACTCATTCCAATTTTCTTGCAGCTTGATATCCTCCATAAATCTTAGCAGATCATCCAATTTTTCTTCACCTGGATCTTTTGCAAACTCTGCCAATGGTGAAGGTAGACAACTTGGTATTTCGATATCACCTTTCTCCACCATCCACTGTTGAAATGCGTCCCATTTCAATGAAAACAGTGTTTCCGCTGCAAAAGAATGACACCGAACCATCTTATAATAATCTTTACCAGCCTTACTTTATTTACTGTTCCTTTCTTGCATAGCTCAGCCTTCTCCATTACATCTACGATTCCGCTACCAGCCATCATTTTACCGAGGGCACCCATGTAGTTCATTAGAATATGGAATCCACCTAACCGCTTTACAATAGGACCATGTCTATCTGGGAATTTTGCTGCCAGACCTTTGACAATGTCATATATCGCTTGATCTGCTGTAACAACAACATCTTCTCAGTTCGGCGCTTCTGCTACCTTGAAGAAATAATTCAGTGGTGCTTGAACAACCTCTGATATGGTTGGAGATTCTGGGAATAGTGGTCCATATCCTATCGTTGTTGGCTCTTTTACATTGTACTTCTTTTTCTGAAAGGTTGTCCATGCTGGACTTATGTTCAAGTCATCGGTTAGCATACGGTTTGTTGGTATCATTCGAGACAGCATCCACACTATGTTTATGTCATTCAGCTTATATTAATTTTCTTCTGTGTCAGGTAACTTTGTATCAGTCAAACGCCGTGTTTGTCTTCTGTCTTTCAGACTTAAATGGGCCACATCTACAGTGAATGGATTTGGAGCCTTATTGTTGTTTTCCTACATTTTTCGAAACTTTGTGGCAAAGAGATCTTTTTCTGTTTTGCATTTGTGTCTTGGTTATAGTGGTATAGAATGCGTGTAGTAGCATGCAGGGTTGTTCCGTCTTTAGTATTTTCATGAAAGTCTAAATTGTCAAAAGCAAGTTGTGTAAACAAACCTGGCAGCATATTTCCTGGTATGAACACCCCATTCACTTCAGTATTATCATTTACCTGTTCTGCTACATGAGTTTTATACCGTTGCGCATCTGCATAACTTATACTGTTGCCAAACCTTTTAAGAAGTGTAATTAGCTCTTTGCTCTGACTTTGTTTGAAAATATACAATCCTACACCCACATGTTCTGGAAGCGGCATTGAAACACCGGTTGTCCCATACATAATGTCTTGGCTTAAATTAAGAACACGCTCATGCAGATCGCGATTCAAAACGACACCCCCACAATTGTTCATTTCAAAGGCAGAATTGGTAATTGACCATGCCACATGATTATACAGTTCATTTGTTACCAATTAAGTTGCTTGCACAGTGATATGATATATTAATGTCAGCAATGTTCTCAGCATATGCTTTTCTTGTGAGAGTGGCAGAATGTTCTTTGATAGATGACTGGATTGTTTTGCTGCATGGAATGATTCTCTGTTGAGACTTTGTTTGTCACAAGGCAGGGGTCCCAGTACGGTAGATAGGCTCGAAGGGGAGCCTAAAATTCATACAATTAAATGCAGCTTATTACTATGCTTGTTCCCAAAGTGGCGGCGAGGGTAGTGTAATTGGTCAAGAAAGGTCAAAGCCATTTGGGGGTCATATGAGCAACGTCATTTTGGTCAGCGGGGGCTAACTGTTGGTTTAACGTTTACACAGTCAACCCATCTTAAATAGCATTAAATAGCATTAACGGTGACCAATAAAGCGTTTGGACATTTAATATGTTATCCACTATAGTGGGTTTGATTAACTGACGTTGTAACGTTATTGGTAATTTTGAAATTAGCCGCCTTATAACCTTATAACATGTCTTAGAGAACCACCAGAATGTGGTCCCACGACTAGGTAACCACTATAGACCATCTGCACAAGATCATTGACTACAAACGTACTTCTGTTTACTGTACAAATGGTATAATGACGTAAATTTGCTAAAAAATATAATTCGAGAAAGTCACGAGGTGACAGCTCCGTTGACGTCCCAATTTTAAGATGGGGGTAGGGGTAATTGGGACTCTATATCTCTGCAATGCTTCGGCCAATTTCATTAAGCAATATCTTAAAGGTTAGGGCATATATTTAGTATTATTTTGACAAATTATTATACAGACTAATTGAAACGAATATTTTGGGCATATTTTTTAATTAACCATGCTTACAACAAAAAACCCAAGAAAAAAATCAAACTTTCAAGAGTGAAAATAAATCTTTCTAAGAAATAATGAACGTATCACTTCAAAGATTTCTTAAAACATGTTGTGTCATGTAATCTTCAACATTAAATGCTGATATGCTATATTTATTAGCGTTGACATTAAAATTTTAAACCATGGGTTCCCCAACGGCAATCTCAAACAGAAATGTGGGCGTGACCCGTAATATAGCAATATCTCATTTTTGCAATCCAGATATTCTTGTTGACAGGTATTTTCATGAAAGGAACATACATGAGATTCACAAAATGAATAGCTATCAACTATTACTTTCCGATAGGCAAACTCCTTAAATAATGGCTTTTAGCAGGTTGGCTCCCCTACTATAAGCGCATTGTAAGTGTTGACTGAATGAACTATACGCTCGTTCTTGGAACCATTGACCCTCCTGGTTACGGCCTATTTCCAAAGTATGTGCTCGGGATTTGTTCACGAATCAAGATAATGACAACGACGACGGCAGCAACGACGACGACGACCACGACGACGACCACGACGACGACGATGGTGGCCGCGGCGCTGGTGGCGATGGCGGCGATGATGATGATGATGATGATGATGCATGTACTCTGTTCTGCTTCTCTAGTTTGACAAATTCCTGCAGCTACAATTAGTCTTTCATCTTTGGCCACGGTTTCTTATATTCAGCCAGACTCTTTAGATGTGTTCTTGGACTTGGTTCACAGTGTACACAGTCCTGCCTCTTGGTTCTCAGTGTACCCAGTCCTGCCTCTTGCTTTCTCGTCGTACCCAGTCCGGCCTCTTGCTTCTCAGCGTACCCAGTCCTGCCTCTTGGTTCTCAGTGTACCCAGTGCTGTCCCTTGCTTCTCAGCGTACCCAGTGCTGGCTCTTGCTTCTCAGCGTACCCAGTCATGTCACTTGCTTCTCAGTGTACCCAGTCCTGCCTCTTGGTTCACAGAGTACCCAGTCCCGCCCCTTGGTTCTCAGCGTAAACAGTCCTGCCTGTTGGTTCTCAGCGTACCCAGTCCCGCCTTTTTTAGATTGGGATTTAGCACGTTTAGCAGGCTTGTTCAGTAGCGTGCTCTACGAGCTTTGGGGGGTGTTCGCTGCAAGAATCTGCGCAGGCGTGTCTAGTGGCATTCACAGAATATGGTCAAGGCTTTGATGGGCCACAGTATTGTGCATTCTTAATGTTATACGTATAGTGAGAACAACCAGTAAAACCTACGATTGTCACAATGATTACCTTTATAAATGCTCTGTAACATATACACGGTAGGCATACATACTTAAGCTTACCAATGGACCTTTCTAGTGTATCCATATACCCAGCAAACATTGTTTCGTTGACCCAACGTAAGCTTTATTTGTTGGCCCAACATTGTATTTACATTGGCTGGCTGATGGTAAGTTAGTTACGTTGGGCCAGCGCAGATTTTACATGGAAAAACTACGTGATGCGTTGGGCCAACGTAATCCCAACGAGCAAAACCATGTTGGGCCAACGAATAAACATACGTTGGCCCAACGTTGGGCCAACATAGCATTGTTTGCAGAGTAGGTAACAACAGTACACAGCCAAATTAGTTTCAACATATTCAACAGCTTACCTGTATAGTTTCCTGGAAATTGATAGTCAGTGCGTTCGAGGATCGATCAATCCCAACATGAGCGAGGTGTGATTGGAGCTTACTAGGGATGGGCGAGGCATACCTAAAACTGGAAAGGACCATCCTTATCATAACCATAACATTTACGGTTGTGAAACAGTTCAGATCTCACACCATTGTGGCAACATTGCACGTTTACAATTCGTGCCAGAAATGAGGGGAAAGTGCACTTATGTTGGATACTGTCTTACTGTGGCAAATCCTAGAGTTCGTATCGCTGCAAGGTTGAGCAAGTGAACCAGTTAATCGACACGCCGGTTCCATCAACCAGGCTATGTTGAACTAATTTGCTGTGTCATTGATCTAGGTGAACACTGGAATGTCAACACCCAGTGTAGAAGTGCATCAAACTATGCTCATCTAAATTATCCATTATGAAAATTAGGCTGATGCGTGCGTGCGTGCGTGCGTGCGTGCGCTGCGTGCGTGCGTGCGTGCGTGCGTGCGTGCGTGTGTGCGTGCGTGTGTGCCTCCATGCGTGTGAGCGTACGTGCACGTGTGCATGCGTGGTCAAGATACACACTCTGTTGCCAGTGTTAAGATCAGTTAATCGACACGCCGGTTCCATCAACCAGGCTATGTTGAACTAATTTGCTGTGTCATTGATGTAGGTGAACACTGGAATGTCAACACCCAGTGTAGAAGTGCATCAAACTATGCTCGTCTAAATTATCCATTATGAAAATTAGGCTGATGCGTGCGTGCGTGCGTGCGTGCCTGCCTGCCTGCCTGCCTGCCTGCGTGCGTGCGTGCGTGCGTGCGTGCGTGCGTGCGTGCGTGCGTGCGTGCGTGCGTGCGTGCGTGCGTGCGTGCGTGCGTGCGTGCGTGCGTGCGTGCGTGCGTGCGTGCGTGCGTGCGTGCGTGTGTGCGTGCGTGTGTGCCTCCATGCGTGTGAGCGTACGTGCACGTGTGCATGCGTGGTCAAGATACACACTCTGTTGCCAGTGTTAAGATCTGAATTATTCTTTAAAAAGCACCTATGCTTCGAGTTATAAGTGATCGGTCTGATGTGACAAATGTCTAGTGCACTTGATGAAATAAAGCTATGGCGTGAGACGATGCTGATATACTGTGTCCTACATCTACAGTAGTTTGAAAACGTCCTGCAGCTGCAATCGGTCCTTCGTCTTTGGCGACTGCTTCTTGGCATCGGCGAGAGTCCTTAGCTCCCTGAGGTTCTTCTTGCTCGCCAGTGTACGCAGTCCGCGTCTTTTAGATTGGTACCGAGCAGATTAGTGCAGTGACGTCCTCTGTCAACTTTGCAGATGTTGGCATCGATTGTAGCAGATTCTGAGCGTTTCTATGCAGATGTGGCGTGTGGCATTCACAGAACATGGGCCAACATAGAATGACCATCCTTGTTGGCCACCCTCAGTGGCAGTGTACATAGTATTGTACATAGTGTATAATGTGCGATTGGAGATTATACTGCTGAGCAAGAAATAGTGGGCTATAGTATGAACTTGTCTGCGGTGACAGCCATCAAGCATATCTAGAGCTGCCTTCAGAACTGCCCAGCTTTTACAGTAGTACAGCATTAGTGATACACAGGTCGTTTCATGCAAGTGTATTTCTTTTGCCGGATGGATCCGTGATTCCGCGATCTATGGATAGACAGTTTTAAAAGAAACTGGAAGGCAATGTTTCAAATAACGCAACATGCAGCGATGTCAGAGGAACTGCACATTAGTAAACCAACTTCCATGGCGTTTGCTCTTCCTCCATTTCTCCCCACCACTGATGCCCTTGTCACTGACTTCGTCTGTCGCTGATAGGTTTGCATGAGTAAACGCGGTCTTGGCTTCGTCCATGAAGAGATTGCCATTCTTGATATACAGCGATAGGGAGAACGTTATTGAGTTGCTTCTTTTCCTCATCTATGAAGTCTACATCGTCTGCATACTCTATGTCTAGTGGGAGGCCCAGTGTAGATATCTGTGGGTTGGGTCTTGTGGGGTGCTGGTGCACAGATGAGAGGGCCTCGGCAAGGTAGCATGGAAACAGTCCTGGAGAGAGACCATCTCAAGTCCATGTGGAGAACCAATGGAGGGCTCAAACACCGCATAGTCCACATTTTACTCGCACTGTCAACGTGCTATTTGCCAGTAGTAATATGACTAGTCGTACATGTTGACTAGACCTAGTTGATTAAAACAACTAATCGTCATTACAGCCAGCTGGTGCTCCAGGATCTTTGGTTGCCTGATGGTATCAAAGGCCTGTAATATATCGATGCCAATCTTATGAAAGTCCCAGTGCTTGGATATACGCATATACTAATCTAAAAATAGTGGCATGGTACAGTGTCAAGAATATATTTCTCGATTTCGTATCGAAGGAGATATCGGGAGACACAGGGGCTGATCTAGGAATTTTTATGGGAGGGATTCTGCGAAAGAAATGTCACACCTGTGGTGTGTCTGGAAGGGGTATCACCCTTCCGCCGGCTGTGGAAAGGGGATTGCCGCCCCACCCCACCCCACCCCCTTCCACTGCTTCAGAGAACTTGGAGGATTTAGATGCCATCAAAGATAGTCTCGTGCATTTTTGGAGATAATATTAGTTGAAATCTTACTTGAATATGTGTGGGCGTTGGAAGAGAATAGGTAAACTGGTTCTCCAGCGGTGAATTTTTAAATTTAGATTCATCATCTAAATTGAATGTGTATGTTTTTTCTACTTTTCTTAGTTTACCAGTATGACTTAGTAGCTCATTTACACCTGATGATGAAAAGATTTTGACCGAGTCCAATATGTGCCACGTGAAAATCAGCTAACAAAATGTGCTATAGAAGAGTAAAGATGATCTTTCAATAGACGAGTTAGCTTTGAAGCGAGAATACAAGCAACACTGATGGACACAGCCCAGCTCACCACCATCAAACTGCTTTCATCTGATTCCTTCCACAAGACTAACACTGCTCGTGATATATGAACTGAGATTTAGTGGGAAATAAAAAGCGTTGTTGTAATGTTTCCGCGCGCTCCCGCGATACAGCCATTAGGCCCCTCGGTAGAACATGAATCTGATTAGATCTATTCCACATGGACCCAATTAGCATCAACCAGGCTGACTGGTTACTCCCATTTGCATTACTGCAAGTCGCAGGGAATATGTGCAGGTGTAGAAGAAGAAATGATACCAAGATCTCACTCTAGAAAATAGTTGAATTTTAGATGCCAACAGATCAACAACTGATCCCGATGCAACATGTCTTGCATTCTTAGAGATAATATCGTTTGAACATGAGTTTTTTTAAAAGAAAGTTCACATTAGTCATTCCCTTGAAAAATTAAGTGATCTCAGAGCGTGTCTCTTGTATTTATGGAGGTAATATCATTTGGAATCATATTAGAATATGTGCATCTGTTTGGGGGAGAAAGGACATGCCACGCGCCCTTCTGAAATTGTGATACTACCATATTATGGATCCTGCATTTCTTGAGGTAATAACAGTTGAAATCTTACTGGATTTGGTGTAAGCATTTGTGGAGAAATGGCACACAGGTTCTACCCGGGAAATCCGTGGGATCTAGACGCCCTCAAATTGTGTCTCCTGCATGGATGTAATATCCGTTCACATCTTACGTGAATATGTGTCGGTGATTTGAGAGAAAGGGCAAAGAAATTTTTGAGATTTGAGATTGTACATTATACATCTCTGCAGGTAGTTTTTTGGAGGAGAAATGGCAAGTGCGTCCTCCCAAAAATAATTTCTTAACATTAGATGATCTCAGAGAGTGTCTCCTGCAGTTTGTGGCGGGGAGGGTGGGCAGTTGGTGTGGTGTTGTAATATCAGTTAAAGTAAGCTTACTAGAATATGTGCAGATGCTTGAAGAGAAATGGCACACTGGCCGTCCGCAGAAAAATTATTGGTGTATGAATCGCCTGTGTCTCCTGCATTTCTGGAGGTATTATCAGTCTTATTTAAAACAACGCACGCACATGCACATGCACACATGCACACACATACACGCGCATTTAGGCACACACTCATGCACGCACGTATACACGCACCCACCCACGCACACACGGACCCACCCACCATCTCGCGCTTCTCCTCCCTCCCCCTCTCCCCCTCCATCGATCCCTCCCTACCTCCTCCCCCCCCCCACCCCCTCCATCCATCTCTCTCCCTCCTGCCCCTCCCACCTTCCGCTTCAGAGGCAGGTGTGTGTGTGCTTGTGCGTGCGTGCGTGCGTGCGTGCGTGCGTGCGTGCGTGCGTGCGCGCGTGCGTGTGGGTGGGCGGGCGGGCGGGCGGGTGGGTGTGGCGGGGACGATGAGACCGATGATGATGATCTGCAGATGATGGATAAATTTAGGGAAGACTATCATATTAAATTTGACTTCACCTCAGAGTATCGGATTTGATTTCACCGCATATTGCGTATCGATTGCCAGGAAGTCATGAACGTGGACCATTTAAAATTATTATTGGATGATGATGATGATGATGATGATGATGATGATCCCTCCCATGATTCATGATGATGTTTGTTTAGTAAAACGACACTTGAACACACACAAATCACGATTTCACAGTGATTTGTGAAAAAAGCAACAATTATAACCGGAAGTCTGTATAAACCTTTTAGATTATGCTGGTGAAAACCTCACATGGCAAGTCAAACCAAGTACACGTTAAATTGTGCAGCGTTAATATAGATTTAGCCTAAAAATTACACCATTACACACAATACTGAACATTTTCCCCACCTTGGAGTGTCAGTGATGACTGAAAAAATAATATGAGTCCCTTAGTCTATGAAGGGGAGCTAAAAGGCCCATCTTAATGAAATATTCATCATATTTTATTATCAATTACAGATCCACTGTTACTGGTCTTTTACCCTCGCGTCCATAGTGAGTAGCTTTATTTAAGTCACTCTTTCGAACTGTTGAGTCTGGACACATAGCTGCTACTGAATTCACAGTTCCTGAAACCAGGTTTGGAGCACACAAATTATCACTGTCATACGTGTCGGATCCAGGGCTAACCTTGTATGCAGGTTCATCTGCTTGATCTTGAGAATTTGTAGTTCGTGCATAGTTTTAAGAGGAGAGACCGTGACTATCAATTATTTCATGATCACGAATACATTGGATAGGCCTTACGTAGCGGCCCTTGGCAGTTTTCATATCAACAACGTATATTAATCCATCAGGACCTGAATGAACCAGCTGAACAACCCCAAGGACCACTGCCACCCCGAATCAGAACTACGGATTCACCTTGCACCCCACCTTTATTAGCAGGGACTCTCCTACAGGGCGGGAGGTTGCATAAATACTGTTTGACCCAACATGTCCAAAACCTATCAAGAAGTTGTCAATGGAGGTCCTGCCGCATAACCAGATCATGAGGTTCAACTGCAATACATTCTAAATTGATGGTTGGCTTGAAGCTAGACACTCTACCCAGAAGGAAGTGAGATGGCGTCAAAGACGCACCAGAGTCCAGTTCATCCCCAACAAATGTCAGAGGTCTGGAGTTGACACAAACCTCAACCTCATGAAGAGTGGTTTCCAGTTCCACCCGAGTGAGTATGCCTCGCACCCAGGATCCAGCACTGATTCCTAAGCTCAACCAGCATGCTGTTCATGCCTGCGTGCTTCAAGCTTACATGTATCTGGCGAGCCAGCAGTAAGCCTAAAGAACATTTGGGTATAATAACATGGTGCTCGGCTCTGTATGGTAAACCCGCAAATTGAAGTCTACCTTGAACACGAAGCAAGCCATCCTCTCCAATGAACGGCGTCAATTTAAGAATTGAAGACCCCGTAGGCACTGATCGATCATTTTGGAGTGCCTGTAGTTCCTTCTTAAACTCGTGCTTCTGAACATACTGTACCAATCTGAGCTTAGCATCCCTGAGTTTATGGAAGGACAACTCATCCTGCCTACACAGATCTCCGGATTCTTTGCTGTTGCACAAAAAATCACTGTATCCAGCCCATCACTCGCATGGCTCGTATAAAGCTACTCCAGCAGCCAATCTTAGGAACTATACACCTGTGCAAAAGTTAAGCACCACCCTATTTTTACGCACATGCGAGGGTATATTCATGTGCTATGAAGAAAGCAATAGCATAAACATTTATGTACCCATCCATCTTAGTGCAAGAGGTAATAATGCAACTAGAGGAATGCTGATTATGATGGTGGGGAAACACTGTATGTTTTTGTTTGAACTTGAAAACGAGGCCTGAATATGGTTACGTTGACACAACTGACAACTATTGCCCTACAGTTGACACACGTGGCTAGATTGTCATTAATGGTGTCTGAAAACGAAGTTTAACATCTGTGCACGAGTTTGAGACTGTCATTATTAATACCGGGTATATCCACCTTGTGCCTGGATGACGACCTGGACACGACGTCTCATGCTGGTCACCAACCGACTGATACGCCATTGTGGTATTCGTTGCCATTCAAGATGGAGTGCGTCTGTTAATTCCTGTAGGTTCTGCACAGGAGGATCCCTCCTTCTCACCATGTTTCCCAGAATGTCCCAATAGGGTTCATGTCAGGGATCCTTGCTGGCCATGGTAGGGTTTCGATGGCATTCTGGCGGAGGTATTCATGCACAGCTCTAGCACGATGTGGTCGGGCGTTGTCATCCATGAATATAGGGTGGGTTCCAGGTGCATGATTTACAAAATGAGGGACCACAACTCTATCCAGTATGGAATCTTGATATCTTTGTCCATTTAGTGTTCCAGGTACAGTCAACAGATACAGCTTACAATCAAATGAGATGCACCCCCATATCATAACGGAACCTCCACCAAATGGAACTTCTTCCATGATGTTACGTTGGTCATACGCCGTGCGTCTGGACCTCCATACACGAGTTCGACCATCTGTGGCATGAAGCAGGAACTGACTTTCATCGGACCAGTGTACCCGTCTCCAGGATCTCATGTTCCAGTGTCTTCTTTCGTTGCACCACCTCAGACGCTCCTCTTTGTGGTGTGCAGTGAGGAGAGGACGTCTGACAGGTCTCCTAGCTTTCATGCCAGCAGCATACAGTCTCCTTTTGACGGTAGACATTGACACTCTATTGGGCGTTTCCCATTGCTGGCTGAGCACTCTGCTGTTGGTGAATGGAGATCTCCTAACAAGGCGTACTAGGGCTCGATCATCACGGGCAGTAGTCTTCTTCGGTCTTCCAGATCTAGGCCTGTCGTTCACCTCGTTAGTTTGCCCATGTTTTGCAATCAAACGACTGATTACAGTATGGTTAATGTTCAGCTGTCTGCCAATCTCTCTGCATGACATACCAATGGTATGCATGCCTATGATTTGCCATTTCACACGATCACTTAACCTTCGTCTTGCCATAGCGGTTCACAATCAAGAGCTAATTCTCTCTGTACAAATAAACCACGGTCATGAACACAAAATTCCTAATCTTGTCGCCTAAATCTGTATGTAATGTTCTACACCTCAAACTGGACTTTTACATAACTGAACACGTGTGCTGTTTCCCGCCACGCACGGACATCAAGCGGCGTGAAGTCATGCATGCATGTGCATTTCGTACTTGGAATTATGTCAGCTAACGCGGGGACAAAAAGTATGGCAGCCTAGTTGTACCATCATGTTTCTACGTTCTATTGTTTTTGCTGGTGCTTAACTTTTGCACAGGTGTATATATCCAAATCGGACCATCAACTACGTGGTTTCAACTACCTGAATCACAATCAGTCTTTTCTGACAAGAAAAACACGATTTTGAAGCCAGAGCTGTGATTTTAGCAACTCCTCTGTTGAGATTCCACGAGTGACCAAATCTGCCAGGTTTTCTTTGCCAGGAAGATGGTGACACTGTGAAGGACTAACAAGTGGCTGGATCTCAGCTACTCTCTTACCAACAAATGGTTTCCACTTATGCCGGTCACTCTGGCTCCATGCTAGGGTCACAGTAGCGTCTGTCCAGCAGTGACAAATCATATCGTCAGGCAACATCAATGCCTGTCTCAGATACACCACAAAACGAGCACAAAGTATGGTACCTAACAACTCGAGACGTGACAGACTCAATCTCTTCAAGCAGGCTACATTAGCCTGATCAATAACCAGGGATGACTTCCACATTCCATCCCGCAGCTGCACATGGATGTAGATGCATGTGCCATACGCCAACTGGGATGCATCTCCAAGGCCTGCAGCTGGACTACACTATTGTCATACCAAGCAACCCCAGTAGAACTCCCAGGAATCCGCCAGGTTCTTAGAAGCTCCAAACCTTCGAGCCACTGTGAAGATCCCTTCTGTATTTCCACAGGCACTACCTCATCCCATGCTAGTCCAAGCATCCAAAGTTCCTGAAACAGGCCCTTGGCCGTCATGGTGATGGGTGAAAGAAATACCAAGGGATGAAATAAACGCGAGATGAGACTCAGGACCAACTGTTTTGTTACACACAGATCACTAGACACCAAAACCCCATCAAAGGAAAAAACAATCCTGGGCTGCTAACCATCGCACACCTAGTACCTTTAAAGAGTATTCTCCTACCGACTTGTAAACGAAGTCCCGACTTAACAAATCATCAACCTGTTCACTATTTGAACCCCATTTTGCCAGAGACATTCCAGCTTGACTCATTACCTCATCAGCATCACGAAGCATGTCACAACCCTTTGAGTCATCATCGCACCTAGATAACCAATCATCCACATAGACGTTTTCAGACAGTTCCTCTGTCATACGAGAAGAAGGGAACTGTGTCAAGTGATATTTAATAGTAGCATTGAGCAGAATGGACCTTTCCATTTTGGGCTATGCCCCGCCCATCACTAGCTAAGCTCCACCCACACCTCGCCGTGTTTGGATTGATCGATCCCCGAATGCCCTAGCTATCAATTTCCTGAAAAATATACAGGGAAGCTGTTGAATATTTTGTAACTAATTAGACTGGGTGCTGTTGCTGCCATAGGCAGCAACAGCGCCCAGTCAAATTAGTTTCAAAATATTCAACAGAATATTTATTAAATAGTAAAAGCAAACAATTTATACAACAGCCCATAGACCGTCATCAAATATGCGTTCGTGACGTACTTATCGATGCCATTCATTACGTCATTCATTATGATGTCATTGTACACAGCGCGCAGTTCATCATGACGTCATATGATGGGTGGGTACTCTGGAAAGGTGAATTGGGCTGCTTGTGTTGCCAAAGGGTACACGCACAAACCTCATGCATCGCATGGATCATTCCAGAAAAATCTATGTACATACTGGTCCTCAGGTCGGACCTGGATCTGATGGAAAGCATTTGTCACATCAGCTGAAAGAGCAACCTTCCATCGCCTGAAACGCAACAAAATACCAGGATGACCAGGGATCATGCTAGGACCAGTCGCCTGGCAATCATTCAATGATACTCCATTAAAACCCGTAGCCGAGGCATCAAATACAGGACGGACCGTTGTGGTCCAACTACTCCTTCACTACTGGATTGTGTGACATATAAAAGGTGGTGTGAGAACAACATGTCTCAAGTTCAGGAACCGCCTCTATAAGGCCCTCCTCTTGCATCTCACAAAACACCGTATTATACTTGGACTCCAGTTATGGGTCTTTGCTGAAGCGATGGGGCAGATGGTCCAAACGGGACCTAGCCATTTTCTCATTACTGAGGAGATTGGGTCGCACTTCCTCAGACTTTCATGGAAGAGGCACTACATACCAGCCCTCAGAGAACTGTATATGATTGTTAAATTCATCCAACACGGGATCCACGACCGGGGGCTCCCTATCACATATGCCCACTGAAACCAAGTCCCAGAAGCTTTTTAAGCCAGATTCTGATAATTGTGTGCAAAACAGTTGAAGGGAAACACACAGCTAATTTCCTGCAACTGTAGGCAAAGGCAAAGGACCAGACAAGACCCAATCAAATACAGACCGCTGAGCAACCAAACCACCAGGCAGGTACGCCATTTCAGGGGTCATCAATTTCCAGTAGGCATCTATCACTACTAGAATATCCACTTGCCGCTCCTGTCCCACAGGAACATCAACAAACTCAATATCTTTCCCAAAGGATGACAGTACACTGTGGGAAATAGATGGACGGAACATAGGGACGCAAATAACAGGAATCTCAATAGCTGACAATGTTGTAATATTCCCATGAGGCCCTCGTAAAATTATAGTGTAGATATTTCTTTGCTCAGCACTGCTGATGTGACCACTGGCAAAGCTCGCATAAGCAAGGTTTTGGGAACCAATCCACTCTGGCGCAGTATTGTCAACTAAGTGTTTTGAAATATAGGTCTTATCAGAACATGTGTCAAATAAGATAATAGCCTCAGTGTCTCCACACTTACCATGCACGGACGACTTGTAATAACACATGAGAAGCCATCCCAGTAACAGAGTTATATTTGAAACATTTGTCTTAACAATTGATATACCTGGATCTGACATGGGTGTGTTTGGGGTATGTTGCATAGAAGGGGAGTTATTATATAGTAACACCAAATGGGGCAGTGTTTTGTTTTGGTAAACATAACAATGTGTGATGTTTTCCCTTGCATTTGGCACATTTGGCCTGACAATTGCAAAACGAGTGCCCCTTAGCCCCCCCCCCCCCCCCCCCCCCCCCCCACCACCCACCCCGCCCCCTGCCGCCTTTGCGTCACCATTCAGAAGATACAAGCGATAGGAGAACTTGGTGATGTCCGGCAACTCCCTTATATGAACAACTACTTGAAAGTGTTCCCAGAAGGACGTCCGAGTCATAACGTCCACACTTAAGGTCGGAAGTTCTAATTTGGGCAATAGACTATGTCTATAGTTAATGCTATTACTGCTGCTGCTGCTGCTGCGGCTGCGGCTGCGGCTGCTGATGATGATGATGATGATGGTGATGATGATGCTGAGGAGGACGAGGAAGATGAGGAGGAGGAGGAGGAGGAGGAGGAGGATGAGGATAGATCGATAGATAGATAGATAGATAGATAGATAGATAGATAGATGGATGGATGGATGGATGGATGGATGAGTGGGTGGGTGGGTGGGTGGGTCATATTCTGAAAATCCCCACCCCCGCCCTGCTGCCCCCGTGGCCAAATGGCAACGGAGGCAGCTGCCCCACTGCCCCCCCCACCTGTGCTTCCGGCGACCCTGCTTTGGCACTCCACGGTCATATGGGTAACACATCCCAAATTTGGTTGAATTTCGTCCAACAGTGTTAGAGGAGTTGCATAATTGCATTACAATCAATTTCATGACGTTTTGACCACCATTCCCCACCCCTTGGAAGCGCGGGCCAAATATAAATTTGCTCATCCGCTCCACATTGATATGGGTAACTCACATACTAAATTTGGTCGAATTACATCCATTTTCGGAGGAGTTGCATTACAACCAATTTCTTGACACATGGACCGCACCACCACCCAGCCACCTCTGGGGCTGGGGCCAAATCTAAATGTACCAAATTTGATATGTGAGTTTGGTATGTGAGGGGTGGTGGGGTGGGTGGGGTGGGGCGGGTTGGGGAAGAGGTGGGTGGGGCGGGGTGGCTCAAAAGTTCAAAGCGGTGAACGTGGGGATTTGTGATGACGTACGTGTATATCGATCGATCAATCTATAGTTGAATCTTGAATTTCACCTCAGAGTAGGCCTATCGGATGCCCAGATGTCATGAACGTGGATCATTTTTAATAGATGAAGATTAAGAGGCTGGACAAAAGCCAGAATCCGCGGAAAAGAATCCTAGGAAAAACTGTTAATTGTGTATCGAAAAAAGGCCCAATGTAGTACTATTTAATTAAAATTTTCTGTTTGAGTAGCATATATGTCTGGAGGTGCCCCATGCTGCCATGAACTTTATGGCCCTGGATTCATTCCTCATCCATGTTCAACCAATTAGGGAGGGGCTGATAGGGCCGTCAGACCGCCCAGCTCTAATGCTGGGCCGATACCGTGCCGATACTTTCAGCATCGGCCCGGTATCGGGACCAGCATCGGCCCAGTAAGCTGCGTTACCAGGGGCGGGACGGAATTTCAAAGCGCCCTTACATCAACAACCCCACCCCCACAACCCACAACCCAGTTTAATATTCACATATGTGCGTAAAGCGTAAGCCGAGGCCTTGAATGATAGCTGAATGACAGCTGAGTTCTGGAAAATATGTTCATGTTAGCGATAAGAGGACAAACCTTGTGATAAAGATAACCGGAGAGCTCTGTTGGGATAAATAACGAAGTTTACAGTGCAAATATAGCGCGATGCTGGCCCAGAACTGGCCCCGTAACATGCGTTATCAGGGTAGATCGCGGTCATCGATCCTACCGTAGACGGTTTGTAACGAAGATTTCTATTGGAAAGCAGCCGGTTTCGGGCGCTATATAACGAGCGACCGAAAGTGATTCGTCCTCTTTTAAGTCTAACACGTGCATTAACAACACGTTAACGCAATAGACACCAGTTTCCGTGACAGAAACGTTGATCCTCTTCCACCATGAGCAAACCACAATATAAAGTTGGCAAGTTGCATAAATATTGTTGAACAATACAAAGTTTCGTCTCGTTGCTCGAGTTAACCCTTTGTTAATACACGAACCAAGGGAGATAAATGCGAATATTATGGCTCATTAAACCTGCAGGCCAGTCATCAATCATAATCAATGTATATTTTGATTTTCAAAGTAAATTTCCTGCAATCTTATGACTTGAATAACTGTCTCAGTTATGTGCTGAATACCGTTTGGCCAGCTTGTGTCATGAAGGGTTAACCCACGTCCCATGCGTCATATCAAATCATTTTCAAATTAAGCCTATGTATGTTAGTATGTAATAATACAGCTGAAATATTTTGTAAACTAGTTTCTTCACACGCTTAACAATATTGGCGTAGCTTGTAGATTTTTTCGAAACATGTTTTAATTTTTTTTTTTTACATTAAACACGGTTAAGCAGGTCTCAAGTCCGAGACTAGTTTAAGGATTAGGTTGATGGGTCCCACTCTAGCTAAAACAGCATTTACTTTTAAAATATAAAAACAGATATTATTGCCTAAATGCAGGGGATGCATGCAGCATACGTTATTCAATTACCTGGACACATGCATGTAGAGAAATAAATACATGTCTTGATGTATTGTTTGGTGTTGTAAGGCTATAGACATGATAGAATCAATAATAAATGGTGGGTTTGAGGAGTGCGGTTGGGGAGAAAGTTGTGGCGGTCAAGGTACGTATAGAATTCTGTTCAGTATAATTGAGTACAGCCGCAGATCTAAACCCCCCCCCCCCCCCCCCCAGCAGTTAAATCCCTTTAAATTTTTGGTGACCACGGGCAAATAACCATGACCATGCAGGAAGAAATGTATATTACGTAATATGCCTAAGGCCACCGGTAAAGCAGTAATTAACCCGGTTTCGGCATTAAAACATTACTATTAACTTATTTCTCAGCCTGCTGTAAAGCTCTTTAACATGTCCATCATCTTTCCTCTGCAGCTGATATCGGCCTGGCTGAGTGGGGACGTAAGGCTATCTCCATTGCTGAGAATGAAATGCCAGGTCTGATGATGATGCGTGAGCAATATGGTACCTCAAAGCCTCTGGCAGGTGCGCGTATTGCAGGTTGTCTACACATGACAGTACAGACGGCTGTACTCATTGAAACACTTGAAATATTAGGCGCGAAGGTGAGTCTAGACCAGCTAGAATGTATAATTCAGATGTTAGGGCATGTGTTCATAAAATACCATCCATGTGTTTTCTGGATGAGTCTAGGTAATATAATAAGTCAAGCTTGCATTATATAGGTATGTCTTTAGAGAATGTCTTTGTATAAGACCCAGTCTCCAACATGTCCGATAGTTATCATCATCATTCAGCTGTAGGTGAAGGATTAGGCCTCTAACTTAACACATTCACCAATAAATCTGAAAAATTATATTCTGTACGATATAAAACCATTGTATAATGAGAATAATGATCTGTCACTCAAGTGTCAGACGTCATACTCAATTATGTCACTTGTTAGCTGACATTACAACCAAAGTGATGTTTACAAGTCTGCAATGAAAGTGGAAAAGTGTGTTTTATGTCTGGTGAATTTACAGTTTAACCTTTTAACACTCAAATTTGTTCAAGAGAATTTCAATTTTTTCATACAATGCCCATTTGCATACCAAGAGACTATTTTTGAAAATTATTTACTTGGTTATCGAGGCAGGGATTTGACCAGAAAAAAAGGAGTGCCGGACGATCCTAGTCTCTAGCGAAGGTCTGGGGTCCTTTTGAAAGCCATTTCCTGCATTTTGAGGGGTTAAAAGAGAATCTGTCCAGAGTGCCGGGCGGACACTGATGAGTGGTGGGCGTGTGGCCCGGTGCCGCCCATCCTGAGCACATCCCTGTCGAGGCAGTCATTCCAGTGATAAAAATAGTCTTAATCTGCGGAGGCTGGTATGAGTGCTAAAGGGTTAAGTACATTCTACCATAGATGGAAATGGCGCCCAGTAACATTCATTTCAATATTAGATATCAGACCTATATAGCTACGTTGGAGTAGAGTTTTAACTGCAAATTCAGCTTTTAAATTGATCCCAGTGCATGTATAAAAAATGGAGGGGGGGGAGTACATGGACACGCTATCTAGAGATGGACGCCTCTGTTGACTTCTCCAGGTAGAGCCAGTGTATAATATACATGGAACCCTTGGGCGTCTAAGTGTGGTTGAACTCAGACCAAGGGACCACCATGGCTGTGACACCAGTGGCCCTGTTATTGAGAGTGAAACTCGTACAAATGTTTACTACGGGTTTGAATTCTGCCTCCTGATGAGCTCCAAATGAGCAAAAGCAGTGGAGGTGGGGTGTGGATGAGTGTCAAGTGACAAATTCAGTTTACCACGTCTGCTGATGCTGAGACAAATTTTGAGGGGTCCTTTCCAGTTGTAGCTATGCCTGCCCATCTCTAGCTAAGCGCCACCCACACCTCGCTCATTTTGGGATTAATCGATCCATGAACTCCATGACTATCAATTTCCAGATAACTTTCCGGGTAAGCTGTTGAATGTTTTGAAACCAATTTGACTGGGTGCTGTTGCCGCCCAGTCAAATTAGTTTCAAAATGTTCAGCATATTTATTAAATAATAAAACATACAATTCGTACAACAACGCTTGGTCCGTCACCAATTATGCGTTCGTGACTCCCTTATTTACGTCATTCATGACATGATTGATTATGACGTCATCCTACAGGTCACATAGTTGATTATGATGTCATATGATGGGTGGATAAACTGGAAAGGTCCATTGTATTTTAAATCGGTTTGAATGTAAGAGAAATGCTTGCAGAAACTAAATTTTTACATATGTCAGTCACATAATTTTGCCCATCAATGTCTAACTCATGATGTGGAGCTGGATAGGGTTAATCTCTAGGAATAAGATTGAGTAGCAGGTAATTGATGTTTATATTACATGTATGTCTTGAGTAACTGATAGCAGTGGTCAGTTGGTTATCTCTGACATTTTCTTAGCTGTACTTACTAATCCTGGTATTATCTGTCCGCCTGACACAAAATAAGGATTAGTTACTCTTGAATTGTACAATGTCTGAGATAAACAAACCACTACCAGTGTTTAGGCCTTTAACGCTTAGCACTCTGTCAAAATATTTAATTTTCAAATTAAATTAAAAGATAAACTGGTGTTCATTTTTCTACAAATTTGATGGAAGATGGTGGTGTCTTCTATTGACAGTAAAAGATAGAATATTGACATCAGAGTGGTAAGGGTTAACCCTCGAATTTATTCAAGAAAATTTCAATATTCTCATAGAAAATGTCGATTTGCAGGTCAATAAACATATTTTTGAAACTATGACTGGCTCGATAAATGAGCCAGTCATTCCAGTGGTAAATTTTCAAAAACAATCATCTCTTGGTCTGCAAATCGACATTTCCCTTGACCACTACAGAAGCCGTTTTTGGCTGATACGGGTGTTCAAGGGTTAACCCTCAAATTTATTCAAGAGAATCTAAATTTTTCTTCATATAAAATGTTGATTTGCAGACCAATAGGTTATTTTTGGAAATTCACAACTGGAATATCAGGCTCAATTGTTGAACCAGTCCGTCTGGTGGTAAATTTTCAAAAAGAATTCTGTTCGTTTGCAAATGAAGATTTCTCAAGACAAATGGCAGAAGCCGGCTTGCGTGTTAAAGCATTAAGTAAATTGTTTTAAATTTATAAATTGACAGGTTCAATGGTCGAGCTGTAACATCTTCTCCACACAAGACTTTGCAGCAGCCGCTATCGCGAAATCTGGTGTTCCTGTGTATGCGTGGAAGGGTGAGACGGATGAGGAGTACATCTGGTGCATTGAGCAGGTTTGTCACACACTATTATCATCTGATTGACAGGAAACTCTGTGTACAGTTACCAGCACATGAGCCCGCCTTTAAAACACTCGCTGCCAAATCACGAAAAACTTATTTTTTACGATATAAAACTTATTCTATTGAATATTTTGAAATTAATTTGACTGAAAAAGACAGCAACAGCTTCCAGTCAAATTAATTTCAAAATATTCAACAGTTCCTACAGGTATGGGTGCGGTGAAAATGATATATGGGGAATTCATCGGTGAAAGGGTTAAGAGGCAAGTGGTCACATGAGTACACATTTTAATGAACCGCCATATGATTGGTTTGGATCCAGAAGACATTTTGTAGAAGCCACTTGCATTGTCTATGATGCTTTATGATGAATATCTGTATTGACCTTAAATTATCTGCTCCATAAGCAGGATTCTACTGTGGTAGGGCCCTTGGACCATTTAGCGCTATAAAATGTCCCATCATTACCTTCACACATAGGTCATTGGCTCACTGGATTTTAGGCCAAAGCTATCGTCCATGTGCGTAATTGACCCTCCGTTTGTCATATAATGACCCATGATTTCTTGAGGGAGGTTGCCAGTTGACCCTACTAAGCAACCGGCTCAGCAGAACCCGGCCATAAGTGCTCCCTTAACCCTTTCAAGTCGGCCACAAACGGCCTTTGCAGTGATCCTGAGAAATGTCCATATGCAGACCAAGAGAAGACTATTTTTGAAAATTTACCACTGCTAACCGAGCCAGTCAGACAGACTGTGGCATGACAGGCAGTAGCCACTTGTGAATGAAAATCTTGCACTAATATTCATGGTATTAATTAATGACTATTTACATGTAGCTCTATCAAGCATCTACTGTTAGCTGTTAGCTCGGCATGAGTCTCTATGACTAGCAAATTTTGAAAATGATTCAACTGGAATTTGTTTGACGCAGTCAAATTCTTTCAAAATATTCAACAACTTTCTTGTATATGCCTGCTTTGAAATGACTACCTATAATTCAGCGCTAACCCTTTGATGGCCCAGGAATCCTCTGGTTTGGTTGTGAAGAATATCCATTTGCAAGCCAAAAAACTGCTTTATTTTTGGAAATATAACACTGGAAGGACTGGCTCGGTCAAAGACAGTCATTCTAATAGTAAATTTTCAAAAAGTCTATTCCAGCAGATGGACATTCTCTAAAACAAATTTAATTTAATTTTCTTTAAAAAATCTTTGACAGGGCTTTAGATTTACCTCATTTGAGCACACTGCCGCCTATCTTGTCCAGGATCCATTAATGCTCATAGAAAGTAGAAACTAGAGAATTCTGAAATCTGAGAAATTGATTTTGAGCCATTTTAGTTTTAATAGCACTATAAGACTGGTGAATAGCCATAAAATGACACAGCATCAATCTCTGAGTATTTAATTTACGTTACATCAGTTAGCGTTCATAGCAGCTAGTAGGGTTTTAATTTGGGCTCACTAAGATGGGCAAATTTCATTTGGGCATGCCTTGTAAAGTTATAGCTAAGGGGTAATCTAAAGCCATGCATGATTAAAGGGTTAATTGTTAGTAGATTGCCGTGTTTGGCAGCAATGACTTCCAATCAATTTACGTCCAGATTATTTAATATATATAGTTTATTTTGTTTTCGAAACATGTTACATGTAAGTTATTTCTGAGAGCCCTGTTGTAGAAATATTCCACAGACAATGGACATGACAGAGAAGGTTGTGTTAGCGAGACTGACATGATATATGAATTAGGCCATTTCGTGTGAGTGCCGAGTACGGTAGCTTAAAACAATGGTGACATCTTGTACTTAATGTGCTTCTTGAATTCTTTCAGACCTTGGTGTTCCCTGATGGACAGCCACTGAACATGATCTTGGATGATGGTGGTGATCTTACTAACCTAGTCCATACAACATATTCACAGTATCTTCCAGGTAAACCATACTATAGTTAATGGACATTTCCATTTTTAGCTATGCCCCGCCAATCACTAGCTAAGCTCCACCCACACTTCGTCGTGTTGGGATTGATCGATCCCCAAATGCCCTAGCTATCAATTTCCTGAAAACTATACAGGGAAGCTGTTGAATATAATTTGACTGGGTGCTGTTGCTGCCTATGGTATTCAACAGAATATATATTAAATAGTAAAAGCAAACAATTTGTACAACAACGCATAGACCGTCTTCAAATATGCATTCGTGACATACTTATCGACGTCATTCATTATCATGTCATTGTACACATCACGCAGTTCATTATGACATCATATGATGGGTGGGTACTCTGGAAAGGTGAATAGGTGATCAATGGTTGTTTTTACAATTCACTCCAGTAACTCAGAAGGGAACACCAGTTGGTGGTCACCCTCAGAATCCTTAGCTGGGATTATGCTTTGTTAGGCCTCTAACTCTAACTTGCAAGCCGGCCAAAGATCACTCTGGCGGTGGTCTTAAGAAACGTACTTTTGCAGACCAAGAGATTAGTTTTGAAGGTTAATGCTTAATATGATGTTTAGCTGAGAAACTTCTGGACTCTGTGGCCACGAGATGCTCCGTCACGAACGCATAATTTATGACAGACTAAGCATTGTTGTACGAATTGTATGTCGACTATTTAATACACATGATGTTGACTATTTTGAAACTAATTTGATTGGGCACTTGTGCACCCAGTCATATTAGTTTCAAAATATTCAACAACTTACCTGTATAGTTTTCTTGAAATTACTAGTCAGGAAGTTCAGCGATCAATCGATCCCAACACGGGCAAAGCATGGGTTGAGCTAGCTAAAACTAGATTCCTTGACAGCGTTCTGTAGAAATGGGTCAGTCCTGAAAACAGACTCTGGTTGGAGAATGCAGACATCATAAAATGTTTAAATATTATGGAAATTTATAAATTCACGCTAGTAAAAGTATGGACAAAGTATGGAATTTCATTATTTCATGATGAATGATTGGAGCTTCTGTTATACAGTACATGTGTTTTACATCTGTCCAGGTATCATTGGCTTATCTGAGGAGACCACAACAGGTGTTCATAATCTGTACAAGATGTTGCAAGCTGGTACACTCAAAGTCCCAGCTATCAATGTTAATGACTCAGTCACAAAGGTAGGCCTCACTTTCTCTACTCTCTATTACCTTGTACTATAGCAATGCTACAGGTTATGCAGTCTAGTATTATGATGATTCAAAGTTGATGGGCCATTCCATGTCAAATCAATACACTATGTACTTTTTTCCCTGACCATCTCTGATTTTGCTCAAATTTCTTTCCCAGTGTCCAAGATATGGGTCAGCAAAGTTTGGCCAAAATCATGCTTAAACGACAAAATCTTGATGATATTAAATACTAAATCATCCATAACATTTTGGTCTCGCGACTTGGCAAAGCAATCTACCACTCTGCAATACGGGCTGATCCGTACTTTGACAACCAATGATATCAATGTAAGCATGTATTGGCAAATGTTGGTAGATGATTCATTGATGATTGGTATTACTATAGTCAGTCTATAGCTGTTCCTTGAGTTGAATCTAATGATACTCATAATGTCTGCAACTTATACAAAGAAAACTTATTGAGGGTTAACCCTTTAACACTCAAACTGCACCAAAACGCCTTCTGCTGCTGCCATGACAATTTTGAAGACCAAGATAAAGCTGCATTCGAAAAAATTACCACTAGAATGACTGGCTCGATAACGGAACCAGTCATTCACTTGTCTTGGTAAATTTTCAAAAATAATCTTGGTCTGCAAATGTGAGTTTTCTTGACCAAGTTTGAGGGTTAAAGGGTTAAATAAAATTCATTTAGCAGATTTAATCAGCTGTTTCTTATGATCTTTTCAGAGTAAATTTGACAATCTGTATGGTTGCCGTGAATCACTTGTGGATGGCATTAAACGTGCCACAGATGTCATGTTAGCCGGCAAGGTTGCTTTGGTGGCTGGTTATGGAGATGTTGGTAAAGGCTGTGCTCAGGCCCTTCGAGCATTTGGAGCTCGTGTTCTCGTGGCCGAGATTGATCCGATCAATGCACTTCAGGCCGCTATGGAAGGTAAATGATCTTTATCTTAACGATGCCTACTACACACCACATGCTTCACCATGTAAGTAACCAGTAGTTGTGACGTTGGGTAACTAAAGAAGCCATGAGATGTCCTTTCTGCAACGAACTTGTATTCATCACCTCCTTTAATGGTTAAATTTTGTCAAGAAAAGCCAAATATTTGCTTATTGAATGTCCGTCTGCAGGCCAAGAGGATGCCATTTTAGGAGCAGGTAGCAGCTCAATAAATCATCCAGTCTCTTAGTCAGCTTCTTAATCAGTCAGTCATAGGAGCTTATTCCTGGGTGTATCTATCAGACATGTCCCAATTTCTGTAACCTATTTTTCATTTGCGTAATGGCGTGAATGGTTACGCAAATATTTTTGACTCGACCTGTTTTCTATTCCCGCAATTGACCATTCCAGAGTATCCATGCATCAACAGACCTCGTATGACGTCGTAATCAGCTCAGCGCGTGTATGATGACGTCAATCATTACGTCACAAAGGGTTCCATATAGACCGTCACCAGATCTCAAATGGTCCGATGAATTGTATGTCTTTGTAATTCTTTGCTATTGAATAAACATGCTGTTGAATATTTTGAAACTAATTTGACAACAGCACCCAGTCAAATTAGTTTCAAAATATTCAACAGCTTACCTGTGTAGTTTTTTGGAAATTGATAGTCAGGGTGTTCAGAGATCGATCGATCCCAACACGAGCGAGGTGTGGGTGGAGCTTAGCTAGAGATGGGTGGGGCATAGCTAAAACCGGAAACGTCCATTCCTTTTTGGTAACATTTTGTACATAAATACATGAAAAATAGTTACACTAAACAAAATGGGTTACCTAAAACCATTTTGCTTAACCTCAACATTTTCAATTTGGCATGAAAGAATTAATTCATTAGTCATTTTAGAGGTCATTAAAATTTATACTTTTGATTAGTCCGTATGTAAGCCAAGAAAACACTATTCTTCAAAATTCCCACTGCAAAACTTGGCTCGGAGAGTCCTTCCAAACAGGCTGCCGCAGTATAATGGCAAAAAGATCATTTCATAATGTGTCAAGGTTCAGTACATAGCCATTAAGGATTAGACAATTTACAAGTAATATTTTATACTTTCAGGTTATGAGGTCACAACAGTGGATGAGGCTATAAATGAGGCCCGTATTTTCGTCACAGCCACTGGATGTATGAGCATTATTGAGCCACGACACTTTTCAAACATGTTAGAGGATACTATTGTGTGCAATATAGGACATTTTGATTGTGAGATTAATGTCAAGTGGTTAGAGGAAAATGCTGTGAAGAAAGAAACAGTTCAGCCACAGGTAGGCATTACACATTTACCCCTTCAACACTCAAGCCTGCCAAAAATGGCATTTGTACTGGTCTTGAGAAATGTCCATTTGCAGACCAAGAGAAGATTTTTTTTAATTTACCACTGGAATGACTGGCTCGATAACCGAGCCAGTCATTTCAGTGATAAATTTTCAAAAAGATATTGTTTTGGTAAGCAAATGGAGTTTTGAAAATTGAAATTTTGGTGAATATATTTACGGATTATAGGACAGCCCATACCAGCGTGACTGTATCCTGCATTTAGACGGACACATACCAGCTTGACTGTATCCTGCATTTGGACGGACACATACCAGCTTGACAGTATCCTGCATTTGGACGAACACATACCAGCTTGACTGTATCCTGCATTTGGACGGACACATACCAGCTTGACTGTATCCTGCATTTGCACGGACACACCAGCTTGACTGTATCCTGCATTTGGACGGACACATACCAGCTTGACTGTATCCTGCATTTGGACGGACACATACCAGCTTGACTGTATCCTGCATTTGGACGGACACATACCAGCTTGACTGTATCCTGCATTTGGACAGATACATACCAGCTTGACTGTATCCTGCATTTTGACGGATACACCAGCTTGACTGTATCCTGCATTTGGACGGACACACCAGCTTGACTGTATCCTGCATTTGGACGGACACATACCAGCTTGACTGTATTCTGCATTTGGACAGACACATACCAGCTTGACTGTATCCTGCATTTGGACGGACACATACCAGCTTGACTGTATCCTGCATTTGGACGGATACATACCAGCTTGACTGTATTCTGCATTTGGACAGACACATACCAGCTTGACTGTATCCTGCATTTGGACGGACACATACCAGCTTGACTGTATCCTGCATTTGGACGGACACTTTGGATGTGTCCATTTCTAGCTAAGCTCCACCCACTTACAGGTGATGGAATCGGTTTAGACGTTGAAAGCTTAATTCCCAAATCTAAATTTCAAGGCAGCTATAGGTAAGCTTTTGAGTATTTTGAGACTAATTTGCCTATGACGTATGGCAGCAAAAGCTCCCAGTCAAATTAGTTTCTAGATATTCCACAGAATACTTATTAAATTGTAAATTCATCAAATACATACAATTTGTACACTTTCGTGGCAGACTTCGATTTTCATATCATGCATGACAACTACATCATTTTGATTGAAGTCGACTAACATTTTGATTGTGGAGTCGACTAACATATGACATATTTCATTGAGAGGGCGGGTGCTTGAGTGACAGCTTGGATCCCTCCACCGTCTGCCACATCACATGATCTCAGCTATGTTCCCTAAACCAAGTTTGCTCAAGGGAACCTAATTGGTCAATTTATCCAGATGGCGACCATCTTGTATTTCCAAAAATGTCCAGGAAATCGGTTAAGAGATGATTCGTCATTGACGTTTAGCCCTATTTCAGCCAAACCTGACTAAGAGGACCTTCGGGTTGTAGGGTTCGCGAAACTTAAAACAGAAATCTTATTGGTTACGTTTTTGGTGGTAGTAAAAAATGTCCAGAAAATCGTTTAAAAATTATTACTCCCTGAAATGTCAGTAGATTTTGTACCCTTGTTCCATGTCCATTTAATTCTACAATTTCTTATTACACCCAACCATTACATTACATCATTGTTTCATTAATGCATTGTACTGGTATCCAGGCATGACCCGCAGCTTGTATCATTATAAATGCTAAAGCTAAGATTCCATTAACGCGTATCCGAATGACTGATTCCATTTGTACGTATGCATATCCGAATGACTGATTCCATTTGTAAGTATGCGTATCCGAATGACTGATTCCATTTGTACCTATGCGTATCCGAAAGTAGTCATTTTATTCAATCAATTGGATTACTACCACCACCACCACAACCGCTTCTGCTGTTGTTACTACTACTACTACTAGCATGAATATGTTCTAAAATAGTCTCAGCCTTTCAGTGAGTTTCACATTTCGGCGCGCTTACTATGAATTTATCTTATGTATTGGAACACATGTACAGAATAAAGTGTCGATTTGGGGAAAGCCCATGAATGACGTAATGAAAACGTCATTTTCAAGGAATCCCACATCCGAATGCTGTCCGTATCCGAATAAAATCGCTACATGTAGCGATCGGATTCGGATACGGACAGGGTTCGCATACGGACATATGGAATCATACTATCTATTTGTAATGGGAGCGGGAAAAAATTTGGATACGAATACGCGTTAATGGAATCCTAGCTTTAACCCTTTAACCCTCAAATTTGTTCAACAGAAAATGTACATTTGCAGACTAAGAGAAGTCTATTTTTGACAATTTACCACGGGAATGTAAATTTTCAAGAGCAGAAGCCGTTTTTGGTTGATATTGTTATATGGCATAAATTTAGGGATCCATTTCTAGCTAAGCTCCACCAACTTTTGTGTGTGTATGGATCATTTTGAAACCTGGATTCCCGGGAATCTAGATGCCAAGTAAGTTGTTGAATATTTTGAAACTAATTTGACAGGTGGCTGATACAACAGCTCCCAGTCAAATTAGTTTCAAAATATTCAACAGAATGTTTATTAACCCTTTACTGGTCAAGCCGACTAAAACCGGCCTCTGCAGTGGTCTCGAAGAATGTCCCTTTGCAGACCAAGAGAACACTATTTTTG
The DNA here is from genome assembly GCA_034401795.1 of Chaetoderma sp. LZ-2023a. Taxonomy (NCBI): domain Eukaryota; kingdom Metazoa; phylum Mollusca; class Caudofoveata; order Chaetodermatida; family Chaetodermatidae; genus Chaetoderma; species Chaetoderma sp. LZ-2023a. The sequence continues at coordinate 95,368,066 of CM067367.1, forward strand.
AAAATTTACCACTGGAATGACTGGCAAATGGACATTTAATAAGCAAATATTTAGATTTTCTTGACTCAGTTTTACCATCAAAGGGTTGAATTCTAAATTCATCAGATCTATTCAATTCTTGCGCCTTCCTGACAATTCAATTTTCATGACAGAGCGACATCATTTTGATTGTGATGTCGGCTAGCATATTTGATTATGACGTCGGATATTTCAGTGATGGATCAGATCCCTACATTTGTCAAATATCTTCAGATTATCATGAAAGCACATTTCTGTTTTTAACAATTATGCATCAAAATATTCGGAGTATTTTTACTTAACTGAGTATCAATTAGACTCAAATATTTATTGACGAATGTTGTTTCATTTTAGGTTGATCGGTACACAATGAAGAATGGTCGCCACATAATTTTGTTAGCGGAGGGTCGTCTAGTCAATTTGGGTTGTGCCCACGGTCATCCAAGCTTCGTTATGTCTAATTCCTTCACAAACCAGATCCTCGCTCAGATAGAGCTCTGGACGAAGAGGGAGCAGTACAAAGTCGGTGTCTTCTTCCTGCCAAAGAAGGTTAGTAGTGAAACGATTGTTTGTATATTGTTTGTTGCAACTCATTGACTGGTCTGTGTTCTGAAAGCATTATATATATATAGTGTGCAATAGATGATCCATTTCTAGCTGTGCCCTGTCCATGTAAAGCTAAGCTCCCCCCCCCCACGCTATTTTGAAACTAACTTGACTGGATGCTGCTGCGCCCAGTCAAATTATTTTCAGAATTTTCAGCAGAATATTTAATAAATAGTAAATCCATCAGACACCATTTGTACACATGACATGACGAACTATTCCAGCTTCATGACTGAGTATTTCTGTCAATTAGATCCGATTCATCAAGTGGTATTTCAGTTATCGTGTCTGATATTTTATTACCTTTTCGATGACGTTTGGCTTTTTGTATAAATTAATATAATTTTTATACCTTGCCAAAAAATTTAGCGCGGTATTATGTAATGGCGCCATGCTTGTGGGTGGCCGAGTGGTTTCCTGATGATAACTCTGTTACCGTTTGTTGGAATTGAAACTTCATAGGGTGGTTGGACTAGGACTTGGGAAGAAACCTATCGAAATTGACAATGATCCGAAGTCCAAGATGGCTATCAGCCACCGGTGGCCATCTTGAAAATTGGTTTCCAGATGATAACTCCGTTATCGTTTATCGGATCGCTATGAAACTTAAGGTGGTTTGACTACCTCTGGTGAAGAAACCTATCGAGGTTGACAATCATCCAAAATCCAAGATGGCCGCCAACCACCGATGGCCATGATGAAAATTGGTTTCCAGATGATAACTCGTTACCGTTTATCGGATCGCTTTGAAACTCCATAGTGGTTGGGCTAGGTCCGAGGTAGACACTTATCGAAATCAACACTGATCCAAAATCCAAGATGGCCACCAGCCATGGGCTGCCATCTTGAAAGTTGATTCCTGGATAATATCTCTGTTACCATTTATCGGATCACTTCCTAAGGTTGTTGGAATATGTCTGTTGAAGAAACCTATCGAAATTTACGATAATTTGAATTCCAATATGGCCGCCAATCAGTGGCAGCCATCTTGAAAATTGGTTTCCGGACGATACCTCTTTGACCATTTACTGGATCGCTTTGACACTTCATAAGGATTACTGGTCTGATGGGTTTGAGGAAGAAATAAATATTTTCTAATAGCTGTCATTCATTAGTTTGTCATCAATGTGGGGTATTATGCGCCGTTTGCGGAGCTCTTGTTTCAGTTGTGAAGTTTACTTAGAGATGTGTGACCGTTGTACCTTGAGAGCTATAAAAATTGTAATAATTTGTACGGAATGAAATGTGTTAATATTTATGTCATTTCATTAGATTCAGGTACCCAATTGAAGCCTTTAAAAGTATACAATTTTAACAATTTTACTTTCAAGCCTTACTGTGTGAATATGGGTCGTTAATGTTTCTGATTGTGCTTGTTTTTCAGCTTGACGAGCAAGTGGCGTCGGCACATTTAGATCATCTCGGTGTAAAACTAACAAAGCTTACTGATGAACAGGCAGAGTACCTAGGCATCCCTAAAGATGGACCCTTCAAACCGGAGCATTACAGATACTAAGGCAGTAACTTCCAAATGGCAACAAGGCGTGGGAGAGATCCTGGACAACAGTGATAGCAATACATATGTATTTTAAAACTTACATTCCATATCAATGAAAGTTGGTAACTGGGAGTATGACTTATTTTGTGCCAAAACATTGCTAGAAAAGGTCTAACATCACTTCCATGGCTCAGTGAGGTCGATATTAAATACAATTAGGTATTTCCTAATTTTTGAAAACTTAACACCATTAAAGCTTTAAGCTTTCAAGGGTTTTTCTCCGTAACCATTTAGTGGTTAATGCAAGTTACTTGTCATAGGATGATGTCTTCTGGTGCCGCAAGACAGCTTATGTTTGGATTGACAGGTTTGCCTGTATATTAGCACAGTTCTAACACTGCCATTGATCTGTCTCATGTATGATCTCGGTTAGCACTGCGCTGGTCACATGTATACCAAGGTAGCCAACTCCTGGTTACTGAATTGTGTTTTTGAAAATGTTCCACTGTCAAGACTAACTCATGAATTGCCTCCCTTTGTCTACATGGCTACAGTCCATCTTGTGCATTTCTATAGATTTTCATTGATATTGCGTGATGTTATAAATGACAATGTTTTTACCATTATCAATGTGAAAACTTCATAGTCATGAATGTATAGTTTTGTTGCACATGTTTTAATAAGGTACAGATGGTGATGTGGCAAGTACAAGTTTATATTAACATTCAGTCATGAATATTTGCCATACAATCTTTTTTAATGTTTGCCAAAGTTTTCTACATATTGTTCTATCATGAATCCATGTATCTTTGTGACTTATTATACTCTGATAAACAAAGATCATGTGCTATTTATTTTATCTTCATCATATCACCTCATCAAATTATCAAGTTTCTAATGTTAACTGCTGCTTCTCTCCCCGACTGCTGCTTCTCTCCCCGGCATTAGCACAAACATTTATTTAAAACAAGTAAAATGCGTAACTTTCACAGCTTTGTCAGAAATGTCAAATGATTTGAGGCCGACTTATCTCTACTAAAATTTAGAATTTGAATAAATGTGGCATTGTGGGATAGTGTTTGTCACTGTATCAATCCTTCCACCGACGAAGGACACAGTCAATTGCTACTCAATGTTTTGAAACCCATGACTTCTTTACGACACCAGAAATCTGTGTATCTGGATTTCAAAGAAGCCATACCTGGAAGTTATTGCAGATTTCGAAAATAATTTGATTAAAAAACAAATTATTTTCAAAATCTTCAATAAAATGTTAATGTATGCAATAATGGACGGGTCTTTAGGACTTGCTCTTCTGGAAGTGTGAATTAAAAAGCTACCTGTACTCTTCTCAGGAGAGAATTGCTACTCAATGTTTTGAAACCCATGACTTCTTTACGACACCAGAAATCTGTGTATCTGGATTTCAAAGAAGCCATACCTGGAAGTTATTGCAGATTTCGAAAATAATTTGATTAAAAAACAAATTATTTTCAAAATCTTCAATAAAATGTTAATGTATGCAATAATGGACGGGTCTTTAGGACTTGCTCTTCTGGAAGTGTGAATTAAAAAGCTACCTGTACTCTTCTCAGGAGAGGTGCAGAGAATACACCCTTTGCTGTTTATGCATTATTTACTGATATCTGTACATCATTTGTAAATTACATTAAAATGCATGTGATACTAAATGACCTATGAGAATTGTGTTGTTCTTTGTGCAATTCACCCATTGAGCTCACTCAACGGTCCGACTGCTGCAAGCCACCAGACAATAATTTGAATGTGCAATACCTTTGGGGCTGCTGCATATTTTGAAAACAATTTGACTGAAAGTTGTTAGTGGCTTTTTTAAAATATCCAGAATTAAACCCCATGGAAAATGTAATGTGCAGAAAATCAACACAGGCGCTTATTGTTAGTTGGTGTCAGAGGCGTCGCAACAAAAAATGGTACGTTTAGCATACCCATCTGCAGGTTGATGAACTGCATCTATGACCATGTCCTGCTATTCTCCAAAACCTACAATAGGATTGTGTTCAAATTTGGTACAGGGTTTTTGTGTAAGAAGCTATAAAACCTTCTTCGCTAAAAGCCGTGTTCAGATCTTTGTCCAGATCATATTGATGTGTTCTAGGTTTTAATTATAACTGGAAGGAACCATGCCGCTGATTGTCTCTCCAGAACTTTACATCAGATTGGTTTTAAATTTGATATACGACTTTGTAGTGAACATCTGTCAGCAAGTCACCTTTCCAGAGTATCCATCGATGTGACGTCATGATCGGCTTAGCGGCGTGTAGAATGATGTCATAATCTTTACATCATAGATGATTCTATTAGGCCCGTCTTTAACTCTTAATAGTACAGCACCCAGTCAAATTAGTTTCAAAATATTCAACAGCTTACCTGACTAGTTTTCTGGAAATTGATAGTCTGGGATTTCAGAGATCGATCGAGCTCAACACGAGAGGTATGGGTGGAGCTTAGCTAGAGATGGGCGGGGCATAGCTAGAAATGGAAGGTCCATTGCTGAGCAAGATTTCATGGTGCTTATTTTCAATTAAATCTTAATGGTCAAGCCAACCGCTGCAGTAATCGTGAGAAATGTCCATTTGCAGGCCAAGAGGACTTTGAAATTTTCAAACTGAAATGACTGGCTTGATAGCCGAGTCTGTCATTCCAGTGATATATAGCAAAAATAGTGTTCTTGGACTGCAAATGGACATTACCCCTACTCGGTACATGAAAATTCAATTTAAGAAAAATAATTAATTGGCCATTAGATTGAGATTTGCGTTAAGTCCTGTACAAAATATGAAGCCAATCTGAATGTACTCATAGATAAGTTTCTGCAGAATATAAAGTACCGTATTTAAAAAATTTGTTATTGGAAACACTCCTGTTTCACTGCTGCACGCCACCTGACCATAATTTCAATGAGCAAAAACTCGTGACTTGCTGAATATTTTGAAAACAATTTGACTGAAAGTTGTTGGTGGCTAACTCACCAACAACTTTAAGTCAAATTGTTTTACAAAGTATTGTGTGGATCCAGAGATATAGCCCCTGGAATTTGCACAATCTCAGCAGGCAGACGGATAGAGTGGAGTGAAACTTGACGGTCAGCATTACTGTTACGAGGTATCACACCTGCCGTGATTCCATTTATGGAGTAGCATCCAGGATTCTTATTCCAACAAGATGCACGGCCACATTCGGCAAGGGTCACCACTGATCTCTCAGGCGAACAATGTTCAGGTGTTGGACTGACCCGCAAGATCCCCGGACCGATCCCCTATGGCGCACATGTCGGATATTCTTCGCCGCGTGGTTAAACAGAACCATCCGCATATTCACAACGTGCAGGATTTGCACGTTGCATTATTTCAAGAATGGGATGCTATTCCTCCGGGTGACATTACCCGCCTAATTTGAAGCATGAGAAAACGGTGTACGGCAGTCATTAATGCGCGCGGTCACCCGCTAGTGACACCTAGAACATTTTTATGCCTGGACTCCTACGCTGAATGAGCCCGCGTTAGAGGTGCGATGCTGACCATAGGGCGACAATGAACTGTTTCAAATTGGAAATTGGGCCACCAATTAAATAATATTTTTGATTGAAATCGTTCTTTTTGCAAAAATATATTTATTTGGTGTTTTTATCGGAATTGCTAAACTTTTTTGTTTCAGTATAGTTACTCAATGTGGACTAATTTCGTGACATAGATCAATGCAAATATTGCCATGATGACTGCTGAAAACGGCCTGGTATGTTTAGTTTACGTGTCGAGAAGGGCCAAGTGAAGTTGTCATCATTCCTCAAATTTTATCCTTCAAAAACTGCTAAACCACTTGGGTCAATTTAAATCCACGGTAACAGAACAAGTGTCATGCACATCCTTGCCCATAGGTATAATCATCCCCAAGGCTCTATGCCTGAGTTTATCCATAAAGGACCTAAACACAAAAGTTAACCGTTCTGCTCTAAAATGTTTACATCCAGCTAAACGCAAAACTTAATGTGAAATAACAGTCCGTGAGTGGAAGATGTAGGGGATAATGTTATAAATGGATTGTAGTGTTAATATATATGTAGCAATAAGGCTGTATATCAAGTTTGGTGGCTGTATGCCTGATAGGATTGCCATAGCAGAGCTAAATGCAAAATTGGATGCCGCCACCGGATGACGCGCCCGATATCGCATAAGCTCTTCTGTTCGCTGAACAGGTGAGCTAAAAATTAAATCAAGGGTTGACACTAAGCTGGCCAGTCATGCCAGTAACAAATTTTCTGAGCTCTTATCGTGTATTTTCTATGAGTTATTGCTCTACAGACAATATTGATGAACCCGATCTGTCACACAAGTATATGTCATAATTAATTTCACCATATGTAAGCTGATATGACAATCAAAATGCATAATGAATGACAAATCTAGCTCCATCATGAACATTTAAATGTCTGTTAAGGATAGAAATTGTATGTCTGATGGATTTACTATTTAAAACATCCAATTGAATATTTTGAAACTAATTTCCCTGAGCGTGCAACATAACGCAGTCAAATTAGTTTCAAAATATTCAACAGCTTACCGTAGAATTACCTTGAAAATGGGATTCTGAGAATTGAGGGTTCAAGGTATATAAACCGATATGAAACTATGCAAAACACAGGCGGAGCTTAGCTAGAAATGGGCGGAGCTTAGCTAGAAATGGATCCAACAAATGAGCTTCGTGGTTTGGCCAGCATCTCTGAGCATGACAATTTTTCTCCAGCCATTTTATAGTTTTCTGGAGATCTACTTCACATCCATTATTAGCAAATTCAATAATAACAACGAATAAACTATCAACATTAACCCTCAAATTTGTTCAAGAAAATTTCAATTTTCTCAAAAAATGTCAATATGCAGACCAAGAAGAGTTAAATTTGAAAATTTACCACTGGAATGACTGGCTTTGTTATCGAGCCAGTCTTTCCATTGGTAAATTTTCAAAATTAGTCTTCTCTTGGTCTGCAAATTGACATTCTCATGGTCTGCAAATTGACATTTACCAAGACCACTGAAGGTCAGATTATCACTGAGCCAGTTGTGGGTTTTGTTAATACATATCTGAGCCAGTCATTCCATTGGTAAATCTTCAAAATTAGTCTTCTCTTGGTCTGCAAATTGACATTTCCCAAGACCACTGAAGGACAGATTATCACTGAGCCAGTTGTGGGCTTTGTTAATACATATCCGAGCCAGTCATTCCATTGGTAAATTTTCAAAATTAGTCTTCTCTTGGTCTGCAAATTGACATTTCCCAAGACCACTGAAGGACAGATTATCACTGAGCCAGTTGTGGGCTTTGTTAATACATATCCGAGCCAGTCATTCCATTGGTAAATTTTCAAAATTAGTCTTCTCTTGGTCTGCAAATTGACATTTCCCAAGACCACTGAAGGACAGATTATCACTGAGCCAGTTGTGGGCTTTGTTAATACATATCCGAGCCAGTCATTCCATTGGTAAATTTTCAAAATTAGTCTTCGCTTGGTCTGCAAATTGACATTTTCCAAGACCACTGAAGGACAGATTATCACAGCCAGTTGTGGGTTTTGTTAATACATATCTGAGCCAGTCATTCCATTGGTAAATTTTCAAAATTAGTCTTCTCTTGGTCTGCAAATTGACATTTCCCAAGACCACTGAAGGACAGATTATCACTGAGCCAGTTGTGAGTCTTGTTAATACATATCCGAGCCAGTCATTCCATTGGTAAATCTTCAAAATTAGTCTTCTCTTGCTCTGCAAATTGACATTTCCCAAGACCACTGAAGGACAGATTATCACTGAGCCAGTTGTGAGTTTTGTTAATACATATCCGAGCCAGTCATTCCATTGGTAAATTTTCAAAATTAGTCTTCTCTTGGTCTGCAAATTGACATTTCCCAAGACCACTGAAGGACAGATTATCACTGAGACAGTTGTGAGTTTTGTTAATACATATCCGAGCCAGTCATTCCATTGGTAAATTTTCAAAATTAGTCTTCTCTTGGTCTGCAAATTGACATTTCCCAAGACCACTGAAGGACAGATTATCACTGAGCCAGTTGTGGGTTTTGTTAATACATATCCGAGCCAGTCATTCCATTGGTAAATTTTCAAAATTAGTCTTCTCTTGGTCTGCAAATTGACATTTCCCAAGACCACTGAAGGACAGATTATCACTGAGCCAGTTGTGGGTTTTGTTAATACATATCCGAGCCAGTCATTCCATTGGTAAATTTTCAAAATTAGTCTTCTCTTGGTCTGCAAATTGACATTTCCCAAGACCACTGAAGGACAGATTATCACTGAGCCAGTTGTGGGTTTTGTTAATACATATTGTTTGAAGGATGGTTACCAATGTTGATTGTTTACGTTGGCCTCGTAAGACGGCACAGCGATCGGGTCGTGTGTCCAGAGCAGCATCACAAAACCTGCTGATCCTATTTGGCTCCAATTTCAACACAACAAAGGAACTTATATTTCCAGACTTCGGCCATGATACTTTTTAGATCGATCTAATTCTGTATCGGTAGATACCTTGGAAACTGCTGGTCTGATTTGGCTCAAATTTTAACATTGGAAAGGGTGTACTATATACTAGGATTCCACAACTTTGGTGGGTCTTATCCCAAAAAATCCGGAAAATCAGAAAACTTGCCATGTGACAGAAATCGAGGAAGAGGGTCTGCAATCTCTAATTAGAACAAGAGAAATCCGTTGGCAGACCATCACCATCCTATTTTGTCACATTACATGTTTTCTTTCAAACAACGGACATATTTCATTTCAACACCATCCCAGGGTGCTATCTGACACTACGGATGCAACACACTATTTGAATTGAATTCACATGATCTTTTAGTTTTGCTAAAAGAATCAGATCAATAAAACAAACCCTTATGAATTTAGATTTTCAGAGTAGCCAGCTATGGGTTAGGGTTAGAGTTAGTTAGGGGCACATATGAACAGATTTCGATGAAATGAAATACTGCAGAGAAACGTTCACACAGACGCACATGCACACAGATGGGTGGGACCTAATTCCAGTGGCAAGATAAACTAGACAAGGAAACGCACAAATATAAACACACAAAGATAATGCTTTATAGAGTAATCTAGATTTATTGCAGCAAGAAAAGACAACTCTTAATCAACCCTTTTACTGCTGCATTAAACATGATACAGGAACTGCAGCTGAGGAAAGGTGTATTTATCAGCTTTTCACAAGTCTATTTTCAAAATGACTAACTCCAGCTCTGGCATAGATCCTGATTAAGCAACATTACGAGGGTTACGTTTAATATTCACCCCTTTAAACCTTACAAAGCAGGAATGGCAAACGCTTTACCATGTCAGTAATATTTTGGGTGGATATTTTGAAAGTAATGTGACTGGAGGTTACTGCTGCATTCGGCAGCAACATCTGGCAGTCAATTTAGTTTTAAAATATTCAACAACTTAATCAGTCTTGTAGGGTTGCTTTGAAATTTATACTTTGAAATCCTGTGTCTAAATTTCAAAACAGGAAAGCTGTTGAGCATTGTAACACTAATTTTACGGGAAGCTGTTGCCGTCATATGCACCAACAGCTCAAAGTCAAATGTTAAACTAATCAATAAAATATTCTTTTCATCAGAAAGAATTTGTCGTTTCTGGTCTAAAAGTGTTAAAAGGATTAACTGTCTACCTGCTAAATTTCTTCAGACTACATTTTCCATGGGGTTTAACTCTGGATATGCTCAATATTTTGAGAACAATTTGACTGAAAGTTGTTGGTGGCTTAGCCACAAACAACTTTCAGTCAAATTGTTTTCAAATTATTCAGCATGTCCAGAGTTATTGATGATTGAAATTATTGTCTGGTGGCTAGCAGCAGTCGGAGAGTTAACAGGCTCTATCATATTACATATCATGATAGGTGAGGATCGGCAGAACATCTGCTGCTTAAATCTATTAACAATGTAGCAAGGGAAATATCTTTGTTATCAAAATGTACACATTACGATTAACAATCAAAAAAACAGTATAAACACTTAGAAAAATCTTATATTAATAAATAATTCAATAGGAGCGACGACTTCAACATTCAGACTGCTCTCACATTCATATTGCTCGTTAAAGGTAAACATGAAAATGCATTTTATGGATTAATGCTTACAATCTGATTCAGATTTGAAAACTTAAATATTTCAGAAGAATTAAATGAAGATGAATGACAGGGATATTTTCACCGGACATTGATTAACAAACGCTACTCTCATTGAATCCATAAACATTACTCCATTGCACAGAGATTTACAAAGAGATTATTCCGTTAACTCTTCCATGATGGAACCGGACAAAAATGGCATCAATAGCGGTCTTGAGCAATCTCGATTTGCAGGCCAAGAGAAGAGTATTTTTTTGAAAATTTACCGCTGAACTGACTGGCTCAAAAACCATGCTAGTAATTCCAGTAGTAAATTTTCAAAAAACAATCTCTTGACCGGCAAATGGATATTCAATAAGCAAATGATTAGATTTTCTTGATCAAATTTAGCCATTAGAGGTAAAACACTGAGAGTTAGAAGGACCATTTAGTGGTCAAGCCAGCCCAAACTGACCTCTTCAGGGGTCGTGAGGAATGTCCATTTGCAAACCAAGGGAAGACAATTGTTGAAATATTACCACTTGATGATTGAGCCAGTCATTCCAGTGAAAAATGTACTTGGCCTGCAAATGGACATTCACTAAGCAGACATTTCAATCGTCTTGACAAATCCTGACCCATATGTCAATGTTGTATCAGAAAGCAAATTTATAACACCCTTGTAGAAGAAAAGCTGTTGCAGAATGACCACCAATTATCATGTACTAAACAGAAAAGGCTCTGAGAATCCAATAGAAATCTCTGTCACTCAAATAGCTGGCGTCATAATTCAATATCCCGCATGTTAGCTGACATAGTCATAATCAAAATAATGCATCTCTGTCAGGAAAATCTAAATCTGTCATGAAAGTGTATGGATTGTATGTCATTGGTTAAATTTACAATTTAATAAACCTGTTAAATATTTTGAAACGATACAAAATATGAAATTTAGATTCTGGGCCATTTAAATTTCAAATCGATTCATGTATAGAAAGTGTGCAGAGCTGAGCTATAAATAGACGAAGCATAGCTAGAAATTGATTCTCTATTCCAGTTAAATAAGCGGGTCATAAATGGCAGACCTTATGGAGAATGATTGACTTGTAATTATAACTACATTTTCCACACAGCCACAATCGTTCTATAAGCCACACATTTAACTGAATAAATACAATGGAATATATATAACAAAATCTGAATAGCAATAGGGAAAATGCCCAGTGCAATGTACAGAAGAGTTGTATGTACGGATATATAAATAATCAATATATAATAATGCACAAATGCTTTTCTTGTAGGCAATGATTATCAACAAAGTTTGTCACTGATCAGTGAATCAGTTCATTATCATCTATGAGCCCTTTCAATGACAAATCCCTGAAAAAATAAATTCTTTACTGTATAGCACATTCTGTTGAATATTTTGAAATTAATATGCCTGGAAGCCATTATTGCTTTATGCAGCAATGGCTTTCAGACATTAATTTCAAAATATTCAACAGATTTCCAGTTTATTTGCCTTGAGATACAGGGCATCTATTTATCGGTGAAAGGGTTAACACAGGTCACATGATTGTTCATTAAAATGTTTCTGAATATCATTGGTATTTAATCATTTCACGGTCAAGCCGGTCACAATAAGACTGAGCAGTGGTCCTGACGAATGTCACTTTGCCGGCCAAGAGAAGACTATTTTTTAGAAGTTACCACTGGAATGACTGGCTCGATAAGCAAGCCAGTCATTTCAGTGGTAAATTTAAAAAAAAATCCTCACTCGCCATGAACATTCACCGAGAATAAAATTTAATTCTTTTGTGCAATAATACGGCCATAAAAGTGTTAAGAAAAGCATAATTTTCAGAAACACTATTTTTGGAAAAGGACACTATTTTGCTTCAACGGGCACAGAGAACATCGTACATTTGACTAGGCACAGAAATGATGCCTGTAACTATTGTTTAATCTGTGTTTACTGTACAATGACGAGATTCAAATTGTTATTAATTGTAATAAGTTGTGTTGTAATTTCCTAATTGGACAGTACATTTAATCCTTTAATGGTCAAATTTGGTCAAGAAAAGCTAAATATTTGTTCCTTGAATGTCCATTTGCAGGCCAAGAGAAGACAATTTTTGGAAATTTACCACTGGAATGACTGGCTCGATTATCGAGCCAGTCATTCCAGTGACAAATTTTCAAAAATTGTCTTCTCTTGGCCTGCAAATGGACATTCCACAAGGCCACTACAGAGGCCAGTTTTAGCTGACTTGACCACTAAAGGGATAAACCATTAATCATATTACACAGATGATTTTTTATGTCGTTGGGGGCGACTAATCATTGGTGAAATCGTAAGCGTTTTTCATCGCTAAGTTACTTGCACACATGATGACTTTTCCCACATTTATTCTCAGATGAGCAGAAAAATCTGTGTCATAGAAACTGTAACACCAGACACATTTATCAAGAAGTTGTGTGACAAGGTCATATACCTGATGCCAGAACCTTTGTCAGAAATGTCAAACATTTGACAAACAGATATACTGACTCGTAAATACGAGTTTATGATTTGCAAGTGAAAATCACCTTGGATGCCATAGGCTTTAACCCTTACCACTCTGATGTCAATATTATATCCTTTTACCGTGTGAGTAGCTAAGAAACTGGTGTACATTTTTCATCTTTTAATTTTATTTGAAAATTAAAAATTTTGATATCAGAATGCTAAGGAGTAACAGTCCGACTGCTATAAGCAACCGTACAATAATTTCAAGGGACAATAACTCTGAAAATGCTGAATATTTTGAAAACAATTTGACTGAAAGCTGTTGGTGGCTTAGCCACCAACAGCTTTCAGTCAAATTTTTTTCAAGATATTCAGCAGGTGACCGTTAAATATAAGATGTAGAATGGAAAGCTGGCTTAATGCTACCAGGCTAGTCAGTCCACGTCTGCTATTTGATCTGCTGCCATTGTTCTACAAACACATTTACTGAAGCATCTCCTCATAGTATTTATTCTGATCTAATATTATCTATAATTGTGGTTGTTTTGAAAACAGTGTTGCTGCTTAAGACAAGAATAGGCCAGGAAGTTATTTTTGAATATTTACCAATGGAATGGCTGCCTTGGTTACCGACCCAGTCATTCCAGTGCTAACTTTCACAAATAATCATGGCCTGCAAATGGACATTCCTCCAGACGCCGGCCGACGCCGTTCTTGGTTGACTTGCCCATTAAGTGGATTACGTTAACGGAGAACTTCCCAATAACATCTGCTCTCTTATTGTCATAATATGCACAAATAACATCATCTTATTAATGAACAATTTTCAATAAAAATACACGATTTATTCACTGAAGTCCACGATGCTTATATTGCACCGACATGAAAACAAGCACTAAGCACTTTTACACATTGATTTACTCCTCCATTATTTTGACAGCATCAACATGTCCGCTGTCCTGGTCACCTAAACATGCGTAAACAACTTTTTAATTGGTCCAATGAGTTTTGATTCAGTGCCCGTTCCTCGTCTCTCTGTCGTTTCATCTCCATTAGATCCTGAATAAGTAAATAAAATTAAAATATAATTTAATAAGTAGATTTATACATTTATAGGTAGATTTATACATTTATCACACCTCATCTCGTCACACCTCGTCTTGCCCTACTCATGTCCTGATTTAACCACTTAACCCTTTAACACTCATATCAGCCAAAATGGCCTCTGCAGTTGTCTTGTGAAAATGACTCCAGAGATCTTATGATCATGTCTATAGTGACTTTAGGACTGGCGGTATGATCAGCGAACGAAAAGAAGAAGAACTCCAGAGATAAATTTTCAAAAATGATCTCTTGGTCTGCAAATGGACATGTTCTATGAGAAAATTAAAAAAATTTTGAAAAAATTCAAGGGTTAAAGGGTTAATGGTCAAGATTTGTCTGGAAAAATAGAGTTTTCTGCTGCGTTAATGTCCCTTTCAGCCATTCCATGACAAGACTAAAGAGGACTATTTTTGAATATTTACTACTGGAATGACTGGCTAGATAAACGAGTCAGTCATTCCAACGGTAAATTTTCAAAAAAAGTTTCTTGCAGTGCAAATAGACAGTTGTCAAGACAACAACAAAGGCCATTTTTAGTCGACTCAACCATTAACGCAGGCACCCACACATGGCCATGCATTTAGATGTTAGTATCGATGAAAGCTGTTGCTGTGGCAAATCTACACCAGTATCAGCTATAGTTGTTGTCAAGTCAACATCTTTGAATTAAATGTTTTAACACAATACCACGAATCTCTTATAAATGTAAAAAAATTGCTTTTTTATTATTTTAACATGACATCAAATTTGAACACATTTTATACAAGTTGTAATATCACTGCAAATTTTGATCCATTCATTCTACACGTTAGAAAATGATATTAAAATTCTAACCTGGATGACAAGTGTGAAGAACTATCATTGTATCATAGGCTATGTAACATGTAGAAAATATCATTTGTGGCACACGGGCAAGAGACGTTTAACCTTTTCATGACGAAACCGGCCTCTGCAGTGGTCTTGAGGATTGTCCATTTGCAGGCCAAGAGAAGAGTATTTTTTGAAATTTTACCACTGAAATGACTGGCTCGGTAACACAGCTAGTCATTCCAGTGGAAAATTTTCAAAAATTGTCTTCTCGTGGACTGCGAATGGACATTCAATAAGTAAATATTTTAAACAAATTTTGACATTAAAGGGTTAAACATCTGACATGAGATAATGACAACATCCTGTATAGTTATCATAAACTTACTGCCATTCGTAGACTCAATGTTTCTGCCGTTTTGTTCAACGAGACGTTATCAGTGTCAAGCTGCTCACAGCGATTATGTAAAATACGCTTCTCCACTCGTAACTCTGAAACAGTAAAACAGAACAGTGCATATATTAACTGTTAACATCCACTGTATTTCTGTGTGTCTGACGAAGATGAAAATATCCAGCAGTGAAATGATAGGGTTAGATTTCCAGAAGATTCCCTCAGAGACCACCCAGATTTCAAGTTTTTCTGGCATGAAACCCCCAGACACTATGCCTGGTGTGAGAGAGAAATCACTCCCGACACACCCTCAGTGGAGTGAGTGGACTCAGCCTTTTATTTTCAAACTAGTGGCCTTAAACATCAATCCATGTAGTGATATTATGAAGGCATTGGTAGATGATAGGAATCGGGTAAAACAAAGTTGCTGAAGTCTGTTGTTACAATTCCCATGCCATAAGGAACTTAATAATAAGATCTCAAGTCGGTAGAATAAGGTTAAGTTATTGCCATAGCTGCCATGTAAAAGCTAGAATAAATTCTAGAGCATAATCTACTGGTCACTATCACATCTCACTAATAGCTCATCCAGGTCAATGCTATTCAGTGTCTAGCAGACTTCCCACAATTCCTTGCACATATTACTGACTGTTTAACCATTTAATGGTCAAATTTGGCCAAGAAAATCTAAATATCTTCCTATTGAATATCCATTTACAGGCCAAAAGAATACATGGCAGCAACAGCGTCCAGTCAAATTAGTTCCAAAATATTCAACAGCATGTTTATTAAATCATACAGACATACAATTCGCACGTGTCAGACTATTAAGAGTTAAAGACGGGCTAAATAGAATCATTTATGACGTAATCATTATGATATTATCCTACACATCACTTAGCTGATTATGATGTCAGATGATAGACAGATACTCCGGAAATGTGAATTGTGGCAAGTGAAATCACAAATTCTTTATGAAGTAACAAATATTCTGTTAAATATTTTGAAACTGGCTTGACTGGGATCCACTCCAATTAATTTCAAAATAGTTAACAAATTTTCTGGAGTTGTCTTGCTGGCTAATTTGCTCATCCGAGTTAAAGGAATGGAAAAGGGAAACAACAAATGATGTTTATTGGTAATCTCATACCATATTAAATAAACTACCATCAGTAAAAATGGAAATGAATCAGGATTATTTGCGCAAATGCATTTACTAAATCTAGGGGTGCTTAACTGGGACTCAATTAGTGACCAAGCTGGTGCTTCTCACTCCGCCGTGTGTCAACTGTATGTGAAGGTAGACCGCACAGGCCTACCTAAATATAACGAAAGCGCACCTGAATATAGTTTTGTAAGTGGTATGAATAGTATTCTCTATAGGCGCCTATGTAGAGTGATTAACTCGATACTGCTAATTCACTATTGATCCTTTTGAAAATGTTATATTTGAAAGTAACTTTTTCTGGTGGAAGCAACAAGTTTCGCTCAAAATGATTTCAAAATACACTGCTGGTTGCCAAGGTTGCAATATGAGACCTACTGAATATTTTGACATTCGTGTGACTAAATGTAGACCATGTCTCTGGAAACAATGGCTTTCAGTCAAAATGTTTTAAAACTAAACTTATTCGGTCGGAATACACCAGAGCGCATGGGTCCAATTCTGTCACTAATTGGTTCCAGCCAGAGTGACATAAATGGTATTTAGCTGCTTTTTTCTAATTATTCTGATTTATTTCCGTTTTTCACTGGTGGGTATAGGTTGATTATTATAAAAAGCTGTCATTCACTAGCATATGTTAGTTTCCTGTTCCTTTTCTTTAAGCATGTAACTCTTGTAGAGACAAAATCACAAATTCTTTGTTGTAAGGAATATTATGGTGAATTTTTTTAAACTACATTGACCGGGAACTGTCGCAATATATAGTTTCAACATATTCTAGTTTTCCTGGAGAGTCACTTGAATTTGAGAGACTGGACCTTCAATGGTTAAATGGTTATTATCCAGCCCTGAGTACCTGTAAAGAATAGCTTTGTTAACCCTTTAATGACCAGCATTAGTGGTTGTCTTGAGAAATGATCATGTGCAGGCCATTTTCAACTGGAATGAATGGCTCTATAATCGAGCCAGTCCTTCCAGTTGCTAACTGTCAAAATAAGCCTTCTCTTAGCCTGCAAATTGGCACTCACAAAGTAAAAATCTAGCTTTTCATGATCAATATTGAGTACTCATTGTACGTACCATCCATATATCTCTGATATGACTCAATCACGGCTGTAATTCCCGGCCATCTCGGCGGTGTGTTCGGTGCACCATGGTGAGAGCGTAGTATACTACAAGAGCTGTCGTCTGATTGAAGCTTTAACAAACTGTCGCTACTATCAAGCTTGGATTTATTCAACAAACCTGCAAGACATTGAAACAGCAATGCAATTGAAAATAGTGGACACCAGTACTGCTACAGGTATTATTAACCACATAACACTCAAGCTGGCCAGGAAAGGCTTCTGTTGTGGTCTTGCGATAAATCCATTTGCAGACCGAAACAAGACTATTTTTGAAAATTTAGCACAGGGATGACTGGCTCGATAACCGAACCAGTGATAATTAAAAAAAATATATTTCTTCTTGGTCTGCAAATTGGCAATTTCTATGAAAAATTGATTTTTTTTTCTTGAACAGATTTGAGGGTTAAAGGGTTAACCATCCCAATCCCGAGTCCGGAAATCAATATCATTGGGCCTAGAATTGTAATTCTTGTCAACATTGAATTCAATGAATGTGCATAAGTAATTTATGGAAACTGAAGGACTGTGCCTAGTGCTAATATTTTTTAAACTTTACCACTCAAATGACTGGCTCGATAACCATCATTCCACTCGTAAATTTTCAAAAATGGCCTTCTCTTGGTCGGCAAATGGACATTTTCTATGAGACAATTGAAATTTTCTTTAACCAATTCAAGGGTTACTGGTTACGTCAAACAACGCCTGCCTTTACAACGCTCTTGAGAAATGTTCATTTACAGGCCAAAACTAGGTTTGAAATTTAAACACTGGTAACCGAGCCAGTCATTCCAGTGGCAAATTTTCAAAAATCTTGTCTTGGCCCGCAAATGGCTATTTACTAAGTAAATTTACACAATTCCTGGGCTATTAACCCGTTAACACTTAAACCCAAACCATCCTCAGCAGTGGTCTTCAGAAATGTCCATTTCTACACCAAGGGAAGACTATTTTAGAAAATTTACCACTGGAATGAGCCAGTCATTCCAGTCATAAATTTTCTAAAACAGTCTTCCCGTGGTCTGCAAATGGACATTTTTTATGAGAAAATTTAAATTCTTTAAAACAAATTTAAGGGTTAAAATGAACACTTAGAACAGACAGTCTTGTCTGTAGCAACGTAGTAGTCACATGGTCGACAAGATCAAGCAGAGATCAAATATCCTTGCCCTCCCATTTTTTTTGTCACAATGTAAAATGTTTTCAGACTTTCCCTATTTTTTTCAGATCACGTCCAACATTGTGGAATCCTAGTGTATCGCAAATCCTTTTGTGCAGTACTTTTTCAGATAAAAAGTTTGGGAACAGATGCACCACGCACACACCCACAAGACAGAGAGTAACAATAATAATAATAAGCACGCAATACATAGTCTGTGACACTCACCCAGCTTATTCATTTCTTTCTGTCATGTAGGAACAGATGCACCACGCACACACCCACAAGACAGAGAGTAACAATAATAATAATAAGCACGCAATACAAAGTCTGTGACACTCACCCAGCTTATTCATTTCTTTCTGTCATGTAGGAACAGATGCACCACGCACACACCCACAAGACAGAGAGTAACAATAATAATAATAAGCACGCAATACAAAGTCTGTGACACTCACCCAGCTTATTCATTTCTTTCTGTCATGTAGGAACAGATGCACCACACACACACCCACAAGACAGAGAGTAACAATAATAATAATAAGCACGCAATACACAGTCTGTGACACTCACCCAGCTTATTCATTTCTTTCTGTCGTGTAGGAACAGATGCACCACGCACACACCCACAAGACAGAGAGTAACAATAACAATAATAAGCACGGAATACACAGTCTGTGACACTCACCCAGCTTATTCATTTCTTTCTGTCGTGTAGGAACAGATGCACCACGCACACACCCACAAGACAGAGAGTAACAATAACAATAATAAGCTACGCAATACACAGTCTGTGACACTCACCCAGCTTATTCATTTCTTTCTGTCGTGTAGGAACAGATGCACCACGCACACACCCACAAGACAGAGAGTAACAATAATAATAATAAGCACGCAATACACAGTCTGTGACACTCACCCAGCTTATTCATTTCTTTCTGTCGTGTAGGAACAGATGCACCACGCACACACCCACAAGACAGAGAGTAACAATAATAATAATAAGCACGCAATACACAGTCTGTGACACTCACCCAGCTTATTCATTTCTTTCTGTCGTGTAGGAACAGATGCACCACGCACACACCCACAAGACAGAGAGTAACAATAACAATAATAAGCACGGAATACAGTCTGTGACACTCACCCAGCTTATTCATTTCTTTCTGTCGTGTAGGAACAGATGCACCACGCACACACCCACAAGACAGAGAGTAACAATAACAATAAGCTACGCAATACACAGTCTGTGACACTCACCCAGCTTATTCATTTCTTTCTGTCGTGTAGGAACACATGCACCACGCACACACCCACAAGACAGAGAGTAACAATAATAATAATAAGCACGCAATACACAGTCTGTGACACTCACCCAGCTTATTCATTTCTTTCTGTCGTGTAGGAACAGATGCACCACGCACACACCCACAAGATAGAGAGTAACAATAATAATAATAAGCACGGAATACACAGTCTGTGACACTCACCCAGCTTATTCATTTCTTTCTGTCGTGTAGGAACAGATGCACCACGCACACACCCACAAGATAGAGAGTAACAATAATAATAATAAGCACGGAATACACAGTCTGTGACACTCACCCAGCTTATTCATTTCTTTCTGTCGTGTAGGAACAGATGCACCACACACACACCCACAAGACAGAGAGTAACAATAATAATAATAAGCACGCAATACACAGTCTGTGACACTCACCCAGCTTATTCATTTCTTTCTGTCGTGTAGGAACAGATGCACCACGCACACACCCACAAGACAGAGAGTAACAATAACAATAATAAGCACGGAATACACAGTCTGTGACACTCACCCAGCTTATTCATTTCTTTCTGTCGTGTAGGAACAGATGCACCACGCACACACCCACAAGACAGAGAGTAACAATAACAATAATAAGCTACGCAATACACAGTCTGTGACACTCACCCAGCTTATTCATTTCTTTCTGTCGTGTAGGAACAGATGCACCACGCACACACCCACAAGACAGAGAGTAACAATAATAATAATAAGCACGCAATACACAGTCTGTGACACTCACCCAGCTTATTCATTTCTTTCTGTCGTGTAGGAACAGATGCACCACGCACACACCCACAAGACAGAGAGTAACAATAATAATAATAAGCACGCAATACACAGTCTGTGACACTCACCCAGCTTATTCATTTCTTTCTGTCGTGTAGGAACAGATGCACCACGCACACACCCACAAGACAGAGAGTAACAATAACAATAATAAGCACGGAATACACAGTCTGTGACACTCACCCAGCTTATTCATTTCTTTCTGTCGTGTAGGAACAGATGCACCACGCACACACCCACAAGACAGAGAGTAACAATAACAATAATAAGCTACGCAATACACAGTCTGTGACACTCACCCAGCTTATTCATTTCTTTCTGTCGTGTAGGAACAGATGCACCACGCACACACCCACAAGACAGAGAGTAACAATAATAATAATAAGCACGCAATACACAGTCTGTGACACTCACCCAGCTTATTCATTTCTTTCTGTCGTGTAGGAACAGATGCACCACGCACACACCCACAAGACAGAGAGTAACAATAATAATAATAAGCACGCAATACACAGTCTGTGACACTCACCCAGCTTATTCATTTCTTTCTGTCGTGTAGGAACAGATGCACCACGCACACACCCACAAGACAGAGAGTAACAATAACAATAATAAGCACGGAATACAGTCTGTGACACTCACCCAGCTTATTCATTTCTTTCTGTCGTGTAGGAACAGATGCACCACGCACACACCCACAAGACAGAGAGTAACAATAATAATAATAAGCTACGCAATACACAGTCTGTGACACTCACCCAGCTTATTCATTTCTTTCTGTCGTGTAGGAACAGATGCACCACGCACACACCCACAAGACAGAGAGTAACAATAATAATAATAAGCACGCAATACACAGTCTGTGACACTCACCCAGCTTATTCATTTCTTTCTGTCGTGTAGGAACAGATGCACCACGCACACACCCACAAGACAGAGAGTAACAATAATAATAATAAGCACGGAATACACAGTCTGTGACACTCACCCAGCTTATTCATTTCTTTCTGTCGTGTAGGAACAGATGCACCACGCACACACCCACAAGACAGAGAGTAACAATAATAATAATAAGCACGGAATACACAGTCTGTGACACTCACCCAGCTTATTCATTTCTTTCTGTCGTGTAGGAACAGATGCACCACGCACACACCCACAAGACAGAGAGTAACAATAATAATAATAAGCATGCAATACAGTCTGTGACACTCACCCAGCTTATTCATTTCTTTCTGTCGTGTACTTTGTAGAACAGACTTATGAAACTCCTGAGCAAATTCACGGCTAACTCGCTTATCCGCCTCAGAAGAAAATAATGATTTCGATGCCATGGACATGCCTGGTAACTTGCCCTCCATCGTGTCTTGAGACAGAAATGGCGATGATGACATGTGGTCATTGGTATTTTCTGTTTTTATAGTTTTCAAAAGATGCTGAGAATCACCGCTGCTGTCGTCCGAGTGATGCTTTCGCTTTTGGCCATGTGACAAAGGTTCTGTGAAAATTGAAAAAAATACCCAAAAGTCAAATTTGGTCAAGAAAAAAATTAATTATTTCCTTATCTAGAGGTAAAGTCAATTTTTTTTTTAATTGACGACTGGAATGACTGGCTCGATGATCGATCCAGTCATTCCAGTGGTAAATTTTCAAAAATACTCAGCAGATGGACAATCCTCAAGACTAGTATAAAGGCTGGTTTTGGCCGGCTTGACCATTCAAGGGTTAAGCACATGTGCACGCTTTACAGAACATCTACAAATGGAGTACTTTAATGAAGATTTCAGTCTTCTTTCTACCATCCACCCAATGGTTTCTACCATCCACCCAATGGTGTGTATAAAGATGGCTTGACTGCTCAACAGACAGGTTTTGCTGTATTCCTAACATACACTCAAACCTATCTGCGATGAGAGAAACAAAATTGGTCACAAACCAATCATCGTACAAACATAGGACCACTCCCATAGCTTCGCTGTCCATGACCATACTTGCAGACCTTTATGTTCTCCTATGTGACGTAGTGGAATAAGCAGTTTTCAGTCCACCAATCAGATTTCCTTTAGTTCTTATCGAGCAATTTCATTGGCAGATGTTAACCGACTCGAGCTCATTAGGTTTATACTTGGCGCATACATCAAAAGCCTGCGAGCATGGTACTCAATATGTCAGCTGCAGGGCGAGGCCCTTGCAATAGGACGATGACAATCAACAGGCAGTAGATTAAAACAAGTTGGTAAACATTAAAATGACTTTATTATCCAGTTAACACATAAAAGCCCAGTATCAATTACAAGATAAATATACAAGTAAGCTGATGAATATTTTGAAATAAATTTGACTGGAACCCATTTCTGCAAGAGGCAAAATGTGTAAAACAGAATATTCCTTACATTGTATATCAAAAGGACTCTGCCATTTCTGGTCTTTAAAGGTTAAGACGGGTTGACAATGGACCGTTCCAAGTTTATCCATCACTCATATGATGTCATAATCAACTAAGTGACGTGTATGCTGACGTTATAATCATGATGTCATTAATGATTCGAAAGTCTGTCTTTAACGCTTAATAGTCTGACACGTTGTACGAATTTTATGTCTTTGCTATTTATTTGTTCAGAGATCGATCGATCCCAACATGAGTGTGGTGTGGGTGGAGCTTAGATAGAGATGGGCGGGGCATAACTGGAGAAGTCCATTACCCATGTAGTTAGCATATGTAATGTACTAGTTTCAAAATATTCAATGGGATGAGCATTACATAATAAAGAATGTGATGCATTGGGGCTTACATGACATCACACACAATAGCTAGGAGACAAAATGGTGTCAATCACTGTTCAACATTTACTCGATATTACAAAACAGATAATTGCGATACAGATCAGGGAATGTGACAGGATATGAATGATATGGAATCTATAAACCATATTCTATCAGTGCAATACAACATTTGAGATGAGATTAGCATCGCTTTAAGACTCATTATCAGAATAGCACCAACTTACAGAAACTTTGTTTCCAAAATGAAATGGAATTAAAAATTTCAGTGGATGACGACTATTGACATGATTGAGAAGTAAAAATACCAGAGCCAAAAGCTTTACATACATTATTAGTTCAAGAGAGATAACTCCTCCCTCTAAGCGATTGTCTAACATTCAGAAAGTACAGTACACCTCAGAAATAAGTCAAAATATTTTCAAAATAAAAACCGAAACATGTTAGTAAGAAATGTTCTGTTGACTGCTTAGTTTTTGCAGATACCATATTCTATGGGTTATATCCTTGGACCTGCTAAATATTTTGAAAACAATTTGATTTCAGTCAAATTGTTTTCAAAATATTCAGAAAGTCACAAGTTTTGACTCATTGTAATTATGACCTGCTAGCTTCCAGAAGCGAGACTGATGTGTATTTACCTGTAATGCGATAGTAAGAGCTGGTAGTTCTTGATGACTGCACTGGCTCCCGCTCTGGACTACTCTGGTCAAAGTCGGTCACAAATGTGGCATAACTTTCCGTCGATGCTCTGAGTCTCCGTACTCGCTCCTCCTCACATGCGCGACGAATCATTTCATGTTCTATTAAACAGAAGATATCAAGAATCAAGACAATCATTAGAGGTGCATATTCACAAAAATTGGTAAAATTATCTACTCTTAGAGAATTAAATTGTGTGTCTAGATGCAAGGAAATGAAATAAATGTTAACATATGATGATTTCATTACGTATAAATTAATAAAAAATTTTTAAGTTGTTTAAGAGTCCCTAGTTCAAATTCACAACAAAGCAAATTATATTCATTTCTATGGAATGAAACCATCAAATGTTAAGTCCACAATTTAAGCTTCTAAAAGTTTATAATTGCAACAATTTTATTTTCAAGAATTTTGGTGTGCATATGCACCTTTAAACAAGAAACCAGACAGCTACCTTTCACTGGAACAACAATGGTCCTAACCTTAGACTGTGCTCAGTAACATCGGGTCTTAGTCTTTAAGCAAGAAAATTTGCAAAAAGTTCTAAATTAATCTAAAAACAGGTTCACATGTATAAGTTGTATTTCAAATCAAATGTATTAGATTTCAAGTAAATGCACTCGAACTTTATAAAGTTATACATCGGAAACGAATCCGGACAAAACACACGTAGCGTTGATGATGTCAGGGGACAATATATTTTATACTTACAAGACTAAAGCTAAATAAGAAAAGCTGTTAACATTTCCTGTACAACCATACCTCCTAAATACAAGCTTGTTATAGAGAAGGGAAGTAATCAACTATGTGTTTGCTATGATAACTGCATTACCTCTCTTTGAGATATCATGTTTTTCATAACTCTAATACCTGGATATAAAGATTTAGTGATGTCCATTTTGAAAATAGTATTTTTAAAGGCTGTTGCTGTCTTATACAAGATCAACACTGAGCTGACAATTTACCATTGGGAGAGACAAAGTGAAATTGAAACAGATTTTACAGGCGCATATATCCGTACCTCTGCGTTTGTCAATGTTCAATGTATCCAGCCCCATATTGCTGAGAAAGTCTGCCTTCTGGTCAAAGTCTGGTTCATCACACAGAGTCTCGGGTGGCAGATGCTCAGGCACGCGAAGAGGGTGACACTCGCCACCTGATTCATCTTTTAAAATCAATTTTGGGATATCTTGCCGAAGACGCTTGCGACGCCGCAGAATTTTTGCATACTCCATATCTGGTTATAAAATGTGTAATATTTGCCAATTTTAGCTTGTAATAGAATTAACATTTTCTACACAAGGATAACCATGAGGCCGACCAAAAGCAGCTTCGGCAATGGTGTTGAGAAATGTCCATTTGCAGACCAAGAAATTTGTTTTTAATTTACCAATGGAATGACTGGCTCGATAACCAAGCCAGTCGTTCCACTGGGAAATTAAAAAAAAGTTTTTCTTGGTCATTCTTGGACATTTTATGAGAAGATTGAAACCTTTTTAAAGAAATTGGAGGCTTAAAGGTGTAAACCAGTTAAACCTGATAACTAAAGGCAGGTGGTCTTTTAAAATTATGATTGCTCACCCACAGAGTGTAGGAGTTACCAGTCTGCGTGATTAATAAGCAATCTAAACACAGGTACAAAACACCATCAGTCTGGATTACTGGGATTCACCATTAACCATTTAAAACTCATATCAGCCTAAAACGTCTTCTGCAGTGGTCTTGAGAAATGTCCATTTGCAGACCAAGTCTATTTTTAAAAATTTACCACTGGAATGACTGGCTCGATAACGGTGCCAGTCATTTCAGTGGTAAATTTTCAAAAATAGTCTTCTCTTGGTCTGCAAATGGATATTATCTATGAGAAAATTGAAATTTGTATGAACAAAATCAAGGGTTAAAGGGTTAATGCCATACTTTCAGATCTGCCACACTAGGCAGGCTACGATCTTCTTCCCCGCCTGTAAACCCCTCATCTGCCCCAACCACCATGCACTCTTCCACGCCATACTTTCAGATCTGCCACACTAGGCAGGCTACGATCTACTTCCCCGTCTGTAAACCCCTCATCTGCCCCAACCACCATGCACTCTTCCACGCCATACTTTCAGATCTGCCACACTAGGCAGGCTACGATCTTCTTCCCCGCCTGTAAACCCCTCATCTGCCCCAACCACCATGCACTCTTCCACGCCATACTTTCAGATCTGCCACACTAGGCAGGCTACGATCTCCTTCCCCGCCTGTAAACCCCTCATCTGCCCCAACCACCACGCACTCTTCCGCACACAGCCATAAGAAATTTTGGTTGGTAGTGGATAAATGCATGGAAGGCGACTAAATGCAGTTAACTACCGCATTAACTTCTGGCTAACATAGGCAGCACATGGCGGATAACATACCGCCAGACACTGTCATTGTGGCTATACAGGTGAAGGAAATGTGGGATACATAGCGTGCCGTATCCCAGATCGCAAGTAGCACTGTTACCCGCACTGGGAACATATATATATATATATATATATATATATATATATATATACACGCCAAAACTTGTCATTGCCGTCCAGACTCCTGTAAACCTCTAGGTGGAATATTTTGAAATTAATGACTGCCGGCAACAATGTCTTATAGTCATATTAATTTCAAAATTTTCACAAGCTTTTCTGTTTGTTTGCTCTGAGATTGAGATACAGGGAATTTATTGGAATGTAGGGTTAATACAAGGCAGTTTGTCGAGGGTCTTTTAGAGTGAGATATGAAAGATTACCCTGTGAGTATCTAACCATCACCTAACGCTAATAAGCTCGGTTTGATTCTTAAAGAGATTAATCCTTTAAATAAGACTCAAGTCAGCCAAAAATGGCTTCTGCAGTGGTTTGAAGAAATGTCCATTTTCAGACCAAGAAGGCTATCTTTGAAAATTTACGACTGGAATGACTGGCTCGATAACCGAGACAGTCATTTCAATGGCAAATTTTCAAATATAATTTTCTCATGGTGTTAAAGGGTTAATGAGTGTAGTTTTGTTGTTTATTCACTTCCTTCAAGAACTCACCTTTTTTCCGTGCTTTACTGGTCATCCCCAAAGCAGCAAAATATTGCAGTTTCGCACGAGTGATTTGTTCGTCTAAACTTGGTCCGGATAAGATCATCATTAGTCTATGAAGTCGCCTGTCCTCCTGATCCTCAGCATCTTCAAGATCAGCTTCACGGTCGCTGACATCACTCTCAGCATCGTCATTCAACTGAAGACGTGAACAACGGAGTTCTCGTAATCTCTGCTCTTCAATATCCAGTTTGCTACAAATAGGTTTTGGTAAATCACTTTGAACATGCATGGAATTCGGCAACTCACTGTTAACTGAGTCGTGTAACCTTGGTGACGGGCTATTTGCTATTGTATGTACATGATGGTCTTGACTGTTTGCTTGCTTATTGTTAATAAACATCCCAGAAAGACTGGGTTCATTTCGTAAATCTGCCATTTTATCAGAATAATATTGACCACCCGCTACGGATTGTCCAGTGGGCAGATAACCCGCACTCGTAGTCGGTGGATCTACCGGTGAGATATGCTCATACTGAGCAGAGTTAATATATTTCGATCGACCCACATCTACAGAGAGGTGGTCAACACCCACACTACCGTCACTGTGACTAGATTTCACTGTATGATGCTGCACTGGCGTGCTATGATTGTCCTGTGAAAGCTTAGAGTGTTTATCTAAAGCACTATTGTGTGTCGGGATTCCCGCTTCAAAAGGCCGATATAATCCTGACGATGATGTTGATGAGGTGTGTTTGGTATCTGTAGTTCGTGATCGCGGTGATAATGATTGAGTAGTAGTAGTAGATGATGACTGTGACTCGCGTGACTCGACCAGCATCCTGTCATAAGCCAATCTCTGACTTTGCAGTGGATCTGACGGATGCGCTGATGAGGTTGGCCATCCTCTGTTCAGTGTCGATTCCTCACGACTACTGATGATCTAAGAAATATCAAAGCAAAATAGTATATAAATTACTTTGAACCTAATTTGACTAAAAGAAAGTTTATAGTCTAAGACTCACAAATAACTAGATTTCCAATCAAATTTAATCATTTAATGGTGGCGCTTAATCTTTTAAACCTTTCACCCTCGAATTTGTTCAAGTAAATTTAAATCATAAAAAATGTCCATTTGCAGACCAAGAGAAGACAATTTTTGAAAATTTACCACTTTACAATATAAATCTTATTCAGTTGAATACTTTGAAATTAATTTGACTAATAAATTTCAAAATATTCAACAGTTTTCCTGTAAGGTAGCGTTCAAAATAAGATATGGGGAATTCATCGGTGAAATGGTTAATCGTTTTTTCTAGCTATGTCTGTCAGATTTTGATTAGATTAGATTGAATGCCGCTATCTCTTTAATTCTAAAAATTATGCAAACTTTTATTTTATCATGAACTTATGATGAATATTGTGATGAAATAAATATTCAAAAATATTGTTTATTTAACAAAGTCCGGGTAAATGATATATTTTCAATGTATGTATGCAATGTGGACGAGTACCTCATCCCTTGTTTATGGCTCACCTTATGCGGGAATAGGCGAGACTCATGTTCCGTATGACGGCCTGTGTTTGTACGGTCATCTCTACGAGCCATATCAGATTCAGAATGCCCAGGATCTTGTTGACCAAATGTGATTGTCCTATAAGGATCGTTGCATGTTGCAGGATCACGTGGAGTGCCATATGTAATAGAGCCAAAGCGACTTACTGAAAAACAGAACAACTACGCGTTGTGAAATTATATCAGGAATTTCCTACTACCGCTTTTCAAAAATAATTCAGAAAGATGTTTTCTGACAAAAGAAATTAACTATACATACAAAATTGTCTGAAAGTCAATAAACAGATCTATTTTTATCTATGCCCCATCCATTTTTATTTAAGCTCCACCCACGCGTTGCGTGTTTTAGGATCGATTTATATATTTGAACCCTCAATTATCTGAATCCCATTTTAAAGTTAATATATAGAAATGCTGTTGAATATTTTGAAACTAATTTGACTGAGTGCTGTTGCTGCCTAGTTAAATTAGGTTGAAATTATTCAACAGAATGGCTATTAAACAGTACATCTATCAAAGACATACAATTTGTATATGAATTTCTTACAGCCAATGATTGCTGGGTATTGCGGTTACAGAGTGACTGAAGGCTCGTTTGAAAGCTATATCTCAGAATGAGGCAAGAAGAGGGTTATCCAATACCCATAGCCACTGAGGTCATTAAGCACAATGACAACCTCATTGGCTGATAGCTATCACATGACCTTGTTGATAACAACCAAGACTTCATTCCTTTGACGAATCCAGTCATATAATCCAGCTTGAGGCAGATCCATGAAGAGGCAGATCACAACTTGACTCTGAATATCTGACTAAAGCTGAAATTAAAAACTAACCTAATTTCTCTACATTATATGATGGGAAATTTCTTTCAGAAATACCCAAATATGTTGAATTCTGACATATCTGGATATAACCTAAAGGCTGAAGAATACAATGAATATCTTTCCTGAATATGACTATTCTAACAATATATGACCATTTAAATGAAGCCTCAAGGGGCGCCCCCCCCCCAAAGTCGAGTCGTCTGGTCGTTGTTACTACATTACAACCTACCTCCTTGCATTACTATTGCTCAAATACAGATTTCAACATTGAACAAAGCCCGGAGGGAGGCGAATTTTTTAGCAAAATTGATGTAAAAAATAAAAAGAATGAATACGAAGTTAGTAACAACAAGTAGAGAAAGATATTACAATAGTAACCCTAATAGAAAGGGTACAGCAGAAAGGACAAGAAGTGGGTCATCAAATCATCAAACGACCCTAAGAAGACAGGGGAAGATAATTCATGGCAAATTTTGATGGTATCAATGATCCAATATGAAATAATAGTAAAGAGGCTGGACGATCAACGCATTCTGCAAATGTAATCCAAAGATATCTATCGTCGGATCGTTTGGAGGCAGTACGAAGTTTGTAAACATTAAGAGCCCTAACAGGTTCAAAATGTTTCCCAGCAAGAACCTGTAGTACAAGAGATCGGTTCCAAGAAGGAAGGGGTTTCTTAAAGGGTGGACGAGAATTATCCATACCGTGATTTTGCAAGATAGAACGGTTTGAACACCATTTCTTAAAAAACTCGTATCTTGAGATCTGACTGAAAAGATTGACGTAGGAGGGGGCAACTCGACCGCTTCCAGGCTGAAATGCGAAAGATTACTGGGTTCTGATGGAGAATCTTGCCTCTGTTCTGGGACAAGAGATTGTTGGAAACACGTAATAGAAAAGGGAGATCTACAAGAATGTTCAGGAGATCCGGAAACCAAGACTTTGTCGGCCAAAACGGAGCTAATAACAGGACCACACAAAGATGTAGCCGGATCTTTCTCAGGACCAGAGGAATGAGAATCAATGGTGAAAAGCATAAGCAAACAGGATGTCCCAAGATTGGGCTGGAGAGTCGACTGAAAGGACCATCTCTTCCAGAAAGGGATATATGAAGATGGATATCTTTCGGTTCTTGAGAGTTGCCAAGAGATCTATGTGAGGACGACCGAACCGAAGAAAAATTTACTTAACTACAGCCTCTTCCAATTCCTTTTCCGTTTCTGGGATCCCGGAAGGACGAGATAACTGGTTGGCCAGAAATTTTAACTTGCCTGGGATGTGGGCTGCACGGAGAGAAATGTTGCAGGCTCTGCACCAGTGAAGCATTATCAAGGCCTCTTAGAAGCGAGACACTGACCGGATCCCTCCCCGATGATTGATGAACGAGACTACTGTGCACTGTTGTCCGAGCGGATAAGAATTGATAAACCGCGTATCATGGAATCCCCAAGGACCAGGGCATGTAAAAAACAGACCACAACTCAAAAAGGTTAACGAAGTAAGAGGCTTCCAGAGGGGACCCGTAAATATCTTGAAGGAGTGCGAAAAAAGAGTGGAGAGCCAATATTTTTTGTCGAAAGCGGGCATACAGTAACTCTATCAAAAATTGACGCATTCCCCTGAAACTCAAACTTGGTCTGTAACTTCTCATAACAAAGCAATGTAGCAATTCTCAGTAGAATATTTTGAAAGCCTGCGAAAAAGCGTGGGAAACTAAATATTTTTCGTATTTCATAGGACTAAAGGGGCACAACTCCATGAAATATATATGAAAATGTCTGAAACTCGAACTTGCTTTGTGACCCCTTAGATTAAAGAGATGTACCAATTTTTCCTTAAATATCTTGAAGGGTTCCGAAAAAAATTGCAGAAATCTGATATTTTTCATATTTCCTAAGTCGAAAGGGGGCATAAATAACCCCATGAAAAATTGATGAAAATGTCTGAAACTCAAACTTGCTCTGTAACTCCTTATACTAAAGCGATGCACTGATTTTCGCTTAAATATCTTGAAGGAGTGCGAACAAAAGTGTGGAAAGCTGATATTGTTCATATTTCTTAAGTCAAAAGGGGCCATAACTCCATAAAAAATTGACGCATACACCTGAAACACGAACTTGGTCTGTAACTTCTCATACCAAAACAATATACTAATTCTCAGTTGAATATCTTGAAGGACTGCAAAAAGTGCGGAAAACCAACTGCGACAGACAGACAGAGTGCAAACCTGTAGTTTCCCCCCAACCCCGGTTTTACCGGTAGGAGACTAATAAGTCTTTCAGGACTAGAGAAAGGTCCACAAGCCTACCTGAAAAGAAAGAATTAAAGACCGGACTGAACCATTCTCAAATTGGAAGCCAAGATGAATAGTCAGCATTCTGAGGAAAATCCCATGCCTGAAGATTCACTGGTAATGAGGGAACTGTGATCCAATGAGGAATAAGTGAAAAAAGAGAGAGTGGATCCTCCGACAGAGAGGGTAATGACCGTGAGAAACTGTATTAACAATACACTGATCAATATCGTAGAAACCCAATGGTCCTAGAAGCGGGATAACTGACTTCCTCCAAGGACAGAAGGCAAAACTGAGAGCATTGCTAAGGAGAAATCTATAACTATGGAAAGAATTGTAAGCA
The DNA here is from genome assembly GCA_034401795.1 of Chaetoderma sp. LZ-2023a. Lineage (NCBI taxonomy): Eukaryota > Metazoa > Mollusca > Caudofoveata > Chaetodermatida > Chaetodermatidae > Chaetoderma > Chaetoderma sp. LZ-2023a. The sequence goes on from CM067367.1 coordinate 95,400,306, forward strand.
ATCCACATCCAGAACAAACTTGGATATTAGAAAATCTCAAACTCACAAGATGCACGGGACCAGAGGAACCTTACCATAATATGATATCATTGTATAAAAAAGCAATCTGCAACAAATAAGACAAAATATGGAAAGACCACCATTTAAGGATGCTTATAAATCGATCCTGATTACAAAATGAAATGTTGCGGGCTCTGCACCAGTGAAGCATTATCAAGGACTCTTAGAAGAGACACCGACCTGATCCCTCCCCAATGATTGATGAACAAGACTACCGTGAAATTGTCCGAGAGGATAAGACTTGATAAACCACGTAACACGGGATCCCAAAAGACTGGATAAAACATAAATCAAGAAGACATAATAACAAAGGCGATACGAAGCCTAACCATGGAAGATATACTTGTATGATACCTAATCTCTGAATAAAGAAAGATATAAATGAAGAATAAATACTAAAAATCCTCAATATTCCTATTAGGACTAGGCTGATAATAGTTAGAATGTTTGATAGTTAAGATATTTCTTGAGTTATCTCAGTATTAGTCCAAACTGTTCATGAGTCTGTTGAAATAATTTTGGATGTTACAATGAGATCAGATAGATACTTCCAAGCATCGATTTATTCTATTGGAAAGTATTGTTTCCTGAAATCGAGTGAAAGGCGATGTTTCTTAGTTATAAGAGCTATATCCTTATTCTTACCCCCTCACGAGAGGTAACTTGCGTTTATTTCTGCTATTTATCTTCGTATGGAGAAAAAAGCATCATAGAAGTATTGCCTTCCTTATTAAAAGTTATAGACATTGAAACATTATAGATAAATTTATTTATAGTGTTTTAACCAGATTTAGTGGCAAATAGAAATCCCATAGTAAACCTATGCGAGGGTTGAGAGTCCAGCTATAGCCAGATAGAATTTGCTAAAATAATACTGATCTTTGTTTATCCAAAAGCTACACTCCATGTAAACAAAAAGGGAATGAAATATATACAGGGCGAATTGTCAACAACCTATATAAAGTGACAGGAATGATGATGACAATCTGACAGCTACCGGAAGTAGATAAAAAGGGAATGAAAAGGATAAATTTCGAGCCCAAAATCACCAATCCTGCACTGGTGGGAAAGAACATGACTCTAAATAAAAGGGTTTAGCTAAGAATAAGAAAATAGCCTTGAAAAATGGTTATATAGTAGAGAAAAAAGCGATAATCTCACCGAGACGAAATGAGACTAGGACGAATAGACTGCCGTAACTACGAGTGCTGATGATAAAAACAGACAGATACTTAAAGAATAGAGAAATTCGGGAAAGAAACTTATATTAAAGAAAATCACAAAATACCATGAGAGCAAATCTAATCTAACTTTCAGGAAATTAATATTTTTAAAACAAAAGGGTGATAAACAGGGAAAAATATCCTTAAAAGAACAAAATATTCATGTTAAAGACAGAATGACAAGTAAATTCTCCTAAAGTTATGAAAGTATGTCAACCTGCCAACATAGAAGGGAGGAGGTGTACTATATGAAAAGATGAATGGCCTGAATAGAACTGCGCCTCTAACTTGGGAGGAAAGAATGACCAAAACATAGCTAATTAGAATTGCGCAGTAATCTGACAGATAGGAATGAGTGCAGGCAGAAAAAACTGAGAACGAATAAAAATTACTATAACTTAAATTGTGAGAAGGCAAGGAGAGATAACATACAGAAAAAGGGGAGAAAGAAGCCTGAACCACTAAGATATCGCAGGAGAGAGTACTGCTAGATAAGATAATGATATGCACATATGTAATAATCTGAAAAATTATCCCATTGAAAAAAGAAATCACTTATCTAGCTAAGAAAAATTAATATTCGAAACAAAAAAGATGATAGTAGGCTGAACCCTGATCCAAAGAAATTATCCGAACCCGGGTCCACAAAATGGACCAGGGCGCGGTTCCACTACACTCGGTCCCGAATCTTAAGCCATTCAGGACCAGGGAAACATGAGAAAAAATGCCAAAATTAACGGAAATTAAATTAAATTCTGACCCTACTGGGATCAGTTCTCATCCCGGGCCAAAGCCGGCCGCAGGGCGGGGACCTCAGAACTCTATAGAAAAAGATGGAAGATGATGGAGAATTTTGCAAGGCACCCGGCTGCGGAGCCCAACTGAGCCCCGGGACTGGGGGAAAGTGAAATCACAAGGATACTGGCCAAAATTAGTTGAAAAATCAGATTGACTCTGACATGCCAAAAAGCTTGGCCCCGCCCCGGATCTAAGGAGCCAAAGCGAAGAAGCCATACGTCTGACCATAGAGGTGTGGACCCGGACCTGGACCTGGGAAAGACCTGGGGCCAGAGCCGGCAAGAACTCTAAACCTGAAGTCTCCGCAGAGGCCAGACCCAGACAAAAGTCCGGGTTCGGCCCCATAGATAAGATCGGGAACCAAAGTCGGCCAACATCCAGACCCGGGGCCAGGAAAATACCTGGCCCCGGGGCCGGCTGCCATACCGGGGAAATTGACAATCCAGAATGACTGGCCCCGCCCCGGCCTGGGCCAGGGTGGGAAAACCGGAAGCCTGACCAGAGGTGTGGACCCGGGAAAAGACCCGGGGCCGGAGACCGCAATTACAACATAAGATGATGAAACTGGCTTGGTAGAAGTCAATGTATGGATCACTCTGGTCGTGCAATCCTTCGAACCACCCAGCAAGGCAGTAATAGTGATAGTTGATGAGATACAGGACCGACATGACCCGCTCGGGCCTGAGGATAAACCGAACTCGGGCCACATGGGCGCAGGCTGCAGAATGTTGATAGACAAAGAATGATCTAATGTATCCTGGAATGGTATGACTGGCTTATGAACAGGCGACGAACGAGGCGAAACCCGAGTCTTGGTACTCTTATTCTTCCCATTTCTCGTGGAACCTCTGAAACAATGTAAATTTTTCAGTTCTAATTTATTTAATTTTGAAAACAGGCGTTTCCTTGGAACAGCCAGTTCCAGTGCTACACATTCAACCACGTCAAGTGATGAAGCATTGGTATCTGACTGCTCTAAGATAATCTTGTTAATTCCACTGTCAATAGATGAGTCAATATTATGTACTTGTTTCTGAAGACACTCCATAGACTGTACTGTCTTTTCAAAAATGGCTGAATCAGCCGTGGCCTCGGGCTTAGCCTTTATTTTTCTTGAAGGAGGATTCTAAGGAAATTTTGAGACCTCTGGAGAATTAGGTTTAAAAACAAGACATCTGGCAGATTGAGACCATGACTCACATATCAAGCAAGCTGATTCTAAGGTACATGATGTACATTTGAAACACACATGACCAGCGTGTTGAGATTTTATGAATCTTTGGCGACTGCCAGATGGACATCTTATAGAATGATTCTGGTTCTTTTCTTTGACCTTCTCCTGGTCGTCTTCGGAGACTTACTCAAATCCGAATCGTTTAACAACAGAAAGAATTGATAGAGTAAAGCTCTGATTATGACTCAGGGTTAGCCAGCGCTAGCCCCAAGATTTAACTGATAGAGACCCTACCGATCTCTAATAAATCTTATTAGATTTTTCTTTGAGAGTATGTTATTGAGATACACAGATTCATGCTCAAGTACAACAAGCATGTCAATTAGGTAGCTTATGCATGCTACTGGTAATAGAAGCAAATGAGTAGACATAACATAGTCTATATACACTCTGGCCACAAGAACCAAAACTGGTAACGCGCCTACCACGAAATTAGAAATGATCTTACAAATCATTACTAAGTCACCAAGACCTACAACCACTTATCTTGGGTGGTTTTCTGTGTTTGTCCGACATTCTTAAAAGTTCTCTTGGCTTTTCTTTCTTATCCACAGCAAATCCAAAAGTTAAATATAACTTTTAATGGCTTTGAAATTTTTTTAACACTTTTCCGCTTCAAAGTAGGAAAAGGAATGAAGTCTTGGTTGCTATCAACAAGCTATCAGCCAATGAGGTTGTCATTGTGCTTAATGACCTACTCAGTGGCTCTGGGTATTGGATTAACCCTCTTCTTGCCTCATTCTGAGATATAGCATTCAAGCGAGTTACTATAGATCTCATCATTAGAGAGTATGGTGATACCTGAAGGAGCCTTCAGTCACTCTGTAACCACAATACCCAGCAACCATTTGCTGTAAAAAATTCACCCTACTACGCTTCCCTTCAAAGGAAATTTTTTATTTTTTACCCCCACATTTCCCACCCACAGGGGCATGCCAAAATTTCAAATGTGTCATGCACATCCCTGCCCATATGTGCAAACATCCCCTAAGTTTCAAGGTTCTATCTGAAATGGTCTAGGAGTTGCATTACAATAGATTGGTGCCCACTTTTGACCCAGCCCCCTACCCTCACTTTGTGACCCAAGATTAATCTAATTCCTTGTAATGTAGTCTACTCATCATTGGCTTGAAAATGATATGCGACATGACAACCTTTGGAAAAATTTATTTTTTACCCCACATTCCCCCCAAACTAAGCTCCAGAGAAAGAGCAAATTCACAGACAGATGTGAGAGAATAAATAGAGAAAATATAAACTAGTTCACTATCCACAAGTATTAGTCAAAGTGTAAAGATGTTGCTGGTCAAGATACTCAAGACAGCAACAGATTTCCTAAGACCCATTTTCAAAGCTTGGCTCATAAAATTCTAACATTATAAACAGGACATGAACATTGAACAATAACAAGTGTCAGTCTTTTTCACAAATTTACCAGAATTATCTGGAGGTCTTGACTTTGGTGAAACAGTAGAATGACTTTCAAAGTGCTGTGACACTGCTGGCCGGTGGTCACTATGTGACTGATGCTGTGACGACGACGATGATGATGATGACGATGTATGAGAGCGATGATGCTGATGATGGCCGTCATGGAGATCACGTGACCGCTCTCTTTCACGCTCTCTCTCACGCTCTCTCTCACGTTCTCTTTCACGCTCTCTATGCCTCTCAGACTCTCTGTATCTCTCTGTTTCACGATGTTGATCCCGATCAAAGTTATAGTCTCGCGATGAACGTTCGTAATCTCTATCACTCTCTCGTTCCCGTGATTCACACTCAGCCTCATGCCGTTCTCTTTCACGGGAGAAAGATCGCTGCTCACTAAACTGTTTTTGGTGCTCCTCGGCCAAACGTTGCCTGCACAATTATAAAACAACATTTGCAATTGAATGTCACACAATTTACCTTTCCAGAGTATCCACCCATCATATGACGTCATAATCAACTACGTGATGTGTAGAATGACGTCATGAATGACGTCGATAAGTACATCACGAATGCATATTTGAAGATGGTCTATGCATTTTGTACAAATTGTATGTCTTTACTATTTAATAAATATTCTGTTGAATATATTGAAACTACTTTGACTGGGCGCTGTGGCTGCCATAGGCAGCAACAGCACCCAGTCAAATTAGTTACAAAATATTCAACAGCTCCCTGTATAGTTTTCAGGAAATTGATAGTTAGGGCAATCGGGAATCAATCAATCCCAACACGAGGTGTGGGTGGAGCTTAGCTAGTGATAGGCGGGGCATAGCTAAAAATGGAAAAGTCCATTCCCAGATGCCACACCTGCCAGTACAGCCATAATCTAACCATATTTGTCAGAGATTGAGATTTTATGTAGAAATGAAATAAATTTTATGAACAGTAATAGTTTGACCATTTGACCCCAAAATAAGACTTCTTCATTTGGTCAAGGAAAAACAGACTAAATCAAATTTGATTTGGGAGAACTTGTCATCATTCAGAAATTGCTCTTAAAGCAACAGAAACCTTTGACCTTTTGATTCCACAGGATTTACACAAAGACAAGATTCTTAAAATTAGGAAGATCACGATTCTACCAAGCTAATAAATATCCTTCCAACAATGTTTGGTTACAATCGGCATAGACAAAGTGTTAAAACTGCATCTTGTGTCTGGCCCTTTTGCTTTTCTGTATATCTCTCACATCATACGGATTGCTTTAACCATTTAATGATTAAATTTGTTCAAAAAAATTTTAATATTTACTTATTGAATGTCCATTTGCAGGCCAAGAGATTATTTTTGAAAATTTACCATTGGGATGATTGGCTAGTATCCCCAAGGCCACTACAGAGGTCAGTATTAGACACCACTGTCGGGAATTGGTTAAATAGCATAAGCCCAGAAGAACAAACAAATCTATATTGAAAAACTTTAACATTATTCTAATTCTTGGCTGAAAAGGAAACCAAATATACCCAGAAATAAACCAAATAAGTACAAAAACATGTAAAAGTATTTTAAGAATGTGTTCATTATGATACGAACTTAATGCAATGATGAGATGGAACAAATCAGTAAAGAATTTTTATTGAAATCGGATAAAGACTTGATGAATTAAAGGTCGATTGAAAAAGTTTAACATTCTTCTAATTCTTGGGGCAAAACAAAAATGTAGAAAGCTATGGGAAAAAAATTTGAAAATCATTTTCATTATGGTGGTGACTGGATGCAATGATGGTGGTACATGAGCCTAGACAGTCCTTGATGAATTAAATATTGATTGTACAAGTCTAACATTCTGCTATTTCACCATACGCTGCATTTGGAATACATGTATTGTATTGAATATATATTGATGTGGAGCCATCATCCGCTCTGCATCAACCATGTCAAAAATAAAGTGATACTGTTTTCACTCACCTCTCGTTCGAGGTTGGTGTCATGAGGCTGGGTGATCTGTGGGCTGCCACGGCTGCCGCAGACATCATTGAATAGTGTTGTGGTAGCAGTTCAGGCGGGTATGCTGCTGCCATACCAGCACTCGCTGCCATTAATGGGTGAACAGCGGGCGGCAGAATGTCGGCAGGGTGTGAGAATGGCGTGTATGGTGATTGTGCTGCCGCAGCTACTGCCATACGATATCGCTCAAATGTGAGCGGATCCTCAAATCTGTTAATAAAATACAAAATTTAACTTGACTACTTTTAATTACAGATTAACAAATTCTATTCCCTCAAAGGACAGTTGGAGTTCAAATTCCAAAGAATGTTGCTGCAAGAAAGCTACATCTTTCAGCAACAGTGTTTCGAAAGTGTACAGCATTGATTCTTCTATTGACAAGCCTGACAGTGTACATGTAACAGGGAACATGTTGATATAAGTGTGGTACAGCTTGTCTGGCATCTAATAGTCCTCTCTTCCAGCTATATTAATTTCAAAATATTCAACAGTTTTCCTGTATGGTGGGATGCCTTGAAAATAAGATATGGTGAATTTATCGGTGAAAGGGTTCAATCCTAGTTGGCGGTTTCTGAGAGGAAAGGGGACTGTGGGTTGGGGAGGGGGGGGGGGGGGGGGGGCAGTCGATAACTATTCATTTAGAACCAAATTGAAAATTATTTAATTGATCTTTAACATAAAGATCAGATTATTTTCAGAATTACCAGGCTGTTTGATCTTTAACCCTGTAACACCAAAGCCTGTCAAAATGGCTTCAGTACTGGTCTAGAGGATGTTCTTTTGTAGACCAAGAAAAGAATTTGTGAAAATTTATGATGCAAATCGCTGGCCTGATAAAGTGAGCCAGTAATTCCACTGGTAAATTTTCAAAAATAATCTTTTGTCCTACAAATGTATATTTAGTCAGCGGAAATTGGGGTTTGTCAATTAACTCTTTAAAGGTCAATGGACCCTTCCATTTTTAGCTATGACCCGCCCATCAGTAGCTAAGCTCCACCCACACCTCGCCGTGTTGGGATTGATCGATCCCCGAATGCTCTAGCTATCAATTTCCTGAAAACAATACAGGGAAGCTGTTGAATATTTTGTAACTAATTTGACTGGGTGCTGTTGCTGCCTTTGGCAGCAACAGCACCCAGTCAAATTAGTTTCAAAATATTCAACAGAATATTTATTAAATAGTAAAAGCAAACAATTTGTACAACAACACATAGACCGTCTTCAAATATGCGTTCGTGACGTACTTATCGACGTCATTCATGACATATTCATTATGATGTCATTGTACACATCAGGCAGTTCATTATGACATCATATGATGGGTGGGTACTCTGGAAAGGTGAATTCAGTTAAAAATGGCTTCAGCTTTGGGCTTGAGAAATAGCCATTCGCAGGCTAAGAAGATAATTTGTGAAATTATACAACAGAAATTTATGGAGCCAATCATTCCAGTGTAAATTTTCAATTTTCTTTTCTTTTGAAGAAAGAATTGTGACTGTCAGCCACTAAATGTTTAATGTTCAAACTGGCCGAAAGCATCCTTTGCAGTGGTCTTGAGGAATTACCATTTGCAGTCCAAGACTATTTTTGGTGAATTTTCAGATTGTCTTCTCTTGGTCTGCAAACGGACATGTAATTTTGAACAAGTTTGAGGACTAGTGTTACCTGTTTTCCTGTAGTTAGCGTGTGCGTAGCTTAAAGTTGGATGTGCTGAATAAGTGTGTGCATACCTTAAGGCTGGATGTGTTGAATAAGCGTGAGGCACGCCCATTAATGCTGAATGATAGGCTGCAGCATACGCAGGATCCATAAGAAATGGTGATGTCATTGGGTGACCTCGGAGCTCACCGCTGTGGTGATAAGGCTGGAATCCCCTGGGCACTGTGTCAAGTGGGCTAACCATAGGCATTGCGTGTGTGGAACTGGCACCACCCACAGGAGTATATCTGAAAGCAACAAAATAGTGGGAAATGAACGAACAAAAATTCACACATTTTAAAATAAACTTTGTTCAATTGAGATTTATTAAGTATTAGGGCTTAGAACATGTAGAACGGTGCAGTCTCTTAAAACAATTTTAAGACAATCATACAGGCCAAGAGTTGAATATGTTGAAACTAATTTGACAGGACTATGTTGTTGCCATGACAGACAGCAGTAAAATCACTTTCAAATATACAATAGAACATTCCTTACATTGCAAATATTTTTAGTTGTGACTCACAACTAGTTTAAGTCAGTGTGTCTGAGAAAGGTGCCCAAGTCGTAACCATAGGCTAGCCCATTCACACATGTGCATTTTTATTTGCGACTCGATTAAAATTTTCTGCATTACTGATAGTTGCAATCACAAGCACAGATCACACGCATTTCTTAAAATGTGTCAGTTTGAATTTTTTTCAATCACAACCACAGATCGAGTCAAGGCCAGAAATTAATATGGATTAATCAGGATAACTAGTGGCCCGTAGAGTGTGATTCCTCTAGTGAGTTACTCTTAGCAGACTTGTGCGATTATTACATTGAAATGTTTGAGTGATCACGATCGATTATTTAAGAATAATCGTGATTACTAGATTAATCAGTCTCGGGTACACATCACCCAGACATAACAACAAAGGCGTATCAATGACGAAACCGGCAATTGTGTAAAGAAATCTCCATTTGCAGGCCAAGAGACGACTACGTTTGAAGATGTATCACTGGAATGCCTGGCTCGATGTTCGAGCCAGTCATTCCAGTGATACATTTACAAAGGTAGTCTTCTTTTGGCCTGCAAATGGACATACATTCGCTGGGCAAAATGTCAGTTTTCGTATTAAATAGTAATTAAAAGATAGGCGTTGCAATTTAAGAACAAATTATTAATGATTATTCGATTATTGAATTTTTAATCATATAAATTCATGATTTAAAAAATAATCATGATTTTCCATTTCTATCTCTTAGCCATGAAAAATGCTGATTACCATAGCATTTATATAACTGCTGCACTGAATTATGAGAGCATTATTCAGTTCAATCTTCAATGCTAACAAGTGAAATTTTGAAAACTGTGTTGTTGCAAGCTGGTGGTGTCTAGGCTAGCACCATCTTTGAGCAACAACGCCACCAAAATGTGCACTAGCCTGGCTTCTGAGTCAGTCTGTAATTAACTGAAATCTTCAACAACTCTATTATGTTTGGCTGATGCTCACTGTAACTATTAACTGTTTTACATTAGGGTTAACGATTTTGTTGAAAAGATGTTACCTTCTCGTAAACAAAAACTGTCTAATAGCATTTGAACTTTTGGATGGGGATGGATAAGATTAACTATCATCCTAACATCTGAATAAAGAAGAACATTCTCTCCTAGCACGAATTTAACTGATTCATTAGAACACCGTTCATGGACAATGCCAATCAGAGACTCTAAAACCTGACTATATATACGCTGGGAGAGTTAGGTCTCAAATGTTTCTCCTCCGGGGAAAATTTGCAAGTTACCTGCTCTGAGAAGCAATCTCCAGCAGTCTTAGTGAAAAATAGCAACCGTAAATCGTACCTAATCTCTGCCTATATTGTGAAAAACAATGCCCACTGCGAGTAGTAGTACCTGCTTTGTGAAGAAACTGTATCATCGTCCCTGCGATCATCACGCTCTTGCTTCACACTAACAGAGCTATTGCTGCTATGCGATGATCTCATTCTGTCAATACTCTGCAAGAGAATAACAACTTACAGGGATTAACCCTTTAACACTCATATCAGCCAAAAACGGATTCTGCAGTGGTCTTGAGAAATGTCCATTTGCAGACCAAAAGATTTCAAATCTACCACTGGAATGTCTTCTCTTGGTTTGCAAATGAACATTTTCAATGAAAAAATTTAATTTTCACGAACAAATTCGAGGGTTAAAGGGTTAATAATAGGCACTGTCTTCCTTCAATGAACATTTACACACCTGATCAAAAGGAACATAGAAGAGGCTGGCTTCTTTTTACCAAACGTCAAGTTCAACATACAGATAAAGTATAAAACCTAAAGCAACTCGTCTTTGGATACGCACTTATAAACAAATTTTCCATGTCACGTTTGTACAACTGAAAAATCTCCAAACCGGCCAGATTTGAAAACATTCTTACAGAGTCTAATCAATTACATCTATACCCGCTGTATCCACCAAATAACAATTTAGTTTTTTCTTAAATTAAGATTTACTTTCCATGCAAAATGCTAAGATTTTATTGATTGCAGTGGCTATTTCTTGTGTTTTCTTGCCCTTTCGCGGTCAAACCCAACATCTATGTACAGTGGTCTTGAAGAATGTCCATTTGCAGACAGTCCATTTTTGAAAATTTAGCACAGCACTGAAAGACTTGGCTAGCTATAATTTAATCAAGCCAGTCAATATAGTGATAAAATTTCAGAAATGGTCTTCCATTAGCCTACAAATGAGCACACACAAACAAAATATTCTGATTTCCCTTGACCTGTCTTGACCTTGCTAAAGTTTTGCAACTGACCTACATATTCCGAGACTCACCAAACCTCCCCTTTAACCGAGCATGGTCCATGTCTCAAAATATGATGTTCAGACAGCAAGTTTAACAAGTCATTACCTACTAGTCATTATACAAGAGTAAAATTGTAAGATTTTATGCAATAAGATATGCGTATTATACTATCATTACCTGCACCAGATATGAATGCATACATACACATGCTAACAAAGATGGTGGAGTTTGTCTCAGAGTGGACACATAATTTAAGTAGCCACCTACAATAACTATGAGTAAATACCTGTCTGCTGTCCACATACAATGACTTGGTCTGACTTGGTGTTGGTGCGATCGCTACAACTGGAGGTGAGCTCAAAGTGGCTCCAGCAGAAACCGTACTTGAATAAGGCATAACCGGTACGGCACGCTTGGACGTGGCATGATCAGGAGTTTTCTCCCTTGGGCTGGAGTGCTTAGAGCCTGGCTGTTGTGGTTGATCATCAACTGTGTCAAAATAAATTAGTAATTTAAACATATAAGTGCAAAAATGTCCATTTGCTACCGAGAATATTTTAGACAGTTTACCACTGGAATCCCTGTCTTTTTGACATTTGATGACAAGTTGGCCAAAAACAGATACTTCAGTGATCCTGGGAAATAGCCTACTAATGGTCAAGAATACTATTTTTGAAATTTTACCACAAACTCCTGCCTCTAAAAGGATCCAGCCATTTCAGGCGGTACATAATTTTCAAAAATAGCCTTCTCTTAGCCTGTAAATGGACATTCAATTAGGAAACATTCGTATTTTCTTGACAAATCATCACAAGAGTGTTAATGATTGGATTGGATAATAAAAAGGCGCTTCAAGTTTCTTTACATGCCTGATGCAAATCTACGCAGAATAAATCAAACCACAAATGTTAAATTGCAAGCCAAGAAGACTATTTTTGCGGTTTGATAAAACCTATATACATCTCTGGATTAGTCCTGGTAGATCTGTTGCTAATGATGGAGCTGTCTTATTGCTCAGCAGAGAGATGATGATTACATAATCATTACACCCGCTATGCTTCTTAACCCGTTAACCCTCAAATTTGTTCAAGAAAATTTCAATTTTCCCATAGAAAATGTTCATTTGCAGATTATTTTGAAAATTTACCACTGGAATGACTGGCTCGGTTATCGAGCCAGTCATTCCAGTGGTAAATTTTCAAAAATAATCTTGTGTTCAAATGGACAATTCCCAAGACGACGTCCGTCTTGAGGAGTTAATGGACACTCACGAGAAGTGAGAATTTTAATTTCTTGACCAATATTAACAATTAAATTCAAGGATAACTTTGACTAGCAGCTATTTCAGCCATCTAGAGGATTTCCTTATTGCGCGATGATGACATAACATAATATTATTATATTAACTCTCAAATTTGTTCAAGAATATTTCAAATTTCTCCATGTCAAATATCCATTTGTGTGGACCAAGAGATTATTATTAGAAACTGAACACTGGAATAACTGGACCAGTTATCGAGCGAGTCAATAAGCAAGCCAGTCAGTCCTGTGGCAAATCTTCAAAAATAGCATTCGCTTGGTCTGCATACGGACACTTCTAAAGACCACGACACAAGCCAATTTTGGCTCGATTCAGTGTTAACCCATACCACTCGGATGTCAATATTCTATCTTTTACTGCGTCAATAGCAAAGAAACTGGTGTAAATTTTTTAACAATTTTGGCGGATGATGTTGCTGTCTACATCTTCCACTAAATTTGTTGAAAAATGAACACCAGTTCATCGTTTAATTTAATTGAAAATTTAATATTTTGACATCAGGGTGGTAAGGATTAAATGGTTATTCTTGATCTTTAACACAAATTTCAAAACAATAAAGCTTAGTAATATCTTATATGACCTTCACCTTTGAACAGTTGACCAACAAATATATCAAGCCATTTAGCAAATGTTTTGCAAATTTCTCCCCACATACCTGGGTCCCCAGCCTGCTTGGCGAGTTTTCTCAATGCTGCCGCAAAACTTGAAGACGATGTTCCGGTGTTGCCACTAGCGACGGTGATACTGCTACTAGATGACAAGTTTAATGGTTGGACGGTTGCCGTGGTTCTCGTCACCTTGGTGACGGCTGAGGGTGGTGTAAGCATGGCAGGAGTGAGAGGTTTACTGTTGCTGCCACCACCTGGGACACCTGTAACGACAAAAATATTACACAAAATGTTAATTTTGACTGAATCAAGCTCAAAGTCAATCACGCGACTACTTACAAATATTAGTATATGATGCAGCTGAACATGATATCCTGTAACTGACAGACAGAGTATATTTTTCACAACTTATTGCCATTAATACTCAAATTGTTAAAGAAAATTAAAATTTTCGTCAAAAACGTCCATTTGTAAACTAGGTTTATTTTTTGAAAATTTATCCCTGGAATTACTGGCTCCATAATTGTAAATTTTCAAAACTACATGTACTGTTCTTGTGGTCTACAAATTGACATTTCTCAGATCCGGTTTTGGCCAGCTTGAAAGTGAAATGGTTATTCCGTTATTGCAATTTGAAGGAAATTTTTTTCTGCAACAATTCACTAAGATTTCATATTTAGCTTCCTTCTATTAATAGAGTGATCCATTCATAGATGATTATCTTCAGAACAATTCGTTTGAAAATTGTTGCATCTGCAAATTTCAGTCAAATCGTTATCAAAACTTTAGCTAGTGTCACTTGTATTGTCTGCTGATTATTACGCGAATAATTTCAAAGAAAGTTGTTGCTGCAACAATTTTCGTTATAAAGATAATTAAGCCTAGCAGGTTTCAACGCTACCATGAAGGAAGTACACAGGTAGTCGAAGTACTACACGCTATCAAGGCAGCTCTTCTAAACATGGAGGCCAACAGTACACCGATTCTCATTAGAATTACAGGAATGGTTTTATAGTGAGCATTACACAAAAGCAAGAACAATAGAATTCTGAATAATGGTGGCTACAAATATCAAACTACAATAGCCGCTTCGAAGAAGACGATCATCACAGAAATTTTCTAAATATCATCCTTAGAGTCGCATTGCTTCCTGATAACGTTAACTCTTTAATGGATAAAGTTGCTCAAGAAAATCAAAGTATTTGCTTATTGAATGTCCATTTGCAGGCTAAGAGAATACTATTTTTGAGAATTTACACCTGGAATGACTGGCTCGATACGTTAACTCTTTAATGTATAAAGTTGCTCAAGAAAATCAAAGTATTTGCTTATTGAATGTCCATTTGCAGGCTAAGAGAATACTATTTCTCAAAATTTACACCTGGAATGACTGGCTCGTTTATCGAGCCAGTCATTCCAGTGTAATTTTTCAAAACTAGTCTTCTGTTGGCCTCTAAATGGACATTCCTCAAAAACTACTGCAGGGGCTGATTTTGGCCGGCTTCGAAATGAAAGGGTTAAGACATTCTGATTTCCTGGCTAAAATCTTTGCATACATCAGCAAAATAAGTTTTACATAAATAAGTTATTCCATGCTTCTGTATTGTTATGTTCTGTAACATTGGGTTAGCTCCCTTGTCAAACATGACCACTAAATGGGTAAAGGGGTTACCTCCCTTGTCACGCGTGATGACTAAATGCTGTGCCTAAATAGCAGTCAGTAGTGGCACACGCATGAATGCAGACACACACACACACACACACACGCACATACGTGCAGATGGACACAAACATGCATGCATACATTTACATTCCCCCATAGATATACATGTACCTGTATGTGTGTCAATGCAATATAATACGTAAAATCAAAGCGTAAAAATTGGTCTCATTACATTTAATATCTTTGATTCCATACACGGGCGCAGACGCAATTCTCTTGAGTACTAGATGTGCAATGATTAAAGCCCAATATCTGAGGTTTCAAATAAATTACATCTGGGAAGAGTTAATGTATGTTTGGTATCACACCTCACAGTTATCCCGCTAACTGAAAGACCCCTGTCTGATACGGCCACATCTGCGCTTATGGAGTTATCCCTCTTTGTAAAACATTAAAATAATGTCAAAATAATCTTGACCATTAATCCGTTAACGGCTAAATTTGTTCAAGAAAATTAAAATATTTCCTTACTCAATGTCCATTTTCAAGCAAAAAAGAAGACTATTTTTGAAAATTTACCACTGGAATGACTGGCTCGCTTATCGAGCCAGTCATTTCACTGGTAAAATTTTTTTTAAATAGTCCGTTCTTGGCCTGCAAAGCGCCATTCCTCAAGATGACTGCAGAGGCCAGTTTGAGCGTCTTCATCATGAAACGGTTAACCCGTACCCCTCTGATGTCAATATTCTATTTTTTTATTGTGTCAATATCAAAGAAACCGGTGTACATTTTTCAACAATTTTGGTGGAAGATGTTGCTGTCTACAACAGCACCATCCCCCCACAAAATTTGTTGAAAAATGAACACCAGTTCTTTTTTTAAATTTAATTTGAAAATTTAGTTTTGACACCAGAGTGGTAAGGGTTAAGGGGATAAGAAAGCAAGGAGGCAACTCACTTGAAAGAGGCTGCAAATCATATCCATAGACACAGTATGTTCCACGATAATGCACCCGTTAAATAATTCCCAGCAGCGACTAACATACTTCTAAACATTATTCACACAATACAGTGAAGCTCAGAAATAATGTCGCATATTTCCAATACAAAAGAAAAAGTACTGTTGAACACATGTATTTTGAACTTAATTTGATTGGAAGCCATTGCTGCCTTAATTGGATCAAATAGGGTTAAATAGGATTCAACAGAACATTCTTGTCATGTTCAAAATTTTACTAACATGTTCTTGTTTTGGAAACATTTTAACTTATTTATGGGCTCTCTTAAGGCCAAAATAAAAAATTGTTTCGGTTCCTGTAAACATCCCTGGTGATTTTTTCCTTTTTTTCACAGTCGGGAATAAAAAAAATTTCTACCCAGCATAAATGCTAAAACATCCATTACATACATTTGTACATAATGTACATAATAAACTATACAAATTACAATGTTTTAAGGCCATTTGTATGCAATGTGAATCCATTTTGCTAATTGTGACATGAAAAACATGACAAATTTGGCAATTACAACCATATTTAATGGACATTTAGTTAAATATCTGGAAAACAAATATTTATGGCTTTCTTAAAATAAATTAATTGAAAAAAAAATTTCCTCACTCCCACCTGAAGTCTTTTCCCCTACCTTGTTTGCAGGAAATAAAATTTGTTTCATGGAAGGCCTAACTGTACAAATATCGATCAACATGGCGCGTTAATAAGATATATCAGCAGCGCAGGATGGCTATTGAAACAAACACATCACTGATGACAGATGTGTATCTTGTACATCCTAATAAACATGTCTGAAACTAGCCAACACTGGACATAAGCTTAAACATTTTAACACTCAACAATGCCAAAAACGCCTTCAGCAGTTGTCTTGGAAATTGTCCATTTGCAGACAATTTAGAAGAATATTTTTGAAAATTTATCACTGAAATGACTGGTTCGATAACCGAGCCAGTCATTCCAGGAATAAATGTTAAAAAATAGTCTTCTCTTGGTCTGCAAAACAATCTTTTCAATGAGAAAATTGAAATTTACTTGAATAAATTTGAGTGTTAAACAGTTAGGCGGGAGAATAAATACACTGATAATAGAATCATGATTTCTTATGTAAATATCGTCTCAAATACATGTGAGATCAGACCCTTGAAGAAAACACAAACACAATGCCTGAGTGATTATACAGACACGCCCGCATCCTTATCTAGGTGTACACCTACATGTGTAATACACTCTAAATGCACTGGATCCCCCCTTTCACTCACACATTATATATATATAATATGTCTCCTCTCAGAAATACAATAAATTATCACAAGTTGATTGTGTAGAATTTCACAAAGATGCTTTGAAGTACAATTTACCCATCAGGTTACTAACCCGCGGCTAATGTTTTCGCGGATAAATCTAGCAGAATCCATCAAGGTGCTAATGATTCCCCCCCCTTAAAGGTCTGGTAGAGGTGGTGGTGGGGTAGGGGAAGACTATGTAATAGCTGTCTATCAAATTATTTATGAGATAGTTGATTAGCATTGTTATTATTATGAAGAATTAGCATCATTGCAGTATCGTCACGGTTACAGTGATATTGTGTGATATATTAATGACATCATGTTAAAACATCAGATTTAGAGATAAATTTAGTTTTAATAAAATTATTTTCGCGGTCTATTCAGTTCAGCTACCAACCGTATGTAGCCCACATAGGGCGGGGGGGGGGGTTTGAGATTTAAGACTAACAATGATTAAACGATTATTCAGTTATGTCTAGAACATCAAAGAGATACAGGTGAGAATAATGAGACAAAAATACCTGAGGACAGATGAGGGAGCATGAAGAGGGTATTTCCCAGTAGTGGTTGATATTAACCCTTTAACACTCGAATTTGTTCAAGAAAATCTAAATTTTCTCATAGAAATTGTCCATTTGCTGACTAAGAGAAGACTATTTTTGAAAATTTACCACCGGAATGACTGGCTCGGTTATCGAGCCAGTCATTCCAGTGGTAAAATTTAAAAAAAAGTCTTCTCTTGATCCGCAAATGGACATTTCTCAAGGCCACTGTAGAAGCCATTTTTGGCTGATATGAGTGTTAAAGGGTTAAGTATACACTAAAGTAATAATGTCTCTATATATAACAGGATTAGTGTATATATCTTGAGTGTATGTATATATCCCAATGCTACAAACACACCTGACAGGAATACAGGTGGCGCTGAATCTATTTTAAAATTACAGGTCCTGTATTTTTTTAACACTTCAAACAAATGAAATTACAGTGTCTCAATTTCCAGATAATTATAAGTAAAAACTGTTTAATATTATGATCACCTAATTTGAGTTGCTGCCTATTTGAAATTTGAAATTTGAAATTTCAAATATTCAATATATCGCTTAGATCATCATAAAGAATGTGCACTTTCTGGTAACTCATAAATTTGCTCAAGAAAATTTCAATTTTTCATTAAAAATGTCTATTTGCTGATCAAAAGAAGACTTTTTTTAAATTTACCGATGGAATGACTGGCTCGGTTATTGAGCCAGTCATTCCAGTGGTAAATTTTAAGAAATAGTCTTCTCTTCGTCTGCAAATGGGAACTTCTCAATACCACCGCAGAAGCCGTTTTCGCCGACTTGAGGGTTAAATGTTAAGGGGTTAGATTAGAATACAGTGGACAGGATGCTGATAACCGTGATCAATATACAGACAATAAAAATTCTTGATATCCACTCAGCATCTATTCTTATCTACTGGCCCAGATCTCAGGGCATTGTGAAGGTATTATAGGCTGCGCTTATGTCACTATGATCATACTACAGGGCTGAGGCTATGTTCTATATATACAACCCAAGATGCTGGCTCACTGATCATGCAACATAATACCTCAATAAGATCAGACACAATGTCCCTCAAAAGAGTATTTATGAGCTCATGCAGACACATGCATGCATGCATGCGCACACGCAGACAGACACCCACACTCAGTTGTCTAGACACACGATACGGCACCATCACCTCAGATGCAATATATAAAATACATGAACATATATTAAAATTTATGATTATCCTTACTATTTAAAATAACCATTTTCAACCTACGATGGCTACGAGTTTAAGACTATTTTTGAAAATCTAATGCAGGAATGACTGGCTTGGGTATGTCATTACGGCAGTAAGATTCCAAAAAATAAAACTCTTGCCTGTAACTGCACCTTTCTCTAACCCATTGCAAATGCCATTTTGAGCCAGAGTGAAGATTAGAGGGATATAATGATATTTGATTATTCCTACTAAGTACTATCTGATAATGTAATGTTCTACACTCTCGACAATTAACGTCTCCTGAAACATTAGTGAGTAAATCTTAACATTAATTCGGCAAAAAAAATTGCATTTTAAGAATAACAATTTAAAATAAAAATCAAGAAATTCTGTGAAAACTTGATTTACATGCAAAACTTAAACAATTATTGTACCATTGAAATTACAAGTCAGTGAGTAAAATACCATGTGTGTGTATTTGTGACTGTAAGACTTGAGAACAGCTGATGCTTTAACCATGAATACTAAACTCTACACAACCCTAACAATTGCTAACAATTTGTTAAAAACTTTAAAATTCTTAATTTTATCACTGGAATGAATGACAGCCAGTCATTCAGCAGTTAATTTTCAAAAAAGCTTACTCTTGACCAGCAAATGGACCACTGCAGAGACCGGTTTTGGCCTGCTTGACCATTAAAGGGTTCAGAAGCACACGAACAGAAACACCTGTAATAGCTGAACCGAATGTTTATAGCTAAATACAGACTAACAATTTAGTGGCTAAATTTGGTCACAAACGTCTAAATATTTGATTAATGAATGTCCATTTACGGGACAAGAAGAGTATTTTTGAAGATTTACCATTGGAATGACTGGCTTGGTTATCGACATTCCTCAAGACCGCTGCAGAAGCGGTGTTTTGGCCGCCTTCGTCATGAAATGGTTAATAAAGAGCTGGTGTCGATTTCTAACAAAATGTTTCTGAAATCTGTTGCTGTTGAATTCAATATCAGTCACACTATACATCATCACTATAATCAAACTCAATACCTGAATAATCTTAGGTTTCACATGATTTGACATCAACATAATGCCACGCATTGGTAGTCAGGCATCAATAATACCCATATTTTAACCCTTTAATGGTCAAATTTGTTCAAGAAAATTTGGATTATCTGCTTATTGAATGTCGATTTACAGGTCAAGAGAATATGCTTTTTGAAAATTTACCACTGGAATGACTGGCTCGGTTATCGAGCCAGTCATTCTAATGGAAAATTTTCATAAATCTTCTTCTCTTGGCCAATAAATCGACATTTGACAAGACAATAGCAGAGGCCGGTTTTGGCTGGCTTGACCATTAAAGGGTTAAACAGACAACGCTGGTAATGTTTTGTTGAGAGTAAAAATGCAGTTCATTTTGTAGTTGAAATATGAATCATTTGAATGAGAATTATTATCTTTTAAGGGGCAGGTGTGATAATCAAGAGAGTGCCGGTGGTGAAAGGACACCAACCATGGAGTGAATAAGAATGACAACTGACTAAGATATAATATTAACTCAGTTTAAATATATCGTGTGCAGGGTAAACTACAGTACAGACCAGAAAAACTTCACGTTTCAAAAACAATTTAAAGCAAGGCAGCAATGTCTTTCAACCCAATTATTTACAAAAACATTTCTTACATCGTCCTCAAAATTGTAGTAACTACTAAATAATATGTCTGGGTTGTTTTTGGTTTTTTGAAATATTTTAAACTTATTTATGAGCTGTACTATAAATGCATCACCAGACAGGCCAAGAGTTCTGCGTTATGAGATCATCATAGCAATAATAACTAGAGCAATTGGAGATTGCAGACCCTTGTATTTTAAGCACATATTACAAAATAAAATTTAGATTTTTAACATTTTATTGATTGTTCAGAGCGCAATCAACATTATGCTAAAATTTGAACAAAATCAGACCAATAGTTTAAGAGATATTAACACTTTAACCCTCAATTTTGTTCATGAAAATTTCGATTTGCTCATAGAAAATGTCCAATTGCAGACCAAGAGAAAACTATTTTTGACAATTTCCCACTGGAATGACTGGCTCGGATAGTCTTCTCTTGGTCTGCAAATGGACATTTCTCAAGACCACTCCAGAAGCCGTTTTAAGCTGATATAATGGTTAAAGGGTTAAGTGATGATAAGCACATGGCTCCTAAAGAAGATTATAGCCTGAAACACACACGAATGACCCACAAATATAAAACCCTCATTACATTTGTAAATTATACAGTCTTTCTTTCTCAGAATAATGGAAATACTGCTATAGAATTAAATACTGCTATAGAATTAAAAGTTTAAACACAACTGTCAAGGGAGGTAATCCCGATTTAATTATCTTGTCTCACAAGCTTAATCTGGTATACGCATTAATTTGAATCCTTTCACCGACACATCCCTGAAAAAGTAAATTCTTACGAAACAAATTTTATTCTCTTGAATATTTTGAAATTAATTTGACTGGAATTAGGCGGCAACATGATCAGCTAAGAGGTTAATGACATAAATATCAGTAGAAATAAAATTCAGCGCTTACAGTTCTGAGCACATCACAATGGATGAATCCAGTTTATCGATCAATCATACGACATCATAATCAACAATGTCACTTGCAGGCTGACGTCATAATCAATTATGTCATGAATGACATGATTAAGTAAGTCTTAAATGCTCTAAAGACTGTCAAGTTGTACGTATAGTATGTCTTTACTATTGAATAAACATCCTGAGAAGCAACAACAGCACACAGTCAAATTAGTTTCAAAATATTGAACAGTCTACCTGCAGTTTTCTGTAAATTGAGATCCATGGAGTGCAGGTATCGATCAATCCCAACATGGGCAAAGCATGGTTGGAACTTAGCTAGAGATGGACAGGGAATAGCTAAAACTGGCTTCCTCCATTGTAACCATATATCTGACCTGAACATGCTGACCGTGATCTACAGGGTCACTGGGCAGATTCACAGATACCAGCATCAAACTACCGCTAGATACGATGTTTGGTAGAATATATTCATCCTGCTATAGAATTACATCATTGCTATCTAGACAGATTAAAACCAGAGCAATCAAACATTGTAGACCCCCCCCCCCCCCCCCCCCAAGTTGTGTAAATATGTTTCTCGGAGGTTGTGAAATCCTAGTGTATTATCACACAATTTGTCCATAGAGATATCCATAGATTCAGAATTTTATCCGATCTGGATTAGACTTTTTTATCCGGATCACAACCAATGACTGTAATTAAGAGTCGAATCTGATCAATTAAGTTTTAGAAATCTTTCCAGAGATACACAAACACTATCCAAATGTAATACCCTCTTCCCATATGAGGCACGGGTAATTACACCCTCTAATGGTCAAGCCGGCCATAACCGGCCTCTGCAGTCATCTTGAGCAATTTTGAAAATTTACCTCAGCCAGTCATTCAAGAGAAATTTTCTAAAATAGTCTTCTCTTAGCCTGCAAATGGACATTCAATAAGAGAATATTAAAATTTTCTTGACAAAATTTGACCACTAAAAGATATTCACTAACAACTTACCAGAAAATATATATATATATATATATATATATATATATAAAAACGTCTACATGGTCTCCTGGAATAGCTTAAGAGTAAAATACTCAACTACTCCATGCACTCCCATACACTGTTCACAAAAGCATAGCTATATTATTCAAAATTGCTACTGTAGTAATTGACTATAGAGACACACAATAAATATATTTAAATCCCACTAGATCATAAAACATGCAAACTGATGCTGTGAACTTATTTACTAGCTGCCATTATCATATTATCACCAAGTTTATTCCTATCATCTGCCTTTTTTCCCCTGCTCCTGAAAAAATACAAATAACCCAAAACCCATTATTAGGAGGAAATGAAAGTGTTAATACCATGAGAAGAGAAGCTAACCTGTCTGTGACTGTACAATGTCAACTTGAATAACAATACATCTAGGAGACGGCGGATCGGAGGCCGAGGGGATCATTTTGAAAATGATGCTGCTGCAAGTTGTTGCTGTCAAAGACAGCAACATCTTGCAGCAGCATCAATTTCAAAATAAACACCAGAACTGGAATACACGGAAGTGTATAAATCAGCCTCTTGAGAAATGAAGGTTAAAAGCTGAGCATTGGGGAGTGTGTCATTTGAAAGGCAATATCTGAATGGGAGACAGCATGGGGATGTTACAGTAGTTGATGCTTTTGGGGTGCTGGTGGCCACAGTACAGTGGCTGGGTGTTCATGTGCATGTGAATGCTCTAGCACTCAGTGAGCGGGGTGGGATGGGTGGAGAGTGTGGAGGGGATGGAGTGGTGGGTGAGTAGGGTAAGGCTTTCTGGTGCAGCTGTTATGTTGTACTCATAAGGACAAACTGAAGTGCTTAGAGTGAGATGGCGCTACTGTTGGCTATTGGTGAATGAATGGTTTTTAATAATAATAAACATGTGCTCTCTCTCTCTCTCTTTCTCTCTGTGAAATGATTGCTGAGGTGCCTATGGGAGCACACACTAGATAGAGCATTAATCACAGCATCTCCAGGTCAATAACAAGGATGAACTCTGTCATTTTGTCAAAAAGGTCAACGTTGATTCTATCAAAAACAACAGATTAACATCTCAAGTTATGCATGCTTGTCTCACTGGGTGACTGAGTGTATGTGTGCACATGCATGCCTATGTGTGCGTGCGCGTGCGTGCATGTATGTGCAGACCTGCATGCACATGCATAAATGTGCATGCAAGCATGAAGTGAAAATCAGACATATACATATATATGCATATTTTTCTGAGGACACATGCTGACGGCGTACCATTACATCTATAAGGCCCCAATATCCAAAATGTTGGCACGGTCAACCAGAATGCACTCGAGGGTGATGCCGACTCCTCCTTTCCACTCTGTTATGATAATGCACTTAGTGAACCACCCTTGACCGAGATAACTGATCCATTGACCTCAAACTAAAAGCAATCATAAACTGTCGCAATATGAAGGCGTGTGTTAAATCTGGTGATTCTACCTTCTTGCATTCCAGAGTTATTGTCAAAAATGTGTTTTCCAGTATGCACTTTGTGACCCCTGTGACGTCGATATTTGAGGCGTTGTCCTGAAATCATAGAACTTCTAGCCACCTATAATATGAATCGATGTGCAAAATTGACTTATTCTACCTAATTGCATTCCAGATTTATGACTACAAATGTGTGACCACATGAACTTGATGTTTGACCTTTTGTCCTTAATCTAAACATTTTTCTAGCCATTCATAATATAAATGTGTAAATCCAACGATTCTATCATATAGGATTCTGGAGATGTGCCTCAGATAAACAGATAGACAGGCAGGCAGGCAGGCAGGCAGGCAGGCAGGCAGGCAGGCAGGCAGGCAGGCAGGCAGACAGACAGACAGACAGACAGACAGACAGAGGCACCCACCACCACGCTACCAGCGGCCTTTGGCGGTGTGATGGAGGAATCCAGTTGTAGCTATCATCATGTCCCTCCCATCACTAGCTAAGCTCCGCCAATGTGTTGCCAGTGTTGGGATTGCTCGATTCCTGCACTTCCTGAATCTCAATTTCCAGAAAACTATACACGTAAGCTGTTGAATATTTTGAAACTAATTTGACTGGGTGCAGCAACAGCACCCAGGCAAATTAGTTTCAAAATATTCAACAGAATGTTTATTAAATAATAAAGATATACATGTACAATTCGACCACAACTTGACAGACTATTAAGCGTTTGTAACGGACTAAATCGGGTCATTCATAATGTAACTGATTATGACGCCAGCCTAAATGCACATGTGATGTATTTGAATATGACATCATATGATTGACTGAGAAACTGGATTCCTATATTACATGTACATTGTACAGTCAAACAGAGATCCAGTTCTCCTGTAGCTCTGTCCAGCCATGTTTTACATGCATTAACTTTTTAACCCTTGAATTTGTTCAATAAAATTTTAATTTTTTCATTGAAACTGTTCACTTGCAGACCAGGAGATGACTATTTTTAAAAATTTACCACTGGAATGACTTGCTCGGTTATCGAGCCAGTTATTCTAGTAGTAAATTTTCAGAAATAGTCTTCTCTTGGTCTGCAAATGGACATTTCTAAAGACCACTGCAGAAGCTGTTTTTGAACATTGAAATCTGAATTTCCAGATTCTAAATTTCAAGATAACTATACAGATAAGCTGTTGAATATTTTGAAACTAATCTGACTGGGGGCTGTTGCTGCCTATCATTGAAACAGAATGTTTATTAAATTATAAATTCGTCAAAGATTTTCAATTCATACAGTTTCCTGACTTTTAACTTTTCATGATTGAGTTACATCATTTTGATTGAGCTCTCAGCCATGGCTCAGCTAACATGTGATGTAACTTTGAGTATGACTTCAAATACGTGAGTGACAGACCTGATCCCTCTATTGGGTATCAGTGTTCCTGTGTATTGGACAATGGTACACAATGAAATTCATAGACCTTAAGCATATTACCAAGGCAACACACATATTGATTTCTTGCTGTCTAGTACATGCATGTGTTTCATGAGCTGGTAATTACTATCAAACTATTAGTCTGCTCATCACACTGCAGTGCTGAGTGTGTTAAAGATTAATAGCCACATAAATGCATCAGTTAAATCACTGAAGACAGCTGGTTAGCCACTAAATACATACCCCCTCCAGTCATTAACCAATATACTGGTCTAACTCTTTAATGGTAAAGCCAATGGGGGGGGTCTTAAGAAATGTCACAAATTTGCTTTGAAGATTAGTTTTGAAATTTTACCACTGGAATGAATGACTTGATGTCGGAGCTAGTGGTAATGTTTCAATAATGTTCTTCTCTTAGGATACAAATGAATGGACACAGACTAAGCAAGAATTTGAATTGTCTTGACAATACTTGAGCATTCTAGGGTTAATGATACATGCAGTCAGTCTGGCTACCAGTCTGGCTCAGACACTTCACTGGCCAGCAAACAGTGGCCACTATAAACACAGTGCTGGCTAAATACAACCCATTTGCTCTGGTAAATAGCTTTAGTGGTCCATTCTAGTGGTTCATTATGACAGGTGGCCAGCAATAAGACTTGCCATCTTAACACTTTAACCATCAAGTTTGTTCAAGAAAATTTCAATTTTCTCATAGAAGTTGTCCATTTGCAGACCAAGACTATTTTTGAAAATTTACAACTGGAATGACTGGCTCGGTTATTGAGACAGTCATTCCAGTGGTAAATTTAAAAAAATGGTCTTTTGGTCTGTAAATGGACATTTCTTAGGACCACTGCAGAGGCCATTTTTGGCTGATGAGTGTTAGAGGGTTAAAGAAACCCCCATTTCTAGCACCAAAAGCAGGTGTCCATTAGACACAGGACCATAGTGCCTGTTCAGAACATATGCCATTATTCACCTAACAATGCTAATGTTGATACTAGCTGTTGTTGGGAGCCCATGGCTATTGCTTCTGGTTTTTCATGACATCATATATATATATACATATAAATTACTGCTGAAAAGGCTTTTGTGTTGCTGGGGGTAATTACTCCAATCACCAACACTGCTCAACTTGTAAATGGCAGTGGAGCAGGAGTAGTAGGGGTGGGTGTGTGTGTGGGTGGGTGAGGTGTGTGGTGTGTGGGTGGGCTATAGCCATGTAGGCCTACCTGCTTAGTGCGCTTAATTTGATGTATATAGGTACACAACTTCACAAGGCATTGTAATTATGTGATTTATCACTCAGAATGCATGAGATCTTCTCAGAGACTCTGATTTTTCAAATTGTATATAACAATTAGTGTATAATTTTAATTTAGGCAAGGCTTATATAAATTCCATGCCATTCGCCTACAGTTTATTAATTTTAAAAGCGGTACCATATCTAACTATTTCCCACCCATTTCTAGCAAAGCTCACCTTGTACGCATGTTTGATTCAATTTTAACACTTTGGTTCATGAATTTACAGACTCACAATTTCAAGGTACCTGTATCTCTCCAGGTAATATTTTGAAACTAATTTAACTTGGTCAAGATATTCAACAGAATGCTTATTAAATTGAAAATACAATTCAGACAGTTACCATCGGGCAATGACAACCTTCATGTCTGACATAGATGATGTGATTGTGATGTCAGCTAACATCAATGACATACATGATATGATTGTGATGTCAGCTACTGTCAGTGACATACATGATAGGATGGTGATGTCAGCTACCATCAGTGACATACATGATACGATTGTGATGTCAGCTAATGTCAATGACACATGATATGTTTATGATGTCAGCTAACGTCAATGACATACATGATATGATTGTGATGTCAGCTAATGTCAGTGACATACATGATATGATTGTGATATTAGCTAACGTCAGTGACTTACATGACATGATTGTGATGGCAGTTAATGTCAGCGACATACATGATATGTTTGTGATGTCAGATAATGTCAGTGACATACATGATATGATTGTGATGTCAGCTAATGTCAGTCACGAGTGACATATTTGAATAAATATGACAGATACTTGACTAATAAAACAGATCCCTTTCATTAACTTACTAATTAATTCCACAAAAAATCCTATAAGTATTATATATATAGCAGATGTAGCCATATCCGAACTTGCTAAAGATTATGTCAGAGAAATACAAGAGGTGAAGCATTATAGGGGTATATATCTAGAGTAGATTATATAGAAAATGCAGAAGACATTGATTGGCAAATCAAAGAGAGATTAGCTGATAACAGTTACAAGACCTTGGGAGTAGTTGCATACAGTTACCTAATATACAGTCACATATGGCTTCCTGATAATCATGTCCTGGCATCTGTTATTACTGAATATAATAAGGTAGCGCAGATATGTGGCCTAGGAGGGATAATTGCCACCATCTGGCAATCGTGATGATGCATGCTCAGTATGCATGCGACAGACAGAGTAAATCAGGGGCAAAGAACAGTGCCTTAACCTGCTTGACCTCGCACTATCAAGCATCTCAAAAACACATGTGCTTTAAGACAGTTATAATGCTGATATAAATCTCAACAGATGATGCTTAACTTATGTACTCGAGCGTTATCATAGTCAAATATTTTGAAAATAATTTAACTGAAAGATATTGGTGCCTCAAGCAGCAGTATCTTTCAGTGAAATTGGTTTCAAAATATTCAGGATCTTAATCATATTTTACTTTACTGAGGCATGGTTTCTAGAAATTCAACAGAAAAATGTGTCTAACCAGCTATCATGTGCCTCATCAATCAGAATTGACTGGAGCATGTATATATATATATATATATATATATATATATATATATATATATATATATAAAATGTAAGACAGATATATAATGCTTTCAGCATCAGGACATGCATACAAATCTCTAGATCTGGCTTACGAAACACCCATCAACACCCATCGTAACACCACCACCCCCCACCCCCACCCCACCCCGATCAACCTGTATAGAGCATAACCATGGCATACCTATTACTGTACATGTACTCGTATCTGTTGATGCAGAAAAAATCTTGATATGCAGTTGTGTTAAATAACAAAGAGGGCCAAGGGCCTTAAAGCTCACTTGGACCATTAGCATTTGAACACACATAATACTTTAACCCTGTAACCGTTGAACTATTCAAGAAAATGTCCATTTTCTCATAGAAAATGTCCATTTGCAGACTATTTTTTGAAAATTTACCACTGGAATGACTGGCTCGATAACTTTTCAAAAATAGTTTTCTTTTGGGCTGCAAATGGACATTTCTCAAGACCAATGCAGAAGCTGTTTTTCGCTGATAGGAGTGTTAGTTTTAAATTCAGCACTCGGCAGTAACATAACATAGAATATTAGAATTCAGTATGAATGATATTTAAAAGGAAATAGACCCACATTAGCGTATTTTGGGGAAATACCTTCCCAAAATGCATTACGCCTACCACTTCTGGCTGGTAAAGCCGATAGCCGACATGCAAACAGCAGCTCATATGAAGAACTACTATCATAATTTTATTGAAGTCATACTCATACATGTACATCATTGGAAAACTAAGCCAATTTTCTACCTATTCACTTCTGTATTCGTTTTTAGTTTTGTAAAATTTAATACAGTTGATTGTGATTTTAAAATAGCCCCCTTTGTCCACTTGATTTAATGAATCACGGTATTTTATATACGCAAATAACCCCGTGAAAACATTACACAAATATAACAAATAATGCATTAATATTTATGTAATTGAATGCACTTTCCAATGATATATGACTTAAATAATATAATGATTTTAGTTTATCATAGGAACTGTTTAAATCAGTGTATTTTAGTGCAATAGTAATTCAATGCAGGTCAACTGTTTGTTGGCAGCGTTACCGGTCAACAGTTCCGTGCTGAGCTGTAGGAAAGGTGTATTAATGATGGACACTGACCACCCAATCAGATCAAACCTCAGGTTCCATCAAGGAAATAAAAAATCTAATACGTCCAGCAAGGTCTAAATTTTGATTGGTACATGGCTGCCATGTTTTCCATGTTCTTGTCAACACACTGCAGGTAATCGCCCTTGAATGACATCTAATGAGTTTCAGCCTGATGCGTATAGCAGTTCCTGAGATGTTACTTCCGAGAACAAGATGGCCACTGGAAAATGGACCCATCAAAATTCTGACTGGAACTTCTGGAGCCAATCAGCACAAGATTCGTTGAAATGCACCAGGGTGTTTCTCAAGAAGAAGTCAGTTAAAGCTGTTCCCATTCATTTCCTATATGGTTTGAATTAGAAACTATGACAATCAAACATGGCCACTGGAAAAATCGACCAATAGAAATTCTGAATGGTATTTCCAGAAACTATTACCATGGGGTGCTGATGGCCAAAATTAAATTGGGCCATTTATTAAGGATGAGTATATCGGAAATTTTTAAAACATTTTGGCAATTTTTCATAAAATCTAAGATGTTCACCCAAAATATTGACATATCAAAATTCTGCATTCAAGTTCTGAGTGGGCGACCAGAGGGCCCTTCTAGCCCAATTCGGTTGGAATCCCGAAATCAGCTAAGGCGGAATTGTCATTTTGATAATTTCTGGTAAATTCTTCATAAAATCTAAGATTCTGAACCCAAAGCATTGAGAAATTAAAATTCTGAATAGAATTTCTGGAGCCTAGCAGCCAAATTTGGTTGAAATCGATAAAAGCGTAAAGGAGATCCGAGTTGGCGGATGGATGACAAATGGACGCCATGACATAACCTCATTTGGCCATTCGGGACAGGTGAGCTAATAAATAATTGACACAAAAAATCATAGTAGCATGTGTTCTATGTGATGGAACATCGATGAACAGTGTCCATATCATATTTCTGAAATAGCAGCTATAGGCAAATATGTGATGATCGATTCTTTGATTTGTTTTTATTTACCCCATGATAAACAGTAAAAAAAATTGAAATTCAAGATAAAATTGGAAAATTGTGAAAGCCAATTAGACAAGAACATTTTAGCGTATCTATTATCTACAAGCCCTATTAATTATACAGAATCTGTCAGTGTCTATTCGCTACAATATAAAGAAATCACCATGATAAAGATTGTCAAGATTTCTAAAGGGGAGATAACTCTAAGCAAACTTGATTAAAGCAATAAAGTAATTCAAGGGAGATAATTTGGAAGCAAAACCAACAAGAAGTCAAACACGAGGTGTAGAACACTGGTACCTACATGTATATACACACCATGGACGTCAATCATTCAATCAATCAATTAAATCAAATCAAATTAAATCAAACCAACCAACCAAGCAACTAGTCAATCAATCAATAGGTCTGTTTTCCGCCATAGAAATATTGATCAGGTTTGACGTAAATCTGTACACATGGCCTGTGGCGCTCATCTGGACCATTAGCATTTGAACCATTTGCATTTAAATAGATATGATGGATAATTTTGGGAAAATTCAAGATGGTCGATCACACAAAGGATTTACCAATCAAAATTCTGAATAGAAATTCTAGTCTACCTTGATAGCATCACTCTAGCCAAATTTGTTTGAAATATGTCAAGCAGCTTAGGAAAATCAGTGTTTTGGCAAATTCTGGTAAATTTTCATAAAATCTAAGATTTTCACCCAATTTTCTAGAGCTTACCACCATAGGAGAATTTTTTTTTGAAATATGTCAAGCAGCTAAAGATGGGTAACAAGTTGATAATTTCCGATACATTTTTCATAAAATCCCAGATTTTAATGCAAAAAATTTATGAATTCAAATTCTGAATGGATGTTCTAGACCCTATGGCCATAGGACACTTTCAGCTTAATTTGGTTAAAAACCGGTCAAGATGGTAAGGAGAAGCGATTTGACAATTTCCAGTACATTTTTCATAAAATCTCATTTTTCACCCAAAGAATTGATGAATAAAAATTCTGAATGGAAATTCTGGAGCCTACAACCATAGGGTCCTTTGAGCCAAATTTGGTTGAAATTGCTCATAATGGTAAGGAGAAGAAGCATTTTGACAATTTCCGGTACATTTTTCATAAAATCTGATTTTCACCCAGAAAATTGATGAATCAAAATTCGGAATCGAAGTTCTGGAGCCTATGACGAGTGGGTCCTATCAGCCAAATCTGTTTGAAATCGCTCAAAATGGTAAGGAGACGCATTTTGACAATTTCCTGTAAATTTTTCATAAAATCTATGATTTTCACCCCAAAAATTGATGAATTAAAATTCTGAATGGAGTTCTGGAGCGTATGATAGGGTCCTTTCAACCAAATTTGCTTGAAATCACTCAGAATGGTAAGGAGTAGAAGCAATTTGACAATTTCCGGTAAATTTTTAATAAAATCTAAGATTTTGACCCAAAAAATTGAGGAATCAGTCCCGAATGGGTGTTTTGGAGCCTATGATCACTGGGTTCTTTCAACCAAATTTGGTTGAAATCGCTCAGAATGGTAAGGAGAAGAAGCAATTTGACAATTTCAGGTAAATTATGAATAAAATCTAAGATTTTGACCCAAAAAACTGAGGAATCAAAATTCCGAATGGAACTTCTGGAGCCTATGACCATTGGTTCTTACAACCAAATTTGGTTGAAATCGGTTAAAATGGTAAGGAGAAGAAGCAATTTGACATTTTCCGGTACATTTTTCATAAAATCCAAAAAATTGATGAATCAAAATTCTGAATGGAAGTTCTGGCGCCTACGACCATAGGATACTTTCAGCCAAATTTGGTTGAAATCCCCCAAGCGATTAATGAGGAGTAGCATTTTAAAGCAAAAGTTGATGGACACCGGATGGACGGACGGTCGCCACGGCATAAGCTCACTTGGCCTTTCAGGCCAGGTGAGCTAACAAGCCACGTTAAACCTTTCAACACTCATATCAGCCAAAAACAGCTTCTGCAGTGGTCTTTAGAAATGTCCATTTGCAGACCAAGAGTAGACTATTTTTGGAAATTTACCACAGGAATAACTGTCTCGATATCCAAGTCAGTCATTCCTGAGTGCTAAATTTTCAAAAATAGTCTTCGCTTGGTCTGCGAATGGACTTTTCTGAGAAAAAAAAAAAAATTTGATTCTTAAAGGGTTAAGATAAGAAGATATCACTTCAAAAAGTGTCCAATTGCAGACCCTTACGTTTTTATCACATTGTAAACAAATTATTTCCAATTTTCAAGATTTTTTTCAGATCATGCCTGACGAAATCGAATTTAAGTGTATATCCACACCGTTTCCTCTGCTAAAATTTGAGCCAAATCAGAGAATAAGTAGCCGAGGTACCTATCTGGATACATTTTCTTAATCTGTATCACGGTCATTGTGGAGCCCAGAATTTGACAGTCAAACTCTGGGAATCCACAAGCACTATAAGTTCCTTTGTTGTCTCTATCTACCCACTAGCCAATCAGCCAAATGCTAGTAAAACTGAAATCTGGCCAATGAAAAGCAGAATTGGCTAAATCATTGGCTAATGACTATTAAAATTATTTAATTTACTTTATTGGCTGAACTAATTCCAGCGCTACGATTGCAAAGCGAAAATTCCAGTTTCTGTTGCTGAATATTTTGAAACTAATGTGACTGTAAGCTGTTGCTGCAACAGCTTTCAGTCTTATTGGTATCAAAATATTCAGCACATTTCTTATATATTAAAACCCTATTGTAGCTGGACTATAAAATTTATAGTAATTTCTTCTTCTTCTTTTCGATCGCTGGTATTCACACTTGAAGAGCCGTTCTCAAGATGAAATCTGTGGTTTCTGCAGTCCTTCCACAGGCCCATACAGCTTTTCAAGAAAAGCGGTTGACAAAGGCCAGATCTCTTCTCTCAGCAGCTGATACATACTGCAACATTGAAGTATGTGCTCTGTGGTCTGTTCTGCTTCTCCACAAGGAAAAGCGGGTGATGTCGTAAGGTGGAACCGCTTGTACATGTGTTGGTTTAGTCTGTTATAGTAATGTAACTGATGACGACTGACTGGAAACATGTTCATAAGCGACATTGAAGTAAAGATGTGGCTAAAATATTTGCTATTTGACTAACAAAAATGGTATTTGGCTAATCTATTGGCTAGAACATTGCAAAAGCCAGATCTGTTCCCGCTAAGTCACAACTATAGTACATCCCACAATCAAACACACAGATGCAGAGACCTTCCCTTACATTGTGAAGTATTAACAGCCAATGGACCTTAACTCTTACCGATTTGATGTCAAAATTTATAATTTTCAAATTAAATTAAAACATGAACTGGTATTGATTTCTAACAAATTTGGTGGAAGATGTTGCTATCATAGACAGCAACATCATTCACCAAAATTGTTTACAAATGTACACCAGTTTCTTTGCTATTGACGCAGTAAAAGATAGAACATTGACTTCAGAGTGGCAATGGTTAACACAGTATTCATCCATCATATGACGACGCCATAGGCAGCAACAGCACCCAGTCAAATTAGTTACAAAATATTCAACAACTTACCTATATAGTTTTTAGGAAATTGAAAGTCAGGGCATTCGGAGATCAATGAATCCCAACACGGCGAAGTGTGAGTTGAGCTTAGCTAGAGGTGGGCGGGATATAGGTAAAACTGAAAAGGTGAACTGTGGTTTTAAATTATGATGCTCTGCAGTATATCTTGCAGCTTATCTTCATAAAGTGTGGATTCATTTCAAATTCGGTACCTGAATAGCATATGTCACAAGTGATACCGGCTCATGGGATTGTGCTTAGCAATCTGTCATTACTCACTGTGTTATCGCCCTTGAAAGCATTACAATTTATAAGAATCCAGTTTGAGAGCATAACTGTCAAGTTAGCATTGATTCAATTCAACATAGATATTTTATGGATACTGCGTCGCTTTAGAATGAATTTCAGTAATGTATATATTCAAAGTTATCTCCCCCTGAAAATCTTTTGCGGATCTGGCTTACCCTGGATAATATCTAATATGACAATCTATGAATCTAAGATAGAACATGTGTCCATCACTTGACTTTTCTCTCATTCTGACATTTTGACATTTTCATTTATTTTAATTATTTAAATATTAAAGCTTTTCCTCATAAATTCCCATAAACATTATAGTCTGACCATATACAAAGCCTTAACACCTATTATTTAGAAAACAATCTGTCGAAATTCCTGTCCGGGGCAGAAACAAACTTGATTTCTTAATAATTAGTATGAATTTATCATTCAATACGATTCCGTCCGGGTGACGAGCCTCTTTCAGAATGAAATGTGTTTAATAATAAAGACCTGACCAGTCGGTCAACAGAAGCCTGACCACATTTCTGAAGGACTCTCTTTACTTAATGGAGGTTGGTGACCTAGTCTTTCTGAGTCGGGTATTTAATTTGCCAATCCATGCCATAATTGATGCGAGGTTGTCTCCAACGGGTAAAGTTGAGTGACAAATTATTTCTGTAGGCCAGACTCGGGTTAATTGTGAGCTGGTGAGTGGCATTAAGCGAGGACAGGATTCTGGCACTGGGCTGATCAATAACATTAATGCGCAGAACCACAGGGTATGACTTTACCAATCACACTCCTCAGGCTACTTCTGGACTGTCCTGAATGTATATGTCAGGCTATGTAGAGACTGAGAGCTATAGAACATGTAGAACTATTCAGAATATTAATAGATGCTTCCTTAACCTTATAACATTCACATTTTTTAAAGAAGAAAATGGCCATTTGCAAACCAAGAAGATGATTTATGAAAATTTACCACTGTAATGAATGGCTCGGCTAACACTCAAGCCAGCAAAATCCAGCTTCTGTAGGTGTCTTGAGAAATGCCCATTTGCAGAACAAGAGAAAACTACCGGTATTTATGAAAATTTACCATTGGATTGACTGGCTCAGTTATTGAGCTAGTCATTCCGGTGGTAAATTTTCAAAAAGTCTTCTCTTGATCTGCAAATGGACATATCTCAAGACCCTTTAGAAGCCATTTTTGGCTGATATGAGTGTTAAAGGGTTAATTCTTTGTATTTCTTCCAGTACATAACTGCAACAGGGACGATCTGTGGTACATGTATATGTAACGCACAAATATAGAATTTGCTCGGAACTAATATTGAATTCGATATCAAATTTCATATTTGGGCATACATGTACATCTAGATGTATATATACTATTTTTGTTGAACTCATCTATAGACAATCAGTGTACATTTCAAGATGTGGCGTGGTCTAATTTGTCAACACTAGACTACTTAACTTATGAAACTGGTTCACACATCAGTGGTGAATGATTACACCATTATTAAATACATGGGCAATCAATCTTCTTGAACACTCTTCGTCTCTATCTACCCAGAAGTATTTAAATATTGAGCACTAGTGTATATTTTCACACATAGTGAGATAGTCACGCACAGAGACAAGAACCAGGATCGCTGGTTAAGAACGCCTGTAGCCCTGTATGCTAAAACCCCTGAGCCACTACCCCACATGATTCACTTTGTGTGGTTAACCTTTGAACCTTCAAATTTCTGCAAGAAAATTTTTTAATGAGCCCGTCATTCCAGTGGTAAATTATCAAAAATAGGCTTCTCTTGGTCTGCAAATGGGCATTTCTCAAGACAACTACAGAAGCCAGATTTGGCTGGCTTGAGTGTTAACCCTTTGACACTCATATCAGCAAAAAACGACTTCAGCACGGGTCTTGAGAAGTGTCCAGTTGCAGACCATGAGCTTATTTTTTTTTTAATTTACAACTGGAATGACTGGCTCGATAACCGAGCCAATCATTCCAATAGTAAATTTTCAAAAAATAGTCTTCTCTTGGTCTGCAAATGGACATTTTCTATGTGATAATTGAAATTTTCTTGAATAAATTTAAGCATTAAATGGTTAAAGGGTGAAATAGTGCATGTGTAATGTTTTGTTTGCCTCCTGTTCTGAATTTATTACACATCTCTACATGATGTTCCATTATTGGAGCGAGACTTCAGTTGGAAGCCACAGGTTGTACTGAGTAAATACTTTCAGGGGGGATTAATCATGTTTAGCTCAAGGTCTGATCTGTTTAAATATCAACTCATTTTTAGCTCAATTTAACCCTTTAACCCTCAAATTTGTTCAAGAAAATTTCAAGTTTCTCATAGAAAATGTCCATTTGCAAGGCCAAGAAGACTATTTTTGAAGATTTTCCACTGGAATGACTGGCTCGCTTATCGAACCAGTCATTCCAGTTGTAAATTTTCAAAAATAGTAATTTCTTGATCTGCAAAGGGAGATTTCTCAAGACCACTGCAGAAGCATTTTATGGCTAATATGAGTGTTAAAGTTAATGGATTAACCCGGCCGCCATCCAACACTTACTGCATGCTCAGACCTGATCAATACAACAGATTCTTTGCGTTGTGACAGCAACAGCTTTCAATCAGATTAATGTCAAATTAATTTTAATATATTGAATAGCTATACCCTCGACCGTGAATGAGAAGCGGGTATTGTATTCGGATCAGTCTGTGTATCTGCCCAAAGCTCGATCTAAAAAACCCTGAGTTCTGGCTGACGTTTTAATATTTTAACTTGGCCGTGATTCGGATAGAGGAACCCGGATCGGGATCGGATCAGATTGTTTCCATGGATATTCCAGAAACTAACCGATCAGATTCTAATTCTGTGGATATCTCAGAAACGAACTGCCCTGATTTGGCTGAAATCTTAACACAAGGTATGGTGTAACTCTACACTAGGATTCCACAACTTTGGGTGTGATCCAAAAAATCCTGAAAATCCGAAAAATATCCGGACAATTCGAAGACTTTTTACAATTCTAATAAAAGTGGGAAGGGGCGGGTCTGCAATCCCTGATTACTCTTGCTAAACCCTTAATGGTCAATGGTTCGAGAAAATCCAAATTTCTGCTTAGACAGTGTCTATTTCAGGGTTTGTACACCTTTCAGTATTTGAAATTCCATGACTTTTCCATGACTAAAATTTAAAAATTCCATTACCTCCAAGAATCAATAGCTAGGTCAAAGGCAGTCAAATTTGTTTCAAAAATGGTCAACAGCACATAGTGAATCATATGGAATTCACTTTATCTAGGGCAAAGGGTCAACATGTGAGAATTTTCGGTACATTTTTAATAAAATCTGAGGTTTTCACATAAAAAATTGACGAATAAAAATTCTGAATGGAAGTTCTAGCGCCTATGATCATACATGTAGCACCCTTTCAGCCTAACTTGGGTGAAATCGGTCAAAATGGTAAGAAGCAATATGACCATTTCTAGTAAATTTTGATCAAAATACACAAAAGGTTGCCTATTATTCCTTTAATACTCGTATCAGCCAAAGACGGCTTCTGTAGTGGTCTTGAGACAGATCCATTTGCAGACCAAGAGAAGACTACTGTTGAACATTTTTCTAAAATAGTCTTCACTTGGTCTGTAAATTGACCTTTTTTTAACAAATTTAAGGCTTAAAGCCTAGCTAATTTAAAAATTGAAATCCATTCCTTAAAATGGTTACTATCACGAAAATATTGCACACTAATAGATAACACACATGGGAAAATTTGACAAAATATGAGCCAAAAGAGCGTTATACAGGTATATAACACGCAGTCGTAGTTCAGAAATATTGCAAATCATATTGTTCCGACGAACGACAATTGGTAACTTTACCGCTAGATTCAAAATAATAATAATCGCCTATCGGCTAAATATCTAGTTATTTTTATTAATATTAACAAGTTTATTTCATACTTTAACCGTAATAGAACGCATAAAACCATCTTTGAGCGAGAAACACATTCAATATTCAGGGCAATCCCCATATGCTAGCGATAGCGAGATATCATCGCCATCTAATTATCATAATGTAACTAATTCGGCCGGGATGAAATCGCCCAAATGAACAAAAGTCTCACCAATAAATATACTGCTGAATGCATACGCTGAGTAGGAAATAGTGAATTTATTGCTCAAATTGTTTTAAAAACATCTGTACATATTTATTATTAATTTGGGATAATGTCATTCGTGGCGTTACAAACCCGTTTTTATTTTATTTCCAGTCCAGATATAGGTCAGTGGAATGCCTCCAATCACAAGAGTTTAATTTGGCCTTCCAACATATGAAGCGATCTAACCTCATTTTAATTCTTACATTGTTTTGGGTCATTTTATGTTGGTTGGACATATGACTTTGATAGTGAATGAAATCATGTGATCGCAGCGATAAAGAAATGAAATGTGTATTTCCGAGCTTATTTCCTCATTTTACATTTGTATGTCATCAGATTTTATTTTTATCTAGGGAGATTATCATTTTCCATGACTTTTATCAAAATGGCAAATTTCCATGACTTTTCCAGCCGTGGAAATTAGATTTTCAAATTCCATGGCTTTCCAGGATTTCCATGACCCGTACGAACCCTGCTATTTGCATGCCAACAGAACTCTCTCTGAAAATTTACCACTGGAATGGTTGGCTCATTTCTATTCATCTCCTCTTGGTCTGCAAATGGACATTTCTCAACACTACTGCAAAGACCAGTTTTGGCCGTGGATTGACCATTAAAGGGTTAAAGCTAATCAATCATGTCAGAAAATAGCATTAATCCTTTGTCAGGTGAATAACTCTTTTGCTTTGTGAAGTCTGTCAAGAAGTATTTTCAAAATATTACTGCTGTAAGAACTGGCCAGGCAAGGCATTCAAAGGGATAACTTTTCACTAATCGTCTACCCTTGGCGTGTAAATGAACGTTCTGTCACAGACCATTGCAGAGGCCAGTAACCCTTTAATGGTCAAACCGGCAAAAACTACCCTCTGCAGTGGTCTATGATGAATGTCCATTTACAGGTCAAGAAATGACTACTTCTGAAAATTTACAGCTGGAATGCCTGGCTCGATAACTGAGCCAGTCATTCCCGTGGTAATTTTTAAAAAAAACAGTCCTCCCTTAGCCTGCAAATGGACATTCAATAAGCAAATATTTTAATTTTCCTGACCAAATTTGACCATTAAAGGGTTAACCCGTACCATTCTGATGTCAATATTCTATCTTTTACTGAGTCAATAGCAAACAAACCGGTGTACATTTTCCAACAATTTTGGTGGATGTTGGTGCTGTCTACGACAGCACCATCTTCCACCAAACTTATTGAAAAATTAACACAAGTTTATCTTTTAATTTAATTTGAAAATTAAAGACTTTGACATCAGAGTGGTAAGGGTAAGGGCTAAACATACAAATAAACAGATCTAAGGATAAGTCACAAATACAATACCAGCACCACCAGGGAAGTGAAGCAGAAAATAAATGCACATATATACACAAATATGTTAAATTCCTTCACACGGGAAATTGTTAGGATAAGGAAATGTAATAATTAACACCTTATAATATCTAACTTTACCTGTGAACGCATATGTAAATTGCATAATATCATACAAAGCAGTTCTATATGATTAAAAGCATAGCTAAGCCTTAATTCAAGGGTTCATAAACTTTCAAACAAGCAGACTTTGAAAAATTCAATTTAATCATTATCTTAGTGCTACAATAAGCTTTATAATAAGAGCATAATCTCCACTTATCCAACAAAACAACTTGTGATCCAGGTCAATTCTAGTATCAAATCCACACTAGCCAGTCAATCTCAGGACAACCAACAACTCATATGTCTACCTGTAATAGTTTAGAAGCACACCTCAACAAACACCTATCAGGCCAAGTAAGATAATACACAACACATGTACATGCATATACACCAAACAGATTGAACAACAAAACCAGGTCACTATCATTTACTATAGAGCTGGTTTACAACATCTAATGCTTGGGATTTCACAGCAGGTTATTACATAACATGGGACAAAGCCAGCCAGTCAGTGTACTTACTGCCTATATACCTGTATGGCTGGAGAGCAAATATCTCTACAGGTATGACCTTTGTTGACATTTGTAGCTGTGGCTTATACTGTATATACTCATAGTAGTACTATTACTTATTCTCTTCCGTTTTATTAAACTGAACTGGTGGTTATTTTGAAAATGATCTTGCTGGTAGCTGTTGCTGTCTATGACAGCAACAACTACCAGCAACATCATT
Source organism: Chaetoderma sp. LZ-2023a (assembly GCA_034401795.1). NCBI lineage: Eukaryota > Metazoa > Mollusca > Caudofoveata > Chaetodermatida > Chaetodermatidae > Chaetoderma > Chaetoderma sp. LZ-2023a. Next base: position 95,440,892 of record CM067367.1, read on the forward strand.
TTCAAAATAATTATCAGTAATCTGTGCTTACATTACTTTCCAATACCATAAACAAGATTGTTAAAATCTCAGGTAAGTGATCTGAGGCAAAGCAGGTGTCAAACAAACTGATATAAGCTGAAGAGCCACATGAACTCAAGTGGCTGAGTTTATGAAAGGCAGGTCACTTTGACCTAGACTAATGGTTTGCACTAGCTGATAGCTTTGATAAAGGGCACCATTCTTATCAAGTGTGGGTTTTCACATTTCAATCATTTCAAATGTCTGACTAAATACTTAATACATTGAGCTAGATAATATTGTGTGAAGTAAATAGAGAAGTTAGCAAAAGTTGACAATTTATCCAAAATTTATCACATTTTTGTCTCAAGTTGGTAAATGTTTGTATCATAGCATATATATGTCACTGTATTTGAGATGCTAATAAATTTATTCATGGCTGGCTGGCTGCAGGGTAAGAAAATCTGCCGATAAAGGACACTGCGGGTATGGCCCATCAAGAAGTGGTCACTAAACACATGTTTATCGTGTAGGAGGATCTATCTTTTCATAGGCTCCGCCTTCAGATAGATTACCTATTGCACAGGTGTAAAGCCAAATATAAATGCTAAATAAAGAAATTTGAATTGAATTGAAATGAATTAAATTGAAACATGCGGTCGCTTCTTCAAGCTCTAACTGTAAAGCATATGATTAAGTTAAACCTGCTTTAAAGACCACATGACTTAAAGAACCAATATGGCTCAAAGATAATACATTTTCCCATGGCATACGTTAACTGCATTAAGAGACCACCGTTTTTTAGTCATAACTCGGCTAGTATAAGTTGGTTTATCAGTCTGTTTGTCAGTCTGTTTTTCGGATGGACTGTTCACCTCTGCTGTTGACACCATGCTCGGGTTTAATTCTCACCTCCAAGTATATGAAAATGTTGGTGGATTCCTGAGCATCTCTGTGGTTCACGGTGTAACTCCAAGCTAATGACATAACCACATTGTACCCTGGCTTCCTCCGCCATGCAGTTAATTCACCCGGAGACAGGCGTCTGACTCAACTGTTGCATACCTATAATAAGGCGTTGGGTGTACGCTACAGAGGCACTCTCTACTCTCAGTGGGAATAGGGTAGGAATAACATAAGTGTGGTGGAGTATGGTGGCATGCAGTAGTCTAAAAATCCTTGTTCTCCATTGGTGGAGGGGCAGATACAAGTTGGTGTAGGTGGAGTGATGTTCCAGGGTGTCAGTCCTCTGGTGACTTCAGTGGAGTGCCCGGGCCAGCATGATGTGCTTAATAATCCTTTAACACGCAACTGGCCAAGAGCGGCTTCTGCAGTAGCCTCGAGAAATGTCCATTTGCAAATCAAGAAAAGCCTACTTTTAAAAATTTTACAACAGGAATGACGGGCGAGATAACCATAAATCAATCCAGTGGTGAAATTTCCAAAAAATTAATATCTTGGTCTGCAAATGAGAATTTTCTTGAACAAATTTGAGGATTTAAAAGGGATACATTTGGCATATCTGACAGAGCTCTCTACTGAGGAACTGATGACTTTTTAACAGCAGCTATCAGGAAGTGATCAGTTCTGCTGCCATGAGTGACATGTGATCCTTGTCTGTAAGTGTTTTGTGGTGGGTGGGGGGAGGTGGCGAGAAGAGGTCATACTGAGCTCATCTTCAAAATGTGCATCTATTACTGGCTGGTGGAGGTACTGTGGCAGTCTCTTGCATGAGATTCTACCAGTGCTATATAGTTATTATCTTATCACACATATAGATACAGCATGGGTACACTTCCTTATACTACTCATAATACATATGTACTAGCCCATTCAACCCTCAAATCTGTTCAAGAAAATTTCAATTATCTAATTGCAAATGTTGATTTGCAGACAAGGATTATTTTTTAAAATTTAACACTGGAATGACTGGCTCCGTTATCGAGCCAGTCATACCAGTGCTAGATTTTCAAAAACAGTCTTCTCTTTGACTATAAATTGACTTACAGTAAGACCACTGCTGAAGCCATTTTAGGCCATCATGAGAGTTAGAGGTTAAGAAAGGGAGGGTGCGTGCGTGCGTGCGTGCGTGCGTGCGTGCGTGCGTGCGTGTAATGTTTAAATGTAATCATCATCATCTCTGTTGAGCAATAAGACAGCTCCATCATTAGCAAGAGATTTACTTGTACTAGCCCAGAGATGTATATATCAACTAAGATTTTACTTCAAAAGTTAATGGTTAAAAAACTAGTACTTATTTTAAAGGAATTAGCAGTCGAAAAGATAATGGTTTTCTAATACATGTGGCTGAAAGACCACCTGATCAGGTGTCTTAGAGATCAATCACTATCATTCAAACGCACTCCAGAAATGTATATGTCAACTACGATTTTAGGTCAAAGGGTAACGGTTAAAAAACTAATTATTTTAAAGTAACTGGCAGTCGAAGAAATAGTTGTCTAAGAGATGTCGCTGAAAGACCACCTGATCAGCTGTCTTAGGGATCAATTACTATCAGTCAAGCTGACCCCCAAAGGCAAGCTGTGTCTCAATCATATTTGTCTGTAACATAAATTCAGGCATGAGTCGGACCATGTCAGAAAAAGGAGGAACATATTAGAGAAAAGGAGGTGTAATACCCACCGTAACAAATACAAATTCAGAATTGGGTCTTTTAGACAGAACTACTCTGAAGCAACTTTTTATTTTTCATTCTTTCAAAAAAGGAGGAAATCAGCCAAAAGGAGGAAGAATCTCATCCCGTTACATTTGTAGTTAACCATTTGATGCCTAAATTTCATCAAGAATCTCAAAAGATTTGCTTATTGAATGTCCATTTAAGGCTATTTTTGAAAATTTACCACTGGAATGGCTGGCTCGATTATCGAGTCAGACATTCCAGTGGTAAAGTTTTTAAAATAGTCTTCTCTTGACCTGCAAATGGACATTCCTCAAGACGATCAGAGGTTGATTTTGGCCAGCTTCAGCATGAAAGAGTGAATTCTTACACAGAAGAAACAGCAAATGTGTTGATGTTAACTCTTTAGCCCTTGAATTTGAAAATTTAAATTTTCTCAAAGAAAAAGTCCATTTGCAAACAAAGAGAAGACTATTTTTGAAACTTTTCCACTGGAGTGACTGGCTTGTTTATCGACCCAGTCATTCCAGTGGTAAATTTTCAAAAATAGTCTTCTCTTCGTCTGCAAATGGACATTTCCCAAGACCACTGCAGAAGCCGTTTTTGGCTAATATGAGTGTTAAAGGGCTGAACTGTTCAGGAATTGGGGTCAAATTAGTATCTAAATATTCAACAGCTTTCATGGAGTTGTTTTGAAACTGAGGCACTGGGATTGCAATGGTTAAAGGGAGAATATACGGCGTAGCATTTATTACAGACTATTTCATTAGATAAATGTCATTAACACCAATCAGACGCATTCCAAAAACATCTTCAAATGTCATCTTCCTCTCCGCGAAATGTTACTTGAATGGCTAACTAAACACACTATCATATTTTCCCCGTTATACTTCCATCTGCAGGAATAATAACGAATAATAACGCTACAAGTACAATCCAAGAGACATTATGGCCGTGGCACATATATATTCCAGAGCCATTATAATGGCCATAGAGTGAAATTATCTGCAAACACAGACAGATATGGCACACGACAAAATGTCAAAAGGTAAAATGTATTAGTTTTGAACTTCTACTTTTTCCCCCTCAGGTCGCATTTCTATAAACTACAGGCATTTTTGGAAATGCGAAAACAAAATTACAAAAAGCGAAAATATTAAATGTCAAAGGACCTTTAGCGGTTTATCTATCTATCTATCTATCTATCTATCTATCTATCTATCTATCTATCTATCTATATATATATATATAATGTACTGGTAGCAGCAGCAACAGCATGGCAATGTTGTAAAGTTAAGGGTGACAATAACAAATAGTCGCTCTATATAATGCATGCACCAACCAACCTCGGGACACATTCCATATTATCATCAATTTTCTGCTGGCCATTCAGTCCATGCATAATTTGAGTCACGGCAACCATCACTTCGGAACGGTGGAGCCCAAAACAATATATATATATCTGTTCCAGAATACAAGAGCAGGTAAATCGTGCTGAAGAAATTTATATACATGTATCATATACACTCGTTAGTAGTACCTGAATTATTGTTAAAAAAGATTGCAATTTTGGTGTGATCTTTTAATCAGAAAATGAAGTTCTTTGGTTGCTTCCGCTAAACACAGCAGCCATGTTAGGTGATGATTCCTAGTAGAACTCGAGCTATCATCCAGAAATGAAGGCAATAACCCTTTAACCCATAAATATGTTCCGAAAATTTCAACTTTCTGTATTATAATTTGCAGACTAAGAGCTTGGTTTTTTTAAACATTTACCATAGAAATCACTGGCTAGGTCAGTGAGCCAGTCATTCCAGTGTGAGTTTTCATAAATAGTCTTCTTTTGGTCTGTATCAATGGACATTTTTCAAGATCTGACTGCAGCAGCTGGTTTTAGATGGCTTCAGGTATTTCAACCTTTTAATGGTCAAGCCGGCCAAAACTGACCTCTGTAGTGGTCTTGAACCCATTTACAGACCAAGAGTAAACAATTTTTGGAAATTTACCACTGGAATGCCTGGCTCAGTAACTGAGCCAGTCATTTAAGTGGTAAATTTTCAAAAATAGTCTTCTCTCGTTATGTAAATGAGCATCTAATAGGTAAATATTTTTATTTTTTTGAGTAAATTTGACCATTAACAGGTTAAATGGTGAGCAAATGAATGTACAGACAAACCCAAAGCATCGTATATAGATCACTAGTCGATTCCCATTACAGGGTGGTGGCACAATAATCAAGGCAGTACTCATGCAATACAGCTACCTATTCTATATTAGACAAAATTACACGCTGTAGTACCTTGCATACATTCAATGGCTGATTTACCAAGTTCGGGATCAATCAGTTTAATACGCTACAGTGAATTCTCTAAACTGATTAATTATCAAGATATTTGCCATATTGGATTTTGTATGAATGGGCACTTATTTTCTAAGTGAGTTTGAAAGTTTTGAGTTTCACATAGAAATGGGTCCGCTGTTTTTGTTGGCATGGGGTTTGTTGGTGTTGGTGGTTTGAGGAGCGTAGGGTGTGATTTTTCACATGCTTTATCATTGGTGGTTGTCAGGATCTCTTGTGTGTATCCTCTGGCCATGAAATAGCCGTCTAGTAGGCTACTGTTTTTACTGAAGTCTTCGTCTTTAGTACAGATTCTTCTAATGCGTTGAAACTGGCCATATGGAATGACGTCTTTACATGCTGATGGGTGGGATGAAAGGTCGCTGTGTGTCAGCATGTGTGTCGGTTTTTGATCGAAAGATATCGGTCCGCCAACTGTATTCTGGGCCATGATGTCCGGAAATGCTGCATTGGTTCTAGAGTATTCTATGGTGAACGTTATATGGTGCTATGCCCAGAGTTCCTATGTTGGAAGAACTGTTGTAACGCTTCTAATATCATCGATGTATCTTACGTACACGGCTGGCTGAGAGGGTGCAATTCTGAGTTTTTCTTCAAGATCTCCAATGAAGATGCATGTGTAAATGCCTGCAGCTTTGCTTCCCATGGTGGTACCCCTTACTCGGAGATAACCTTCATTGAATTTGAAACTGTTGCATTCTAAGAAGAATTTCAGTTAGTTGAGGAGGCCTCTGGTGGTGAGGGTGCCTGGTATGCCACGTTTCATACAGAATTTGGCGATCGCCCTCAGGCCCTCTTGATTTGGTATATTCGCGTATAGCGAGGTTACATCCATTGTTGAGCAATGAATTAAATTTTGTGGCTCCAAATTTTTCTGCCTTATTGATAAATTTGGTTGTGTCCGTAATGTGGGATCTTACCTGTATCTTTATGATGTGTACTTTAATGTGTTCATCGACAAAACTGCTGATTAGTTCTATCGGGCAGCTGTTTTCACTGATGATTGGTCACCCCGGGATAAGAGTATTTTTTTCTTTCCTTCTGGACTTTTGGTAGGAGGTAGAATCTGGCTGTGGACTAGCCAGCCTGCTGTGGTGGCATCAATTTCACCATCCCTGACTAGTTGGTCTAGTCTTTTGCTGACTAAACCGGTATGTCTTTCTGTCATGTTGGATGAGGTTTTTTTTATAGAACATTTGATCTGGTAGACAGTCTCATTACTTCAGCGATATAGTCATCTTTGGACTGTATCACTGTAGCTTGGCCCTTATCTGCCATTTTGATGATGATGGAATGGTTGTCTTTGACATTCAGAAGAGCACTTGTCTCTTGGTGTCTCAAGTTGCTCTTCCTTGTCCTTTTGCGGACATGTCTCCTAAACTCATATCTGAAGGCTTTGATAAACAAATCAAACTGTGTATCAAGTGTAGGTGTAGGCATGGATTTTTCTGTGAGTGCGAACTTTCTTTTGACGGTGTCTTGGAATGTTGGAGGTGGTCGTATCTCCTCTATATCTGGTGACGAATCAGAGAGTAGGGTGTATGGTGGGTGTGGGGTGAAGAAGTGGATCAGGCGCATTCTTCTGAAGCATGCTTGTAAGTCTGTTTACAGACTTTCCATGAAGCCTAGGCCCTTGTCTATGACACTTATTGTGTCTGGATCCAATATATTATCTGTAAAATTGAAGACGAAAGGCGATGAGGATGATATTGATTGTATTTTCAGAACTTGTTTCTCCACTGTTATTTTTACAGTTGAGTGAAACAGCAGACAATTGTTTCAAAGTGTATTGGTAGGTTTACTAACCAGGAAGAGATGGCGCATGGTCAGGTTCTGTGGCCAGGTAAGTGAGATCAGGTGATATAGTTCTTCAACGGCTTCTGTGCTCTGTGTTCCTATGAGTCATCTAGGTTGTGCCCTCTGTGGTCTGTACTGCTGCCTGGGCTAGCGGTTTTTGGCAGTAGGGTTCTCTTCTGGTTGAGTCCGTCTGCTGTCTGGTGTCACCTTTGTTGGCTCTGGCACTGCTGTTTTTTCCCTTTTGCCGGAATTTGGCCTGCGTTACATCGGGCTTGGTGATCTCTGGTCACGGTCATGGTGTTGTTTTGTCGTGGCATTGGCTCATGTAGCTTCTTTTGCAGTGGTTTAATCTGTGGCTTCTGTGAAGAACCGCTTAAAGCCAGACATCTGGTTGTATTGAAGAGCCACCTTGTTGGCGGTGTGCGAAGCTAGGAATTGTGTACGCTTCCGCCCAAAATCTATGAACATTTTCTGCCATTCCGCCATGAAAATACTGTCCCTGTCATCTGGTTTGAAAGGTACAGTTGGTTTCAACTTGGCAGGCACTGTTCTGGTGTATCGCTTTCTGTTAGGGAGAGCCGGCTTAGGGACCATTGACGTACAAGCTGTGGTTGCTTCTTTGTTGTCAATGGATGCCATTTTGGTGGCGTGGACCTCAGTGGTTGACGGTTCTCTCAGGAGATCTAGGTCGACAGAATGAAGAAGTGGATCAAGCGCATAAATCTTCTGAAGAATGCTTGTAAGTCTGTGTACACCCTGTCACTTCCCATGTTTGCTTCAGTCACAGTGAGACTGAAGCCTAGACCCTTGTCTAAGACAACTATTGTGTATGGGTACAATATACTATCAGTAAAATTGAAAACAAATGGGTTAAAAATACAGTCAAATTTTCTCACTAGACGACGTAGTTATTACAGTATAACTTGATAACATACTCATGTTGCTAAAAGCTGTTGATGTTATAAACAGGAGTATATGATTATTGCAATTATTTATCAATTCACCATGACAAGCATAATCACTATGAACTATACTGGAATTTCAGACTTATATTCCATTCCCTCGGGCAAGCATTTTGGGAACGCTGCTGCTGAAAGTACAGTAAACTACTCCTGTCTATGACTGTATACAATAGCAACATCTTTCATCAACACTACTTTCAATTTAAATATAGATTTTTCTGGGGAGGGGTTATTCACGGACCACCTTGTAGTCCTGTGTAATGTAACAATTTGCATATCTTTGACATAAATACCTGTATTACCTCAAGACGGAAATATCTGTATAGTACATGAAGCAGTTGAAGGCGCTCATGATCGCTGTACAGACCATGCACTTGATAGCTCTTGAATATTCCGAAAATTTATTTCAAATTTCAACATAATATGATATATATTATTTATTATACTAGAAATTGTGTCTTGTACTGGCTTCAACTTTGACAGGTTAAGTGATAAATTCAAACTACTGGTTTATTTGCAGAAAACTGCACTAAATGTCCATGTCAAGGTATTTTATTTGTCAGCTAGAAATAATTTATCTTGCCATATAACTCTCATAAACATATATATTTTCTATTTTATACAACTATTATGAAGTAATATTTAGAAATAAAGAGTCCTCATATATGCCGAGGCAGCACTGTGGAATGGTGGTGGGGTGAGGGACTTAATATACACATGCCAACAAATTATTTCACAGCCACATAGAAAGGTGGGAGAGGAGATGAAGTCGGTCACAAAAGCATCCCACTGCATGGCAGGAAGGAAAGGAGGAAGAGCAAGACCCTTGGTTCACTAATGTGCAACTCATCTCACATGCCTGCACATTGCATCATGGGAAACATAGCCTTCATCATTTTGGAAACTGTGGATCCATGGATCACGGATCTCTCTGGCCAAAAAGCTTTGGTTGTTTGCCCCAACTTGTATATCACTGCTGCTATACAACTGTAAGAGCTGGGCAGCTCCGAAGGCAGTTCTAGATAAGTTTAATGCAAATTGACATCGCAGACACTTTCGTACTATAACCCAACATCGAAGCCATACAATATAACCTCCATCGACGAGCTATACATACGCTATGTGCAATGCAGTGCCACTGTCATGTCATGTTGGAAATGCCACAAGATATCTTGGCACACAAAACCTTGGAACTTGCTGTACTCGGTGCCAACATCCACAAAGCTTGTAGAGGACGCCACTGAACAACCCTGCTAAGTGAGTTTAGTCGCGGACTATCTAAGAGAAGCCAGACTGCATACACTGACGACCAAGAAGAACCTGAGGGAGCTAAAGACACTCGCTACGGACAAGAAACACTGGTAAAAAAAGGGATGATTGCCGCTGCAGGGTGTTTTAAAACTACTGCAGCTGCAGAGCACTGTAATGGACCATCTCTAGCTAAGCTCCACCCACACCTCGCTCGTGTTGGGATTGATCGATCTCTGAACACCCTGACTCTATTTCCAAAAACTACACAGGTAAGCTGTTAAATATTTTGAAACTAATTTGACTGGGTAGGCAGCAAAAGCGCCCAGTCAAATTAGTTTCAGATTATTCAACAGCATGTTCATTAAATAGCAAAGAATTCCAAAGACATACAAGTCATACAACGTGTCGGACTATTTGAGATTTGATGAGGGTCTATAAATTATGGAACCCTTTGTGACATAATGATTGTGACGTCATCGTACACACGTCGAACTGATTATGACATCATAAGAGTTCAGATGATGGATGGATACTCTGGAAAGGTGAATTATCATCATCAATTTATAATGGGTGTAGGCCCATATGCACATAGATATGATAGGACAAAATTTTAGTTATATATTAAAGCTCTCGTGTCCCATTAAATATAGAACTTTTGCACGATATATGAGATGCCTGTTCAATTTACCCAGCATGCAATGCTACCCAGCGTGTAATGCTACCCAGCATGCAATGCCATTACTCCATAATCGTTGTAACTATTGGACGCCATATTCGTTTAGTCTATTGTTTGCACAAGCCAGGATTTCTCAAACAAAACTAATATGACTGGAAGCTGTTGTTGCCTTAGGCAGCAACGGCTTCCAGGTATATTAATTTCAAAATATTCAACAAAATATGCTATATCTTTTAAAGAATTAAAATTTTCTGGAATTTGAGTAGTGACACACTGAACAACAATTCGTAAGCAATAGTTCATATTAAGCAACAACCTGTAAGCAATAGTTCATATTAAGCAACAACTCGTAAGCAATAGTTCATATTAAGCAACAACCCGTAAGCAATAGTTCATATTAAGCAACAACCTGTAAGCAATAGTTCATATTAAGCAACAACTCGTAAGCAATAGTTCATATTAAGCAACAACTCGCAAGCAATAGTTCGTAAGCAACAACTCGTAAGCAATAGTTTATATTAAGCAACAACTCGTAAGCAATAGTTTATATTAAGCAACAACTCGTAAGCAATAGTTTATATTAAGCAACAACTCGTAAGCAATAGTTCGTAAGCAACAACTCGTAAGCAATAGTTCATATTAAGCAACAACTCGTAAGCAATAGTTTATATTAAGCAACAACCCGTAAGCAATAGTTCATATTAAGCAACAACTCGTAAGCAATAGTTCATATTAAGCAACAACTCGTAAGCAATAGTTCGTAAGCAACAACTCGTAAGCAATAGATCGTAAGCAACAAATCACTAGCAATAGATCACAAGCGAATCAGTGAATCACTAGCAAAAAATTGTAATCGATAAATCGCAAGCGACAAATTGCTTCATGTGCCACTCCCAACCAACAAGTTGTTTCCAACCATAAGGACAGCTGGAAAATACAGGTAATACACTGCTTTATTCTCAACCAACTTTTTCAGCCCTTTCATCATATGTACACATGAATTGCCAAATAGATTGCATTTACACACAATGAAAGATGCATTCATTCTCATTTCCCAACAAATTCAGATTTCATGGAATCTAAGAGCAACATTAAAACGTCAGAATATTTTAAAAGCAATTTGACTGAAGGACATTATGGCTGCTACATAAGTGGCAGCAATGCAATGGTCAAATTCTTTTCAGCAGAATTTAACTGTCTGCCTGCTGAATTTCTGTAGACCATATTATCCGTGCGGTCTAACTCTGAATATGCTGAATAGTTTGAAAACAATTTGACTGAAAGTTCTTGGTGGCTAAGCCACCAGCAACTTTCAGTCAAATTGTTTTCAAAATATTCAGCAGGTCCAGAGTTATTGCGCATTGAAATTATTGTCTGGTGGCTTGCTGCAGTCAGACGGTTAAGCATTGTAAAACATTATATAAAAATATAATGATATATGTAGTTGTAATCTTATCAGCTGTAAAAATCACTGAACACTGATCACTTATACATAACTTTTTAATATTTTTAATATCAGTACACATTAATCTTCTATCCATAACCTTATCCTGAACCCACATAGGCCACACCACCCCCTCCCCCAACCTCTTCTTGACAGAGGATCGTTAGCTCATTTCGCAAGTAATATACCAAGCTTCTTTTGTTGCCCCGTAATGAAATATTCATCTAAAAATTTGTTTTTTAAAGTCAATGACAAAGAAACACCTGCAATAAAATACCTGCCTGCTCAGTCTGGAGTGTATAAGATATAAATTTCACAAATCATTAGATGTTATCAACAAAAGGTTAAAGATTGTGAGATGCCTATATTTATCCAACAAAGAATGTCGGAGGTGATTTACAGATCACTGCAAATCATCATGAACTCAGGTGGAAAAAAAAATGGTATACCTGTACTATATGATACATATACACAATGTGCCGTAAGTGTAATTTACCCTATACAATGCCCCGAAAGTAATGCTCATGATTGATTTACAGTTTTTAATTAACTGCTCTTAAGTTATTGTAACGAAACCCATTTCCAAAATGGCTGCAACCAGATGGCCTTTTCACACAAAGACCGTTTCGAGATCTATGGATAATCTAATGCCAAACTTTCGATTCCTTATGCTTTGACTCAATTTGCCAACCATAACTAATACATGTACACATAGATTGAATTAACCATTTAATGGTCAAATCTGGTCGAAAAAAATCAAACTATTTGCTTATTGAATGTCAATTTGCATGCCAAGAGAGGATTATTTCGAAAATTTACCACTGGAATAACTGGCTCGGTTACTGAGCCAGTCATTCCAGTGGTAAAATTAAAAAAAATAGTCCTCTCTTGGCCTGTAAATGGACTTCCTCAAGACCACTGCAGAAGCCGGTTTTGGCCGGCATGACCATTAAAGGGTTAATGATCTTATGAAAACTGATTTTCAGAATGTGTGTAAGATGGCCGCTATATTGGATTTCGAGTTGTGTAATACTTACCTATATATGACACACTCACATGCATTTTCAGAGACTTAGTCATATTGTGTGTACAGTACCGCTCAGAACTAAGTTAAACCATTTCCAAAACCAAACAAGAGCTCCGCAAACGGCGCATAATACCCCGCCATGATGACAAACCAATGAATGAGAGCTTTCAGAAAATATTTATTTCTTCCTCAGCCCCCATCAGACCAGTCATCCTTATGAAGTGTCAAAGCGATCCGTTAAACGGTCAAGGAGGTATCGTCCGGAAACTGACTCGATAGGTTTCTTCCCCAGAGGTAGTCGAACCACCCTATGAAATTTGATAGCGATCTGATAAACGATAACAGAGTTATCATCTGGAAACCAATTTTCAAGATGGCCAAAGGTGGCCACCCGGACGGACGGCGCTATTACATAATACATCACCAAATTTTTTGGCGGGGTTTAAAAAGGAAAAAGGTAAATTAGGAGAATTTTGAACCCAATTTAAGAAATTTCTCTTTAATATTTTAAACATAATTGGATTGAAAGACATTGCTGCCTTGGGGCAGCAATTTCTTCATATCCAATTACTGTCAAAATATTCAACAGTACATTTTTTGTTTTGGAAACATGTTAAGTTATTTTGGTTCTGTAACTGTAATAGATTTCCAAAAACTTGAGCCAAGCGAACTTAAGTAGCGGAGTGATTCCGTTATTGGTGGGTGGATGGGTGGGTAGGATGATGGGTGGGTAGGTGCAATGAGCATGGCAGACAGTAATATATCACGTAACTGTCAGACAAATTATTCAGATATTCTCAGGACATATACTCCTGGTGGATCGTAAAATTGTCAACTAACTTTAGTGAATAGAGCAATTTCGCTTCTTCACCTCAGCCATATAGTCTTCATATCGCCAAGGTGATCGCTATATTCAAATCAAGTATTAACCCTTTAATGGTCAATACTTGTAAAGAAAATTTTAATTTTTTGCTTAGTGAATATCCATTTGCATGTCAAGAAGACTATAATTTCTGACAATTTATCACTCGAATGACTGGTTCTATACATGTAACCGAGGCAGTAATTCAAGTGGTATATTTTCAAAAAATAGTCTTCTCTTTGCCTGCAAATGGACATTTCTCAGGCCCACTACAAAGGACAGCGTTGTTGTATGAATTGCATATCTTTACTATTTAATAAAGAAGCTCGTGAACATTTTGAAACTAATTTGACTGGGTGCTGTTAGGCAGCAACAACACCGAGTCAAATTAGTACCAAAATATTCAACAGCTTACCAGTATAGTTTTCTGGAAATTGATAGCCAGGCAATTCCGGGATCAATCGATCCCAACACATCGACGTATAGGTGGAGCTTAGCTAAAGATGGGCGGGGCATAGCTAAAACTGGAAAAATCCATTGTCTGAGTCAGTTTAAAGTGTTACATCAGACTGATATCAAAGCAATACTGCGTGTTCACGCTTCGCCTCAGGAAGCTGGCCGAGTTGTGAGCAATGCATTGTGGGAAGGTGTTTATCTAAATGTGTCAATGTGATACAGGTGTAGTATGCCAAAATAGCGTTCGTTTTTTTCACAATTATAGCGGACTTCAGTTTAGCCAATTATAATACAGTGTAAAGTTGTCAGGAAACTTATACACACTTTCCTAGCTCCCAGGCTAACCCTTGAAACTACACTGTCTCAGTTTCTAGACACACACACACACACAAGAAAACTGTTGAATATTTTGAAATCAATTTGAATTGAACCTCTTGCTGGCATATTCTGGAACAGCTTATGCTAGCAACTGGCAGTAACAGCTCAGTTAAATTACGGTAGTTTTCAAAATATTCAACAGAATATTCTTACATCATGAAGAATTTGTCCTTTCTGGTATGAGGACATTAAAGGGTTAATGGCTATGTTCTATGACAAAGAGTAATCTCCCTTTGCACCTGCTAGCCGCGAAGCTCTGCGCGCACATTCTAGAAAATTAACCATGACATCCGCAACAACCAGGATAAAATATTTTCTCACGAACCTGCTGTAAGTACCTATGGTGAAACCTCATGCCAATATTAACGAGATCATCGCAATCGCTTGCCAGGGTACTAAATTAGCGAACAAACAAACCACTCAGAAATAACGAAGTCAAACTAAGACGAAATTATTCTTCACCATCTCTGCAGCAGAAGATGCTACGCTTTCAAAGAGAGTCAGTCAAGATACAAGCAGTAAGGTGCGAGAAACATAAGTCAGTTCTGGCATAAACAATGCTTTGTGAGGAACTGAGTAGTTTTCTTCTTGTTTTCATTCTGGTTTACAAGCCAAGATTTAATAAAGAACCGCAATGAGTTTTATTTGGTGAACACCAATAATATTTATATACCTGTATCCGCCACACCCTCCCCACAAAAACAAATAAATAAACAAACAAAATATCATTATATTGTCAGAGAGTGGATTGTCGGACAGAAAGCGGTGATTTGTTTTTAAAATTGTGTTGCTACGCTGTTGTTGTATGCTTTATAATACAAATTACCCCTTTAATGGTCAAGCCTGCCAAATCCAGCCTTTGCAGTGGTCCTGGGGAATGTCGATTTGCCGGTCAAGAAGACGATTTTTTTTAATTTACAGCTGGAATGCCTGGCTCGATAACCGAGCCAATCATTGCAGTGTAAATTTTCAAAAAAGAGTTCTCTTGGCCCGCCAATGGACATTCAGTAACTAAATATGTTCATATTCTTGACCAAATTTAACCATTAACAGGTTAAAACAGCAATGCCTTTTTCAAAATAGCACTATGATTCACCCTTTACTGGTCAAAAACACAAATTTGGTCTAGCAAATGAAAATATTTGCTTATCGAATGTCCATTTTGGATGCAAAAACTGTTTTTTAACATTTACATGCACCACTGCAATGACTGGCTCCCTTATCCAGTCAGGCACTCCAGTAGTAAATTTTCAAAACAAAGTCTGGTACGAAATTGTACGAAATGTACGTCTTTGCTGAATTTACAATTTAATAAACATTATGCTGAATACTTTCAAACTAATTTAACTGGGAGTTGTTGCTGCCTATGGCAGAAGCATTTACATGTATCTATATCTACAGTTAGCTTAAGCATTTAATGGTCATACCGGCCAAGACTGGCCTCTAGTATGGTCTTGTGGAATGTCCTTTTACAGGCAGGAGAATTCAATTTTTTTAATTTCACCACTGGAATGACTGGCTCGATAACCGAGCCAGTCATTCCAGTGATAAATTTTCAAAAATTGTATTCTCCTGTCCTGTAGGTGGACGTTCAATAAGCAGATATTTAAATTTTCTTGATCAAATTTGACCATTAAAGGGTTAAATTTTAGATTCTGGGAATTTTGGTTCCAAAGTTTCAAATCGATTCGAGCACGCGTAAATCGTGGGTGTATCGAAGCTATAAATGGGTGGAGCATAGCTAGAAATGGGTGGAGCATAGCTAGAAATGGGTGGAGTATAGCTAGAAATGGGTGGAGTATCGCTAGAAATGGGTGGAGCATAGCTAGAAATGGGTGGAGCATAGCTAGAAATGGGTGGAGCATAGCTAGAAATGGGTGGAGTATAGCTAGAAATGGGTGGAGCATAGCTAGAAATGGGTGGAGCATAGCTAGAAATGGGTGGAGTATAGCCAGAAATGGGGGGGGGGGGGGAGGAGTATAGCTAGAAATTGGTGGAGCATAGCTAGAAATGGGTGGAGTATAGCTAGAAATGGGTGGAGCATAGCTAGAAATGGGTGGAGTATAGATAGAAATGGGTGGAGCATACATGTAGCTAGAAATGGGTCAATCTATGAAGCATTAACAAAAATATTTCAGGCTGATCTACATGAATGGGGTGAGTGAGGAGCACCAGCGGATAAGATGCACTGGATGATTGCCAGACAAGCAACATATGCGGGAGAATGGTAAATATGCAGAGGCCACCTGACATTGGGTGTGGGTATAATCAGTATGGCATAATGGCAGACAAAGATGGATAGAGCTACTGAGTCTGTGAGAGAGAATGAGCTGTATTATAAGAATTTCCTTTCCCACACAGTCACGCTGATTTAACAAGCTTTGTACAAATGTGCAATTAATACATTTCACTCATCATTGCTCACTATACAGTACACTTTAGAAATAAACTAAAATGTTTCCAAAAATAATATAAATTGCAATGTTGAATATTCTGAACACATTGGATTGGAAGACGTTGCCGCCTAAGAGGGCTGCTGATCAATGTCTTCTAATCCAAGTAAGTTCAAAATATTCAACAAATCATTTCTTACATTGTGTTCAGAATTCTACTAAGTGACATGTTTTTGTTTTGGAAACAAACTTTAATTTGTGTCTGAGCTGTCCTGTAGCCTATCAGTGTTTCAGGAAGATATACAGAGAATGGTGGGCAGAAATTGAGTGTCTCTAAGGTAGACAATTAGATGACATTTAAATTTTAATAAAGTTGTCAGAGTGCAAGTAATATATAAATCCTGTTTTTGCTGAAATAAAACTCACCCTATGGCACATTTAACCCATTAATGGTCAAATTAAAAAAAATTTTTTTTAATATTTTCTTATTGAATGTCCCATTTACAGGCCAAGAGAATACAATATTTGAAACTTTATCACTGGAATGACTGGCTCGGTTATCGAGCCCGTCATTCAAGTGATAAATTTTCAAAAATTGTATTATCTTGGCCTGTAAATGGACATTCCTCAAGACCACTGCAGAGGCCGGTTTGACCATTAAAGGGCTAATCCAGGTCTATATGTTCATCAAATATTGCCAAATCCACTGAATGACGTAATTCATAACTTATTTTTAAAATATGTCTGAAAGATTCTGGTCAAACTGGGCAAGTTAAATGGATATATTGTCTTAATGGAGCTTTCCATTTTTAGCTATGCCCCGCCCATCACTAGCTAAGCTCCACCCACACCTCGCCATGTTGGGATTGATCGATCCCCGAATGCCCTATCAATTTCCTGAAAACTATAAAGGGAAGCTGTTGAAAATTTTGTAACTAATTTGACTGGGTGCTGTTGCTGCCTATGGCAACAACAGCGCCCAGTAAAATTAGTTTCAAAATATTCAACAGAATATTTATTAAATAGTAAAAGCAAACAATTTGTACAACAACGCATAGACCGTCTTCAGATATGCGTTCGCGACGTACTTATCGACGTCATTCATTATGATGACATTCTACACATCACACAGCTCATTATGACATCATATGATGGGTGGGTACTCTGGAAAGGTGAATTAGTTAATCTGCTAGGTAACAAGGTAATTTTTCTTTTTAATTTACCATTGCAATGACAGATAATTTCTTACATATAACTCGTAGATCTATGCGTTTTTTTGGTTTAAAAAATTTCCGAAACTAAATTTTTTTTTTACAAAAGCAGATTTTGTAATGTATTAGAAATTATGACATGTTAAGTCAACAGGCTTTATAATATTATAACACCTGTTTATTTAGCAAGTAATTAGCAAATATATTTATAGCCTTCATACAGATACTGTGAAGATCTTGTTAACTGTTCGTCTACTGAATTTCTGCAGATTACATATTTCATATGGTTTAACTCTACATATGCTAAATATTTTGAAAACAATTTGACTGAATTGTTGGTGGAAAGCCACCAACGACTTTCAGTCAAATTGTTTTCAAAATATTCAGAGCATCCAGAGTTATTGCCCAATGAAATTATTGTTTGGTGGCTTGCCGCAATCATACAGTTACTTAATAGTTACCTGGCAGCCGATGATAGAGTTGAGCAATCGAGAAAGGCGAAGGCGGGAGGAGGTAGTTGTAATGTTCCAGGGGTACTCGCTGATCCATGGCTCACGACAATTGTTATGAAACATAAATTTCACCATCAGGAAACCTTGTGCTTGTTGGCAGCACTATTAATCCAAGAGTGTCATCAAGCATAATACTCGAACAGAGCAGAATGTGGCTCCAAGTAAAAGGCTAAAATTCTCCCTCTTTAAATACATGTAACTTGAAAATAACAACAAAACTTAACGGACATTTCATTGTTTGAAGCGTAAGAAATTTGTCACACGATTGTACCGATCCAATTCAAAATTGTTGTGAAAGGTAATCAAATTAATCCAATAGGCCTTGAAGTAATATCCCTTCTGAATCAGTAAAAAACATCATAACATCAAGAAAGGTTACCGAGTTTATCTACGAAAACGTGATTAAAAATACAATCAAAACATACTTATATAGGGATGGTGAAGTGTGCCCAAATATATAACACTGTTAGTAACTCACATTATGTGATTGCATAGTACGTAAATATATCATACCAAAATTATATATCACTATGAAAAATGTAACCGTCTTAACCCTTACCACTCTGATGTCAATATTCTATCTTTTACTGTGTCAATATCACAGACAGCAACATCTTCCACCAAAATTGTTGAAAAATGTACACCAGTTCATCTTTTAATTTAATTTGAAAATTTAAAGTTTTGACACCTGAGTGGTAAGGGTTAATACTCAGATTTGTTAAAATTACAATTTTCTCATAGAAAATGTTCATTTGCAAACCAAAACTAATTTTGAAACTTTATCACTGGAGTGACTGGCTCGGGTATCGAGCCAGTTATTCCAGTGACAAATTTTCAAAACTAGTCTTCTCTTGGTCTGCAAATGGACATTTTTCCAAAACACTGCAGAAGCCGTTTTGGTCAGTTTGAGTGTTATGTTCAATAACAGAGAAAGTAAAACATGCATTTAGCCTTTTAATGGTCAAATTTTGTAAATATTTTTTTTATATTTGCTTATTAAATGCCAATTTACAGGCCAAAATACAATTTTTGAAAATTAACACTAGAATGACTGGCTCGGTTATCGAGCCAGTCATTCCAGTGGTAAATTTTCAAAAATTGCATTCTTTTAGCTTTTGTCACATGCTTATTACTTTGCAATCTAGCACTTGTAAAAATCAGACAATCAGCCATTCATACATCCACATCATTAGTGCTGACAGATATATAATACAAGCTAATTAATACTTTGATAAATAGCTAATGATTATTCATGCAATTATGTATATATTTTACCAGTATAATATTCTAAATAATTAAGCTAAGTGCAGTGTACAAAGACACATGAATTATCTCATCGTTACTAATTAACAAAGACTAATGAGAGCTGTCTACATTGTATATTTGAGGTCATTATTACATCTATGTAGCCCATAAGCTCTCAATTTTACTAACATATAAAAATAAGTGCCGGTGTTTATGTAAGTAAAAGTACTCATGAGTATTTTGAAGAGATTAGGATTGAAGAAAAAAAGAGAGAGTGAGACAGCAAGGACATTCAATCATAATACCTTCAAAATATTCACCAAATTTTCAAATTATAATTATGATTCATAAACCCCATGAAAGTGATTAACATGAACCATTGAAGGAAATGTCCTAATTAATTTTATCTATACTATAGATAACAGCTTACAAGCTAAAACTGAGTGATTCACTTGTATTTAATGTTATAAAACAATTATCCAGTAATTGTTCATGTCTTGAATTAGTCCAGGTTTTAAAATAATCTGATTATAAACTGCATAGAGAAAGTATGTAGAGAAACCTCTGACACCTAATTGAGATTAAAATACTAAGGAAGGAAGGAAGCAAGGGAGGGAGGGAGGGGAGGGATGGAAGGAGGGAGGGAGGGAGGGAGGGAGGGAGGGAGGGAGGGAGGGAGGGAGGGAGGGAGGGAGGGAGGGAGGGAGGGAGGATGGAGGGGAAGGAGGGAGGGAGGGAGGGAGGGATAAAGAAACCTATGATGGAACAACAGTCTGTGTTGAATTGTAGACAGACTACCGTAATTACTCATGTTACTGATGAAGCGATTAAAATACTAAGGAAGGAAGGAAGGAAGGAAGGAAAGAAGGGAGGGAGGGACAGAAAAACGGGAGGTAGGGAGGAAGAAAGAACCTCTGATGGAACAATAATCTGTGTTGAATTGTAGAGACTAATTACTCATGTTACTGGTGATGGGTCACAATACATGTGTACCTTGAATTATGTCTACTTTGGAAATAATCCGATTATAAACTGTACTGTAAAGAAAGGATATGCAGAGAAATCTAACACCTCGAGAACAAAATACTAAGACAGAAAGAGGGAGAGAAAGCAAGGATTGGCGGACGGACGGGCGGAAGGAAGGAAGAAAGAACTTCTGATAGAACAATAGTCTGTGTTGAAATGTACAGTACACAGACTAATTACTCATGTTACTGACGCAGTGTAAATATTTGCATAGGCCATATCAATTTTTTTGTTTTGTTTTACAAAACCTTCTAACTTAATTTTTGCATATTTATTCTATCCACTTGATAAGTTATCTTTTTGTCCTCCGTAGCTTTGTTAACCCTTTAATGGCCAGGGCCCAACCCCAAAATGGCTTTGCAATGGTCATGAGGAAAGTTCATTTGCAGGCCAAGTGAAGACTTTTTGAACATTTACCACTGGAATTCATTCTATTGGTAAATTTTCAAAAACAGTCGTCTCTTGGTCTGCAATTAAATGGACACTCACTTTGAAAAGGCTTTGGATTTTCTTGATCAATCGTTGACCACCCCCACCCCCACCCCTCCGATCTTGTGTTTCGGGTGGGAATTTTCGTAATAAACATTAAATTGGTCTGGTCTAACCTAATGTTCATCATAATTTAACTAGAGCACAGCAACAGGCCAAGGTATTAGAAAGTAATAACACAACATATTCAGTTAACATAATAACAGAACTTTGCAGGCTATACATGTTAAGCTTAACCCTTTAACACCCATGCAGGCAAAAAAAAAACGTTTGCGCTTACGCAGTGGTTTTGAAAAATGGCCATCTGCAGACAAAGAGATTATTTTTGAAAATTTAACAATAGAATGACTGCCTCGGTAACCGAGCCAGTCATTCCATTGATAAATTTTCAAATGTAATCTTCTCTTGGTCTAGAAGCAGACATTTTCTGAGAAAATTAACCCTTTAACACTCATATCAGCCATAAATGGCTTCTGCAGTGGTCTTGAAAATGTCCATTTGCAGACCAAAAGAAGACAATTTTTGAAAATTTACCACTCAAATGACTGGCTCGGTTATCGAGCCAGTCATTCCAGTGGTAAATTAAAAAAAAATAGTCTTCTCTTGGTCTGCATATTGACATTTCCTTTGAGAAAGATTGACATTTCCGTGACTAAATTCGAGGGTTAAAGAGTTAATGTTATGATATGAATCTGGTACATACATCTGCTTTGACTCTAAAAGCACTTCCTACTAGTACATCCTATTATAGCATATAAACATATGTATAGCCACCAGGAAAGCGGCTAAATAGTTTGAAATCAATTTGACTGGAAACTGTTGCTGTCATAGGACGCTCCCTGAAGTCAAATTACTTTCAAAATATTCAGCAGAATATTCACTACATAGCATACAGGATTTGTCATTTCTGCTTTGTCTAGGTTAGTCTTAAATGACATTTAAACATATAAACTGTAAAGCTATTGTTATTATTAACATTAGAATAAAAAGATCAATAAACAAAGAGAATTTAGTCAACCACGCAATCCTAACCTACAGATTATATTCAACTGAGTAATAGATATACATGTACATTATCAGCCATCTTAATATGGATCCGTTTGTTGTCCGTCTGTCTAAGAGATTTCAAATGAATGAACACGCACTTTCTCTTACTCGGTTGTATACAAATAAGCTTGAAGCATAATGTCTGCACGAGTTACTCTCTCATAACCATTGAGTAAGTGAGTAAGTGTGCCGCCTTGCTCGCATTGACTACCTCTACACGTCTTCTTCTTCCGGAAGCTTTACTCATTACATATTCTCCCTATCACAGATATATATTATATTATTCTATCCACTAACTCCCACAGCCTCAAGCTGTTTATGAATCTCAGCGCCTCATCATAATCAGTATACATGCATATATACTCTAACACACCACAACATTATAGTCTCAAGTCCAATAAGACGAGCGCAGACAAGCTAATCAAATATGAATTCAGATAATTATTTACAAAACAGTCTGTGAAAGCAGCTAGTCCTTTCAGTTAAACAGTTTCTAAACAATCATAATCCTACTTAAGTATCCTGTGTGAGAGTAGAATATAAATTTGCATTGACGCACGCAGAGTGAAAACGATTAATAATGCATCTCACTTATCAGTGAGCTAGTGGCTTCTGTACACACAGAGATACAAATGAGGCGAAACTGAATTGTATATCCGAAAAGAATGCATGAAAGAGAGAACGAGTAATGGAGATCTGTCTACAACACCTTACACAAGCACAGGCACGCTGACGCACGCGCGCGCACACATACACACACCCATACCTATGTGCTACAACTAGTTTATAAATACTGAATGTATTAGTTGGCTGTGTGTAAGTTAACTTTTATTACTATAGCGATCACAAATACATTAGACGCCAGCTATAATATACACACATATTTGTAAACAAGCTATGCTAAACTACATATACAGACTAGCTGAATACGACATATCTCTATCCAGCAGATAATCAATAACTATATCTATCTATAATGCTTTGTGCTCTCCACATTTCACTTAAACTATGAGTGAGTATCGCCGCGGCCACGGCTATTCTATATTTCCTCACAATCTAATTACGCTGTACACAAATATATATCCATAAAGAACTAGTCAGAACACAGAAATACCAATGCCATAGTCCATTAGCCCTAGCTCTCAAAGACTGGGAGCTGAGGACATGATACAAGCAGAGTAGTCACCGCCTGTAATTGATGTCAGCATTAGAAGCAGCGGCTGCCTTCATGGCCACCGATGTGATTCCTGTCAATGCACAGTACAGCTCAGAAATAACTTAACATGTTTTGAAAACAAGAAAGGAACTTGATAGCTAGTACAATTTTGAATATGTAGGAAATGCTTTCTTGAGTGTTTTGAACATAATTGGATTGGGAGACATTGCTCCCTCCCTGAGGCAGCAAAGGCTTCCAATCCAATTATGTTTAAAACACTCAATAGTACATTTTATTTTTGTTTTCGAAACTCGTTAAATAATTTCAAAGCTGTACTGCATGCTGGGCCACGGCGGAGGCGGCGGTGCCTGATCACCGAGGTAATATATTGATGTAGACACTCTAAGAAACAGCTCTCAATGCGACTATTCATAAGCTCTGGTTTCCGATGAACGACTACTGTCCGTCAACAATAAAGCGCTGACATACTGCCGGATCGCTTGATGTCACCGATGACGCTGTCATTTCTAGTTACCGCTTGCCAACCAGTAGGCGGCGAGGCCAGCACTCTGATCGCTGCAGTAATGTGTCGTGGCCTTTAGCGAGCTTTCACACAAATTTTCTTTGATTGATCTTTGGCTTGTGATGGGCTAACTATCAGATACACACAATGCTGAGAGGCAAGACTAGCCAAAGATGAATAGCTAATGCTTGGATGTCTCAACCCTCTATGATTACCTGCAATCTACATATTTTAGTGTCATACTTCCTTTAATCCATTACCTCATTCTATATAATGCACAGATTTAATTCTCACTGCTGAAATCCACCAATAATTGCAATGTGCAATAACTCAGGACCTGCTGAATATTTTGAAAACAATTAGCCACCAACAATTTTCAGTCAAATTGTTTTCAAATATTAAACATATCGAGAGCTACATGTAAATCCCATGGAAAATGTAGTCGGCAGAAATTCGGCACGCAGAGACTTAACACGCGGATAACTGAATTGCTAATATGATAGCTAGTGAACATTTTGGAAACAATGCTGCTGCTAGCTGTTGCTCTCTATGACAGTAACAGATTTCATCATCATTGCTTTCATATTGTACACCAGCATTTCGTCACCTGCAACAATTAACATTTTGATACTGGTCAGTATGATCAAAGTTAACCCGTCAAAACACACAAGCCAGCCACTAATGGCTTCTGCAGATATGGCTTTGGGAAATGTCCATTTGTAGATAATTTGAAATTTTTCTTTTGAGTTTTAACCCTTACCAATCTTACGTCAATATTCTATCTTTTACTGTGTAGATAAAAAAGAAAATGGTGTACATTTTTCAACAAATTTGGTGGATGACATTCTTCCACCAAATTTGTTGAAAAACGAGCACCAGTTCATCTTTTAAAATTAATTTGAAAAGTAAAAATTTCTGCATAAGAATGGTAAGAGTTAAATGATTAAATTATTTCACATGCAGAATAAGTACAAAACACTCAAGCCAGCCAAAAGAGGCTTCTGCTATGGCTCTGGAAAATGTCCATTTGTAGATATTTAAAATAATTTAACCACTGAAATGACTGGCTCGACTTTAAATTTTTCTTGAAATAATTTAGTATTAACCCTTACCATTGTTATGTCAATATTCAATCTTTTACTGTGTCGATAGCAAAGAAAATTTGTCAACAATTTTAATGGATGATGTTGCAGTTAGAAACATCTTCCAACAAATTTGTTGAATAATGAACACCAGTTCATCTTTTAAAATTAATTTTAAGTTTAAATTTCTGCATAAGAATGGTAAGAGTTAAAGGATTAAATTATTTCACCACATGCAGAATAAGTACATGTTGAGCTGCATTATGAAATTACTACTAAATTCTTACTGACTATTTTGAAAACAATTTGACTGAAACATAGCGCTGCAACAACGTTCGGTCAAACCATTTTAAAAATAGGCAGCATGTTTTAGTATTCAGCTCTCTCAGAAGCAGATGTTTGTGTATTAAGACTGACATGGGTTAAGTACAAGCTCAGCTGTAACAAAGTGTGTATATATTAGATTAGGTTCTATCATATAATACTTGAAAGGAGTTAAACTTGAATGGTTTTAAAGCAAGCCAATAAACGTAGTGGAGAGATACAATACAGTGGCAGCACTCAGGGGAAAACCATCTGAATAACTGAAAAAATACCTCTCTAACAGAACCTTGTAAAAACAGCTGTTCCATTTCTCAACATTTGATCAGCAATGTTAACATTGTTTAGTTATTAAGCGCACAAACACAAAAACCCTGTCTGGTGTGAGCGAATACCCTTCCAGAGATCGGAAAACACGCCAGTGTGTATTGTCCGCAATGCAAAGGCTCTCAGAAACACACACACACACACACACGCACCGACACCATCTTTGAAGACTCAGTGCCTAAAGGCTATCATCATTGCCATCACTTGTGAGCTATTATCGCGACCACAAGCGAGAATGAATGCACAATAAAAGCGTGTGTGGAAGCCACAGCAGTTGAGATGGCATCGGTATCGTCGTCGTTGTCGGGTGGCGGCAGCGGCATGCCTGTCGTATCTATGCTTGCAGGTTATTGATTCGTGAAACAAACAGATCTGAGAGCTCATGTAAATAGATTTGACCGTGGAATATCAGCAGCACACAGGTTACAGCGAATAATCACCGTGATGGTGACGTCGTCGGTCGCGCGCTGGTATACATCTCTCCGTTATTTCATAGAACAATGTCAGGAGTACATATGGCCGATATAACGGTTTATCTCACGCTCGGCTGCCATCATCGTCATCCTGGCTGCAGCAGAATCAGGAAGAATGTCAGAGTGATGCTGATGTGCCAGCGTGACAGATATTGATCTATCTCCATGTCACAGCCATGGCATATTGATCTATAATAAACTATCCGGAAATCTAATCAATTTAAACTATTATCAGCTTATGCGCCATAGATGATATTTGCTATGCGGTGATACTGAGCATGTGTCATGATAATGTGCTGTTATAATGCCTTGTGATAATGCACTGCAATATTGATATCTTCAGACAATCTACTATAAATGAACATCAGAACGACATGAGATCTGTCCAACATATTAACCCTTTAACTTGGAATTTATTCAAGAAAATTCTAATTTTCTCATAGAAAATGTCCATTTGAAGACCAAGAAGTTTTTGAAAATTTACCATTGGAATGACTGGCTCGGTTATCGAACCAGTCATTCCAGTGGTAATTTGTCTAAAATAGCCTCCTTTGCTCTGCATTCAATGGACATTTCTTAAGACCACTGCGGAAGCGGTTTTTGGCTGATATGAGTGTTATAGAGTTAATAGTCAAGCCGACCAAAAATAGATTCTCCAGTTTCCAGTTGTCAAATATCCATTTGTAGACCAACATATATGAATACATTTGAAAAATTAAAACTGCAATGACTGGCTCAATAACCGAGCCAGTTCTTCCAGTGGTAAACTTTCAAAGGTTCTTCTCCTGGTCTGCAAATGGACATTTCTCAAGATGTCTGCAGAAGCCATTTTTGGCTGACTTGGTTGACAGTTCGCAATGGTCACTACCTAGACAGTGTGACAATGTGACCAATGTTCTCTACACATATATTGTCATTAGCTTTTAGGGGCCAGGACATGGGTGCATCTTTATGACATACGTTGTATCTTTCACAGCAAAAAAAACCCACCAAGTGTCATCCTCACAGCACATCATTTTTTAGCATAAATAAATCAACCTCAACTTAAGGACCAATCGTCAAACTCTTTATGATAGAACACTTATTCTGTTGAAAATTTTGATGTTAATTTTAATGGAAGATGTTGCTGCGCAAGGTAGCAACGGCTTCCCTTATGCAGCAACGACTTCCAGTCAAATTAATTTCAAAATATTCAACAGTTTTCCTGTATGGTTGCCTTGAAAATTAGATATGGATAATTCATCGGTGAATGGACTATGACAAGATTCAGTGTGTACGAGTTATTATAACCCACCACATTTTATTCTATTCAATTAGGGGCATAATAGCAAACGAGGGGAGACAAGAGAAACATGCGAGTCTCATTAGACCGGCCACAATGGCCCGGCATAGACAGTCAGATTATCAGTAATTAGAGATCAATAAGCGACCATGCTCTGCCAACGGTTCACATCCTGATTGGAACAATAGCTAGCTATTACCGCTAACCGCGGTATTAATGCCAAAGCATGCCCGAGACTACAGCACAGCGCGGCCGCTAGCCTCAGACAAAATCAATTTTGCTGAACTCATGCAAACAGATTGACGCTAATTACCTAGTCACATGAAAGTGCTATCTATATCTGGTTGATAAAAGTCTTGCATTGATCTGTCCCAAAGACAGGAGAAGCAGTCGCCCAACCAATCAGCACACACGCACGCACGCACGCACACACACGAATACATTGCATGCAGGCACATGCATTCACAAGCTGCAGAAATACATCTAAGTCCTTGGCTGGTCCTTCACTGAGCGTATTTATAATTAACGGAAAATATTAACTTATATTATCAACTCATACCATCCTGTACTGCAAAAAAAAATTTTTTAATACTATAACTCATCTCTTGTTGATTATTTTACAAAACAATTTGACTGAAGGTTATCGAGACTGTAATGCGTTTCAGTCAAACTATTTTCAAAACATTTGTGTTGTCTGACATTTCACAGTTAACCTTTGCTTCTCTTTGGGTTTGGCATTATATTGAGTATGAAAGCGATTCTGTAGCTATTTATTGATTTTTGCTATGTATGTTCATCACTGTCTTCTTCTATTATTTATGCATGAGCGAAGATGGGGAATTAGTATTAAAGGTGAAATGAAAAAATCTTGCTCGCTAACCATGTTAAAGTGGGCATACATCAATGTTGATACATTAACCCTTTCATGACGAAGTCGGCTGAAACCGGCCTCTACAGTGGTCTTGATGAATGCCCATTTGCTGGCCAAGAGATGACTATTTTGAAAATTTACAACTGGAATTACTGGCTCGATTATCGAGCCAGTCATTCCAGTTGTAAATTTTCAAAAATAGTCTTCTCTTGGCATGCGAATGGACATTCAATTAGGAAATATTTAGATTTTCTTGACCAAATTTAGTCATTAAAGGGTTAACTATGATATGAATAAATAAATATGTTATAATATATTACATGTAATACACTGTACCACTCAAAACAACTGTACTTGGATAGGCAGCTGTTTTTGTTAAAACTTTCAAATATTTGACAGACACACACAAACTGATTTAACCCTTTAACACTTATGCTGGACGAACACAGCTTCTGCAGTGGTCTTGAGAAATGTCCATTTGTAGACCAAGAGAAAACTATTTTTGAAAATATACCACTGGACTGACTGGCTTGATAACAGAGCTATTCCAGTGATAAATTTTCAAAAATAATCTTTTCCTGGTATGCAAATGGCCATTTTTTACGGAATTATTTAAATTTCTATTAATAAATTTTCTGGTTAAAGGGTTAATTGGTGGCATTTAAGCTAAGGGGAGAATATATACATAAACATTTAACCCTTTAATGGTCAAGCCGACCAAAACTAGACTTCGGAGTGGTCTTGAGGCATGTTCATTTGGAGGCCAAGCGAACACCCTTTTTGACAATTTGCAAATGGAATACCTGGCTCAATAACTGAGCCAGTTATTCCAGTTGTGAATTGTCAAATAAAAAAATCTCTTGGCATGAAAATTGACCTTCTCTTTAACCATTTAATGGTCATGAAAATGTCCATTTGCAGACCGAGAGAAGATGATTTCTGAAAATGTACCACTGGAATGACTGGCTCAGTTAACGAGCCAGTCATTCCGGTGATAAATTTTCAAAAATTGCCATCTGTTGGTCTGCAAATGGACCTTTCTGAAGACCATTGCAGAAGACGTTTTGGCTGATGAATGTTAAAGGTTAAAAAGGGCTATGCAACTTGCTTCCCGAAATATTAAATAAATTTTATACAGACACCTTAAAAATACATTAAATGTTAAGACCATGGCCGGAGATTCACATATGTCGTCAAACAACACACATTTTAATGTAAGCAAGTGTAAGACCTCTTCAAAACTGAAAATAAATTCAGGGTAGATAACTCTGAATACGAGCAGGTTTCAATGAAAGCCAATCACAAGTCAGCTAATGTCTCATTCATTATGTAGCTTCCTAAACGCTTGCTTTCAAATGACTGGAGTAGATAATGGGCTTTTAAAGATGAATTGGCCATAATAAACAGACTATTAAAATTTCAGATTCCTGATTTTAACTTAAATAAATCTTTAATTATCCTCAAATTTGCTCAAGAAAATTTTAATTTTCTCCCAGTAAAAGTCGAGGAATGGCCATTAGTTTGCCAAGAATCCTATTTTTGAAAACAAGCCAGTCATTCCAGTGTTAAGTTTTTTAAAACTGTACTCTAGGCCTGTAAATGGACATTCACTAAATCACTAAACAAACATCTGTATATTTCGTGCAAGAAGGGACATAACCATGCATATGAAAATCTTATGCTTATTAGTATTTATAAGAAGTTGTCCCCCTTTTAAGATCAACTGCCATTTAAAAGCATATAGTGTTTAATCAAGGATCCCATCAGAGTGTATCTTTCTAAAATGGGGTCAAAATAAAAAAGTTTCATTTCCTGTAAAGCCCCTAGTGAAATTTTTCTACCCAGCATACTGTATATTGCCTAATAATAACTGCATCCTTAATAGAAGTCGCATGCCAATTTTCGAGGTTGATCCATCCTAATTTCTTAGCAGTTTTAAAACAGCAATTGTATCTAATAGAAGTCGCATCCGAATTTCAGCACTTTTTATAAACACAAAAAAGATTTGTGAGTTAAATAAGTTATAAATGTTAAATAAAATGAGATTTTAAACAAAATTTTGCAATAACTTCACGGAAATATCATCAAAATTACGTCACTTCCTTGTATGATACAACTATCAACGGAAAAAGGGTTTTTTTAACGGGTACCAATTAAGAGGATCGGATTGAATGTATGATACCTGGTTACCATCACATAATGATTATATATATATATATATAAATCCGATCCTATGCTGCCATACTTTTTGTCCCCGCGTTAGCTGACATAATTCCAAGTACGAAATGCACATGCATGCATGACTTCACGCCGCTTGATGTCCATGCGTGGCGGGAAACAGCACACGTGTTCAGTTATGTAAAAGTCCAGTTTGAGGTGTAGAACATTACATACAGATTTAGGCGACAAGATTAAGAATTTTGTGTTCATGACCGTGGTTTATTTGTACAGAGAGAATTAGCTCTTGATTGTGAACCGCTATGGCAAGACGAAGGTTAAGTGATCGTGTGAAATGGAAAATCATAGGCATGCATACCACTGGTATGTCATGCAGAGAGATTGGCAGACAGCTGAACATTAACCATACTGTAATCAGTCGTTTGATTGCAAAACATGGGCAAACTAACGAGCTGAAGGACAGGCCTAGATCTGGAAGACCGAAGAAGACTACTGCCCGTGATGATCGAGCCCTAGTACGCCTTGTTAGATCTCCATTCACCAACAGCAGAGTGCTCAGCCAGCAATGGGAAACGTGCAATAGAGTGTCAATGTCTACCGTCAAAAGGAGACTGTATGCTGCTGGCATGAAAGCTAGGAGACCTGTCAGACGTCCTCTCCTCACTGCACACCACAAAGAGGAGCGTCTGAGGTGGTGCAACGAAAGAAGACACTGGAACATGAGATCCTGGAGACGGGTACACTGGTCCGATGAAAGTCGGTTCCTGCTTCATGCCACAGATGGTCGAACTCGTGTATGGAGGTCCAGACGCATGGCGTACGACCAACGTAACATCATGGAAGAAGTTCCATTTGGTGGAGGTTCCGTTATGATATGGGGGTGCATCTCATTTGATTGTAAGCTGGATCTGTTGACTGTACCTGGAACACTAAATGGACAAAGATATCAAGATTCCATACTGGATAGAGTTGTGGTCCCTCATTTTGTAAATCATGCACCTGGAACCCACCCTATATTCATGGATGACAACGCCCGACCACATCGTGCTAGAGCTGTGCATGAATACCTCCGCCAGAATGCCATCGAAACCCTACCATGGCCAGCAAGGAGCCCTGACATGAACCCTATTGAGCATATCTGGGACATTCTGGGAAACATGGTGAGAAGGAGGGATCCTCCTGTGCAGAACCTACAGGAATTAACAGACGCACTCCATCTTGAATGGCAACGAATACCACAATGGCGTATCAGTCGGTTGGTGACCAGCATGAGACGTCGTGTCCAGGCCGTCATCCAGGCACAAGGTGGATATACCCGGTATTAATAATGACAGTCTCAAACTCGTGCACAGATGTTAAACTTCGTTTTCAGACACCATTAATGACAATCTAGCCACGTGTGTCAACTGTAGGGCAATAGTTGTCAGTTGTGTCAACGTAACCATATTCAGGCCTCGTTTTCAAGTTCAAACAAAAACATACAGTGTTTCCCCACCATCATAATCAGCATTCCTCTAGTTCCATTATTACCTCTTGCACTAAGATGGATGGGTACATAAATGTTTATGCTATTGCTTTCTTCATAGCACATGAATATACCCTCGCATGTGCGTAAAAATAGGGTGGTGCTTAACTTTTGCACAGGTGTATATACACCTGTGCAAAAGTTAAGCACCAGCAAAAACAATAGAACGTAGAAACATGATGGTACAACTATGCTGCCATACTTTTTGTCCCCGCGTTAGCTGACATAATTCCAAGTACGAAATGCACATGCATGCATGACTTCACGCCGCTTGATGTCCGTGCGTGGCGGGAAACAGCACACGTGTTCAGTTATGTAAAAGTCCAGTTTGAGGTGTAGAACATTACATACAGATTTAGGCGACAAGATTAAGAATTTTGTGTTCATGACCGTGGTTTATTTGTACAGAGAGAATTAGCTCTTGATTGTGAACCGCTATGGCAAGACGAAGGTTAAGTGATCGTGTGAAATGGCAAATCATAGGCATGCATACCACTGGTATGTCATGCAGAGAGATTGGCAGACAGCTGAACATTAACCATACTGTAATCAGTCGTTTGATTGCAAAACATGGGCAAACTAACGAGGTGAAGGACAGGCCTAGATCTGGAAGACCGAAGAAGACTACTGCCCGTGATGATCGAGCCCTAGTACGCCTTGTTAGATCTCCATTCACCAACAGCAGAGTGCTCAGCCAGCAATGGGAAACGTGCAATAGAGTGTCAATGTCTACCGTCAAAAGGAGACTGTATGCTGCTGGCATGAAAGCTAGGAGACCTGTCAGACGTCCTCTCCTCACTGCACACCACAAAGAGGAGCGTCTGAGGTGGTGCAACGAAAGAAGACACTGGAACATGAGATCCTGGAGACGGGTACACTGGTCCGATGAAAGTCGGTTCCTGCTTCATGCCACAGATGGTCGAACTCGTGTATGGAGGTCCAGACGCATGGCGTACGACCAACGTAACATCATGGAAGAAGTTCCATTTGGTGGAGGTTCCGTTATGATATGGGGGTGCATCTCATTTGATTGTAAGCTGGATCTGTTGACTCTACCTGGAACACTAAATGGACAAAGATATCAAGATTCCATACTGGAGAGTTGTGGTCCCTCATTTTGTAAATCATGCACCTGGAACCCACCCTATATTCATGGATGACAACGCCCGACCACATCGTGCTAGAGCTGTGCATGAATACCTCCGCCAGAATGCCATCGAAACCCTACCATGGCCAGCAAGGAGCCCTGACATGAACCCAATTGAGCATATCTGGGACATTCTGGGAAACATGGTGAGAAGGAGGGATCCTCCTGTGCAGAACCTACAGGAATTAACAGACGCAATCCATCTTGAATGGCAACGAATACCACAATGGCGTATCAGTCGGTTGGTGACCAGCATGAGACGTCGTGTCCAGGCCGTCATCCAGGCACAAGGTGGATATACCCGGTATTAATAATGACAGTCTCAAACTCGTGCACAGATGTTAAACTTCGTTTTCAGACACCATTAATGACAATCTAGCCACGTGTGTCAACTGTAGGGCAATAGTTGTCAGTTGTGTCAACGTAACCATATTCAGGCCTCGTTTTCAAGTTCAAACAAAAACAAACAGTGTTTCCCCACCATCCTAATCAGCATTCCTCTAGTTGCATTATTACCTCTTGCACTAAGATGGATGGGTACATAAATGTTTATGCTATTGCTTTCTTCATAGCACATGAATATACCCTCGCATGTGCGTAAAAATAGGGTGGTGCTTAACTTTTGCACAGGTGTATATATATATATATATATATATATATATATATATATAGTACAATCCGAGTTCCCCGAGTCCAGTATATTCAGGTCCGTAAAATGCAGACGATTCTACCGAGTATTAATCAGCTTCCGCGATAGGACGAGTTTACGCCATCACTCTCATAGCTACTCAAAGCTCCCCTCCCATATATATGGATTGAGCAAGTCTCTACCCGGGTACTAATACTAGTCTTCACGCTACTCAAGCAACGACCTAAACTCGTCCTATAGCGGAAGCTAATACATCATGTGAATTCTATTTTTCCTCCACGGCATTTTATGTCAAAATTTGGATTAATTTTGAAGAAATAAACAATGTTAATTAAAGTATGCACAATATTTCGGCCGTTCCAATGAATAATTTCACTCCCGCGATGATGGATATAAGGTATACATTAAGCATAGGCGTAAGATGGTAAGATTTTCAAGCATGAAAATGTGTTTTGTTTTCATGCCGTTTTTTGTATCATTTTTTTTCAATTTTTCTTTGAAATATACCTAATAGAAGTAGGCCCCCTTTCTCAGAAGTTTGGATTTACATAATTTACAGCCCTTGTCCTATTAGAAGCTGCGGTTATGTATAAGCGTTTTATGCTAAATGCTAAAACATCAATACATGTATCAAACTATACAAAGTACAATATTTTGAAGGCTATTTGTATGCAATGTGAATCC
Organism: Chaetoderma sp. LZ-2023a; assembly: GCA_034401795.1. Lineage (NCBI taxonomy): Eukaryota > Metazoa > Mollusca > Caudofoveata > Chaetodermatida > Chaetodermatidae > Chaetoderma > Chaetoderma sp. LZ-2023a. The sequence continues at coordinate 95,474,883 of CM067367.1, forward strand.
GTTTTGCTAATTGTGACATGAAAAACATGACAAATTTGACAAGTACACCCATATTTAATGGACATGGATTTACAAAACAAATATTTATGACCTCTTTAAAATAAATTAATTGGAGTCGTTTTTCCCCACCCAGCTTGCAGGAAACAAAAACATTTTTGGGATGGCCTGGGTGGCCATTAAATAAACAAGGTGCACAGAATCTAACCTGAAATGTGCTTGAAATGCATTAATACATCTATGAGTGAGCATGACCGTTGAACTTTAAATTATTGACCCCAAAGTCATTGTGTCATGTCCTCTCATTATATTTTTAGGAAGCATGTGTTCAGGTTTGGGTCCAGTATGCATAGTCAAGCCTGAGATATAAACCGCTAAGCTGAGCTAAACTCACAATGTTAACCGTCTCACTGCTGCAAGCCACCAGGCAATAATTTCAATGAGCAAAACTCTTGTCTTGTTAAATATTTTGAAAACAATTTGACTGAAAGTTGTGGTGGCTAAGCCACCAACAACATTCAGTAAAATTGTTTTCAAAATATTTAGCAAAAATATTTACCAAATTGACAGAGAATAACCCATCATGAAGCTAGAAGAGTCCGTCAGGTGTACGAATTCCATGTAGACCTTTGACGGATATTCTATTTAATAAACATTCTGTTGAACATTTTGAAACTAATTTGACTGGATGCTGGCAGCACATAGTCAAATTAATTTCAAAATATTCAAAAGTTTACCTGTACAATGTATTTTAATTACCTTAAAAATGTGATGGTGAGAATCCAGGGTTCAAAGTATATAACTCAATCCAAACACACGCAAAACAAGGGTGGAACTTAGCTAGAAGGGCGGGGTGGTATAGCTAGAAATGGTTCCCCCATGTTTAGTTTGGAGGGATGAGTACGAGCCTGTCATTTGCCAGTGAGGGTTCACTGAATTTTGATTAAACTTGACAAAATGGTAATTATCCTAATTAAAAAACATCGTTTCCATTAGCCCTTTACAATCGGTTAAATTTGTAAAGGAAATCAATATATTTGCCTATTGAATGTTCATTTACAGGCCAAGAGGCTATTTTTAAAAATTTACGTCTAAAATGGCTAGCTCGAGTCCTGGCTCAGTCATAGTGTGTTGTTCCTGTCCAGACTAATCTTGACCATTAACCCTTTAACAGTTAAATTTCTTCAGAAAAAAATTAAAATTTTCTCATAAAATGTTGATTTGCGTCACGAGACCATGATACAACTGTTTTTGAAAATTAGCCAGTGGAATGACTGGCTTGGTTACCGAGCCAGTAATTTCAGTGGTAAATTTTCAAAATTAGTCTTCTCTTGGCCTGCACATGGACATTCCTCAAGACCATAGCAGAGGCCGGTTTTGGCCGGCTTCGTCATGAAAGGGTTAAAGGATTAACGATTTACCAACAGCTATCTAGACTCAATGAAAGGTAGAGTGTATTCATGATAACTGGCAAATTAATTGGATCAGTTGAAAGACACCTGGACACTTTTATTCAAGTATCTGGAGATATCAAATAGGGAGATAATCACCAATTGCAAAATTAAAGATTGAGTAACAGCAGTTGTCTCCCTTGGATAACATTTCCTTTGCTACTAGTGTGGAGATAGCGCTGCAATAATTACATGTACTGTGAAATTGATGAAACCAATCTGTCGACAAGGTATATGACGTCACAATCAATTACGTTACATGTAGGCTGACATCACAATCACTTACGTAATGACTAATGAATGACATATCGTAGTCTCTAATGAACGGTTAATAAGTCGTCAAGTTGTACGAATTGTATGTCTACTATTTGATAAACATTCTGTTAAATATTTTGAAACTTAAATATTCAACAGCTTCCCTGTATAGTTTTCTGGAAATTGTTAGTCAAGGAGTTCAGGGATCGATCCCAAAACAAGGGAGGTGTGGGTGGAGCTTAGCTAGATATGGGCGGGGTATAGTTAAAACCAGAAAGGTCCATTGGTGACATGGCTGTATAATGGTGTGGACTCTGTGTGATTATTGTGCAGGCTAAAGATGCTATTAGGATGCCTTAACACATCCTGTACAGAGCTTGAAAATTAGAAAAATATCTTGTTGCCCTCCAGGGGCAAGTACACCATTTAAATTAGGGTGCCCCCACCCACCCCAACCCCCTTTCTGTAAGCTTAACTATGTTGAAAATGTGTACTGTTGTACGTTGTACATCTAAGGTATACAGACAATAGAACACCTGTTAATTCCAACTAAACCAGTATATTAACAGACTACATGTAAATAAATACTCACCATAAGTATTTATGTAGGCTCTGAAAATAAATTATTTAGGTTGTCCGCCATGGCAACCACTGTGCAGTGTGTTAAAATTTGGCTGTCCAGGAGTAAAAGACCTCGGACAGCAAGAATGAGTAATTTCTTGCCCTCCACTGTATTCATAATAAACACTGGTTCAGCAGTTGTCTAATGGACCTTTCCAGTTTATCCATCCCATCATATGACATCATAATCAACTACGTGATGTATAGAATGACATCATGATCAATGACGTCATGATCAATAGCATCATCAATGACGTAGATAAGTTTGTCAAAAACGCATAATTGGTGACGGACTAAACGTTGTTGTACAAATTGTATGTTTCACTATTTAATAAACATGCTGTTGAATATTTTGAAATTAATTTGACTGACAAATTGTATGTCATTACTATTTAATAAACATTCTGTCAATTATATTTTGAAATTAATTTTAGTGTGCGCTGTTGACAATGAATAATGTAACAGCTCTGTGCATTCAACAACACAAATAATAAGATGTAGATTATGATAAGTGATCCAGCGTATGGAGTTGATGTATCGAGTACTGTTCTTGTTCTATTCTGATGTGTGTTTAAATCTGTGAGATAGAACTTGTACAATTTTGTATGACACGTTTTGTCCACTGTGGTTCGGCAAATTAAAGTGGTGTGCTACAAGAGCGTCTTTGTATTTTTTATGCACCTTAAATGTTCTGTAAGTTGGATATGAAATTTGGTTTGTTTTACATTTATTTTTTTTTTGTGGAAATTTGTGCATATAAAGACTTAGATAATATTGCACATGGTGCAATATGTAGGTACATGTATTTAAATTTGGTGCGAACTAGCGTGTCTTTAAAAGTATGAGTAGAAGGAAGCCAAGTCCAGCTGAACAGATTTTATGATAATGCCTAGCGCACACGGAAAAATCTAGCTGAGCTACCGGCCCCACGTGGTTTTTGCCTCAGCCGTTAACTCTTGAGCGTCTCGCCGCACACAATGACGAATGTTCTGAGCTAGTTTCAACTTCGCAATTAAAAAAAATATATAACTAAATTGATCGGTCGATGACGCGTCATCGCAAATCCCCACGTTCACAGCTTCAAACTTTTGACACACCCCACAACCCACCCCCGGGGGCAGAGCCAAATGTATGTCCTTTCGAACTCCACAATCATATAAATAACTTGCATACCAAATTTGGATGAATTCTTTCCAACAGTGTCAGAGAAGTGGCATTACAATCAATTTCATGACCTTTTGACCCCACCCACCACCTCTGTGGGCAGGGCCAAATGTAAATGTGCTCATCCATTCCACATTGATACGGGTAGGTCACATACCAAATTGGGTGGAATTTCATCCAATGGTTTCGGAGGAGATGCATTACAATCAATTTCTGGTGGTTAAAATTTGACCTTTTGACCCCTCTGCCCGCCCCCTGGGAGCGGAGCCAAATCTAAATGACCTTGTGCACTCCACAATCATAGGAGTAACTCAGATATCAAATTTGGTTGAGTTTCATTTAACGATTTCAGAGGAGTTGCATTACAAACAATTTCATGACCTTTTGACCCTATTCCCCACCCCCTGGGTGCGGGGCCAAATGTAAATGTACTCATATACTCCACATTGATATGGTAACGCACATACTAAATTTGTTTGAATTCCGTCCAACAGACTCAGAGGAGTGGCATTACAAACAATTTCATGACCTTTTGACCCTATTCCCCACCCCCTGGGTGCGGGGCCAAATGTAAATGTACTCATATACTCCACATTGATACGGGTAGCTCACATACCAAATTGGGTTGAATTCCATCCCCAGGTTTCGGAGGAGATGCATTACAATCAATTTCTGCCGGTTAAAATTTTACCTTTTGACCCCCCTCTTCCACCCCTGGGGGCGAAGCCAAATCTAAATGACCTCTTGCACTCTGCAATCATATGGGTAACTCAGATATCAAATTTGATTGAGTTGCGTCTAACGATTTCAGAGGCATTGCATTACAATCAATTTCATGACCTTTGGACCCCATCAACCACCCCCTGGGGCGGGGCCAAATCTTCTTATCCATTCTACATTGATACAGGTAGCTCACATACCAAATTGGGTTGAATTCCGTCCAATGGTTTCAGAGATGCATCACAATCAATTTCCGCTGGTTAAAATGACCTTTTGACCTCTCTCCCACCCCCTGGGGGTGGAGCCAAATCTAAATGACCTCTTGCACTCTGCAATTATATGGGTAACTCAAATATCAAATTTGGTTGAGTTGCGTTTAACAATTTCAGGTGTTGCATTACAATCAATTTCATGACCTTTTAATCCCATCAACCACCCCCTGGGGGTGGGTGGCGGGCCAAATGTAAATGTGCTCATGTACTCCACATTGATACGGGTAGCTCACATACCAAATTGGGTTGAATTCCGTCCAATGGTTTCGGAGGAGATGTACTACAATCAATTTACGCCGGTTAAAATTTGACCCTTTGACCTCAAATCGGAGCCAAATCTAAATGGCCTCTTGCACTCTGAAATCATATGGGTAACTCAGATATCAAATTTGGTTGAGTTCTGTCTAACGATTTCAGAGGAGTTGCATTACAACTGATTTGACCTTTTGACCCCTGCCACGCAAACCCCCCACCCCCTTAGGGCGGAGCCAAATCTAAATATTGTCTTGCAAAGTGGAATCATATGGGTAATCCACATACTAAATTTGATTTAATTCCACCCAATGGTTTGGGAGGCGATAGCTTGACAAACTGATGGACGGACAGACAGACGAAGGCGATTACAATATCCCCGACCTTATGTTAAAACGTGGGGATAATAATTTGTATGCACATGTTAAGATTTATTTCGCATCATTGCATTGATGTGCACAGATTAAGTCTCTAAAAGTATCCAATTCAAACAATTTTATTTTCAAGCAATCTTGTGTGAATGTGCACCTTTAAATCCTGTGGAAAAACCACGTTTTTTTATTGATCAGTTGATTTCTGTAGCTGAGTATTTTACCTCGCGAGGCAAAAAATATCAAACACAACAGATATTTTCCTCAAGGCCTCAAGAGGCGACTCCCTCACAAAAATCTCCAGCAGGCAAGAGCTATCGCCCGAGTCAAAAACCTTGTGAGGTCTGTAGCTCAGCTAGATTGTCCCTTGTGCTCCAGGCATTAGATTTATTTAGTCTTACTGCTTAACACACCTGTAATCTGTTAAATGTTAACAACGTCAATATTTTACCATAAACTCAGTGAGGATGACCGCTGCAGGATTCAGGAATATATACATAGGATTAACAAGGACAGATCTGGCTGGCCTTTGCAATGTTCTACATGTAGCCAATAGATTAGCCAAATACCATTTTTGTTAGCCAAATAGTAAATATTTTAGCCACATCTTTACTTCAATGTCACTTATGAACATGTTTACAGTTAATACTATCAATTTTACAGTCCCAATACAATCGGATCTTAATATATTAGAAATCTGTAGAATATTTTGAAACTAATATCACTGAAAGCAAAGCTGTTGCTGCCTTAGGCAACAACAGCTTTAAGTCATATTAGTTTCAAAATATTCAAGAAGGTAAATATGAATTTTTGCTTTGCAATTGTAACGCTGGAATTAGTCGGGATTCAGCCAATAAAGAAATTTAAATTAATTTTAATCATTAGCCAATGATTTAGCCAATTCTGCTCTTCATTAGCCAGATTTATTTTACTCGCCTTTGGCTAATTGGCGAGTAGGCAGATCAGTCCCTGGTCCACTTTAAGGGTCAGGCCGGTCAAAAGAGGCCTCTGTAATGGTCTTGTGGAATGTCCATTTACAGGCCAAGCGAATACAATTTTTGAAAATTTACAACTGGAATGACTGGCTCGATAACTGAGCCAGTCGTTAGATTTTCAAAAATTATATTTTCTTGGCCTGTAAATGGACATTCAATAGGCAGCTTTTAAAATTTTCTTGACAAAATTTGACCATTAAAGGCCATTTGCAGCAATTTGCCAAATCACTAAAGGGTCACCCTTTAGTGACAAAATTTATTCCTCAAAATTAAAATATTTGCTGTTTGAGTGCCAATTTGCAGGCCAAGAGAAGACCAATTTTGAAAATTTACAACTGGAATGACTGGCTCCCTAGACCACTAAGGAGGCCGGTTTTGACTGGTATCGTCACCAAAGGGTTAATATATGGCATCATTGAGGAGTGGTTTGGTTAACTATATTTTACACTATGGTGGTAAAACCGACAGACCATAACCAGCCTCTGCAATGTTTTTGGGAAATGTTCGTTTTTTTTAACAGCCCAAGAGAACATTATTTTTGTCATTCTTTGAAATCTTACCACTGGTATGACACATTCGATTACCGAGCCAGCCAGTACATTGGTAAATTTTCAAAGATAATCTTGTCTGGACCTGTAAACAGAGAGTTCTCAGGATGACTGAGGAAGCCGTCTTTGATCAGGTTGATAGCCAAAATGTTCATACATTAATTACACTTTAACTTACCTGATGATGCTTGGTTGCTGTTGTTGTCCCCTGGTACATCACAACAGTCTCCATTCCAACTGAGAGGACGGCTAATCGGTTCTTCATCGTTGTCACCCTGAAAACAGTGAAATGTATTTTATAAAGATCATATCTCCATAACAGTAAATACATAACAAGAGAAACAATGACTTACATGTATCTCTCACCTAAAACATAGAAGTATCTGAGCACAGACTACATGTATTTTACAAATACAGTACATCCATTACTTTATTTTACATCTTCGCTTCTCAAGAAGCATAGGCCAACCACAACAATGGTTCACAGCATCCACTATCCTGGGCAATCATTTCCAGCTGTTGCACCATGCGTAAGCTGTCTGTCTGATGTCGGCCTCACAGTCACACCTCCAGGTATTCCTTTCCTTCTTCCCTTGGGGGCCAGGTCAACACTTATCTGATTGTGTTAGAGACTGCCTTTTTCAATGTGTGACCATGCTTTCTCCATCTTCTCTTCAGAATTTCTCTTCTATTGGCATTTGGCATGTCCTCTGCCACAGGTCCTTGTTGCTGACGGTTCTGGCCATTAAACCTGCAATATCCTCCTCAGGCACTTGCTGACAAATGTCTGGATGTTCCTCAATGCAGTCTTGGTTGTGTGCCATGTCTCTGCTACATACAACATGACTGTCTTTACATTGGAGTTGAACAGATGTATTTTTATGGCACAACTTGGATCTCCAGGCCTTCCCCAACAAAAGAAATGTTGCTCTTGCATTGCTGATACTGGTCTTCAAGTCAGCCTCTGTCCACTACACTGCCCAGGAAAATAAAGGCTTCAACTTTCTCAAGTGCCTCTCCTAACATTCACACTCATTCTTCACATCTTGATTTTCAGGATTTTCGTGTTCCCTTTGTGCATTTTGAGTCCAATTTGTGTAGTTCTAATGCTTGCAGGGCTGTTGCCATCTCAGACCGCATCTGCCAATACATAATTAGATGCTTCCTTCCACCCAACATTGGTTCCAGGCCCGTGGTTTTCTGGAAATTTTGAAGAAAGTTAATACATGTTGGGAGCAGACATGTTATCAAATTTGGTCTTCAATACAAGTTTAAACTTACCACACTGATGTCAAAAGGTTATTTGACACAGCAGTCAGTAGAAGAGTGGCATCCTTCTCGAAAATGTTTGTTGGTGAAAGCGGTTGCTGCCTTACATTGTAGACATGTACTTGTAATGTAACTATCCATTCCACCACAGTACAGCTCAGAAATAAGCTTACATGATTGTAGAATAATAGCACAAACATGTTAGTCAGTACAATTTTGAACACGATGTACATTTAAGAAATGTTCTGTTGAATATTTTGAACATACATGTAACAGACCTTTCCAAGTTTATCCATCTATCAAATGACGTCATAATCGACAATGTGACGTGTAGGATGACATGACATCATGAATGACGCAATATAGTCCGTCATTAACGCTTAATAGTTCGACATGTTGAATTGAATGTCTTTTACCACTTAATAAACATTCAGTTGAATATTTTGAAACTAATTTGACTGGGCGCTGTTGCTGCCTTAGGCAGCAACAACATCCAGTCAAATTAGTTTCCAAACAGCTTACCTGTACAGTTTTCTGGAAATTGAGTCAGGGAGTTCAAAGATCGATCGATCCCAACACGAGCGAGGTGTGGGTGTAGCTTAGACAAAGATGGGCGGGGCATAGCTAAAACTGGAAAGGTCCATTGGACTGGAAGACATCAATGTCTCCAAATCCACTTATTTTCAATAATTCAATGGTAGGACCTATCTTTTATTTTGCACTGGAAACGTGTTAAAAGTTATTACTGAGCTGTACCGACAGACATGTTCAATTTGTAAATTGGTTAAGATTTCTTTTAGGCAACTCAGTCTGCGTAACCATTTTTTATGTACAACATGCAAATAATTACGGGAATGGAAAACAATGTGTCAGAAATAGTTGCATAACCTTTGCATGAATGAAAAATGGGTTACGCTAATTTGGATAGGCCTACTGATTGTACATATGCATTCTACTAATCGATCCGCTATGTCTACTCTCACAACGTATGTAGTGCTTTACTCAACAGAAATTGTAGACTAGCACTCACGTTTTTCTCACATTCATGACATTGTAAAAGAATTTTGATTTTCCTAATCATAACTAAAGTTCTGGAATCCTAGTGCAAGGTCATGCCTGTTTTTGAAAATCCAAGATGGCCACCAGAAAGATTGGCCAATCAAAATTCTGTATCGATGTTCTGGAGGAGCCTACCACCATAGGATCCTTCCAGCCAAATTGGGTTGAAATCAGTCAAAGCATAAATGAGATGCGATTTGACGGATGGATGGACAGACAGACAGACAGAGACAGATGACCGCCATGGCCTAAGCTCACTTGGCCCCCTTAAGACTAGTTCTGAATGTCTCCCTGGACTCTAGTTGCCTTAGCTTAAGTAGCAGATTGTTCCATAACCTAGGCGCTGCCACACTGAATGCTCGATCCCCACAGGAATGAAAATTTAACCGTCGAAGGTCGAGAAGATTAAGGCTGTTGGATCTAAGTGTTCTGATTTCATTGCCCAGCTTAAGAAGTAGGGCTGGGACGATTTATTGTTATATCGATATATTGATTGACTTTATGTACAAAATGATTAGCGAAAATGACATTTCCAATCTCGATTTTTGTACAAAATTTAATCATGGTTATTAGACATAGACTGTTCTGTTGCATCTAAACATAATGTCGGACAGATTTTAAATGCTACTGAATCAAATAACGCTATCATTTTACCATTTATTGTTTTGTTGTATGCTACGGTGATGAGAAATGTCAAATGTAAAACAAGAATGTATTGGTAATTTGTAAAACACTAAAACATGAAAAATAACAACAAAATCATATTAGAGACATTTTATGAAACAGCCACTACCAATACATATACATGTATGGTATGCTCATATAGATTTGGTTAATCAGGGTACTCCTAAAATACAATAGAGGTGTACACCACTGAATGTCAGATGAGAAGATCGCATGTCATGCATGTGGGTGCTCCTTTCAAAGAGGATTATCTGTACATCAACTAACAAGAAAGCAATGCCCTAAGGGTACTGCTGGGTGTAGGAATGTATCTTGACCGGGGTGGGGTGGGGCTGAACTATGGGTGGGGCCAAAACCTAGGGCTGCGCTCTCGGGATACACTACGGGAGAGGAAAAACCTAGATAGGGGGAGGAGCTGCTGTCTTGCACTTGCCTATCCTGTTCATATGCCTACACAGTGCTCTGATCACAACATTTTTCAAGTAGAAAAGTTTAGTGATCCAAGTTGTGCCCTCAGGATGAGTGACTAATCTAGCAGATGAATAATATCCTGAGGGCACTAATCAGATTTCAGTGATCCTGCATTTTTTTCATCAATGACCAACTGGAATTTGTGTTTATAGGTATAAAAGACAATTTAATATTATAGCGCCTATTTCATTAGATAGCACTGATTATTGGTGTGTAGTCGGTGCTTTTCCTGTCTAAACATGTTCAGACAGTATCCAGTTGTATGTTTAGTTACAGAAGTTATGCATGGCATACAGGGTCACACAGCCTGACATCGACAACTCGATAAAAAATCAATAATCTATCGATCCTTGGCAGGCGATTATCGATATTGAAATTCAAAACGATTCCCAGCCTATTAAGAAGTTTCTGTATATATATAAGCGATTCTCCATGAGATGATTTACAGACAATTAAAACGATTGTTACAAATGATTCCTCTGCCTAATAGGTAACCAGTGGAGTTCTGTCACTGCTTGAGTGATATGATCATGTTTTCATATCCTCAGCATAACTCGGGTTCCCATATATTGTACAAGTTGCAGTTTGTCAACATGTCTTTATGAGATGCCATAGAGTAAGGAATTTCCATTCTCTAAGCGAGATGTTACAAAAGCGTGTATGAGGTTTCTGTGGTTTTACGTGACAATGATGCTGTTAATTAAACTATGGCTACAGTACTGGTAGGCATCAGTCTTCTCGGATGGGACTTTAAATTGAGGTCCCGTCATACAGTGCCCATCACTGTGTGAACGTGAGCTAGGGTTAGGTAGGCAAGAAATTTCGGCATAATCAAAGTAAACCGGATGCTGAATGGATTCGTCCTCGGATGGAACCACGCAACATACGGATTACAAAACAAAAACAAAATTGCTAGAATTAGAATCTTTCGGACTTTTCGATGGGACTATGGAGGGATGTAACCCGGATGATTGATCGAGTTCGTCCTCAGACGGACAGAGTCACCATACGGGCTACCTAATCAATCAAAATCAAACAAGTGCACGCTGGTGCCTGCTCGGATGATGGCCAGAAGAGCAAATGGGTCCCAGGACCCGAAAGACCCCACACCCCAACCTCCCCACTCCCCCCAAAGGGGCCGGGAGGTCTCCGACCTAAAGCGCCCCCCCCCCCCCCCCACCACTTGGGTACATCAGGTCATAAGACTGTACGCACCTACTCCCCCACCCCCGACCCAGCACCTACCCCATTCCTTCCCCACCCCCCCCCCCTTAGGTCCAGGTTAGGCCATCCCTATCACCCACGCCCAAGTATGAGGAGCAACAGAAAAGCCATGGACAAGAACTGAAACATGAGACAAAATCGAGAGACAACGATCAACACACACACACACAGAGACACAAGCTAATGCACAAACCGACGTCACAAGAACTCACAAGAATTCAACAGAAACCATAAAGGCCAGGCGTGAGTCTAGACCCTAGCATTGGGAACTAGCATATAAACGCCTTAAATATTACAACACACACACACACGTACTGGTAGGCAGACTTGCAAATAGATTTCACATCTGCCTCCATGTCAAAAATTTGATCAACGATTACACCATGTTTTTTTGCTGATGTTGCAACTTGAGGGTTACTGGCTGCAGGTTGCGCTTCTGTTGTGACAATTTTTCTACGATGGTGTTTTGTGCATATTATAAGGATCTCTGCCTTATCAGAGTTTAGCCTCAGCTTGTTACATGTCATCCAATGATCAATTTCTGACACACACTTGTACTTTTTGCAACGCAGATGTTTCATGACTAATAAACCTATCAACTACCTCATCAGCTGTTTGGTGAATAAATAATTGACCACAGTTAGCTACTTGACATTCATAGATACAATGTATAACATCATGGATAGAAAATGGACTGACTTTTTGTTGATGGGGGCCCACAGACTACAGGGGTATATGAATAAAAGAATGTATATAACATGTAGTGGTTAATGACATGCATGTAATTGAAGCAGTCAAAATAAGTTGAAAAAGGCATTTTCTAATAAAATATATTATGATTAAAAGTAGTTAAAAACTTCCAAAAGTGGCTAACACCTTTTAAAATATTGGCTAAAGAGATTTTTTGAGCCGTGAACACCCTGCATAGTACTTAGATTATTGTACATGTACAGTCATTTTGATAGTCCTGAGCAGAACACATGCAGAGAAATAATTTTTGTGTGATTATGCGATGTTTGTTGGGTCACCACCTTAATCTGTGAGCGTAAAGTCAATGGGAATCTTGACTTCATAATCCCTAAGGAGACATCCATTGTGACAATTCACTCCAGTAGAAACAAAGAGACAAGACGCATACACGTGCATGCACATGCGCAAACACGCACACAATTTCAATGGAATTAACATTTTAATGGGTCGTGACTGTTCAAGAAAAGTTTGAGAATGTTCAGGAAAAGTTCTGCTCAGTCAACATCAATTTGCAGGTAAAGAAGTCTATTTTTGAAAACGTGCCACTGGAATGACTTGCTTGGTTAATACCCTGGCAGGCAGACATTCCTGTCGTAAGTTTTCAAATGTTCTCTTGACCTGCAGATGAAAATTCTTCAAGACCACTGCAGCGATCAGTTTGGGCCTTGTTGTCAAAGGGGTCAACCTATATTCCTATGATGGTAAACAATTATTGTTACAAATGGATCTTTCCGGTTTATCCATCAATCATATGACGTAATAATCAACTATGTGATGTGTAGGATGATGTCATAATCAATTATGTCATGAAAGACGTAGATAAGTTCGCCACAAAGGCTTAATTGATGCCAGACTAAGCATTGTTGTACGAATTGTATGTTTTTACTATTTAATAAACAGGATGTTGAATATTTTTTAATTAATTTGACTTGGCGCTGGCAGCAACAGCACCCAGTCAATTAAGTTTCAAAATATACAACAGCTTACCTGTATAGTTTTATGGAAATTGAGCTTCATGGAGTGCAGTAATCGATCAATCCCAATACAGGCAAAGCGTGGGTGGAGCTAAACTAGGGATGGGCGGGGCATAGCTAAAACTAGTTTCCTCCATTCAGTAGACTGAAGGCTGATGCGATAGAAAGTACAATGAAACCTGTGGCTGTCTGTGACAGCAATAGGCTGCGATCAAAATTCTTTACAAAATGAACACAGATTATCAAATGAATAGAAATAAGAAATAGAAATTTACATCTGAAGTTTCAATGCTCCAGCTTTGTAATGGGGCCTATTCCTTCAGAGGTTAAGATTCTTGAAGAAACAACATTTTTGCTTAGTGGATACTGTCCATTTGCAGGCCAAGAGAATGCCTTTGAAAATTTATCACTGGATCTTCTTCTTCTTCTTTTCGTTCGCTGATCATACCGCCAGTCCTGTAAGTGACTATCGACATGATCATATGCGTTAAGTGCGTGGATCCATGGTTTATTAGAGTGCGCCGTGTGGCCTGGAACCTCCGTCTTCAGCACTCGAGGTTTCTGTTAGGGTTACCTCACCCGTACCTCCTTTAGTCGCCTCTTACGACACGCAGAGGATACGGAAGGTGTATTCTAAGCCCCAACTACAGGGCAAAAAAAATGCTTTTGTGAAAAGTAACCAATGTCCTGTGACGTTTTATGTGGTTACTGAGTGAGATGTCCGGATTCTTATCCAGTTCGCAGGTCTCGCAAAGTGACATGTATGCATGCTGTCTTCAGTATTGATGTCTTAGGGCATCCATTCTCAATGCCAGCCGTGTCTAAAGGCTAGGTAAATGCCAGCCATTTGCGGCCTAAAATAATTCTTGTCTCTAAAAACTAAATATGAGGTTAGGCATAGAAGCAGGCCGGCATAAATAAAAGCGGCAACTACTAATTCATCACTGGATCGAGCCACTAAACAATCATTGCCGTGGTACATGTACATTTTCAAAAATAGTCTTCTCTTGAACCCGCTAATGGACATTAGTTAGGGCCGCTAGATGTTTTTGGCTGACTTGGTCATTACAGGGCTAACACATTAACCATCAAATTTGATCAAAAATATTTTTCATTTTAATTTTCTCATAGAAAATGTCCATTTGCAGACCAAGAGAAGACAAGAGGCCCAAGGGGCCTGTATCGCTCACCTGCATCATAGGCATTTCAACCAGAAAGGCCATCAACAATAAGTAGAACCCTACAGAGATGAGCAAGCCAATGGATCAATCAGGTTCTCTTGAACAAATTGGTTCTCCTTCAGCATTAGATGCTGTTTCATGAGTTTTGAATCAACTCTCAAGCCGTTTCAGAGATTTTTAGACATTTCTAAAAATTGGCTGGTTCTTGGATTTTGGCCGATCAGCTTCGTTTGAACAAACTTAGACCTCTATGCCCTAAGGCTGCATTCTGCACAATATAATTGAAATCGGCCCAGTGGTTCTTGAGAAGTTGTTTAAAGAATTCCCCATTGCTTTACTATGGGCCCATTGCTTTACTATGGGCCCATTGCTTTACTATGGGAGCATATGGCAGGAAAGCAAACCAAGATGGCAGTCAAACCGTTTATCCAACAGTCTCAAAAGTGGCATATTTGAACTCGCTACCCTGATAAGCATTTATACAGCAATTTTCGTTATCAAAATACATCAAATACAAAAGCCAATATGACAAAAAGCTAAATTTTGATTGGTTGATTTCGGCCATGTTTTTTAACATACGAACTTCCTTTGAACAAATTTGAATGGCCCTTGGTCCTTAAGCATATTTACTAAATTTCAGCGCTGTCCCTTCAGCGGTTCGGGAGAAGTCGTTTTCGCGAAAACTACGTCATCCAAGATGGCCGCCAAGCAAATAGGCCAATCAGGTTGCCTTGAATAAACTTGGGTCTAACGTTGCCATAGATGATGTGTTATGAGTTTGGAATAAATTCCTCTAGCGGTTTCGGAGATTTTTTAAAGTGGTTCTAAAAATCGGCCATTTTGGCCGGTGGCCTTCTTGGTTTGAAGAAAATTAGATCTCTACGCCCTATGGATGTTTCCTGCCAAATATCATTGAAATCGGCCTAGTGGTTCTTGAGAAGAAGTCGTTTAAAGAATTCTCTATTGCTTTACTATGGGCCCATTGCTTTACTATGGGAGCCTATGGTAGGAAAACAAACCCAGATGGTAGCCAAACCATTTATCCGACAGTCTCGAAAGTGGCATATTTGAACTCGGCACCCTGATAAGCATATATAGAGCAATTTTCGCCATTAAAATACATCAAATACAAAAAAACAATATGACCAACAAGTGCTAAATTTTGATTGGTTGATGCCGGCCATGTTTTTTAACATACGAAATCCCTTTGAACAAATTTGAATGGCCCTTGGTCCCTAAGCATATTTAATCAATTTCAGCTCTATCCCTTCAGCGGTTCGGGAAGTCATTTTCGGGAAAACCACGTCATCTAAGACGGCCGCCAAGCAAATAGGCCAATAAGGTTGGCTTGAATAAACTTGGGTCTAACGTTGTCATAGATGATGTGTTATGAGTATTGAATCAATTCCTCTTGCGGTTTCAGAGATTTTTTAAAGTGTCTAAAAATCGGCCATTTTGGCTGGCGGCCATCTTGGATTTTGACCGATCCACTTCGTTTGAACAAACTTAGATCTCTATGCCCTATGAGTGTGTCATCCAAAATATAATTGAAATCGGCCCAGTGGTTTTTGAGAAGAAGTTGTTTAAAGAATTCCCCATTGCTTTACTATGGGCCCATTGCTTTACTATGGGAGACTATCGCGGGAAAACAAACCCAGATGGCAGGAAAACCATTTATCCGACAGTCTCGAAAGTGGGATATTTGAACTGGCCATACTGATAAGCATATATAAAGCAATTTTCGCCATCAAAATACATCAAATACAAAAACGCCAATATGACCAAGAAACGCTAAATTTTGATTGGTTAATGGCAGCCATATTTTTCAACGAGCAAACTTCCCGTGAACAAACTTGAAAGGCCCTTGGTCCCTAAGCATATTTACAAATTCTCAGCTCTATCCCTTCAGCGGTTCGGGAGAAGTCGTTTTCACGATAACTAGGTCATCCAAGATGGTCGCCAAGCAAATCGGCCAATCAGGTTGCCTTAAACAAAGTTGGGTCTACCGTTGCCACAGATGATGTGTTATGAGTTTTGAATCAATTCCTCCGGCGGTTTTGGAGAAGATTTTTTAGTGTTTCTAAAAATCAGCCATTTTGGCCGGTGGCCATCTTGGATTTTGACCGATCCGCTCCGTTTGAACAAACATAGATCTCTATGCCCTATGAATGCTTCCTCCAAAATACAATTGAAATTGGCCCAGTGGTTCTTGAGAAGAAGTCGTTTAAAGAATTCCCCATTGCTTTACTATGGGAGCCGATGGCGGGAAAACAAACCAAGATGGCAGCCAAACCATTTATCCGACAGTCTCGAAGGTGGCTGTATTTGAATTCACCACACTGATAAGCATATATAAAGCAATTTTCGCTATCAAAATAGATCAAATTCAAAAAAGCCAATATAATCAACAAATGCTAAATTTTGATTGGTTGATGGCGGCCATGTTTTTTAACGTACGAACTTCCCTTGAACAAACTTGAATGGACCTTGGTCCCTAAGCATATTTACCAAATTTCAGGTCTATCCCTTCAGCGGTTCGGGAGAAGTCGTTTTCGCGAAAACTAGGTCATCCAAGATGGCCACCAGGCAAATCGTCCAATCAGGTTGCCTTGAACAAACTTGGGTCTACCGTTGCACTAGATGATCTGTTATGAGTTTTGAATCAATTCCTCCAGCGGTTTCGGAGAAGATTTTTTAAAGTGTTTCTAAAAATTGCCTATTTTGGCCAGCGGCCATCTTGGATTTTGGCCATCAGAAGACGGCATATCCCCCCGGATCCAAACATTTCAGATAAACATACATCGTAGCTAAACTGTGGTTGTGTTAACATCTTGAAATGATTGCCAGAGATGGATGGACCGACAGACTGACACACATACATTCTATACAGATGCATGGATGTACAGACATATGGATAGCACATGCACATCTTCAAGTGGTAATGAGAACCCTTACTAAGTTTCAATAGAATCACAGCTAAATTGTAGAAGTTGTGTTGACAAGAAATGATTGGTACTGCAGTTTATGTATCGGCTTAAAGGTATTTAAAGGGAGATAACGCTGTAACGAATAATTTTCTGGCTGCGAAATAAGCACATGCACATCTTTGTATGGTAATGACTAGATTCATCATGTTTCAAAAGAATTGTAACTAAACTGTAGGAGTTGCAATGACAAGGATGGACCGGCAGACGAACATACATTTTGGACAGATGGATGGATGTACACGTATACGGATAGCACATGCACATCTTCATGTCGTAATGATAACACTTACCAAGTTTCAAAAGAATCGCAGCTAAACTGTAGGAGCTGCGTTGACAAATGATTGGTAGTGCAGTTTAAGTATTGGCTTAAGATATTTATAACGGGGGATAACTCTGTAATGAAATTTTTTGGGCACGAAAAAAGCACATGCAAATCTGCACATGATAGTGATAATATGGACAAAATTTAAAGCTAATCCATTGAGACCTCTACGAGGAGTTGCGTTGACAAGAAATGATTGTCAGAGATGGATGGAGTGACAGACGGACATACATACATTTTGGACAGATGGATGGACGTACAGGTATATGGATAACACATGATACAGATAATGTGGACAAAATTTAAAGTTAATCCACTGAGACCTCTAGGAGGAGTTGCGTTGACAAGAAATGATTGTCAGAGATGGATGGAGTGACAGACAGACATACATACATTTTGGACAGACGGAAGGACATACAGGTATACGGATAGCACATGCACACCTTCACGTGGAAATGATAACACGTACCAATTTTCAAAAGAATCGGAGCTAAACTGTAGGAGTAGTTGCGTTGACAATAAATGATTGGCAATGCAGGTTATGTATCGGCTTTAAGATATTTAAAGGGTGGTAACTCTGTAATGAACAATTTGTCGGCCGCGAAAAAAGCACATGCACATCTGCACATGATACTGATAATGTTGACAAAATTTAAAGTTAATCCATTGAGATCTCTAGGAGTTGCGTTGACAAGAAATGATTGTCAAAGATGGATGGACTGACAGACGGACGTACATACATTTTGGACAGACAGATGGACATACAGGTACATGGATAGAACCTGCACACCTACATATGGTAATGATAACACGTACCAATTTTCAAAAGAATCGACACTAAACTGTAGGAAGAGTTGCGTTGACAAGAAATGATTGCCAATACAGTTTATGTATCAGCTTTAAGATATTTAAAGGGGGATAACTCTGTAATGAACAATATTTCTGACGCGAAAAAAGCACATGCACATCCGCACATGATACTGATAATGTGGACAAAATTTTAAGTTAATCCATTGAGACATCTAGGAGTTGCGTTGACAAGAAATGATTTGTGATGCAGTTTATGTATCGGCTTTAAGATATATAAAGGGGGATAACTCTGTAATGAACAATATTTCAGACGCGAAAAAAGCACACGCACATCCACACATGATACTGATATTGTGGACAAAATTTTAAGTTAATCCATTGAGACCTCTAGGAGTAGTTGCATTGACAAGAAATGACCGCAATGCAGTTTATGTGTCGGCTTTAAGATATATAAAGGGGGGTAACTCTGTAATGAAAAATATTTCTGATGTGAAAAAAGCACATGCACATCCGCACATGATACTGATAATGTGGACACAATTTTAAGTTAATCCATTGAGACCTCTAGGAGGAGTAGCGGTGACAAGAAATGATTGGCAATGCAGTTTATGTATCGGCTTTAAGATATATAAAGGGGGATAACTCTGTAATGAACAATATTTTGGAAGCGAAAAAAGCACATGCACATCCGCACATGATACTGATAATGTGGACACAATTTTAAGTTAATCCATTGAGACCTCTAGGAGGAGTAGCGGTGACAAGAAATGATTGGCAATGCAGTTTATGTATCGGCTTTAAGATATATAAAGGGGGATAACTCTGTAATGAACAATATTTTGGAAGCGAAAAAAGCACATGCACATCCACACATGATACTGATAAGGTGGATGAAATTTTAAGTTAATCCATTGAGACCTCTAGGAGGAGTTGTGCGTTGACAAGAGGGGGGGGGGGGGGGGGGGGATAAAGAGACAATTTTTGTTGTTCACCAAATGGACATGTATTTCTCAAGACTACTGTAGAAGCTGTTTGGCCCACTTGATTGTCAAAGGGTTACATAATAATAATGTTCTAAGATCCTGACATCTGGCTGCTACATAAACATTCACTGTATTACATACTTATTACCTTTAACACTTGAATTTGTTCAAGAAAATTTTATTTTCTTGAAGAAAATGTCAATTTGCAGACTAAGAAGCCTATTTTTTTTAATTTACCACTGGAATGACTGGCTCGGTTATCGAGCCAGTCGTTCCAGTGGTAAATTTAAAAAAATAGGTTTCTCTTGGTCTGCAAATGGACATTTCTCAAGATCACTGAAGAAGCCGTTTTTAGCTGATATGAGTGTTAAAGAGTTAATACCGTTGAGTGCATGAAGGTCTCAAAATTTTCCACTACATCAGCCTATTCTATTTTGACATAACATTTAAACAATTTTGGATAACCACCCAGTGTATGAAGTAGAGCTTATCAACTCAGGCTAGATCTAGCTTTAAACATGAGGTCAAATGAAAGGCCTGCGCCTCCACAAACATGACAACACTGGTTTAATCCAGTTTAAAGCGGCTTCCAAACCTTGAAATATGTATTACAGATCGGTATGTCCAGAGATAGGCCTTAATAGAACGCATTTAAAATACAAAGCCGAGACCTCTGAAATGTCAACATTCTACAACTGCGGCCAATGTTACATTTTCTGTGCGAGTGTATCCAAGTATGATATGGAGTGGAAATTTCCATCAGATATCATGGGAGAGAAAAGAGGAGGTCCTCAGTGAAGTGTGAAGCCAGCCCTCATGTGCCAGTTGTTGACAGGCTAAATATGGATTACTCGCATACATACCTCCTCATACAGCAGGTATTGAAAATAACTAATAAACAGATCATAATCACTGGGATAGCTATTTTTAGACCTGGATGACCGCATACATGTACATGCATGCATACACACAGCATGCACACGCGCACATGCATATATCTGACTGGCTACTAATTGAGGAATTCAGTTTATTGATCAATAATATGACGTGATTGGCATCATAATGAACCACGTCAGATGTAGGCTGGACGCCATCAATTACATCATGAATGACGTGCTTTAGTCTCAAAAACGGTTAATAGTCTGTCAAGTTGTCTTTACTATTTAACCCTTTAATGGTCAAATCTGGTCAGAAAAATCTTAATATTTTCTTATTGAATGGCCATTTACAGGCCAAGAGAATACAATTTTTGAGAATTTATCACTGGAATGACTGGCTCGGTTATTGAGCCAGTCATTCCAGGGGTAAATTTTTACAAATTGTATTCACTTGTCCTGTAAATGGACATTCCACAGTACCATAGCCGGTTTTGGCCGGTATGACCAGTAAAGGGTTAACAAACATGCTGGCGAATATTTTGAAACTAATTTGACCGGGCGCCATAGGCAGCAACAGCACCCAGTCCAATTAGTTTTAAAATACTCAACAGTTTACCTGTATTGGTGTCTGAACATTGAGATTTAGAGAGTGCAGGGATCGATTGATCCCAACGCGGCACAGCGTGGATGGAGCTTAACTGGAAATGGGGGGGGGGGGGCAGGCATAGCTAAAACTGGATTCCTCGATTAACAGGTCAATCATTCGTAGCAATGGAAAATTATGATCAGGTTGCACATTATGCGTATGACTGACAGATAAATACTTCAACCTTTAACACTTATAATGTTGAATATTCTGATATCAAAAATATTTTTTTTAATTAAATTAAGATAAACTGTGTTCTTTTTTCCACAAATTTGGTGGGAGATGGTGCTGTCATAGATACCTGACTTGACTCACTTATTTGTAAATTTTCAAAAATATTCTCATCTTGGTCTGGTATTTGTAAATGAACATTGCGCTTGAAGACAACGCACAAGCGCACACGTACGCACACACACAAACACACACATTTTCCACAGATATGGATGCATGCCAAGCTAAACACAAACATGGATGAATGTATGTATACCTGGAAAATCACACTGATGCATATTATAATAAATAGCTGTAGTTAAATCTACATCAAATTTGTATAGACAAATGAGAGGAAACTGCATGCCTCTTCTGCAGCTAGCTTGTAATATTACACAGGCATTTATACTTGTTTGTTGTACCTTTAAAATAGAAGACTGAAGAGCCATGGTGTGTGTGTGTACGTGCGTGCGTACACTCGCTTATTTGTGGAGGTTGTCATTCAATTTTAATTGGTCACCCAAGGATATTTGGCTAGTGGTGGTCCCTCAGGGGCCCCTTACATGACATATTTCTCCAAAGATATTGATGTACATGAGAAAATTACATGTTGAAGATGAAATATTCTGCACTGAATATTTTGAACCCAATTTGATTGCAAGTGTATGTTACGATCGAGACCTGAAATCAAGATACTGGGACTTCAGACTCAGGCGAGATGATTAATCTGATCATTTTAGCTGCGGGTAGCAGCTCAATAAATCGCTATATTCTTTAGCATGCCTAGACAGTCAGTCACAAACGCTTATTCTGGGCTGTTGCTTCAAGCTCGCCTTTCATTATACACTAATCAAACTTGGTGTATGCATGCACTGTACATAGTACAACACAAGTAGGTCAGTGTGACCTATTTTTCATGCTTCACCCGCAACTACCAGGATTTTATCAACATCTTAATTAGACTCACATTCCCCACATTCGCAAACAGTACTTAATGATTCTGCTTTTCCAGATCCATGAATTAACTCCACTAATGCATTTCATATACAGACTTGTCTAATTTGGCATAATTCATTATCCGCTATGCTGACGGTACAGACAGCATCATTAGAGACATACATTTCTGACGCAACGCGTTTTCCATTCCAGCAATTTTTTTATGTGGCTGTCCGTAAATCTTTTTTTGTAGTTTCCTGTGACAAATTTTTTTAATTTTTCTGATGTAAGTTTATTGCGAGAATTGTTTGTCTCCATTCATCAAAATGTATGTATGATTACTGTATTCTGCGACTGTAGTAGTAGAAACATCCTACAGCTCCACTCAGTCCTTCTTCGCTTTTGTCCAGTCTTGTCCTCAGCCGAAATCCTTAGCTTCCTCAGATCTATTCTTGACTTTGAGTGTACCGAGTCATGCTTTCCTGATGTCAACTCGCAGCACACTTAACAGATTTATGCAATGACATCCTCTCCTGGCTCTGTATTTGCTGGCTCCCAGTAGGGTGAATTCCAAGGCTCTCTGCGCTCATACAACCTTTAGAAACTGTTTGCTTTACAGTTTCTGTTTCAAGTTCAAATAAAAACCTTCAGATTTTGTTCTTTAAATTCAATTTTGTAATGTTATATTTCAGCATATAAAAATATAGAATTTCCCTACCTACAGTACATGTACCTCATTCCAACCATCAGGGTCGGGAGAGGACAACCATAAAATCTTTTAAAGATGGCCCAATATTAACCCGTAACCCTTTAACACTCATATCAGCCAAAAATGGCCTCTGCTGTGGTCTTGAGAAATGTCCATTTGCAGACCACGAGAAGACTATTTTTGAAAATTTATCACTGGAATGACTGGCTCGATAACCGAGCCATTCATTCCAGTGGTAAAATTTAAAAAATAGTCTCTTGGGCTGCAAATGGACATTTTCTATGAGAAAATGGAAAATTTCTTGAATAAATTCGTGGGTTAAAGGGTTAACACTCACATCAGCCAAAAACAGCCTCTTTAGTGAGCTTGAGAAATGTCCCTTTTCAGACCCAGAGAAGAATATTTTTGAAAATTTATCACTGGAACGACCGAGCCAGTCATTCCTGTGATAAATTTTCAAAAATTGTCTTCTCTTGGTCTGCAAATGGGCATTTAAAATGAAACTTTTTTGAAAAAATTTGAAGGTTAAAGGGTTAAACACTCATATCAACCAAAACGGCTTCTGCAGTTGTCAGGAGAAATATCCATTTGCACATCAAAAAGTCTATTTTTGAAAATTTACTACTGGAATGACTGGCTGTCATTCCATTCCAGTGGTACATTTTTCAAAAATAGTCTTCTCCTAACCTGCAAATAGACATTTTCTAATAAATTTTCTTGAATATATTTGAGGGTTAATGAGTTAACACAAGGATGGGAGATTCTGAAAAACTATTTAATGATTCCCTCAATGTTGGTCTTAATCAAAACGTAAAACTAAAAAATTTTATCGACTCAGAGGGCCCCACAATCACTGGAAATACCTTTCTCTATGGAATAGGTAGCAATTTTATTCAAAGCCTTCATATTAATAATGAATTTTTTTATTTTTTTTTTAAAAGGAAATTGACAAATTTTTTAACATTAAAACGACCATTTTCATCCAAAATCTGGCACCTATAAATGTGAATTCTCCAAAAGGCATGCCTACCCATCATAAAGAAGCTATTTGCTAAGTTTCATTAAATTATTTTAAGCGATTTCATATGATATGCTGTTTACGAGAATATTGACAAAAATCGTGAGTTTTTGCATTAAAAAGCAAATTTCACCCAAAATCTTGGACATATAAAGGTGAATCCTTCAAAAGGCACATCTGCGTATCATACCTGAGGCATATATGGTACACAGTTTCATTAAATAATTTTAAGCAGTTCTGTATGATATGCTGTAACGAGGAAATTGACCAAATTTGTTCGTTTGCGCATTAAAAAGCCCCATTTTCACCCAAAATATTGAAACTATAAAGGTTAATCCTTCAAAAGGCACATCAAGCCGTCATAAATAAGCCACCTGCCAAGTCTCATTAAATTGAGTTTTTGCATTAAAAATCCCATTTTCACCCAAAATATTGGACTTACAATGGTGAATTCTTCAAAAGGCACATCTGCATATCATAACTGAGACATAGACCAGGTTTCATTAAAATATCTGAAGCGGTTCTGTATGATATGCTGTTTACGAGATATTGTGGATGGACAGACACAGTGATTACTATATGGCTTAACTGAACATTGAAAGAGCGAGCTTAGAAGCGCAATTTCATACCTCATAATGTATAAAATGTAGTCACTTTAAACTTTACATGTAGATAACTGCAGACTGGTCAGAGGCTAATCTTTCCACAGATGAGTACATAACTGTGGAAATGTGAACTCAGCTGCCTAACCATAAGCTGTGATTACAACATCTTTGACAGCATGAAATGGAAATTGAATATATTGTTTTGATATATATATATATATATATATATATATATATATATATATATATATATATATATTTATATATATATATCCATCTGACCTGCATTCACACACCACAATGCTGTGGAGTAATTTTCCATTATCATTATACAGTGGTTTATGTAAACACAGAAACACGTTTACTGATAATAATAATAATAATATATATATTAACCCTTGAATTTGTTCAAGAAAATTTTAATTTTTTCAAAGGAGATGTCAATTTGCAGACCAAGAGAAGACTATTTTTTTAAGTTTAGCACTGGAAGGTAAATTTTCAGTCTTCTCTTGGTCCTCAAATTGACATTTCTCAACACCATTGTAGAAGGCTGATATAAGTGTTCAAGGGTTAAATAAGTGAAATAAAATAGACTAGAAAGGAAATGTCACTGAAAATCGGTCACTAAGACAGCTATCTTCTAATACAGGTAATTTAAATATCTTGACATAACAAATCGGTCACTAAAAAGCTATCTTGTAATTTCAGGTCAATTTGCACCTGATTGGCATAACAAATTGGTCCCTAAAATAGCTTATTTCATGTACCGGTAACAATTGTCAGTTGACATCTAGGCATGCTTTCCCAGGTCAGAAACTGTTAGCTCCTTAAAACATATTGTTTCTCGAGTCACTAACTGCTAACTCCCTAAAACACATTGTTTCTTGAGTCACAAACTGCTAACTCCCTAAAATACATTGTTTCTTGAGTCACAAACTGGTAACTCCCTAAAATACATTGTTTCTTGAGTCACAAACTGCTAACTCCCTAAAATACATTGTTTCTTGAGTCACAAACTGCTAGCTCCCTAAAACACATTGTTTCTTGAGTCACAAACTGCTAACTCCCTAAAATACATTGTTTCTTGAGACAGAAACTGCTAACTCCCTAAAATACATTGTTTCTTGAGTCACAAACTGCTAACTCCCTAAAATACATTGTTTCTTGAGTCACAAACTGCTAGCTCCCTAAAACACATTGTTTCTTGAGTCACAAACTGCTAACTCCCTAAAATACATTGTTTCTTGAGTCACAAACGGCTAGCTCCCTAAAACACATTGTTTCTTGCGACAGAAACTGCTAGCTCCCTAAAACACATTGTTTCTTGAGTCACAAACTGCTAGCTCCCTAAAACAGATTGTTTCTTGAGTCACAAACGGCTAGCTCCCTAAAATACATTGTTTCTTGAGTCACAAACTGCTAGCTCCCTAAAACATATTGTTTCTTGAGACAGAAACTGGTAGCTCCCTAAAACAGATTGTTTCTTGAGTCACAAACGGCTAGCTCCCTAAAATACATTGTTTCTTGAGTCACAAACTGCTAGCTCCCTAAAACATATTGTTTCTTGAGTCACAAACTGCTAGCTCCCTAAAACACATTGTTTCTTGAGTCACAAACTGCTAGCCCCCTAAAGTACATTGTTTCTGGAGTCACAAACTGCTAGCCCCCTAAAGTACATTGTTTCTGGAGTCTCAAACTGCTAGCCCCCTAAAGCACATTGTTTCTGGAGTCACAAACTGCTAGCCCCCTAAAGTACATTGTTTCTGGAGTCACAAACTGCTAGCCCCCTAAAGCACATTGTTTCTGGAGTCACAAACTGCTAGCACCCTAAAGTACATTGTTTCTGGCAGGGTTGGCTTGATTTAAATCAATTGATTTATATCATGATTTAAATCATGATTTAAATCACTCGATTTTTATCGAAAAAATCGTGATTTAAATCAGTTTTGCAAAAATAGAGGAATTTTCAAGTAATTAATACAATTAACAGTAATTTTGTTAAATTAAAGTAACATAATTATTTTACTGCTTCCATGGCACTTGAACATCAACACAAAATAGAATTATACACTTAATTGCTCATATTTGTCATCAGCAAGACTAGACCCAGTGCACGAGTCCACATCTACAATCTACATACTTGAGGTTCATGTACACAGTACATCACACATGTGTACAAAGTATGATCATTAAGTATGTGTAAGCTGTAAAGAAGAGGAGAATGCAGGAAATGTCAATTTCCCTTTCTCCGAGATCTAACAATACTCACCATTCTGTTACTTCTGATATACAGCTGGCTCTGACAGCGGCTCTAGGACTATAGACTTAGAAAGCTTTACCGACTCCTGGGAACCGGGTACTCGGCTCCCAACTGCCGAGTACCCGTTTACCATAGAGCTCATATTGTTTGCATAGCCACCAAACAAGAGAAAACTATGGCTTGCCTCCGTGGGGCTGGGAGGCTGGGTCCGTAACAGAATGGTGAGTATTGTTAGATCTCGGAGAAAGGGAAATTGACATTTCCTGCATTCTCCTTCGATCAATACTCACCATTCTGTTACTTCTGATATACACCAGATTTGATCAGTAACCTGGTGGGAAGGGGCAAGCCATACATGCTAATTTTGCCCCTTGGAGAAAGATTTTAGACTTCAAACTTGACTAACGGAGACCTAAAAAGGACCGTCAAGTTTACGGAACCGAATCACATTCGCGTCACAGCTCCCCCCCCCTTTTTCCTCCTAAGAAAAGGGAGAGAACTAACGAACATGTATCTCGCCTGAAAACACCAATATGCCAAGAGGGTTAACTACTCCCTGCATATCGCTTGTATTAGCCTGGGAATGAGCATGAATATATACGATGAATGAACATGATACATATACATAATACAAAAAACTCTCACTTGTTGAATTACCTTATGATAACAGGACTTCAGACGTACCGCCTACAACCATTCACCGGTTCGGCCATCAGTGACACAATCTGGTTGACATCCTCTCGCCTGACCATGCCTGCTTTAGGTTCTTTTCTTACCGAAGTGAGAAAAGGGGAAAAGCAGTGTGGTCACTAACTATCGTTTCAAAACAGCTAAAGCGAGTGGATTGGCTGAGTCTGACACATCCCTCATATAGTAATCCGTGAATGAGGACTCACAGTGCCATTGTGCAACGGCCATGATGTCCTATAACGGAACACCATTGTAAAGGGCGGTCGAGGCGGCTATTCCTCTGACATTGTCTGCCCTTACGCCTTGCACCTGGTGCCCAGTCGCCATCTCGTGAGTAGTCTGAATGCATTCGACCACCCAACGAGAGATAGTATCCATGGATGCGGCGCCATAAGACTTTTTATGGCAGATCCACAGATGTCTATCGTTCGACCGTAACGAGTCAGTCCGTTTCTTGTACTTAGTCAAAGCACGGACCGGGCACCAGACACTGGCATCACGATCAAACCTAGTTAACTTCGGTATAATGATCGGTTTGCCGGGATATCTCAAAGATTGGTTCTTTGACATAACCTCTGCTCTTGGCAGAAGACGCAGACCTTCTCCAGAAACAATAAATCGGTTCCTCTCTGCCGAAAGCGCATGGATCTCACTGCGCCTTCTAGCTGAGGAAGCTGCCAATAGAAAAACCGCCTTTAGAGTCAAATGCTTTAGACTAGCCGAACGCAACGGTTCGAAAGGGTGCTTGGCCAGTACATTAAGCACTAAAGATAGACTCCAGGCTGGAATGACTACCGGTTGTCTCGGTCGGAGATTGCTCATTCCCTCAACATCACATTTAACTGGGCCACCTCTGGACTATCCCTGTTGGCTAGACAAGGGATAAATGATGCCAAAGCTGACTTGTATCCAGCAACTGTGACGGGAGCTAGTCCTCAAAAGAACAGCTCACAGAGAAAGTCTGCTATTTGCTGATAGTGGATTGAAAGGTATCAATACCCTTTTTCTTCACACCAGTCTGCAAATCTGTTAACCTTGTTGTTATATGACTTGAAGGTTGACCTACTTCTCGCAGCCGCGATGAAATCAGCAGCCTGTCGAGAAAAGCCTTCCGACGTGGAACGTTGTTTGATAACATCCACGCAGTCATTGAACATCTCGGGACGCTCGTGTAGGAAGCGTCCCTTGGCCTGGGAGATTATGTTCGGAATCTCGGGCAACTGCACAGGATTTTCCACCAGCAGATCTAGAAGATCCGTGAACCACGCCCTGCTCGGCCAATACGGCGCTATTAGCAGGACCAGACACGGTTCCTCCCTGACCTTCACCAAAACCTTCGGTAGAAGAATGGTGGGTGGGTACGCGTAAGCGTGCATCCCTCTCCAGCTTATCGCCAGAGCGTCTGTATCGACGGCATTTGGATCTGTAATCGGCGAGACATATGTCATGATTTGAGCATTTTCCTTTGTGGCGAACAAGTCCACGTTGGGTTTGCCCCAATGCTCGAAGATCCGTCGCAGAACTGGAGGGTTGCGGGACCATTCTGTTGGCAGGATTCTCTGTCTGCGAGACAAAGCATCCGCCAGAATGTTCAATCGGCCAGGAATACGAGCTGCTTTCAAAACAACCGAGTAATTCCTGCACCATTGAATCAAGTGCCACACCCTGATACACAGAGTGGGCGACCTGGTCCCGCCTTGGCGATTTATATATGATACTACTGTCGAATTGACCGACCGTATCAATATCACCTTGCCCCTGATCATCGGAAGGAACTCTTCCAACGCCAGTTCCACTGCCATCATTTCCAACAGATTGATATGCAGCTGACTCTCCGGGAGAGTCCATGTGCCCGAGACCTGGTTCTCCCAGGCAGGCACCCCACCCTTCCAGCGATGCATCCATGTAAACGGACAGCTGGGGTTGGGGTAGGTGCAGCGAAACCCCTATTAGGAGATTCTGACGCTGTTTCCACCATAGCAGATGCGATATTATCGGCTCCAAAACTGGCACCAGTCTTGACAGGGGTTCTGTTCTCTGTTTCCACAGAGACATCAGATACAACTGGATAGGTCTTCGCATTAGAGCATCGTACGGGATAACCTGCTCCATGGAGACCATTATGCCCAGCATCTGACGGAACCGCCTCGCCTTGAATGTGGTTTCCCACTCGAAAACTCTTGAGGATGGCTAACAGAGACACCACTCTGGGCTCTGATGGGTAAACCCTGCCCTCCTCAAGGTCGAATCGCATCCCCAAATAAACGAAACGTTGAATGGGCGTCAACTCGGATTTCTCCTCGTTGACTATGCAGCTTAGATCTGAAAGTAACTTCAGAGTCAGAGCAGTATCCACGTTCAACCTGGCTGCCGAGTCTGCCTTAAGCAGCCAGTCGTCTATGTAGGTGTGTAGCGCCACGTTCTCTTTTCTGAGAAACGCTGTCACCGCAAGGACCACTCTTGTGAAAACCCTCGGAGCTGTCGACAGGCCAAACGGGAGACTGTAAACTCCCATACTTGACTCTGAAACGCAAATCTCAGAAACCTGTGCCAACTCCGATTCATAGGAATGTGGAAATATGCATTTTTCAGATCGATCGATACACACCACATTCCTTTCCTCAATCCCGCATTAGCGACCTCGGCATTTCCATCTGGAACCGAGGCGTATGGCTAAACCAATTTAATGGCCTGAGATTGAGTCTGGGTCTCCATCCCCCTGTGCTCTTGGGGACAAGGAACATGTTTGAATAGAAGCCTGGAGTGTTTCGATTTGCTGGATTTATTGCTCCTTTCAGAAGCAAACCCGACACTTCCTTTTGAACGGCTTCTAACTTGTCTGGCTCCCTTGGTACGGGTGTCCAGACAGGTGCCAAAGACAGATTTTGTGGTGGAAAGTCCCACCACTCCGGCATGTAACCCTGGGATAACCATCCCAGGACCAGACTGTCTGACGTCACACCTTGCCAGGCCTCGACGAAACGCATGAGCCTTCCACCCACCATAGACGCCTCGACGTCTAACGGGGTTGTCCGGCTCGCAGTCCGCTCCCCCACTCTTTCTTAACGAGAGAGAGAGAGAACCATTTCGTTCTAGGCACGACGGGTATAACTGGCACCGCTGTTCCTGTCACACAGGCGCGGTCCAGGCGGATATGAAGGGAGCTTTCGTACCCTCAGGTACGCTTCGGCCCCTTCTGTCCGCCCTTTGAGGCCTTACCCTTACCCTTCCCCTTGCCCTTCCCACCTCTAGGGCGGTCAGGAGCAACATTGGGGAGGGTAGGCGCCTCTACAACCTTCCTGGGCTTCTTCGCCGGCGGCGGCTCTGAAACCCCAGCTGAAGCAGAAGTCGCAACAGGCCTAGCTTTCGCCTTGCCCTTATGCTTCTTCTGCTCCTTTGAAGGTTGTCCCGTTAGCGGTTTCCCCACAGGCCCTAGTGCATGCGCTTGTCGCACTAGCTCTAGCTGTAGGTTTACCGCTAACCGATTCTGCGCGATACTGGCGGTATCCTCTAAGATGGCCCACGCTTGGCCACCGAAGATGCTAGGCCCTGTCAGGGGTGTCCCAAGGAGACGCTCCCTGACTGCCGTAGCCGGACGCATATGGTCAATGACCATTTGCCTCCTGGATTTCGTCACACGCGCTTGCACCCTTGCCAATGCGTCCATCGACAGCACCAGGCCGTCATTGACACATGAAAGCGCCACAGGTGGCACAGGGTGGCCTGCCCCGCTTCAGCCCACACCGACTGAAGGAGACGATAAGAGTGGTTGACAGCGCTCATCGCTGCCCTCACACCCTCATCGCCTAGGGACAGGACTTCTTCCTGGTGTACCTGAGACTTGTCCACAAGTGCCGGACCGGGGTGACCCGGCACGGCACTCTGGACGCCCAGTACCCATCGGTCACTCCGTGACCGACGGGACTACACCATACCTGTCGTATTCCCCCCGCGGAATACGACATCTTGCCCGCACCTCCCTGGAGGCCGCAGGGAGCTGACCCTTGGTCATCAGTTGTTTGCTATAAATAGCATCCAACCATTCTATGAACCGTGGATCCAGTCCCACTGACTGGATCCGGGCCGCGGGCAAAATCCCCGTCCTGATCGACGCAACCGACGGACGGGGCGCATCTTCATCGGCCGTGGCCGAAACCACAGACGGGTCAACCCTGGCTAGCCACGCCAGAGCATCTGACCAATCTACCTCCGATGAAGACACCCCCGCAAACACGTCACCCGTTGACGTGCTCACGGGTCTGCCAGCCACGGCCTCCCAGCAAGGAGCCACGGCTGACACGCCAGGCACTCCGGTACCACACGGTTCCGCCGCCACCCCATGAAACACTCCGGTCCATGGGGTAGGTCCACACGGAAAACCGTACGGACCCGTAGCAGTCGCGGAACCATAGCCGGACACGGGCGCCCACGGCACCCCACGTCCGACTGCCGGACCAGGCGAGATAGGTGAGTACCACGCCCGGGCCGGCACACCCGTTCCCGTGACGGCTGGTGCCAAACCAAGCCGCATGGAACCGGTGCACGGTAACGGATTTGCCTCAGCCACAGGCGGAGCCGCTGACCTGGCTTGCGCCAAACCAGACAAATGGAGGCCGGTTCCGTCTAGGACGGAATCAACCTCCATATTCTCCACCTGCGGCTTCACGGGCCGCAGCAACCTCTCCTCCTCGGCCTCCTCGTCTTCAGACTCCGAAGAGTCGTCACTAGACGAGTCAACCGTGGAACCGTCCTGGCGGACGGCTCCCACACCTGACGGACCGGCCACCGCTACTGGACCACCCGGAGGTGGCCGCAGAGAAACAGAAACCCGTCTGGCCGAAGCCAGACGGGACTGCCAGGGGGCCGTACGAGACGGCCCCCTCGGTAACCAGTCCAGAATCCTGTCCGAGGACAGGATCCGTACCAGGCATGGGGAGAAACTGCCCCCCAACCTTTGGTAGCAGGGACGACACCAGCGTGGTCAGAACGCTATGCAGAAAAACCCTGCAGAGCCGGACCAAACCACGCCGGCGGTGCCATCTCCGCCACCTCCAGCTGGGGACGTGGAGCACCCGCACCGGCCGAACCGGGCGCTCCACGATTTACTCTCGGACCGCCTGACCCCGCGTCAGACCCAGCCAAGTCCTTCTGGGCAAGGAACTTAACCATCGTTTCGACGGACCACACTGCACAAACATTACACCTATGATCTATATTACACAGGGCACACATAAAACAGACATGGTCCTTGAACATTACACGGACAAACTTATGGCAGTCGTCACATGATGGCGGGGCTGGCTTGGCCTATAAAATAAGCACAAACCTACAATAAACAAGCGGAACGAGACCCGGATGGAAGGCAGACAATTAATTTTCAAATAATTTGACTCATAAATTAACCGTAACCTCCCCGCACCCCACCCCGCCACGTTACAACAACGATCGCATTGATTATGACGACAAGTACGCGGCGGGCACAACACACCCATAATAGATCCTCCAGGATGTGTAACGGCTCCAGGAATCATATCGCATAGCATTCAGGGTATATTTACTAATCAATATAAATTATACTCCTAACGAACGCAGCACGATATGTGAAGAAAACAACAAAATGTATAACAAAACTGCTGTCTCACACGGTAAAACCGCAGACCACACATCTATCTCAAGAATTTTGAAACCACCGATCATTGCAAACCGATCGTGATCACACGTAAACTTGATCATTCTAAAGTTTCCGGTACCATTTTTAGTACGCAGCACCCAGAATAAGATGCGCGAATTAATGAAAAATTTTTCTTCACATAAACATCCGAGCGACCGGGTGTGACGTCACCCGCTCGGATTCTACGGAGAACGACGTCAGCCGATATTCGTGTTAGAAATACCGTAGCAAACACCTATTTTCATATCTGCCGATCGCCTGTTGGGGTTTAAGAAGGCGATCGTCTGGCATATATCGTTGTTAGCACACGTCCCAGATTCTATGGGGACAGAAATTGGAACATGCGACACAACGAAATTTAGAGACCTAAGTCTTTTAACTATGGATAATAAAGAACAATACAACCTGGTTTTCTTGGGCGGTATTCTCCATAGTCCTTAGTTAATCCTTTCAGAACACACAAACTATCACTGATTAAAGACTTAGATTATTTTAAAACACTAAAATCCTTAATGCAAAAAGCATGTATTGCTCTTGTCGCTATGCAAACAAGAATGAGCTCTATGGTAAACGGGTACTCGGCAGTTGGGAGCCGAGTACCCGGTTCCCAGGAGTCGGTAAAGCTTTCTAAGTCTATAGTCCTAGAGCCGCTGTCAGAGCCAGCTGTATATCAGAAGTAACAGAATGGTGAGTATTGATCGAAGGAGAATTCCATGTGCGTACATGTCACTACATGACCATTAAAGCAATAGTGTACATGAAAAGTCATGTATGGGCCAGTATGGCTATTACTATTAGTCTAATTCCAAAAGCACACTCTTTTAAAGCAAGACACTGTCTCTTTTTTCAGCTATGACATGCGTCTGGAGTCACTCTGGAGTGTCATTGAGTGTCTCGATTACTATTGGCTAGTGCTTATCAAGTTGGACTTTTGGGCTCCAATTTATTTAACACTAAAACAATAAAGATTGAAATGTTATTAAATTAAGTAGTTTACTACAACTTCAAAAATCAAAATCAGTAATTGCTGAAACTGGCAAGAAACTATATACATTGTAACACGTAAACACATCATTACATTACATTAACCCTTAGCACACTGATGTAGGAGTTTTAATTTTTCAAAATAAACATAACCCCTAGCACTCTGGAGCATGATAATTTAAATTTTCAAATTAAATTTAAAGATAAACTGGTGTACAATTTGCAACAATTTTTGTGGACGATGCTGCTGTCTGTGACAGCACCATCTTCCACAAAATTTGTTGAAAAACGTACACCAGTTTATCTTTAAATTTAATTTGAAATTTAAAAATTTCGACATCAGTGTGCTAAGGGTTAAAGATAAACTGGTGTACATTTTTCAACAAATTTGGTGGATGATAGAGCTGTCGCAGACAGCAACATCGTCCACCAAAATTGTTGAAAAATGTACACCAGTTTATCAATTTTAATTTGAGCATATTTTTAAAGACAGAAGTTAACAAGGTTGATAGACTTAGACAATGATGACTTTTGCATACCTTCATAGATTTTGTGCATCTAATTAGGGCTAATTCGTTAGATTTATGCATTGCATCATTTCTGTCCTATTGCTACTCACTGTATCTGTGATGCAATTGTGAACAAAATTGAAAAATCGTTGCTAATATGACGTAATATATAAATTTTGAACTCTATATATTATTAGTTCAAACAGTGATAATTAAAGAATAGACATCCCATCATTCGTAACATAATAAACATATTGAATATTTTGAAAGCAATTTCACTGAAAACCGTTGCTGACTTAGGCAGCAACGGCTTCCAGTGAAATTGCTTTCAAAATATTCAATATGTTATGAATGATGGGATGCATATTCTTTAATTATTCACAATTAAGTGATTAACCAGAACACTCGATATATTGACTATTGAGATACCGCAATTTTTTTATAATAACGATATCGATATTCTCTCAAGCAATATCGCGCAAACCTAACTGAGTCACAGATAGATGTGTCTGTCATCACTTTTCACTTTCAGTTTTCAATAATGCTGCAATTGTACTTCACTAGTCTAGTCAACAATCATCATTCAACTGAAACCGGAAGTCATTTTCTTTGTCACAGTTTAGGGACCGAAAAAGAAATACTAGTTTAGCCGCTTTTAAAGTTCCAAGTTTGTTTCTCAACTTACTCTGCACGAGCCCATAGCTGGAGAACACGCGCTCGACACCAGCTGACGCCGCCACAGCTGACATCAGACGCTGAGTGAATTCAAATGCTTCCAGCAGATCATCCTCGAAGTCACGTCTGTGCGACTTCCACCAATGAAGAGAGGTTACTCCATTAACAACTTCGTCGTTAAATTTAAGAATGTGAAATGGTGGTGCCATGGCCTCGAATTTGATTACCAAAGTCATCAAACCAGGGATTTCGGATGCTACGGTGAGTGCAGTTTCACGTTCTTGCTGAGTCAAGTTTCGACCACGGTATTTAGGGTGGAGTACATTGGCCAGCATGTGGTGAGGTGTCACAGCTTGTTGATAACGCTTATCGGCCGCACGCTTTGTTGAATTATTAGTGTCATTATGCAGGGCCGTTTTTACATCTTTCCATAATTCAACTGCTTCTGCTATTGTGCAATTGTCCGATTGAGCTTTATCGAGAGCGCAAGCTACTGGTTTCAAACAAAGTCGGTATTCATCTGCAGAACGTTTGATTACTACATTACGAACTTTATTGGCAATGGCAACATCTATGCGGTCAGTATGTCCATCACAGATTGTCACAAGTGTCGGCCATGCCTCACAATACGAGTTTAAACAATCGTACATTGTGTTCCACCTTGTATCTGCTGGCATCACTAACTTTCTGCACGATGATTGGCGTATTTGGGCACTAGCAAAGTGGTTATTTCGGAAATACTTCACAACTTGTGTGACATGCTCCTTAACATTACCCATTTCTAAGTCCTTTGAAGTCAGATTTAGAAGATGAGGCGTGCATCCATACGCAATCATGTTGAAACCCAGTCGTTCTTTCAAGAACTCTCGCATCTTTGCTACATTAGCAGCATTGTCTGTGACGATACTACATATAATGCACCCAAAATCATTGTGCGTGTTTTCAATTGTCTGCTTCGCAATGTCATAAAGATATTCCGCTGTGTGAGGATGTCCAGAGGTGTCCGTAGTATCCACTAAGTAAATATCACCTAAGCAGGTCGTCACTGTAGCACATACGATAGGCTCGTTATGAATATTGCTCCAACCGTCTAATGCTAGACAGACAAGTTCACCTTCCAAATTTTTTCTCGCCTTCTCCCGCTCTTCTGTGTAGATAACATCCAAATATTTCCCCCCTATGTCCTTTCTGGATGGTGGTTGATAGCCTGGTCGTAAATCTTTTACAAGGTTTATAAAATGTCTATTTTCTACTAAGCGAAATGGGGAGTTCGTAGCATACACCATCCTAGCTACATCACGATCTAATTCACAACGTTTTTCTGCTGAAGTTCTGATGACATAATTCTGTAGACCATAATTCAGCTTGGGTATCTTAGCGGCCAATGTACCAGCAGCTAATTGACCGTGCACTGGGCGCTTCACTGCCGCTGAAGCAGAACTTGAAGTTGACAGAGGTTCAACTTCCATCACCACCACATCGTTTTGATCAACAACAGTTTCAACGCGCTGCTGCTGCTCAGATTGAGATGAAGTCCCCGTTTCTGTTGCGGCTACAGCTAGACCTTGAAGTGCTGGTGTTGGTGGACCTGTGCAATTGGCTGCATGTTTTTTTAACCGCTCTGGGATACCTTGGAGTTCGTGTCGGCAGACCTTGCAGACAGCCCGGACACCGGCCTTATCTGGGGTCTTCACTTTCTCATAATGAATCCATATTGGATCTTGTTTTCGGCCGGAGTTAGACATTTTGCTAATTATGGAATTGAAAATATTTCATAGCCTTTGTCACTTAAGCAGTTTTGACTGTATTTTTCAAGAATGAAAAAATGCTTTTCTATTGCATCATTTAAAAAAAATGATGCAATAAAAAAATGATGCAATAGAAAAATGATGCAATAAAAAAATGATGCAATAAAAAATGATGCAATAATAATACTGTTAAAACTGCTTAAGCGAACAAAGTTTTTTTGTATTAAGAAACCAGCAAGCTTAAAATTCAGTTAAAAATAAGTCATAAAAATACCACTTTATTCAGTTCCAAAATACAGTTTAGCAATGCATCTGGACCTGTATTAAGAGACCACCTTCTGCGACTCCCACAGCCAGTGTCTTAATACAGGTTTCACTGTATAAGTTTTACGTAATTTCCTGGGATGTCGCGAATAAAAATCGATTTAAATCATTGAAATCGATTTAAATCAAAAAAATCGATTGATTTGATTTTTTTGAAAAAAATCGATTTTTTTCCAACCCTGGTTTCTGGAGTCACAAACTCCTAGCTCCCTAAAATACATTGTTTCTTGATTCACAAACTGCTAGCTCTCTAAAATACATTGTTTCTTGAGTCACAAACTGCTAGCTCGCTAAAACACATTGTTTCTTGAGTCACAAACTGCTAGCTCGCTAAAACACATTGTTTCTGGAGTCACAAACTGCTAGCCCCCTAAAGTACATTGTTTCTGGAGTCACAAACTGCTAGCCCCCTAAAGTACATTGTTTCTGGAGTCACAAACTGCTAGCACCCTAAAGTACATTGTTTCATGAGTCACAAACTGCTAGCTCCATAAAATACATTGTTTCTTGAGTCACAAACCGCTAGCTCCCTAAAATACATTGTTTCTTGAGTCACAAACTGCTAGCTCCCTAAAACCCATTGTTTCTTGAGTTTGAACCCTTTAAAACTCAAGCCGGCCTCTGAAGTGGTATTGCGAAATGTCCATTTGCAGACCAAGATTGATTTTTGAAAAAATTTCCTACTGAAATGACTAGGGATGTGTTCAAATGAATCAACCTGCTCACGATATCGTTTTGCAGTTGCTCACGATATCACGATATCGTTTGCAACCAAGTTGTGTATTATTAGGAAGGAAATGCTTGTCATGCATGTAATCATATGGTGTAATAATAAGCATAAACCGCAAACAACTGCAGATCTAGTCATTGAATTACATTTACAACTTTATTTAAATCCACAGAAACACTTGGAAAATGAAGGAAAAGTCAACAGGCAAAGTGATTTTAATAAAACAAAGTCCACATAATCCAATGCCAAGCTTGATCACAATTTCTTTTCCCTGCTCGATATCGTATCTTAGGAATTACCGCTCATGATATACGAGCTATGAGCACAACAATAGAAATGACTGGCTCAATAACCGAGCCAGTCATTCCAGTGGGAGATTTTCTAAAACAATCTCTTAGTATGCAAATGGAGATTTTCTATGAGAAAATTGTAATTTTCTTGAATAAAGGGTTAATAGGCACCTATTTTAACCATTTAACTCACATCAGCCAAAAATGGCTTCTGCAGTGGTCATGAGAAATGTCCATTTGCAGACCAAGAAGGAAATTTTTTGACAATTTACAACAGGAATGACTGGCTCAATAAGACGATACCCCAGCCAGTCATTCCAGTAGTAAGTTTTTCTTCTCTTGGTCTGCAAATGAATATTTTCTGTGAGAAAAATTGAAATTTTCTTTAAGAAATGAGTTAAATGGTTAATGTACCATCAGTGAGTAAATTATTCACCATCTAGATATTGTCTGCCATCAATGAGTAACCTATTCACCATCTAGATATTGTCTACCATCAATGAGTAACCTATTCACCATCTAGATATTGTCTACCATCAATGAGTAACCTATTCATCATCTAGATATTGTCTACCATCAATGAGTAACCTATTCATCATCTAGATATTGTCTACCATCAATGAGTAACCTATTCACCATCTAGATATTGTCTACCCTCAATGAGTAACTTATTCACCATCTAGATATTGTCTACCATGAATGAGTAACCTATTCATCATCTAGATATTGTCTACCATCAATGAGTAACCTATTCATCATCTAGATATTGTCTACCATCAATGAGTAACCTATTCACCATCTAGATATTGTCTACCATCAATGAGTAACCTATTCAACATCTAGATATTGTCTACCATGAATGAGTAACCTATTCATCATCTAGATATTGTCTACCATCAATGAGTAACCTATTCACCATCTAGATATTGTCTACCCTCAATGAGTAACCTATTCACCATCTAGATATTGTCTACCATGAATGAGTAACCTATTCATCATCTAGATATTGTCTACCATCAATGAGTAACCTATTCATCATCTAGATATTGTCTACCATCAATGAGTAACCTATTCACCATCTAGATATTGTCTACCATCAATGAGTAACCTATTCACCATCTAGATATTGTCTACCATGAATGAGTAACCTATTCACCATCTAGATATTGTCTACCCTCAATGAGTAACCTATTCACCATCTAGATATTGTCTACCATGAATGAGTAACCTATTCATCATCTAGATATTGTCTACCATCAATGAGTAACCTATTCATCATCTAGATATTGTCTACCACCAATTTGTAACCTATTCACCATCTAGATGTCTACGATCAATGAGTAACCTATTCACCATCTAGATGTCTACGATCAATGAGTAACCTATTCACCATCTAGATAGTCTACCATCAATGAGTAACCTATTCACCATCTAGATATTGTCTACCATCAATGAGTAACCTATTCACCATCTAGATGTCTACCATCAATGAGTAACCTATTCACCATCTAGATGTCTACGATCAATGAGTAACCTATTCACCATCTAGATATTGTCTACCATCAATGAGTAACCTATTCATCATCTAGATATTGTCTACCACTAATTTGTAACCTATTCACCATCTAGATGTCTACGATCAATGAGTAACCTATTCACCATCTAGATGTCTACGATCAATGAGTAACCTATTCACCATCTAGATATTGTCTACCATCAATGAGTAACCTATTCACCATCTAGATATTGTCTACCATCAATGAGTAACCTATTCACCACCTAGATATTGTCTACCTTGTCTAAAAAACAATCCTTGATTAGAGTACATATATACCAACTTTGCTTAGCCATTCACTTCTGATAGTTTTCAAAATAATCAAACAAATACATTTTACATCACAAGACATTGTTGTATCTGTCATGTCTGTAGGGTTTTAAAAAGAAAGTTCACTGATAGATGGATGGACAAACTGAGATGTTCACGATGGCATACCGTAAGTTAACTTGATTCCTCTGGCAATGTGAGATATAATACAAGTGTAAATTCTATAACTACAGGTCTGTAGATCAGTAATCTATCATGAAAATAGAATTCTCAACAAGTGAACTCTCACTACCATAGAAATCTACATATATAACATTTCTATAGATAGAACAGGCATTTAACAATAACTCAGTAGACAGAATTTTAACCATTTAAAGGTCATGATTAGTCAAGGGAATGAACATTCTCGCTTAATGAATTTCCAGTTGCCAGACAAAAGAAAATAATTTTTGACAATTTATCACTGGCATGACTGCTTCAGTCCTACAGCCATGCATTCAAGTGTTAAATTATAAAAAATACACTGTTCTTGGCCTGCAAGTGGACATTCCTCAGGAGCATTCCAGAAGCCGGATTTGGCTGGCTTCACCATTAGAGGGTTATATATATAACCCTCTAATGGTGAAGCCAGCCAAATCCCATATATATTCATACAGGCCCAGGATTTCAGCATTGAATGGTGGGGATTGCTAACCTCAGGCCCAGGATTTCAGCATTGAATGGTGGGGATTGCTAACATCTCCAGCTAACATCACCATCGTACTAACATATGTCCACTCATATAGCTGTACTGTATGTGACCATACTTACTGTGCTTTGATCTCCTGCTATAATCTTATTTCCTATTAGCATACATACAGCAATTGTCCATTTCAACACAAACATCCAGAATTTCAATTTCAAACCAAATTAACTGCTAAGTTTTTAAATGTTTTTTAATTCATTTGGCTGGAAGCAGTTGCTGGCTCCAGCAGCTATGTATTCTAGACAATTTATTTTTTAAATATTGAACAGTTTCCTGCATGAGCCTTGAAATTTAGATAGAAATGTTTCATTAGTGTCATTAGTCAAATGCTTGTTATCTTATTCCCTATAAGTATACCTACTACAGTGATTTCCCTTTTCCAGGCAAACACCCACAATTTCAATTTTAAAACAACTTTTTAAAACAAGTCACTATGAAAACATATTACAAGGCAAATTAATTTCAAAATATTGAGCAGATAAGACCAGGTCAGCCAAATCGTTTTCAAATATTTACTAGATTTCATATCACTTCTCTGAGAACCAGTGCTTGGAATTTTGAATGAAAAGGATAAAGTATGCATAAAATTTGTATGTAGAAAATGGATAAGTACTCAGAATGTAAGTACTCTTAAGTACTCACAAGTACAAGTAGAGTATGTACTCGAGTACAAGTACAAGTAATTTTGAAATATACTGAGGCTGAGTACAAGTACCTCATAAAAAGGCATGAGTACTGAGTACATGCGAGTACTTGAAAATCTGTACTTGAGTACATGAGTACTGAGTACATTGGCCCCAAGCCTGATCCCTGATCTGGACAACTATATGTACAGGTACACTCTTAAAAGGTATAAAGACAATCAAACCTACATACATCAAATTTAATACTTTAACTTTTCCTTACTGATTACTTAGATAGAACCCTAAACATGAGCGATGCGTTATAGTTGAATTGTTCAATATCCATAAACCTTAAGCAAAGTAGGACCTGTGTGGGACCAGCAGCCAGAATGACAATAATGAAAATGGCTTACCTGTAAATCATCTGCGTCATCATCATCGCATGTTCCATGCATCCAATTGTATTTGCGCATTTCTGGCGGAACACCCATTCTCTCATACTCCTTCATCTGTCTCATGAGCGACGTTGCACAGGGCCGACACCCGGCGACACTCTCTCCATTGTCCATCAATAATGCACCCCATGGAGCCTTGTGCTCTTTTAAGAATGCAAACTGTTTCACGGTTAAAGTATGTAATTTCCTGCGAAGAGTCT
The DNA here is from genome assembly GCA_034401795.1 of Chaetoderma sp. LZ-2023a. Taxonomy (NCBI): domain Eukaryota; kingdom Metazoa; phylum Mollusca; class Caudofoveata; order Chaetodermatida; family Chaetodermatidae; genus Chaetoderma; species Chaetoderma sp. LZ-2023a. The sequence continues at coordinate 95,516,974 of CM067367.1, forward strand.
GACCACCACACACATAACAAATGTAGTCCTTAATAGAATACTTCCGTAGCCAACGATTTCGGTCAGAAGAATTTGCAGAGCCTTCATACTCGTTCCACTGCATAAGCAAAGCATGGTAGCAATACTTACATGTAATAACAGTGCCTTCATCGGAAACTGGTTCTGCATTTGTCGCTGGATCTCGGTTAGCGAGAAATGGGAAGAATGGTGATGACGAATGCCCACCTGGTGTTTTAGTCTCCATACGCGACGGATATGAGCAAATAACATGAGCAGTTGTAATCAAGGATTTCTCGCCACACACAAAACACACTCTCTGAGGAATAATTGCTGTCTGCGTTAATGGATGAGGCACAGTCAGAGATGAAGACCTCATTGGCTCAGCCAGATTGGCATTTCTCTGGATCTGCGATGGTGGGCCAGAACTGGTGCCAGGTCTAGAGGTAGGGCTTGTAGCAGAGACTGGTGACACTGGCTGAGAGATAATGGCTGTAGATGGGGTTAGGCCTGTGGGAGGGCCATTCTGAAGAACTGGGCATGGTATTTGCGGTAGATATGATGGTGCAATCGCTAGAAGCCCTTGTGCTGGTACAGGTGCAGTGGCAGCTGGGCTGGGACTGCTCGATGTTATCTGGATATTCAATGGCTTATTAAGTTGTTGTTGTGTAGTTATTACTGCAGGTGAATTCTCACTGTGTTGGAGTATACCTGCACTAGGTACACTTGACTGGGACGCTGAATTATTAACATCAGCTGATGGACAGATCGGTCTCAGTGTATAGCGACGATAAGAAAACGGAACATTCTCTGTCTGGAAGAACTGCCATTGGCTCTGAAGATGATGTGAGCACCGGTGACATACCAGGATGCGTCCATCACTACTGATAGACCGAGAACCTTTAGGCTGCTGTAATTCACGGATGAATGGAAAATACATAAATCTGTCCGGATCAGTCACTGACGACTCTGGAAGTTGTGTAAAAATGTATTCCAAATCATTCCACTTGGTGATACCTGTACAGAGATAACACACTTCATTAGACTCTATAGCCTGGGCAGCAGTAAAAGTACTTTCATCACCACCTCTAGTGTACATAGGTGTAATGGCAGCAGTAGCACTAGTAATATGATATCGTCTCTGATCAATTGGAACATATTTGGACTCGAATGCATCCCACTGGTCATATAGTCGTCGCTTACAGGTGACACATAGTCGAGAAGTTCCATCGGGACAAACAGGCCAAGCACCTACTGGTACCGGCAGACTCCGCAGAAAGGGGAAATAGGGCTTTCTTTTCTGTACAATGACAAAGACGTGCCTAAGTGCATCAATGAGCCTATGTGTGCCACAAAGAAGACAAACAAACTGATCACTCTCTACACGCTTTGTACCAGAAACACGATTAATATGCTTGGATGATGAAGACGCTGAGCTTGTACTCTGCTGTGTCATATCTTCTTCACATAGACTAGCTCCTTTCGAACTCTCAGGGTGCTGCTTTGGCAAAGAAGACAGATCTAAAGCACTGTCACCATTTTGCGGTTGAGCACGGCCATGTTCACTATCCACACTCACTCTACCTGTGGCATATGGTGATGCTGGGTGAGATGTTGACTGACCAGGATATGCGTACATTGATGATTCCTTCCAGTTTTTCTCCCGCTCACTAGGCCCGGGATGAGGCGATACAGAATAACCATAATAATCGCTTTTCCCATCACGTTTTTCATCCTCCTGTGGTTGATACTGATAACCAATCACTTGTGCAATGTACTCGCCTTGTAGACGTGTCTCGGCACCTGTGAAATGTCCATCATCAGATCGCTTAAGCCAATATAGTCGCTTAATCGCCGGAGTTTTGCTGCGCTCATACGCTTCCCACTGTTGTGTCAGAAATGAGTAACACACGCGACAGCTATCGACCACACCCTCAGGGCCCATTTTTCTACATCCCCGAGGCGGGTCGTGAGTATCCAGGAATGGGAAGTATGATCCATTTTCTCGAGTTTTTGTATGTAAAACTGTTTCTGCTGCATCAACACTGCCGCATACATAACAAACAGGTCTAGGCAACATAGCTGACTATAAATCTCATTCAAAACTAGCTTCCTGTATTTAGAAATATCTACGAACACCTGTGAAACTAGATCCATATAAATGTTGTTGGTTTTGCTCGTTACTAAGTTAGAGACAGTGCTTCAATAGGTGTATGTACTTTCTGGCTGGATACCAAGCAACATCAACCTAAATAATAATAATAATAATAATAATAATAATAATAATAATAATAATAATAATAATAACAAGAACGCTGAAGTGTGATATGACTCGCCTGTACAGTCATGGATAATGTGGATTGGCATTTTGATGGAAACTAGTCAAGGTCCAAAACTGTGAATAAGTAGGCAAAAATTCCCCAAAATCAATGTAGTAATGATAGAGATCATATCCCTACATAGCATAGAACAACTTTGTAAAGTTTCATTGAAATTGGAATGTCCATTGATGAGAACTTTAGAAGGCGAACTAAAAACTTTAACCAAAAAAAGCTATGACAAATATTCAAAGTCCAAAACTGCATAAAAAGTAGGCAAATTTCCCAAAATCAAATTAGTAATGACGATTGCATCCCTGTATGGTCTTGTACAAGTGTGTAAAGTTTCATTGAAATCGGAATGGCAAGTCACCTTTCCATCTATCATCTTACGTCATAATCAGCTAAGCGGCGTGTACGATGACGTCATATTCATTAAATGATTCTATTACTACTATTAGGCCAGTCTTTAACTCTTAATAGTTGTACGAATTGTATGTCTCTACTATTTAATAAACATGCTGTTGAATATTTTGAAACTAGTTTGACTGGACGCTGCTGCTGCCATAAGCCAATGGCAGCAACAGCGGCCAGTCAAATTAGTTCCAAAATATTCAAGAGCTTACCTGTAGTTTTCTGGAAATTGATAGTCAGAGCATTCAGAGATCGATCGATCCCAACACGAGCGAGGTGTAGGTGGAGCTCAGATAGAGATGGGCGGGGCATAGTTAAAACTGGAAAGTTCCATTGATGAGTTACAAGGCATGCTAAAAACTTTAACCAAAAAAACCCAAGGAAAACCGTGAAAAAAGTAGACAAAATTCTCCAAAATCAAATTAGTAAATACTACTGAGGCAGATTGAAGGAAATGTCAATTTCCCTTTCTCCGAGATCTAACAATACTCACCATTCTGTTACTTCTGATATACAGCTGGCCCTGACAGCTGGCTCTAGGACTATAGACTTAGAAAGCTTTACCGACTCCTTGGAACCGGGTACTCGGCTCCCAACTGCCGAGTACCCGTCTACCATAGAGCTCATATTGTTTGCATAGCCACCAAACAAGAGAAATCCATGGCTTGCCTCTGTGGGGCTGGGAGGCTGGGTCCGTAACAGAATGGTGAGTATTGTTAGATCTCGGAGAAAGGGAAATTGACATTTCCTTCATTCTCCTTCGATCAATACTCACCATTCTGTTTCTTCTGATATACACCAGATTTGATCAGTAACCTGGTGGGAAGGGGCAAGCCATCAATGCTACTTTTGCCCCTTGGAGAAAGAGTTAGACTTAAAACTTGACTAACGGAGACCTAAAAGGACCGTCAAGTTAACGGAACCGAATCACATTCGCATCACTGGCACCCACCCACCCTTTTTTCTCCTAAGAAAAGGGAGAGAACTCACGAACATGTATCTCGTCTGAAACACAAATATGCCAAGAGGGTTGACTGCTCCTTGCATATCCACATGTATTAGCCTGGGAATGAGCATGAATATATAAGATGAATGAACATGATCAATAGACATAATACAAAAAACTCTCAATATTGAATTACCTTATGATAATTGGACTTCAGACGTACCGCCTCCAACCATTCACTGGTCCGGCCATCAGTGACACAATCTGGTTGTCATCCTCTCGCTCGACCATGCCTGCTTTAGATTCTTTTCTCACCAAAGTGAAAAAAGGGTGAAGAGCAGTGTGGTCACTTAACTATCGTCTCAAAACAGCTAAAGTGAGTGGATTGGCTGAGTCTGACACATCCCTCATATAGTAATCTGTAAATGAGGACTCACAGTGCCATTGTGCAACGGCCATGATGTCCTCTAACGGAACACCACTGTAAAGGGCAGTCGAGGCGGCTATTCCTCTAACATCGTGCGCCCTTGCGCCCTGCACCTGGTGCCCAGTCACCATCTCACGAGTAGTCTGAATGCATTCGACTACCCAACGAGAGATGGTATCCATGGATGCGGCGCCAAAAGGCTTCTTATGGCAGATCCACAGATGTCTATCGTTCGACAAAGCATCCGCCAGAATGTTCAATCGCCCAGGAATGTGAGCTGCTTTCAAAACAACCGAGTAATTCCTGCACCATTGAATCAAGTGCCACACTTTGATACACAGCGTGGGTGACCTGGTCCCGCCGTGGCGATTTATGTATGATACTACCGTCGAATTGTCCGACCGTATCAATATCACCTTGCCCCCGATCATCGGAAGAAATTCTTCCAACGCCAGTTCCACTGCCATCATTTCCAACAGATTGATATGCAGCTGGCTCTCCTGGAGAGTCCATGTGCCCAAGACCTGGTGCTCTCCCAGGCAGGCCCCCCACCCCTCCAGCGATGCATCCGTGTACACAGGCAGCTGGGGGTGGGGTAGGTGCAGCGAAACCCCATCTAGGAGATTCTGACGCTCTTTCCACCATACAAGATGCGACATTATCGGCTCCAAAACTGGCACCAGTTTTGACAGGGGTTCTGTTCTCTGTTTCCACAGAGACATCAGATACAACTGGATAGGTCTTCGCATTAGAGCAGCGTACAGGATCACCTGCTCCATGGAGTCATGCCCAGCATCTGAAGAAACCGCCTCGCCTGAATGTGGTTTCCCACTCGAAAACTCTTGAGGATGGCTAACAGACACCACTCTGTGCTCTGACGGGTAAACCCTGCCCTCCTCGAGATCGAATCGCCTCCCCAAATAAATGAAATGTTGAGTGGGTGTCAACTCTGATTTCTCCTCGTTGACTATCCAGCCTAGATCTGAAAGTAACCTCAGAGTCAGAGCAGTATCCACGTTCAACCTGGCTGCCGAGTCTGCTTTGATCAGCCAGTCGTCTATGTAGGTGTGTAGCGCCACGTTCTCTTTTCTGAGAAACGCTGTCACCGCAAGGACCACTCTTGTGAAAACCCTTGGCGCTGTCGACAGGCCAAACGGGAGAACAATAAACTCCCATACTTGATTCTGAAATGCAAATCTCAGAAACCTGTGACAACTCCTGTTCATTGGAATGTGGAAATATGCATCTTTCAGATCGATCGACACATACCACATTCCCTTCCTCAACCCCGCCATTACCGACCTCGGCGTTTCCATCTGGAACCGAGGCGTATGGATAAACCAATTTAATGACCTGAGATTGAGTACGGGTCTCCATCCCCCTGTGCTCTTGGGACAAGGAAGATATTTGAATAGAAGCCTGGAGTGTTCTGGTTCGCTGGTTTTATTGCTCCCTTCAGAAGCAAACCCGACACTTCGTTTTGAACGGCTTCTAACTTGTCTGGTTCCCTTGGTAAGGGTGTCCAGACAGGTGCCAAAGACAGATTCTGCGGCGGAAAGTCCCACCACTCCGGCATGTAACCCTGGGATAACCATCCCAGGACCAGACTGTCTGACGTCACACCTCGCCAGGCCTCGACGAAACGCATGAGCCTTCCACCCACCATAGACGCCTCGACGTCTAACAGGGTTGTCCGGCTCGCGGTCCGCTCCCCCCCCCCCCCTTTCTTAACAAGAGAGAGAAAGAGAATCATTTCGGTCTTGGCTCGGCAGGTCTAACTGGCACCGCTGTTCCTGTTGCACAGGTGCAGTCCAGGCGGATACGAAGGGAGCTCTCGTACCCTCAGGTACGATCCGCTCCCTTCTTTCCGCCCTTTGAGTACTTACCCTTTCCCTTCCCCTTCCCACCTCTAGGGCGATCAGGAGCAACATTGGGGAGGGTAGGGGCCTCCACAACCTTCCTGGCTTTCTTCGCCGCCGCTAGCTGAGAAAAACCAGACGAAGTAGAAGTTGCACTAGGCTTAGCTTTCGCCTTGCCTTTATGCTTCTTCTGCTTCTTTGAAGGTTGAACAGCTAACGGCTTCCCTACAGCCCCTAGTGCGTGCGCTTGCCGCACTAGCTCCAGCTGTAGGTTTACCGCCAACCAATTCTGCGCAATGCTAGCAGTGTCCTCTAGGACGGCCCGCGCCTGGCCATCGAAGATGCTAGGCCCTGTCAGGGGTGTCCCAAGAAGACGCTCCCTGACTGCCGTAGCCGGACGCATATGGTCAAGAACCATTTGCCTCCTGGACTTTGTACCACCCTTGCCAGCGCGTCCATAGACAGCACCAAGCCGTCATTGATGCACGAAAGCGCCACACGTGGCCTGCCCCCGCTTCAGCCCCCACTGACTGAAGAAGGCGATAAGAGTGGTTGACAGCACTCATAGCTGCCCTCACACCCTCATCGCATAGGGACAGGACTTCATCCTGGTGTGCCTGGGACTTGTCCACAAGTGCCGGACCGGGGCCACCCGCTCCAGCACTCTGGACACCCAGAACCCATCGGTCATCCTCGGTGACCGATGGTACCACACCATACCTGTCGTATTCCCCCCGTGGAATACGACACCTCGCCCGCACCTCCCTGGAGGCCGCAGGGAGCTGGCCCTTGGTCATGAGCTGCTTGCTATAAATACCCTCAAGCAACTCGATGAACCGTGGATCCAGTCCAACAGACTGGATCCGGGCTGCGGGCAAGATCCCCGTCCTAATCGATGCAACCGACGGACGGGGCGCATCCTCCTCGGCCGTGGCTGAAACCACAGACGGGTCCACCCTGGCTAGCCAAGCCAGAGCATCCGACCAGTCTACTTCCGTTGACGGGCCTACCAGCCACGGCCTCCCGGCAAGGAGCTGCGGCTGACACACCAGGCACTCCGGTACCAAACGGTCCCGCCGCAACCCCATAAAACACACCAGTCCATGGGGTAGGCCTGCACGGAAAACTGTGCGGACCCATAGCAGACGCGGAACCATGGCCAGACACGGGCGCCAATGGCACCCCACGTCTGACCGCCGGACCAGGCGAGATAGGTGAGTACCACGCCTGGCCCGGCACACCCGTCACCGTGTCGGCTGGCGTCAAACCAACCGTCAAGGGACCGCTGCCTGGTACCAGATTGGCCTCAACCACGGGCGGAGCCGCTGCCCTGGCTTGCGCCAAGCCAGACAGATGGAGGACGGTTCCGTCCAGGACGGAATCGACCTCCATATTCTCCACCCGTGGCATCACAGGCCGCAGCAACCACTCCTCCTCGGCCTCCTCGTCTTCAGACTCCGAAGAGTCGTCACTAGAAGAAGAAACCATGCCTGATGGACTGGCCACCGCTACTGGACCACCCGGAGGTGGCCGCAGAGAGACAGAACCCATCAGGCCGGAGCCCGACGGGACTGCCAGGGGCCGTACGAGACGGCTCCCTCGGTGACCAGTCCAGAACCCTGTCCAAGGACAGGGTCCGTACCAAGCATGGGGAGAAACTGCCCCTCAACCTTCGGCAGCAGGGACGACACCGGCCTGGGCAGAACGCTATGCAGAAAACCCTGCATAGCCGGACCGAACCACGCCGGCGGTGCCATCTCCGCCACCTCCAGCTGGGGACGTGGAGTGCCCCCACCGGCCGAACCGGACGCTCCACGATTTAACTTTGAACCCCCTGACCCCGCGTCAGACCCAGCCACATCCTTCTGGGCAAGGAACTTCAACATCATATCCACGGACCACACTGCACACACATTACACCTACTATCAAGGTTACATGGAGTACATCTAAAGCAGACATGGTCCTTAAAAAGGACCCGTACGAACTTGTGGCACTCGTCACATATTGGCAGGGCTGGCTTGGCCTATAAATAAGCACAAACCTACAATAAGCAAGCGGAACAAGACACGGATGGAAGGCAGACAATTAATTTTCAAATATATTGACCATAAATTAACTGTAACCCTCCCGCACCCCACCCCGCAATGTTACAGCAAAGATTGCATTGATTATGACGACAAGAATGAAGCGGGAATAAATACACCCATAATTGATCCTCCCGGATGTATAATGGAACCAGGAATCATATCACCTAGCATTCGGGGTATATTTACCAATCAATATAAATTATACTCCTAACGAAAGCCAAAACGATATGTGAAGAAACAACAAAATGTAAACAGACTGCTGTAGCACACGGTAAAACCGCAGACCACACATCTAATCAAGAATTTTGAAACCACCGATCATTGCAAACAGATCGTGATAACACGCAAAACTTGAACATTCCAAAGTTTTCTGGTACCATTTTTAGTATGCAGCACCCAGAACAAGATGCGTGAATTAATGAAAAAAACTTTCTTCACATAAACATCCGAGCACCACGGGTGTGACGTCACCCGCTCGGATCTTACAGAGAACGACGTCAGCCGATATTCGTATTAAAAATACCGTAGAAAACACCTATTTTCATATCTGCCGATCGCCTGTTGGGGTTTAAAGAAGGCGACCATCCGGCATTTCTCGTTGTTAACACACGTCCCAGATTCTTTGGGGTCAGAAATTGGAACATGCGACAACGAAATTTAGAGACCTAAGTCTTTTAACTATGGAATAATAAGGAAATATACGACCTGGTTATCATCGGCGGTATCCATATTATCCAATTATCCTTGCAAGAGAATCATTAGCTATCACAATCACAGACAAAGACTTAGATTTATTTCTTAATCTCTCCACTGTGAAAAGCATGTATAGCTCTTGTTGCTATGCAAACAAGAATGAGCCGAGTACCCGGTTCCAAGGAGTCGGTAAAGCTTTCTAAGTCTATAGTCCTAGAGCCAGCTGTCAGGGCCAGCTGTATATCAGAAGTAACAGAATGGTGAGTATTGATCGAAGGCGAATGTATCATCCCTGCATGGTCTAGAGTAATTGTCTAGTTTCATTGAAATTGGAATGGCCATTGAGGAAGTACAAAGTGAACTAAAAACTTTAAACACAAAATAACCATGGAAAATATTCAGTCCAAAACCGTGAAGTAGGCAAAATTCTCGAAAATCAAATTACTAATGATGTAGAGTTGATCTCAGCTTGGTATATACCAATTGTGTACAGTTTCTTTGAAATCAAAGTGGCCATTGATGAATTACAAAGTGAAATACAAATTTTAACCCCAAAAAACATGGAAAATATCAAATCAAATTAGTAATGATACAGATTCTATCCCTACATAGCACAGAACAGCTTTGTTACAAATTGTTAAGATTCATTGAAATCAGAATGGCCATTGACATGGCAAACTAAAAACTTTAACGAAAAAAACATGGAGAATATTCCACGTTTAAAACCATGAAAAAAATAATACAAATTCTACTAAATGAAATCTGTTGTATGCAGATTGCATCCCTGTACAGCATAGAACACATCTGTAAGGGTTCAATGACATCAGATAAGCCATTGTTGAAAAATAAGTTGATTTAAAAAACGTAACCAAAAGTACAAATAGCCACAACGCCAGTCAGAAATAATAATCCCTATGTCTGGCGAAGACAATAACAAGAGGCCCAGAGGGCCTGTTCGATCACCTGGAACATTGGCAACTCAACTAATCATTATTGAGTTTTACATCAATCAGTGCCACTTCCAATGACTTTCAGTCAAATGGTTTAGTTTTCGAGATATTGACAAGAATCTTGACAACAATCTGTGGACTGCTTTTGCAATGGTGCTTTTGAACAATATTTAAGTGAAAATAGAAGACATCAGTGCTAACAACAGAAATTGATGACATGCAGTCAAACTTGTATCACCTGTCTGGCTGCTTTGTCTTTGCAGATGAAATGTTCCATGGGTTGTATCTCTGGACATGCTAAATATGGTCAAAATTTTTCAGTCAAATTGCAATTTTCAGTATATGTCCATTTGCAGGCCAAGATGTGAATTTTTTTTACTTTATCACTATAATGACTGGCTCGATTATCGAGCCAGTCATTCCAGTGGTAAATTTTTTTAAATAGTCGTCGTGGCCTGCAAATGGACATTCCTCAAGTCAGAAGCAAGTTTTGGCTGGCTTGACCATTAAAGGGCTAATAAAGGTTCAAATACATTGCTTAATTGGATTTAGCAAATGAAGAAAATTGTCTTTAAGGCAGGTGGTCTCTTAACCCTTTCACCCATAAAACCTTGAAAAATATATTCTTTATGACATAAAACTTCTGTTGAATATTTTGAAATTAATTTGACTCGTTGGCTTCCAGTCAAATTAATTTCAAAATATTCAACAGTTTTATTGTATGGATGTCTTGAAAACACAGGGAATTCATCACTGAATGGGTTAATACAGGCGGTCGTTATAGCAGGTTCAACTGAGTGTATTCCAAACCATCCATTTAACACATGTACATCCATGAGAGCGGCCATGTTAGCAGCAGGGATGGGTATTGCGATGCTGGAGTTTATTGAGAAAATAATTTGACCGAGTCATAGCTGCCTTAGGCAGCAACAACTTTCAATGAATTAAGCACATTTCAAAATATTTTAACCATGTAGATGTTAGAGCACATAATACATATCTTAAATATTTAGGCAGTGAGGGAAAAAGTTAATTTCAATCTATTTTGGCAATAAAAGCTGTCATGTGTCATTGGATGATGGAAATGAAAATCCAATTATAAGTTAATTAATCATTTTCCTCAGCTAGCTATGACATGCATTCTGACATCTACAACGTTGAAGATTTTAAAGTTTATATGACTGAAAGTTGTTGCTTTCTAGGGCAGCAATGGCTTTGTCAAATTATTTTTCTTAATAAACTTCAACTCACACTACCCAACACCAAAGAACTGAGCTAACTGATAATTGAGCTAGGCCACTCAGCCTAATGATGCGAAAGATAGCATGCAGTTCAACCTGCTATAAAGAACACCTGTACCAAATGCCAATTTTACTACATGCTGTCAAACCATTTATCCGATAGGTTAAGAATTGGCATGGTTGAAATCAGCATGGTCAAATAACTATAGAAAAACAATTTCAGCTTCAAAATCCATCAAATAAAAGAATCCACTATGGCCACCCAACACGCAAGATTTGATTGGTCCACGGCAGCCATGTTTGTTTACCTATTAACTTCCCTTGATCAAAGTTTAATAGGCCTTAGTCCCTAATCATATCTCCCAGATTTCGGCCCGATCCGTTCTGGAGAAAAATACCGTTTCATGTTCAACTACTGCCCTAGATGATATTTCTTCGAGTTTTGAATCAATCCCCAAGTGGTTTTGGAGAAAATTTTTAGCGAGGTTTCTAAATAGCGGTCAAAATCCAAGATGGCCGTTGGCCAATCGACTTCCTTTGAGCAATGTTAGATCTCTATACCCTAACACTGCCAAATATAAATGAAACTGTCCCAGTGGCGCTTGAGAAGTCGTTTAAAGATAAAGTTGACGGACGGATAGACGCCGGATGGTTGCCATGGCATATGCTGACTTGGCCATCCTGGCCACATGAGCTAATAAACCAACTGGCAAGACAGATGAGCTGGCACATGGGGTCATATCTCGTAATTTTGACATCAGAGTAGTAAGGCCAAACAAAATAATATATGTTTCCGATTACCTGCCGCAAAAAATTCAGGTAGACAGGCAGGGAATTTTTTTTGCTTGGACTTTTTTTTACCATGTTTTTTGTGCTAAATATGTATCAAATAAGGTAGAAAATATGATAAAAATACTGAAAATTCAATAAATCCAGCAGTCCAAATTTTCTGGGTGAAAATATGGAGGTAGCAACATTTTTGGGGCAGGTAGGGCGCAGCTATTTTTGCAGATACGTAGGGAGTAGGAAACATACATAAAGTTAAAGAGCTACCTACAGGTATCATCCTGTGGACATACATTTAACAGTTATTTACTATTACCTAGCAAGTTGTAACAAGTTACAACTGACATTTATTTTATATCCCATTAATCCATTCACTGATAAATCCTGTCTCTCAATTACAAGGCTAGTGCACGCAGAAAAGCTGCTGAATAAGAATATTTTTAGATTAATATGACATGTATGCCGGAAGCCATTGCAGCGTGGCAGCACCGGCTTCCAGTAATAATTAATCTCAAAATATTTAACAGAATGTTTTATCAGGGATTTATTGTTAAAAGCCAGCAGAGTTAATGGCAAACTTGGTCCAGAAAATTGAGATTTAAGAAAAATTATAAGATTTCTTTTAAAATTTACAACTGCGATCAGTGATGGAACGAGTCATTGCACTGGTAAATTTTCAAAAGTAGTCATCTCTTAAATAACTAGACATTTTTAAATGACTCGAACCAAATTTATTAACTCACTTGGATCCGAAGCTACATGTAGGTAACAATATATTAGGAGTTTGTTATCTCTTTGTCTACAAATCAACGGTTCTCAAGACCACTCAGTGCATAATTTATCAGGTATCGCATCTCAATTTGCTACACATATTTAAGCAGTTGCTATACATTCTGCAACATGCATAGCTGTATCTGCTATGCACAATTTGTACGCGATTGCAATTTATCATTGATTTTCAAAATTCTATCATTAACCCTTTTAACAACAAATCCCTGAAAAAGTACATTCTTTACAATATATACCATATTTTGTTGAATATTTTGAAATTAATATGACTGGAAGCCATTGCTGCCTAAGGCAGCAATGACTTCCAGTCATATTAATTTCAAAATATTCAATAGCTTTCCTATTTGTTTGCTCTGAGATTGAGATACAGGGAATTTATCGGTGAAAGAGTTGATTGCCATACATTTTTGCCCATAGCTATACAATCTATAGTTTATATGAAATTCTAAATTATGCCCTGCCACTGTGGAAGACATTTTTGTCTCCTTGACAATTTAGAATTAATAGGTTAAGAAACGATAGCCCTTGTTAGCTATCCAAAAGGTAGCCATGTTTGCCATTTGCCAGTCTTGATGCTCCCTAATCACTATGGTGACCATTTATGCCGCCTGGAACTTTATATTTCACTGTACACTAATTGAGATATTAAAATACATACAGCGGACTATCGAGCAAAGAATTTTAATTAAAGTTTTTGCTAAGTTACTGAGATAAAGCTCCATATTCAAACCTGGCCTTTAGAAAGTGATAATAATGAAATGGGTTTAAATATTGAACAGTACTCATTTCATGGCATAATAATGTTAACTCGATAGTCTTGCATAAAATCACTGCGAATAATATTAAATTTATTTTCATGACTTGACACCAAAGTACAAATGTACCCTGAATACTGACCACCCAAAAAACACTGAACTGATGGGAATAAGAAATTCATTAAATGAAAGGCATACATTCTAACATTATTCTGCTCATAATACTAGACCTTTTAAAAGCCAGTCTACCTAATAATAGGCAACTTGATTGAATGAGTTACCTAAAATCTAATCTGCACTGTCTGTGGCAATTAGCCAACTATGAGACAATTAACCATCTTCATTGTGTGCATGTGCCAATAAACACTAAGACAGTGCCAAGGGAGCCGTTATGAAGCATCAATAAGGTGAAAAAATAGTTAAACCAGCACTATTGTTCAAAAACATTTAGTTTTCACATTACTCAACATTATTATAAATTAAACTGTTATGCATAATGTAGCCTAAGGTAATCTACAACCCTTGAACAGAGAGAAATGGGTCAGCATTTAACCCATTACCATTTCACGCTTTAGCCGGCCAAACACGGCCTCTGCAGAGGCTTAGGTCCATTTGCAGGCCAAAAGATTTTTTTCTAAATTTATCACTAGAATGACTGGCCAGTCATTCCAATGGTAAATTTTCAAAAATAGTCTTCTCTTGGCCTGCAAATGGATATTCAATAAGGATATAATTTAATTTTCTTGATTAAATTTAGCCATTGAAGGGTTAACAAACTGAATAACTGAATATTAACCCTTACAAACCTCAGGAAATAAACACAGCTAGATTTACTTACAATACCCCTTACACGCCCTATCATATCAGTACGCCAATGCACGAAAGTCATTCAATATTTTGAAACTAATTTCACTGGAACCTGTCACAATACATGTAGTTTCCAGTCAAATTAGTATCAATATATTTAACAAAATATTCCTTACATCATAAAGGATTTGTCATTTCTGGTCCGTGAGGGTTAAAACCAGTATTTTGCTTGAACAATTAAAAATAACTGGGGGGGGAAAAGTTGTTGTAGCCAAATATTTCCACATGTAACTGCAAAGAATTAAAAATAAGATTAGTCACTTTGCTTGTTTTGATAACGGTTCAGGCACTAAAACCATTGCAAATATGAAGGAGCTACAAACAAGCAGATATATATGAACAGATTTAGGCAATACTTGCACTGTAGCTGATGATCTGTGTGTGGTACTGTTTGTTTTGGCACAAAGTGAAAGAGAGAAATTGAGCCAGGTGTTTTATCTTGTCTCAAGACATACATTTAGCCAGGTATTGACTCACTTCTGGCAATGTTCCAAAGAATCTAAACAACTCAGATAATAAACATTATATTTGCGTTATTTATCCCCTCTCATTCTAGTTTCTTAATAACTAACCTGGTTACATTCAGTAAACAGGATATTTTGAGAACGGTTTGACTTTCAGAAAATCTTTTAGTTAAACTTATCGGCAAAACTTTTTTCTTTAACCTTTTAACATTCAAAACAGCCAAAAACTGCTTTTGCAATTGGTTTTTGCAGACCAACACAAAACAATTTTTGAATAAAAAATAACCGAGCCAGCCATTACAATGGCAAATTTTCAAAAATAGTCTTCTCTTAGTCTGCAACTGGACATTTTCTATGAGAAAATTTAAATGTGCTTGAACAAATCCTGGGCTAAAGTGTTAATGTTAGTCCATGTCATCACGATTAAATTAGCTATGACATTTAAAACATGATACTATCCGGGTTAATATTATGAACATTGCTAGAGGCTGTGAAATCATTGAATACACAAAGAGCTGCTGAGTTGGCTTTTTAAATGTAACTTCCTTAACCCTTTAATCCTTGAATTTATTCAAGAAAATTTAAATCTTCTCAATGAAAATGCCTATTTGCAGACCAAGAAGACTATTTTTGAAAATTTACCACTGGAATGCCTGGCTCGGTTATCGAGCCAGTCATTCCAATGGTAAATCTTCAGTCTTCGTTTGGTCGGCAAATGGACATTTCTCAAGACCACTGCAGAAGCCGTTTTTGGCTGATATAACTGTTAAATGGTCAAGAAAATTTAAATACCTGCATATTGTATGTTCATTTATAGGTCAAAAGAATAGAATTTTTGAAAATGTATCACTGTAATGACTGGCTCGGTTACTGAGCCAGTCATTCCAGTGGTCAATTTTCAAAAATTCTATTCTCTTGGGCTGTAAATGGACATTCCACAAGACCATAGCAGAGGCCAGTTTTGGCCAGTATGACCATTAAATGGTTAATATTACAGAAATACATATAGGCCCTCAAGAATCAATGCATTGTACATGTAACATAATACTCCAATAACATAAATAAACCCTTTCTGTTTCAATCATAATCGCAGTCATGTAAGTATTTACATTTCATGATAAACACTTAAAATCCGAAAAGCTGTTAGATATTTGGTTTCCGCAAAGAATGTGACCAATGTTCTAGAACTGTAGAATATAAGGCTTACTTTTGTGGGATTAGTGATTTGAGTGATCACTGATCACGATCAATCATTTAAAAGCTGCAATGGTGTTTAGAAATCTCCATTTGCAAGCCAAGAAAAAACAATTTTTTTAATATATCACTAGTATGTCTGGCTCGATGCTCGAGTCAATCATTCCAGTGATACATTTTCAAAAATAGTCTTCCCTTGGCCTGCAAACGGACCCTGGGCAAAATATAAACTGTCATGATGGATCGCAATAAAGAGTAATTAAAAGGATGGAATTAGACTATTTTATGCAGTAGAAATTATTCAGGGTTATTATTATTTAATTATTAATCATATAAATTCACAATTTAAAAAATCCTCATGATTTTCGATTTAATCAATTTCTTATTTTCACTTTGTAGGCGTATGGGGGTGTTCTTAGCTGTTGCGAGTTGGTCGACCAGCTGCAGACGACCGAAACAGCCAACCGTACAACAATATTTCACCTGACACACAAAGTATCTGTAAATACGATCTAGTAACCACGCTGTATTGCAAGCATGAGTGTCCAAACCTTGAACGTTATCCTATTACTGCCATTTCATCATCTTCACTCGCATTCTTCACTTTCCACCTCTCTTTCTGTTTCTCTCTTCACCCCACACATATCACTGTAAGCCAAATTTGACTCGCCAAAACATTGTCACTGTAAATCCTGACTATGGCATCGTCTTTATATAGAAGACCTCAGATTGACCACTAAAAGGCAGTGCAGACCACCAAAAGCCCTTTTGGCTCTGGCCACTTCCCGGAGGTCTCCCGTCTTAAGAAGAGATTGTGCCGCATCTCTAACTAGCATATGCATAGTCACACTGGTTTATTACACCGCAACAAATCTGTTAATGTTAATACAAGCCGCCTAAATTACTTAACTAAATACCATAGTATGATATAGTATATACTATTTCTTTTTCATTGTTATTTATCGCTCCTATTCCGCCCCTCGACATGCTCGATGTATTTATTGAATTGAATAGAATGTATGGGGATACGGTTACAAGACATAGCCTTATCGTGCTCCAATTTGATCAAGAAATAAATTACATTTAAATCAGTCGCCCAAGTCCAGGAAAGGCCTAAATTCCTTGGCATTGTCTGTATCTGAAACACACACCCCACTACACTCTAGCTATAAAATCACAACTGTACTAAGCAGCACTAGCCTCAGAAGAATAAATACCAATCTTTTATTCACCAGTTCATCTAGTTAATTCATTCAAAATTCCAGGAAACTTGTTTTAACGCTTTCAAAACTGAAGTCCAAGTATGTCAATTGAAAGAAGTGCAGTTATTACGGTGTTGGACATTTTATTTAATCGGTAGACGCCAGATTTATTAGACTCCCCATATTCAACAAAATATTCATAATACACATAATTTATTAAATTTTTTTATTTGTGGGTGGGGGGGGGATGGTTTAAGTGGTGTGAAGCCAAATATAATGCAATGTAGCAATGCATAATAATACTCAAATATGGGGGGGGGGGGGCGAGAATGGAATTATAGTGAAGATCACATAGTCTGGCTGAATTACACCGTTTGCTTTTGGAGATTGCCTGATGGACCAAACGGAAGCGATAAAAATATCCTCAACTTTAGTTTCAAAATGTGTGGAATAATTAATTTCAAATATTTCATAATAAATTTCTTCGATCATAAAGCATCTATTCTGTCTTGTAGAAAATTATACAGACCTGTAAGCTGTTGTATACTTTGAAACTAATGTGACTGTGTATTGGCAGCACCAAGGCAAATTAGTTTCAGCATGTTTATTAAATAGTAAAGTCATACAATTCGTACAACAATGCTTTAGTCTATCACCAGTTATATGTTCGTGATGAACTTAATTGCGTCATTCATGATTAGACATTAAATATGACGTCATCATTAAAGTCACATACCGCTAGTTGATTATGACGTCATATGATGAATGGATAAAATGGAATGGTCCATTGAATCATTAATTACAAGCAATTTGAAACAAAGTTACAGAAGCATGTTGTTGCTTCTAAAAAAACCACTAGCTTATGTATTGTTGTTATCATCTATGCAATTTAGGAATTTGACATTTCAGTTGTTAGCAATTCAGGCAAACTGGGTTTGGGCATAAGAGAAACCAACTTAGTCTCTCTTAGGCAGGCCTAAACCCAGTTTGCTTGAATTGCCAAACCCACTGAAAACTGAAATGTAAAATTCCTAAATTGCATATCTTTACTATTTAATAAATATGCTATTGGATATTTTGAAACTAATTTGACTGGGTAACAGCACAAAGACAAATTAGTTTCAAAATATTCAACAGCCTACAGGTCTGTATGGTTATCTGGAAATTGAGATTCAGGTTGTGCATGGAACGATCGATCCCAAAACGGACGAACTCTGGGCAGGTTCCCAGCAATTTATCAAAAACAAAATTCCCTGAGTTTTCCATGAGAAATTTCCAAAATTCCATGAGAAATATTTTCAATTCAACGAGGTTGCTGGGAAGTCAAGAGGTATGTTGCAGCAAAGCAACAAAGATGCTGATAAAATATACAACAGAGTTGTAGCCTGTGCATACACAAATTTGACACATGACACACATACGCCAAACTGGCAAAGTGTGAAACCTCTTTTGGGCCACTGTCAAATTCTCCGAGTTTTCCCTGATTTCTGTTGGGTTTTCCAAATACCATGAGTTTTCGCTGACTGGAAAAAGGGAAGCTCATTTTCAAGGCTTTCCCTGATTTCCAGAATAGCTGGGAACCCTGGTGGGTGGAGCTTAGCTAGAGATGGGTGGGGCATAGCTAAAACTGGATTCCTCCATTGTTTAATGAGAAAGCAAAATAATATTATTAACGATTAATGCTAATATGCAGCAGAGAGGTGGTCGTACTCACAGATAGTCCATTAACCCTTTCATCGACAAATCCTTGAAAAAGTAAATTCCTTACACACATAAAACCTATTCTGTTGAAAATTTGAAATAGCTTCCAGTCAAATTAATTTCAAAATATTCAACACATTTTCTTGTCTGGTTACATTGAAAATGAGATATTGGGAATTCATCGGTGAAACTGTTAATACAAGATATTAAAGTTCAAAAGTACTTTATTTCACTATGTTACTGATTTGACTGTTGAAACCAGATTGTCCACTAAAGGGTTTGCCTATTTAGTAGTGGCCACACGGCACCTTCATAAAGGAATTTTCTTGGACAAGAGTCAGACTATTTACAGACCTGCCTTACAGAATAACCACCTAGTGTTCTTTATAGTCATGTCTATAATTAACAACATTAATCAAATTTCATAGAGAAATTAGTGCAGAGGCAATCAAAACGTGTGTGGAATATGATTTTAACCCTTTAACACTCAAGCTGGCCAAAAAGGGTTCTCTTCAGTAGTATTGAGAGGTATCCATTTGTAGACCAAGCGAATATTGTTTTTTTTAATTTAAGACAGAAATTACTTACTCGATACTGGTAACCGATCCAGTCATTCCAATATTAACACTTTAACACTCAAGTCGACCAAAAGCGGCCTCTGTAATGGCATTTGGAAAAGTCCATTTGCAGACCAAGAGAAGACTATTTTTCAGTTTTACCACTGGAATGACTGGCGCGATAACCGAGCCAGTCATTTCAGTGATACATTTTCAAAAAGTAATCTCTTGGTCTGCAAATGGACATTTTCTATGTCAAAATAGAAATATGCATGAGCAAATCCAAAGGTTAAAGTGGTAACAGGCGCCTGAAAAATTTTCAGCCATATCATCTTTCCCTCCCCATATGTAGGATTTCATTGGACTTCTGGATTAACTAACCATTTATCACTAAATTAAGCCAAAAAAGGTGCAGCCAGACTATTTTAGAAAATTTACCATTGGAATGACTGGCTCCAATAAAAGGAAGCAGTCCTTCCAGTGACCAATAACATTTTTTTTAATCTGCTGTCTTAGGATGTTGCTGTGGACTTAGGCTTGTTCAGCCCATATAGCGGCCTCTTCGTTTTCCATTGACTTATATGACAGATGCACGTCTGCAAACAGACAATTGAAATTGTCTTCTGTATTTCTATAAACTGTATCTTATTGCTCCACCTCCTTATGGAGTATTACGCACAGCGGGAGGGTTAAGGTTTCCACTTGAATTATTGCTTGAAATATAATTTAATATATAAATAAAACGTTCTCTCTACAATGATTGGAACCAGCAAACCTATTTACCGGTACGCTGAATAAATCCAAAAAATAGTCACCAGATTCTGTAACGTAAACGACTAAACATATGGTGATAGAAAGGCGATATTGTATGCTTTTCCATGAGCGAAACAGAATACTATTCAACTTGACCCGTGAAGACTATACAGCTATATCTATATCTCTCATGAAAAGTGGTAACTCGCATTTATTTTGGTTACTTAATTTTACCGCTTTCTTCGTATGGCGAAAAAAAAAAATAGAAGTATTGCCTTACTTATTAAAATGTTGTAGCCATTGAAAACATTTACATTATAAATAATTGTATTTAGTGTTTTAACCAGATTTCGTGGCAAACCGAAATCCCACAGTAAACCTATGGCCGAATATACAGTCTCAAAACGCAGTCATATAAGTGACTCTCACTTTCACTGACCAACTCGCCGCTGACCAGTGAGTAACTTAGTCACAAGTGCGTGTGCGAATACCCGTGCTTTAAGTTTAAATCAATGAATGCTCATCAACAGCGACTCATTTTTAGGACACAGAAACGATTTGCAGTTTCTGTAGTGCAAATTAAGCGTAGCTATGTTACTCGATCACTGGCGTGTTATTAATCATACCTGTGAAATTCAGGAGCAATGTGATTAACACTTCTTTATCTCTGACTTTTACAAACAATACCGCTTATCTTCCATATTGGATTTACAACGTCCCACAATTCATTGCTCTGAATATTGGTTCCCGGTATCATTTCGAATTTAACTCACCTGGCCTGAAAAGGCAAACGAGCTTATGCCCAAATGTGGGGACTAAATTACGTCGGTAACACATACAAGTTTCTGGATGTCCCAACTCCCAAGCCACCATTCTATTCTATTATATTCTGTAACTCCCGCATTTTCATTAGGCTCACCCAGCAGAACTGGTGATTGTGGCTTTATAATGGAGCATATTTAAACACTGCATATTTGATTTACTAACGCCACTCAGCCTTATCTGCAATCAATCACTAGTACACGGCATATTTCTATCAAAACTAAAATCTGCTCGTGTCAATCCAATATATAAAGCAAAATACGCGTCCAACTTCACAAATTACCTGTCTCAATACTTCCACTTTTCTCTAAATTAAAGACCAAGCACAACGGTAGCAAAAGTGGCTTTAATATACACGATTGTGCAATAAATAATATAATAAAATGTTTTATTTAAAAATATTACTCTGTTTTATGTTGTATTTTGCAATTCTGTGTTGTCCTCGGAAAAAACGAAATAGAAACGCTCTATATTGTATGACGTCATCGGAGGGACCTATCGCTATCGTGCGAGGCGCAGTGCTAATAAGTCATTGTGACCCTGTTGCGCGATCGCGGATTGTTGTCAAATATGCCTAACCGTTGTGTGGGTTGAAGCTGCGGTAATACTGCAAACCAAACAAATGGAATTTCGCTGCATATTTTTCCGAACAAATAACATTTTTAGGCTATGGTGCAGTCGGTAAATTCCATACAAAGAGAGCCGATTTCCGCGAACCCAAAGATGGCTCAGTACAACAGCCGTCGTCCGCTCTCTGCATTTGGGCGCAGATTGTTTTCGAGTAGAAGCACAGATGGCTATACTGACTGGTTATTATATACACATAATTTGGAATGCTTATATAGATTAATTATGAAAAAATGCGCACCCCATTAGGCCTAAGAAAGGCACCTTCCCCCCCCCCCACCCCCACTTTCTTGCCAACAAAAACTGCAACAATAAAAAAAATACTATTTGGCCTACTACTACTACTACTACTACTTACGCCCTTTGTTTAAATATAAGGCTGGGTAACGTCAAATCACGACATCAAGAAAAAGTAACGTCAAATCACGACATCAAGAATTATAAACAGCTGTCTAGCTAGTCTATCTAGTTCAAAACCAGTAAATTAGGTCAATCGTCTAGTCATTTGCTAATGTTAATAGATTAATCAATTATCTAGAAAAAAAGGAAATTTTACATGCTTCACAGTATGGATTCCGCCAGAAACACTCAACAATACCCGCACTAGTTGAGATGACAGAAAAAATAATTGAATCAATTGAAAAGAAAGAACATATACTGCATGGGCATCTTTTTGGACCTTTCAAAAGCTTTTGATACTATCAATCACAATATATTATTAGGAAAACTTGCCTATTACGGAATCCGGGGATGTGCACTTGCCTGGTTTCAGAGCTATTTAACCGATAGAACACAATGCGTGCTATTTAATGCAACCTGCTCTGAAAACAGGAAATTAACATGTGGTGTTCCTCAGGGGTCAATTCTTGGCCCTCTGCTGTTTTTACTCTATATGAATGACTTGCCCAAAATTTGCCACAATTTGTCACTAATACTGTTTGCGATGACACCAATGTCTTTTTCTCCGCCAAAAACTTAGATATATTATACGAAAGAGTAAATAAAGAAATGGAAGAAGTTATTAACTGGTTCAAAGTAAACAAGCTATCATTAAATGTTGATAAAACAAACTACATGCTATTTTCAAAGTCTAGACAATCAAGAAACATTAGTATTCCAAAAATCTATATTAATAAAAAAGAAATTGAAGAAGCTCCTTTTGCTAAATTCTTAGGAGTTTATTTAGACAAGAACCTGACCTGGGGCAAACAAATTGAGGTAGTCACAGCTAAAGTAGCACGAGGCATGGGGGTCATTCAAAGACTAAAGCCATACCTAACACAAGCTACCATTAAAACCCTGTATTCCACGTTGATCCTTCCACACCTAACATACTGCAATGCCATCTGGACTAACACACAAAAAACTAAATTAATTAAATTGCAAAGCATGCAGAAAAAATGCATTAATATGTTCTCAAAAACAGCAAAGGGTCAAAACATCTTCAAAACACTAAAACTTCTTAAACTCACAGACATATGCAAGTCACATATGATCAACATTTCCAGAGCCTTTCATCACAAAATCCTACCTAAATCTATAACCCACAGCTTTGCAAACAACAAAGGTGATGCCCTTTGGATGGGGATGGACACAGCCTTTACACTATTGCGTATCCCGATCCAGTGGAATCTCTGTTTGAAGCTATCCGCAATACACTCCATGGCTAATTGTCCAGCATTGTCCTGAAGTTGTTCTAATATAATAACATGATAATGCTCAGGAATCACTATCCAGTTATTAATGTAGAGGACACCACCATGTATATGACATTCCCCAAACCTTTGATATTTAGCTATTGCGGAAAGTGGGGTAACAGATTCCTTAGGAGGATGTACCCCCTTCTGTATCCATGCATATATATTCTGTGTTTATGCGTCTGTTGCTTGTTCGTGAGAAACTGTCTCCAGATCCCACTCTGTGCACTGCAGCTCGGGAAACACGGGAGATGTGTCACGGTGGTGGCCACTTCTTGTTCATCCTCGAGCCCGATTCTGCTCACGGCATCAGCATTTCCATGCAGCTTGCCGGGTCTATGAACAACATTGAAGTTAAAGGCCTGCAGGGATTCCTGCCAACTCCCTACGTGCTCTCCAGATTTTTTTGGTTTCTGAGCCAGTGTAGTGTGGCGTGATCTATACGGAGTGTAAATGGTGCCCGTACAGAAAACTCTAGTAATATTTGACATAATACACCACAGTTAACTATTCCCTCTTAGTGGTCGCGTACTGTTTCTCTGTCTTATTCAAAGTACACAAACCATAAGCCAGTACCTGCTTCATTCCATCTTCTGTGACCTGAGATAGAACTGCACCTATTGCATAAGCAGATGCATAAGTGTCTAAGATGAAATCTAGGTTATGGTTAGGATGAGCAAGAATTAGTGCGGCTGTCAAATTTTCCTTCAGCGCCCTGAAGGAACCGTCACACTCACTCGTCCACTTGAATGGTAGATCTTTTTTGGTGATCTGGAATAATGGGGATGCAATCTTACTAAAGTGACCGATGTATCGATAGTACTGGCAGAGATCGAGGAAACTCCGGGTGTTTTGCCACTCCGCTACTGTTTTCGTTTTTGAAGGTTGAGTCGCTACTCCATCGCCGGATATGACATGTCCCAGGAACTCGATGCTCTGTCTCAAAAGGTGACACTTCTTGGGTTTGAGCTTGAGGTTGGTGGCATGAAACCGCATAAGAACCTTGTCTAAGTTGAACAGGGTCTGCTCAAACGAAGAGCCAAAGACGATTACATCGTCGATATAACAGAGGCAGATCTCCCATTGTAGGGTAGTTAGTACCTGCTCAATGTGATGTTCGAATGTTCCAGGAGCTTTGCACAAGCCGCAGGGTATCTTGCGGAATTGGAAAAAACTGTCTCGACATATGAATGCGGTCTTCTCCCGGTCAGCCTCATCCATGGCTACCTGCCAGTACCCACTAAGGGTACAAAACAACCTGGCTCCAGACAAGGAATCTACGGCCTGATCGATCCTCGGCAGCGGATATGCATCCTTGATGCTGAGATCGTTTAGGCGGCGGTAGTCAATGCAAAACTGCAAAGATCCGTACTTCTTGCCTGCCAGTAAAATGGGATTGGCCCGGGGGGATGCCAAGGGCTCTATGATGCCTGTCCGCAACATGTTATTTACTTGTTGATGTGCTTCCGCCTCCTTGTGAATGGGAAGACGTCATACGGGTCGATTATTTCCGGTGTCGATGGAGTGTCGCACGAGGTGAGTTTCTCCGAGATCCATGTCTCTGGCCGAAAAACTTTCGGGTTACTTATGTAATATTCGTCGTACGTCACGTTTGTGAGATTGAGTTAAACCAACTGTGGTGCGCAAATAAATGTCATGCAGATGTTCTGGTAAATCATCTTCAGAAGTTGCTGCTGGTGTAGGTGCGGTAGGGGTGTCTTCAATGATATCACATCCACCAGATGGCCACAACGAACTCACGGTACTAGCGTTATTGTGTTTGCTGTGCCATTGAATACTCTAAATGGTATATGATCCTTGTTGGTGGTGTCCACGATCATTCAGGGACTTGCGCATTGTGAGGCGATCATGCAATCGGGGTCAGGTTCGAGCATGACTGTGTGTGTGTGTTGTTTCCTAACTGTGGTGGCCCATAATATTTCCACTTGTCCTTGCTCAACTGTTGCCGTAGATGCCAAAATCACTGCACAAGTGTCGTACAGTGATGATTCTGGTCCAAGGGATATGCGGCGGCCGTGTATGGCTAATTCCTGTTGTCTGCAATGTATGATGGCTTCGTTGGCACTGAGGAAGTCAGAACCTATCAGGGAATCGTTTTGAATAGAGGGAATTACAACTCGCTCTATGAATTGCATTTCCTCAATCTGTATCATGAGGTTTACCGTACCAACCACAGGAACATCGGCTCTGGTAGCTGTTTGTAACTAGATGATATAAATCAAATAATCCCACCGAAACGGCAGTCATGTTCGTGGGATGACATAATCCCACTGATTTGGATAGACATATGGATGGATACACAGACAAATGGGAGCTAATAATCATAAACTAAGAAGTTTTGTCACAATACACCAAGCGAAAACCCAAGGATAAGAACTGTTTTACGTGAAGACGGGACAAGCGATTCCCGATGGATTCCCTCGTCACCTTCTTATGTGATTCTTAGTATGCTGAATTAGTAGTTGCCGCTTTATTTATGCGGGCCTTCTCCTTTGCTTAATTAGCTTTTAGTTTTGAGAAACAAGAACTATTTTAGGCCGCAAATGGCTGGTATCCACCTAGCTATTAGACATGGCTGTCATTGAGAACAGATGCCCTAAGACATCATTACTGAGGACAGCGCTCATACATGTTACTCAGTAAGATTTCCGAACTGGATAAGAATCCGAACATCTCGCTCCGTAACCACATAAAACATTACAGGACACAGGTTACTTTTCACGAAAGCATTATTAGGCAATTGTCCTATCATTATGGTGGGGGTAAGAGTGACGAATACCCACCGTAAATGTCCTTCCCGTAAGGGCGTGGCAGATCTAAATATCATGCCCAGACATTCTTATGGAATTCGGTGGGGATACGCATCTCGCCCGTCACCGGGTCCTATGGAACTAACCATTTAACCTGTCGTTAGGTTTTATATACAAGTTGTCCAGTTTTGCACTGCGGTGCGGGAGGATTGGTCAGCAAATAAAATAATAATTAAGATATGTTTTCACAGTGCTTTCCTACATTGGCAAAAGTGCTAACTACTAAGTATCCGAAGATACAGAGGGAATGTATGTGATACCACACCCTGGCCATCACCGCTCGGAAACCCCAATAGTTTCCCAGAGTCGGATCGGCCCATGGTGCGGATAGGGACATCCAAACATTTAAGAAGCCACAAGGCTGAGTGGAGCATGAAGAGAGACACAATCTTGGAGTTATGAGTCTTACTGGAGTGCGGGGCTAGATTAGCGCAGTGCCGGAAGAGAAGAATATACTACAGATTTCTTAACGAAGTAAGTGTCTCTAATCATATTATACCTATCGTATCGAGCTGAATAGAAACGGTTTAGTGTTTCCTACGTGGACTGCAGTCCTATATTTTCTATGAATGAACAAAACATATGAACTGATGACTACTGGCCATATACATATATAAACTAACCAGAACAATCAATACAGTGTAATATGATCAGAATTATATATTTTAGCACAGGTTAACGAACCTACTACGGTGCGGTTAGTAAAACACCTTACAGAAAATGAGAATAACTATAAACAACTACAGAAATTATAACTAGCGGTCCTAAGACCGTTACGGTAGCTTTTAGTCATCGGGACCATTCTTACGGATACAATATAATTAGAGAAGTATATATAGCGAAATAATTAAAACGTGAAGTATAGTTACTTGAATACTCAGTAGTGATTCTGAAGTTAGGCTACCGTGTTACTGAAATTGAAACGTCATTCCATAGTTGACGTGCGTTGGTGCATTCTCAGGAAGCTGGAAAGTTCCCGCAGGTCGGTTCCCACAAGTTGGTTTCCGCAAACAGGATTCCCGCAAGAACACTCATGGAGGGAGTACATCGCTCAGCACTGTAAGCCTAATAGGATGTCTAACGAGCAGTCAGCAAAAGATACGATAGTACTACTGCTGTGAAGAAAGTTCCCGTACACCGATGGCATGGATGGAAGTTGACAACAACCCGATCACAAGCGGGAGTTGTCAGATGCAAATGAAGATACAAAACAAAGCGTAACGGTGCTGGGTACATCAGCCTGCTCTGAAGATGCACCGGGCAGAGTTTACTTTCTGCGGTCGAAAGTTAGAACCTACACGACATTAGTGCGGTGACAGTTGAAATACCACTATTAGGCGTGGCCGGCAGATCCGGCGAGTCATCCATCAAAGAACATCCTGCCTCTACATCTGTAGAATCGCATATTCAGGCTGCAAAGGAACCTGTCAGAAACCGAAGTTATATGCGTAATATCTGTCGCTCAATAGTAGCTAGTACAGGTCCAACCTGTTCGGCCCCTGGCCGAGGATGCTCTTGATCTCTGGATCGCATCTCCTTTTATACTCCTTGTGACGTCACAGGCGCAGGCTCCAACCAATCATCGTTCGAGCAACAGCCAATCAGCGCGTAGCTAATAATAGCGCAGTCGAATGTTCTAGAACATTCTAGAAGCTCTGCGCCCACGTGGTTATGACGTCACGGCAATATTTTGAAGATAATCAAGGAGGGATTTCCGTGGATTTCTTAACCGATTTTGATTTTGTTTACAGATTTAAAAAGCCCGTCAAATTCTGGTCTTGATTAATGCCAGATTGAGCGGGAATAGGTAATCAAAAACGATTACAGGGTACCATCTCGGTACACTATAAGTATCATCCTATCTTGGCCGTAAATCACGTGCTCCATCAAAAACAGCATCTAAGCGCGCGCATGCGCATGATGTGCTTTAATGAATCTCTCATAGGCCCATATACGCTTATGGCTCTACCCAGGGGGGGGGGCATGTGCAGAGAACGAATCCAGGACGGGCGGCACGTACCCAGCTTAGCTTGAACGGCCGGTACTCGACCGCTCGATCTGAACTACAATACCATCATGGGGCACCGTGTACTAAGTGCTTTGGCGGCGGGTCGTGGTGCTTGTAGAAATGTTGTTTCAGTGGAGGTGCTAGACCCAACCACTGCCGCTTTACATAGGTCATGTAAGTAGTATTTTGTGTTGTGGTGTTCGCCACCTGACATTGTTGTCTGGGGCCTGTAGTTGAGCCGGGTTGTGAGAGTGGGCACCGAAGTGACTCTATAATTGGTGGCCACTCCAGTTTAACAAGGACTCAGGTTGTTGTGTATGTTGGTCACCTGTTGGAGTTGTTGATGGAGGCCGGTTTGGGCATCGTTCTTTCCAATGGCCTGGCTGACTATATCCATAACATGTGTTTGGTGGCTGTGTACCTGTTACCATACTTGTAGCTGGTCATGTAATCGACTGTGTGGCGACAGTAGTGCTAAGAGTAGTGACTAAATTAGTGAGCGCGGAGATCTGTTTAGTTATCTTTTCCAACCTATGGTGCATATTTTGTCTGTTGTTGTTGTGCTGGTTTCCGCATCCGGGGGCATTGTTGTGGCCTTCCCGATGGGACTGGCCACGCCCTCTTCTTCTAGGTACATAATTTTAACTGGGGGGTGGGGGGTTCGGATGGTGTGGTGCCTTAGGTGCAGATGTGGTGTCGGCGACGATTAGGAGGTGTGCATCATTTACCTCATAAATTGGATGCAGTTGGCGGTGATTGGCTTTTACCCGCTCCAAGAAATTCGCCATTCTGACCGCAGTTGCTGTTAATGATTGCAAATTATTATGCTCGATCAGAAATAGTTTTTTCTTTAGGACGGGTTCACCGCTCAATGCGTCAATGAAGGTTTAAGATGAAGATGCGCAACTCCCTCGTGATTGGTGCTGGGCTTTGCGCGTGTAACAAGTCATCGGATACGACTTGCTAACTCCGGCTAGGTCTCCCCAGCTGGCCTACGCAAGTTTTTAAGCTGAAGATGACTCATTTCTCCGAGGGCTGTGTCTCTGAATCTTTCTGACAGCACGTTTTCCAGCTCCGTGTATGTTGGGGTACGGAGTCTGACCCAAAATCTGCCAGGACTTGTAATGCTTTGCCCATCAGCTTTGCAGCCAGATACTCTCCCATTTGTTGGTCCGTCCATTGGTGTGTGCGGCTAATAATCGCGAACTGGCACTTATACTTGGCCCAGTCCCTCTCCCCACTGAATTCGGATATGGTACTATAGGCGTAAATCCGGATGGCGGTGCTGGAGAGAATGTTGTAAACGTGGATGCTGGTCTGCGTGTTGGTGGTGTTGTTGCTGGTTTCTCCCGCTGTTGGTCTCGCTGATACCGCGTCCATAAAGGTGATTCCCAATGATGATGTTGTGTGCAATACGTGGGTTCCGCTGAATACTGCCCTGATGTGGGTCTATAGACAGGTGTCGGTCTATAGACTGGTGGAGGCGTTCCGTGTATGTGATGCAGATGTTCCGTAGGTCGCTGTGACAGGCGTTCTTCATACGGAGGTGGTCCAGGAGATTGACGGGGATGGTGTGTGTCATGTGATTATGTGTTCCTTCTGGCATAATATTGAAAAGGATATTCCGCATCCCCCAGTTCGTGTTGCGGTGCTGATGGATAATAAGGCGACAACGTTCTGATTGGAGGAGATGCGGGACATGGTGCATGAGGGGCAGGCCATTGCTCACCTTCTGATGATATGGGTGAACGTAATGGTCATGAAGAATTGGTGTACCCCCGTAGGTGTCTTTGTCATGGTCAATCTCGATCCACCAAAAGTGTTGAGTGCCTATCGCGGATATCTGACAAGGTGATGTATTGAGTAGCTGCTTGCGAGGCATCGCCGAAGGGTTCCCTCGCTGATCGGCGAATACTCGTGTTGAATCGATGCTGGTTGTTCCGCATTGGGGAAATTTCTGGCATAGTCGGTGAGCATGCGTGCAGTTTTCCTATCGTATGATGCTACTTCCAAATCTAAGGAGTGCTGATCGTCAAATGAAGGAGACTGAAATGTGTGTGTGTTTAGGGTTGGCGTGGGTTCGCTTCTCGCTCGAGCCCCACATCGGGCGCCACTTGTAGCTCGCAGGGGTATGCACTGGTCCATTCTACTGCTCACCTCCATTGCACTACATGTACAGGATGCACGGGGGTGGGGTGGTTAGCTACGGTTCTCGGGGTTACGGATCCCATATCACGAATCTCCGAAAAGTACGAAGACAGACTTCTAGAGCCGGTGGAAAGATAACGTTCCAGTGGGGCCGTGCGACCATTGCCGCCGAGATTGAATCTCACCATCTCATCCCAACTATTTGTGTCACTGGTATGATGGTCCATGACTCAATTTAGGAGCCCAGACATGATAATTAAGAAAAATATATACTATACAAACAATGGTACTCGTTTGTTAGCACGAGAGAGAAAATATACAGTTCATAGAACTAAGCTGGTGTCTTGTTAAAGTGGATTCGTCAGAAGTACCTCACCGATCCTTGTATATCCGTGAGGCATCCTTGCAAGGGAGCGTCCTAACGAGGTCACTTATGTAGTTTAATATAAACCATTATACCCCTAACAAAAATATTATTGGTGCGAGAGGAAAGTGCCTCGCGCTGGCCTCAGTCACGGGAAAATGCCCTCAATGCTGAAGCGGAGGAAGCGAGCTGGCAAGAAGGCCACTCTCTTGTTCAAACATATGCTAAGTGCAGTGTGAGTCAACCTAGTGAAATTATAGTTAATGTGATGCACGCTGTATTACGTGAAGATGGGGTGGATGATTTCCATAGAATTCAACACCGTCATCTTATGTGAGTCCAAGATACTGTATTGGTAGTTTCCGCGCTTATTTATGAAGTACTTTTGCTAAATCTTAAACTACCAGTTAGACTTATATCCTAGCTTTGGCCACAAGTGGCAGAAATTTCTACCTATCTTTTGACACATGAGCCTGACTGGCGAAAATGCTCGGTTTCCCTAAGGTCACCCTACGGAGCATCTCCCTCAGACCAGGTGAGCTAATAGCCAAGAAATAAAAGAGGCTGAATTTGTAAGTTTTTACTGGTTGACTTGGACAAAGATCTGACTTGGCAGAAGCACATAGAGGTAGTGACATCTAAGGTGGCAAGGAACATTGGCATCATTCGAAGACTTAAACATTACTTACCACCAGCCGTACTAAAAACATTACACTGCACTCTAGTACTCCCACAAATCACATATTGCAACAATGTTTGGACTAATACGCACAGAAATAAATTAGCAAAAGCTATTAAACTCTTCTCCAAAATGGGACGGGGCCAAGATATATATAAAGCAGAAAAATTACTAAAACTTGTAGACATTGGAAAACTGCAGCTATATACAATTTTAAGGGATTTTTAATGGTAATTTACCAAGCTCACTAGCAGTGCTCTTTAACATAAATGCAGAAATTCACTCACATAACACGAGAACATGTCACAATCTGCATTTACTATCTAACATAATGGAATTGTCCAAATCTAATCCCTCTATACAAGCCATAAAGCTATGGAACAATACAGACATAACCTTACGCAAACAAACCATTACACACAATTCTTTTAAGAAGACCGTCAAGCAGAAAATTATAAATAATTATTAATACTATATGTACCTGTCCTAATCCCTTTTTTTCACAGACAAATACTGAGCAATGTATCTCAATTTCAACACGACAACACAGAAATCCCTAATCTTTTGACATTTCTGGTTCTGTGTTTGTGTTAAAGAGTCCTGTTAGGAAAATCCCCCATGGCTCTGTCCTTAAC
Source organism: Chaetoderma sp. LZ-2023a (assembly GCA_034401795.1). Taxonomy (NCBI): domain Eukaryota; kingdom Metazoa; phylum Mollusca; class Caudofoveata; order Chaetodermatida; family Chaetodermatidae; genus Chaetoderma; species Chaetoderma sp. LZ-2023a. The sequence goes on from CM067367.1 coordinate 95,548,786, forward strand.
CTTGAGCCTATCTAGTCACCATTGCAAGTACAGTGCAGCTCTTGTGTGAGTGGACATGCCTCCAATACAAAAATAGAACATGTTAGTTAACCCATACCGCTCTGGTAAATACAATTTTATTTTTTCAAATTAAATTAAAAGATGAACTGGTGTTAATTTTTTGAAAGATTTGGTGGAAGATGGTGCTGTCATAGACAGCACCATCGTCCACCAAAGTTGTCGAAAAATGTACACCAGTTTCTTTACTATTGACAGTAAAATATAGAATGGTGGCATCGGAATGGTAAGGGTTAAAACAATTTGAACACCATGTAAGAGCAGTTCTTTTATTTTTACGTTGTTGTGGTGGAAGATAGTGCTGCCTTTAAGGCAACGCTATCTTCCAATCCAACTGTGTCGGGAATACGCAACAACACAGTCCAAAATATTCAGCGAGACATTTTACCTTGTTTCGGGGACGTGTTAGCTTATCTCTGAGTTGCACCGTAGTGATGGACATTTTTTAGACAAAGTAATAGCAACAATATACATTTTATCCTAATACATGTAGTCATGAAAGTAGGAGAAAAAAAGTAATAAAAGTGATGCTAACTATAATGTTGATGATAGTGATGATGATAATATTAATATTGGTATTGACATCTGTTGTAGTTGTTCGTGTTATTTTTGTTATTTTTATTATTATTATTATTATTATTATTATTATTATTATTATTTTTATTATTATTATTATCGTTGAGAATAATGATGCTAGTAATAACGGTGGTAATGATACATGCAACGATAGTGATGATTATGATACTAGCGCTAATGTTGATGTCTTATTACGTGTTGTAGTTGTTGCTGTTATTTTTATTGTTGGTAATGATTACTATAGTGAATATAGATGAAGACGAAGTTGATGATAATAGTGATTTCTCTGGTTCCCATTCTGTATCTGGTTTCTAAAAATGTCTTGAAACTCATTGAAACACCATTCATCCTCAGGTTTTTAACAAAACGTCTTCAACAAAACGTTAATGAAAGGATTCTATGGTGATGGGCTTCGGCACTTCTCGCAGGAATCTTGATTTATCCAATCTTGTTGAGGTCTATCTCGCACTTTCTGAAAATCCTCTAAAAAGTATCTCATAAATCATTGTCCAAATCTCGCCGAATGGATCATGCATTTGTGGGCTCCAGAACCTCATCAGATTTTTAAGCTCTGAATCAATGAAAGGTCTAGTCAATGTTAATCATAGTGATGTTTATGATTATCATAATAACCATTAATGATAGTAATAGTTGTGATGCTACCTGTAAAATAGCTATAATAATGCTAATGACTATAATAGTGATGATCATGATAATACTGACGGTAATAATAATAATAATAATAATAATAATAATAATAATAATAATAATAATAATAACTAAAGCAGGAAGCCAAAGCCCCCACCCTTCCCTACCCACAACGTGATGAGTAGAAATCATATGATATAAATAGTCTATGCTGTTATGCAATGCATCAACTAATGGATAGACACTAGGTGGAATGTTATTGTTTTGTCTGTAAATGTTATAATGTCGACCGCCTGTTATACTGTTCTTTTGTCTTCTACATAGATATATTATATACTATTGTTTTATGTATGTTTATGTAACATAGGCTATGCCTCTAGTGGACTCCTTGTATGCACTATATATTGTAAATATCATTCAGCCAAATAAATGAAGCTTCAATTCAATTCAATAGTAAAACAGAGATTTAAAATTTGCTTCCTCTCTCTACCCATGCGCATCTGTATCGGTTACTCCAGCGTCGATGGGCTAACCCCTACTCTAGCAGGGTAAGTAGTGACGAATAAAGTCTGTATTTCAATTTCTATTTTAAAAATGAAATCCGAAATTAGCCCAGCCGACACACTTAAGGAGCGTCTATTATATGGCTATACGTGCGTGTCATAGGCTAGCCAGGGGGCGAGCTTGGCGCATCCCAGGTCGGGGCGTGCCCAGATAGACTGGGCCTGTTCGTACCAGGGGCACCGGAAGCAAATTTGAGGGGCGGGGGTAGGTTCCACAAAAAGGGCACACCGGATGGCATTGTCTGGAGGAAGATATGAAATTGGTGTCCCACCTCTCGTAGAGGGGTGTTCGGGGATACCCACCCACCTAACCGCCACAAGAAAAAACATTGCAAGACGCAGGCTCTAAGAATCGATTTCTTGCATTCTGAGTTTCTTATGATTACGTGTAAAGGTTCGAGAAATGTTACGCGAAGAACTTATGTATTCTTTGGTCAATTGAACCCATTCCCAATTCACATTGTGTGCGAGCGGGCCGATGGGTTGGTGTGTCAGATGCACGCATTGAGCCTGCATGCATTCGTGCATGGCGTCTGCGCGGTGGACCTACGCAGTTTGTCTTGAAAACATTTGATTGGACCTTAGTTCATAATTATATTTGCTAAATTGTGGCCCAATTTTTTCATCGGGATTCAGAGGAAAAGTGTTTTATTTAAAGTAATTTGAATTATGATTTTGCAGCCCCTTCTTGGGTGTCGGAGGGACAGTTGACACAGGCTATTAAGAAAAGGCCTTTAAATGGCGCGGCAAGCTGGTAGTGAGGGTTTGGGGTGGAATGGGGGTGGGGGGGGGGGGGGTGTTTATACTTATATAAAGAGTACAGCGTTAAAAATCCAAGAGGATGATATTTATTACTTAGATTTGTAGGAGATATAGGAGATGGCTTCTAAGGGCATCTAATGTTTACATTATTCAGAGGGAGGCCACAGATCTCTGAATTTTCTGTATGGTTGGGGGTGGGGCGACAACAAATCTTAGACTCATTCCTCAAATACCCCCACCGACTTCGCATTTCGGCCCCATGTGTACAAACATTACTTCTACCTTTGCATATGTTTCACACGTCAATTAAAATTTGTATTTTGAGAGTTGATGTTAATTCTGCTATCCCTTGTTATAGTGTTTCCACATTGCTGCACCCAGCCGCCCATCATCGCACATATTCTGTTCTACCTACTAAGTAAGGCATTAACGGAGCGTGGACCAGTATCACATCAACATTCAAATAGCCTATGACTACGTATCTTACCTTTACTTGCAAAGATACATGAAACATTTACAGATATAAGAAAAATAGTCATTGTGTAACTGCCACTACATAAATAGCACCTGCATTTATGATTTGTCTATTGTTGTTGTTGTTGTTGTTGTTGTTGTTGTTGTTGTTGTTGTTGTTGTTGTTGTGCTGGTTTCCGCATCCGGGGGCATTGTTGTGGCCTCCCCGATGGGACTGGCAACGCCCTCTTCCTCTAGGTACATGATTATAACTGGCGGGCGGGGGTGGGGGTGTGTGGGGGGGGGGGGGTTCGGATGGTGTGGTGTGGTAAGACCGCTCAGTCACGAGTTATCATCATTAATATAATGCGATTTCTATGGTTATCATAGATTTATCCAGCCTAGAAGCACTCCCGCATTACTTTATGGACTTGTGTTAATGCCAAAACAACCAAGCTTTAATACAACTGCTTAATCTTCTTCTTCTGAATATTCTAAAAATCCTTTTTTAGTTTAAAGTTTACGCATTTTTCGCATGAAAATGGGTAACGGGTACATCTGCCCCCGTGGCCAAAGGGCCATGAGGGCGCAAGCCCCCACTGCCCCTATGCTTCCGGCGCCCCTGGTTTGTACCCGACAGGATGATCCACGCTGCACCATTTGCATGTTTTTATTTATTCAATATACACGTGGCGTCACTTTGAATTTTCGTCCATCCATCGCATTAGTACATATCCCCCTATTATATATTATATACATGTCACCGGGTCCAGCTGGGGAAACTGCGGATGTGCCAGAGTAACGCATAAGATAGAAGTCAATGGTATACTCAGTTGTATTGTAGATCAACGTCAAATCAAGTAGAATCAAGAATCACGGTTCAGGAACCAAGGTGGTCTGAAAATACATAGATAAAAGGTTGGGTGAACATACGCCAAATCTGGTACAAATTATGTTAAAATCATTTCAAAACAATGAAAATGATGGCGTAGGAAACAAGACCTTTAAATACAGATAGGCTAAATTGATGGTTCTGGTTATTCTTAACACATCAAGGACTGGTCACAAACGGACTTCATGAAATATGTGAGTAAAAGGCTAAGTAATGGTCGGACGGACGGACGGACGGACGGACAGTCAAAAGTGAAACTTACTGTGATCGATTTACTATATCAATTGAGCGAAGTAAGGGACAGACATCAAATGGGCAGACGAATGTAATGGATGGACGAACAGACGGACGGTCATTGGTGATACTTACTATGATCGATTTACCATACAATTGAACCCATAGACAGATATAATTGATGGAGCGAAGTAACGGACAAGCAAATACAATGGACTGGCGGATATACAGACGAACATGTATAAAATGGTTAACCCGGTTACATTTAGACTGTAAATGGAGCAACTAATAGCGTACGAAATTTGTGACAATATACGAAACGCTGATAAATATAAAATAATATTCCTTCTTACGAATACAGACTTTGAAAATATGTCAGTGGATCATGATATGAAAATACACTGGCTAAACTTTAGTATACACTTTAGTACGATCGCGAGATCATAGTCGAATTATGTGCGGATACGAAGTGCCATGTCGCAGTGCAAATATGTGGAAAAGGTGATAACAGCTCACACGCCAGTCATTCATATCGTCATTCATACCCAAGGCGACGACACAACAAATACAAAGACCCTAGAGAACAACATAGACACTCCTACACAGTCTACTGTGGCCAAACAGGAGACACGGGTTTTTATGAATTGGCTGACTGGTCAGCTACGTCACGAACACTAAATGCTTAAAGATGAACCGTCAAATTAAAAGTGAAAATAAAATAATATAAAATAGCAAATCTACACACTGTGTCATGCACAAGGTATGAAACCTTCATCTGTGGGCACCATTGTCAGAAATCTGATTGGTTAGTGTGTGGTCAGAACCGTGATGTCACCAGATTTTTACAACAAACCAACCAATCAGCTTTCTGACAATGGTGCCCACAGATGAATGTTTCATACCTTGTGTATATTATATATAGTAGGAGGAATATGTGGTAGAGGGATGGATGGACGAAAATTCAAAGGCCTGTGTTGACACCCGCATCCTTTGTATTTGCAATCGTTCCGAGATACGGGTCCTCTGTGTTGTTTCAAACATCTGGAACTGTATCAACATTACGGTCATTGTTTTGATACACTATGCTTATGAGAGAAGTGGCTTGCTTGACAAGTGTTGTCGATCGGAGGCATTAATTTGGTACGTCACACTGACATGATGCCTACTCAGCGTTTTGTTAATTGCAGCAGAGAAAATGGTAATCCTGGCGGTGGTGACGTAACGAAGTTAACTGTTTTCTTGTTCAAGATATTCCTCCAACCAGGGAGAATTTGTTTCTCTCACTGAGCCGTGCTTAACTTTGAATTCAACCGCGGCCGATATTCTTGATATCCAGAGCGAGAGATATGTCTTAGACAGCATTCTGGTGGTGGATTTCATTTGTACCACTAGCAGGATGCTCTGCATCATGATTTCCCGTTGTGCGTGCGTGCGTGCGTGCGTGCGTGCGTGCGTGCGTGCGTGCGTGCGTGCGTGCGTGCGTGCGTGCGTGCGTGCGTGCGTGCGTGCGTGCGTGCGTGCGTGCGTGCGTGCGTGCGTGCGTGCGTGCGTGCGTGCGTGCGTGCGTGCGTGCGTGCGTGCGTGCGTGCGTGCGTGCGTGCGTGCGTGCGTGCGTGTGTGAACGAACACTTAAAGGTTTACCCTACCGAACATGGGCTGCCTCCCAGGGCTATCCGAAAATCAGCGCCATGAAGCAATGGGAAGACTCTCTGCTGGGCAGAGCGTTCCCGCTGTTGCTGGACATTTTAATGTTCACGCCTCAACCATTTCCCGTCTCCGCCAACGTGAGCAGGAAACTGGACATGTTAATGACCGACCATGATCTGGCAGACCGAGAGCAACAACACGAGAAGACAGCTACTTAGTGACGTCATCACGACGTCACAGGTTTGAGACTGCGCCGCGGCTGTCCCGTAATTTGCTCACCGCTACCGGCACTACAGTGCATGCACAAACTGTGTGATACAGACTCCATGATGCTGGACTGCATGCCCGTCGTCCACTTGTTGCTGGTCCGCTTACAGAGTCACATCAAGAATCGGTTGGCATGGGCAAGAACTCATCAGCGATGGCGTGCTCAATAATGGAGCCACGTTTTGTTCAGTGATGAGTCGAGGTTTTGTGTGGATGTGGCGGATGGTAGGCAACGGGTTTGGCGACGTTTAGGAGAATGGTATGATGCAGCCAACATCATTTAGCACGACAGATTCGGTGGCGGCAGTGTCATGGTGTGGGCTGGAATCTATGAAAATGGCAAAACAGATCTTATTGTGATTTGCGGAAATTTAACGGCTCAACGTTACCGTGAAGAAGTTGTGAAGAAGTTGTCCCCCCTGTTGTCATCCATTTTATGCAGCATCATGCAGACTTTATGTTCCAGCAAGACAATGCCAGTCCTCATTCAGCTACGGTCACCAGTGATTTCCTTGAGGCTAACACCGTTCCGGTGTTGGACTGGCCAGCGCGATCACCAGACCTGTCTCCTATCGAACATGTGTGGGACTTTCTTGGCCGTATGGTGCATGAGAACCATCCACATCTTCACAACATGCGGGAGCTGGAAGCGGCACTGCTCCAGGAACGGGATGCGATTCCTCGTCGTGACATCAGGTGCTTAATTCGAAGCATGAGAAAGCGATGTATGGTGGTGGTTAATGTGCGCGGAGGTCACAACCTTTATTGACAGCTCAGTGTCATCATTGAAATTGGACCCTTCCGTTGAATGAGGCTGTGTTAACGGCGCGATGCTAGTATTACATTAACAAGAGACTGTTGTTCAAATTGGAAAATGACCTATCCATTAAATAATATATTTGAATCAATTTATTGTTTTTGTTAAATAACATTTATACAGTAATATTCTCAGTGTTGCTAAACTTTTTTGGTTCAGTCTATATATAATGTAATAAAATAGGGATTTAACCGGCCAAGACGAATGCTACTAAAACCAGGAACAGAACAGGAAAAGGTGACTAATTATGGGTTACATGGGACCTATGGGTAAGAATTTCCCCACATGCCTTTCCGCTCACCACCCATCTAATGATCTGCATCTGAACTTCGCTGGTGTCGCCGGATAGCTGCTTCATCTCTGAGTCGTTGACCTAGTTTAAACCCTTCTTTATACACAGAAGATTCCATCTCCATGCAGTCCATGAACCTCTCAAACAATTGACTCGCTTGAAAGATCAACTGAGTGCATTAAAATGAAATGTTCATAATTTAAAAGGGTCAGATGACTGTTGGGCATCTTGAGGAGTAGTGTGCAAATGTGATGTTAGTGCAAAGACAGTGCGATGTAGAGGGTGTTATAAATGCAATAGGAAGGATTGGCACTAAAATCCTGATGGGCTATCTAAGGCTATGCCTGACTGCAAAATTCTAAAGAAGAATCAAATCCTTAAGGGAAGTGTAATGCAATATAAAGGTTCTACAAGAAAAGACCGAGCTTGCTAAGAAAATGGATCTTAAGCCAAAATGTTGTTGGTTGAAACGTTCTTGGCCAGTCTTGCAACTTAATTTGCAATCGGACAGTTCAAATACCAACAAATGGAAAAAACCTAATGAACTAATAGCTAGCTAATGGCTAAAAAGTCAACTTAACCTACTGTGTCCCAGAAAAGTGTAATGTTATCTCGAAAATCACTTAAAAAGGTCAATTGAAACTGACTAAGTGGTTGGTATCAAATTTGAATGTTATAAATAAATGTCACTTATTATAAACAATAGGTAAGGTAGAGACTAATATTAACAAACTGGTAAGTAAATGGCACACAGATTAAATACTGTAGTGATAGCGATTGAGCGCACTATCTTGCAATAATGCCTACCTGTTACTTTGGAAACGTTGTGTTCATAACAATCCGGCAACAGTTAACAATGCTCTGATTCTGTATCGTAAATGATAGCAATTGAGCGCACTATCTGGAAAAAACACTCCAATTTAAATTCTATCCATCTTTAATATAACTACAAATACTAATGGGTTAACAGTGTTGACACTATCTGGCAACAGAATACCGTGAATACAATCTGGCAATGACTACCAAATAGAAAGTACTCTGACAGTGTTCAAGCACTGAAAATGAAAGGTCTGGGTTCAGCGATGTTGTCGGGTATACAAGTACCAAGTATGATGCAATCCGGCAACAAGTGCCAATTGGAAAGCACTGACAACAAACTACTCTCCTGAAATCTAACAAGTGAAAAGGAAAACTAACTCTACAATTTGACTCGAACAACATGCCATGGAAAGCAATCATGAGCCGCTGATGAACCATGAGGTGAATCAGCAGAAGATTACTTTGCCTGCAAAGCCATTCAAATGTAATAAGAATGAGGATAAGGACGCCAAACATACACATTCTAGAGAAGCCGGTTACTGAATTGATTTAGTAAAACTAATCAATAGATCTCCTTATAAATCGGTATAATCCGGCAATGAAGAACTCTTGCTACCTCTCTGATAAAGCAGTGTGATCTCTGCCTGCTGGATCGAGGAAAAGGAAGCTTAAAGCACAATGACCTTGACCTTTATCTCATGTTGCAGTACTAAAAAATAGAAGTATCCGTTCAAATGACCTTGACCTCTTAACCTTGATCTTGAGAAAACGGTACAAATGTCAAACCAAATAGGTCAAAAGAGACCTTTAACCTTTGACCTCTGAAATAAGGACAATTTAATAAGAAACTTATGTCAAAACCATGGACTAAGATCAAGTTTAGCTAAATGCAATCAAGTAAATATTGATTTTTAGACTTCCCGAGGCTAACTTCTTAGGTTATAGGAGCGCGAACCCGCTATTGAGATAGCCTGGACAAATAAAGCAGACATATAACTTAATCGTAAACACTTTATGGCGAGGAAAATTGTTCAAATGTGTTCTTGAAAACACATTTAAGCAACATTCATCACAAGAAAGAGTTTATATCCTGCTGCGTTACTTTTGCACTCCCTGATAAGATGGACACGCTTTCCTTTGGGGCCTAGGTTAATGTGATACCGGACTAAGTTTTGAGCATCCAAAGGTGCTGATACCTAGAGCCAAATTTGTGGCAATTTGGAACTAATTTTAAAGTACCCAGTCAAAGTTTTACTAAATTAATCAGAAACAGCCAAGACAGAACTGATAAGCACCGTAGGCTGCTATCTAATAAATCCAGTTCACCTATCCTAGCTTTAGCCTAAAAAGTGTGCGGCCGACTTACTTTAATAGAAATCTCTAGACTATGACATTTTAGTACTGAAGCCCTCGTCAAGACGGAGGAATGAAGGAAATTTCAATTTCGCTTTCTCCGGAATCTAGATTTAGAAAGCTTAACCGGCTCCTGGAACCCGGTAGCCAGTTCCCAACAACAGGGTACCCGTTTGCCAGTGAGGCTCATATTGTTTGCATAGCTACCAAACAAGAGAATACCTATGGCTTGCCTCCGTGGGGCTGGGAGGCAGCGTCCATAATGTAATGGTAAGTATTGTTAGGTCTCGGATAAAGGGAAATTGAAATTTCGATCAATACTTACCATTATATTACTCTTGATAACACCAGATTTAGACGGCAACCTGGTGGGAAGCGGCAAGCCATACATAGCTTCTTTTGACTCTGGAGAAAGATTTTAGACTTAAACTTGACATATGGAGACCCAAAAGGACCGACAAGTTTGGGACCGAATCACATTCACATCACAGCCCCACCCGCTTTTTTTTCTTCCTAAGAAAAGGGAGAGAACTCACGAACATGCATCTCGCCTGAAACACGAATATGCGAAGAGGGTTAACTGCTCTGCATATAATAGCCTGGGAATGAGCATGAATATATAAGATGAATGATCATGATATATAAACATAATACAAAACACTCTCAATCCTGAATTACCTCATGATATTTGGATTTCAGACCTGGAGCCTCCAACCATTCACTTGTCCGGCCATCAGTGACACAATCTGGTTGATGTCCTCTCGCTCGACCATGTCTGCTTCTTAATTCTTTCTTACAAATGCCAAAAAAGGAAGAAGAGCAGTGTGGTCATATAGCTATCGTCTCAAAGCTATCGTCTCAAAACAGCTAAAGCGAGTGGATTGGCGAAGTCTGACACATCCCTCATATAGTAATCCGTGAAAGAGGACTCACAGTGCCATTGTGCAACAGCCATGATGTCCTTAACTGGAACACCATTGTAAAAAGGCGGAAGAGGTGGCTATTCCTCTAACATCGTGCCCTTGCGCATTGCACCTAGTGCCCTGTCGTAACCTCATGGGTAGTCTGAATGCATTCGACCCCCCAACGAGAGATAGAATCCATGGATGGGCACCATATGGCTTCTTATGGCAGATCCACAGATGTTTATCATTTGACCGTAAAGAGTCCGTCCGTTTTTTGTACTTAGTCAAAGCACGGACTGGACACCAGACAAGGGCATCATGATCAACCTAGTTAGTTTTGGTATAATGATCGGTTTGCATATTTCAAAGATTGATTCTTTGACATAAACTCTGCTCTTGGCAGTAGTCGCAGACCCTCTCAGGAGACAATAAATCAGCCCCTCTCTGCTGAAAGCACATGGATCTCTCTGCGCCTTCTCGCTGAGTAAACTGCCAATAGAAAAACCGCTTTTAGAGTCAAATGCTTTAGACTATCCGAACCCAAAGGTTCGAAAGGGCGCTTGGCCAGTACATTAAGCACCAAAGATAGACTCCAGGCTGGAATGACTAATGGTTGTCTCGGTCGGAGATTGCTCATTCCCTTCACCATCACATTCAACTGGGCCACCTCTGGACTATCCCTGTTGCCAAAGCTGACTTGTATCCAGCAATTGTGACAGGAGTCAGTCCTGAATAGAACAGCTCACAGAGAAAGTCTGCTATTTGCTGAATAGTGGATTGAAAAGTATTAATACCCTTTCCTTCACACCACTGCAAATTTGTTAACCTTGTGGTTATATGATTTGAAACTTGACCTACTTCTCGCAGCTGCGATGAAGCTCGCAGCCTGTCGAGAAAAGCATTCCGACATGAAACTTTGTTTGATAACATCCACGCAGTCAATTTGAACATTTCGGGCCGCTCGTGTAGGAAGCGTCCCTTGGCCTGGGAGATTATGTTCGGAATCATGGGTAACTGCACTGGATTGTCCACCAGCCGACCCAGAAGTTCCATGAACCACGCCCTGCTGGGCCAAAATAGTGCTATTAGCAGGACCAGGCATGTTTCCTCCCTGATCTTCAACAAAACCTTCGGTAGAAGAATGGTGGGCGGATACGCATAAGCGTGCATCCCTCTCCAGCTTATCGCCAGAGCGTCTGTATCGACGGCATTTGGATCTGGAATTGGTGAGACATAAAGTCATGATTTTAGCATTTTCATTTGTGGCGAAAAGTCCACGTTTGGTTTGCCCCAATGCTCGAAGATCCTGTGAAGAACTGGAGGGTTGAGAGACAAAGCATCCGCCAGAATGTTCAAGCTGCTTTCAAAACAACTGAGTAATTCCTGCACCATTGAATCAAGTGCCACACCTACATACATAGTGTGGGTGACTTGTCCCACCTTGGCGATTGATGTATGATACTACTGTCGAGTTGTCCGACCGTATCAATATCACCTTGCCCCTGACTTTTGGAAGAAACCTTTCCAATGCCAGTTCCACTGCCATTATTTCCAACAGATTGATATGCAGCTGACTCTCTTGGAGAGTCCATGTTCCCGAAACCTGGTGTTCTCCCAGGCAGGCCCCCACCCCACCCCTCCAGTGATGCATCCATGTACACGGACAGCTGAGGGTGGGGTAGTCGCAGCGAAACCCCTACTAGGAGATTCTGACGCTTCTTCCACCATATAAGATACAGCATTATTGGCTGCAAAACTTGTCCCAGCTTTGACAGGGGTTCTGTTCTCTGTTTCCACAGAGACATCAGATACAACTGGATAGGTCTTTGCATCAGAGCAGCATACGGGATTACCTGCTCCATGGAGACCATCATGCCCAGCATCTGAAGAAACCTCTTCGCCTGAATGTGGTTTCCCAATCGAAAACTCTTGAGGATGGCTAACAGAGACACTACTCTGGACTCTGACGGGTAAACCCTGCCCTCCTTGAGATCGAATTGCATCCCTAAATAAACGAAATGTTGGCCGTGTCCTCTAAGATGGCCCGTGCTTGGCCACCAAAGATGCTAGGGACGTTCAGGGGAGTTCCAAGTAAATGCTCCCTGACAGCAGTAGCCGGACGCATATGGTCAAGGACCATCTGGCTGCTGGACTTGGTCACTCGCGCTTGCACCCTGGCCAAAGTGCCCATTGACAGCACCAGGCCGTCATTGACGCAGGATAGCGCCACAGGTGGCACAGGGCGGCCTGCACCAGCTTCAGCCCACACTGCCTGAAGCAAGCAATAGGAGTGATTAACAGCATTCATTGCTGCTCTCACTCCCTCATCGCCCAGGGACAGGACTTCTTCGTGGTGTACCTGGGACCTGTCCACATGCACCAGAGCAGGGCCACCCGCTCCAGCACTCTGAACTCCAAGCATCTAAGTGACCGCGGGAACCACAGTGTATGTCATATTCCACACACGGAATACGGCACCTTGCCCACACCTCCGTAGAGGCCGCAGGGAGCTGACTCTTAGTTAAGAGTTGCTTGCAATAAATAGCATTCAACAACTCTTTAAACCGTGGATCCAGTCTCCGAAGAGGACACTCCCGTGAATACATCACCCATTGACGTATTCACGGTTTTACCAGCAGCGGCCTCCCGGCTAGGAGCCACCGCTGGTAAGCAGGAAACCCCAGTACCGTATGGTTCCGCTGCTACCCCCATGGAGTTCACCGGTCTATGGAGTAGGCCCGCACGGAAAACTGTGCGGACCCATAGTGGTTATGGAACCGTGGCCATATTATCAATATATTCAAATATTTTGACCATAAATTAATTGTTAACCCTCCAGCACCCCAAACCCGCAACGTTACAATCACGATTGCTTAAGCAGGCGACAAGAACGATAGCGGACATCAATACACCCATATACTGATCCCAACAGATGTATAAAACGGAACCAGGAACCATCTCGCATAACATTCGCTGTATATTTAATAAAAAATTTCAAATTATACTCTCAAACGAAGGCCAAAACGATATGTGAAGAAAGCAACAAAATGATTTTAACAAACTGCTGTAGACCACGGTAAAACCGCAGAACACACATCTTAAATCAAGAATTTTGAAACCACCGATCAATGCAAATAGATCGTGATTACCACCCAAAACGTGACATAATTCCAGTTTTCTGGTACAAAAAGTATGCAGCACCCAGAACAAGATGCACGAATACATGAAACATTTTCTTAACCATAGAAATCCGAGAAGCACCACGGGTGTGATGTCACCCGCTGGGATAACGATGTAAGACGATTTTCGTGTTAAAACACTGTACAGCCAACCCCCCATTTCATATTACTGCCGATCGCCATTAAGAAGGCAATCAATCTGGCATATTTCGTTGTCGCCACACGTCCCAGATTCGGGGTCAGTCTCAATATATGCTAGAGAATAACATGAAAGAAAGGTTGTATTCTTTCATGTTATTCTCTAATATATATTGAGACTGACCCCGAATCTGGGACGTGTGGCGACAACGAAATATGCCAGATTGATTGCCTTCTTAATATATATATATATATACTGAACCAAAAAAGTTTAGCAACACTGAGAATATTACTGTATAAATGTTATTTAACAAAAACAATAAATTGATTCAAATATATTATTTAATTGATAGGTTATTTTCCCATTTGAACAACAGTCTCTTGTTACTGTAATGCTAGCATCGCGCCTTTAACACGGCATCATTCAATGGAAGGGTCCAATTTAAATAATGACACTGAGCTGTCAATACCGGTTGTGACCTCCGCGCGCATTAACCACCGTCGTACATCGCTTTCTCATGCTTCGAATTAAGCACCTGATGTCACGGAGAGGAATCGCATTCCATTCCTGGAGCAGTGCAGCTTCCAGCTCTCGCACGTTGTGAAGATGTGGATGGTTCTCACGCACCATACGGCCAAGAATGTCTTGCTGGAACATAGTCTGCATGATGCTGCATAAAAGGGATGACAACAGGGGTGACAACTTCTTCACAGTAACGTTGAGCCATTAAATTTCCGCGAATCACAATAAGATCTGTTTTGCCATTTTCATGGATTCCAGCCCACACCATGACACTGTCGCCACCGAATCTGTCGTGCTGAATGATGTTGGCTGTATCATACCGTTCTCCTAAACATCGCCAAACCCGTTGCCTACCATCCGCCACATCGACAGAAAACCTCGACTCATCACTGAACAAAACATGGCTTCATTGTTGAGCACGCCATCGCTGATGAGTTCTTGCCCATGCAAACCGATTCTTGATGTGACACTCTGTGAGCGGAACAGCAACAAGTGGACGACGGGCATGCAGTCCAGCATCATGGAGTCTGTATCACACAGTTTGTGCATGCCCTGTAGTGCCGGTAGCGGTGTGCAAATTGCGGGACAGCCGCGGCACAGTCTCAAACCTGTGACGTCGTGATGATGTCACTAAGTAGCGGTCTTCTCATGGTGTTGTTGCTCTCGGTCTGCCAGATCGTGGTCGGTCATTAACATGTCCAGTTTCCTGCTCACATTTGCGGAGACGGGAAATGGTTGAGGCGTGAACATTAAAATGTTGAGCAACAGCACGAATGCTCTGCCCAGCAGCGAGTCTTCCCATTGCTTCATGGCGCTGATTTTCGGGTAGCCCTGGGCGGCGGCCCATGTTCGGTAGGGTAAACTTTTATGCGTTTTCTGTTAACATTCGTTATCTGCTTTTGCAATATGGTGAATTTTTGCCTTCGTTACCCGCCAATGTGGCCCAGTGCATGAAAAATGCATTTTCACATGCAGTAAGTGTGCGGCCGAGAAATGCAAGAAATGATTTGCATTTCTTCATGATCAGCGAGACATTACATTGACGAAACATGCCTGCAAATTTGGTTATAAATGGACGCATAGTTTTAATACAACAAACCAAACTTCACTGTTGCTAAACTTTTTTGCCTCAGTATATATATATATATATATATATATATATATATATATATATATATATATATATATATATATATATATATATATATATATATATCGGTACAAATCATCATATACACCTGTGCAAAAGTTAAGCACCAGCAAAAGCAATAGAACGTAGAAACATGATGGTACAACTAGGCTGCCATACTTTTTGTCCCCGCGTTAGCTGACATAATTCCAAGTACGAAATGCACATGCATGCATGACTTCAAGCCGCTTGATGTCCGTGCGTGGCGGGAAACAGCACACGTGTTCAGTTATGTAAAAGTCCAGTTTGAGGTGTAGAACATTACATACAGATTTAGGCGACAAGATTAGGAATTTTGTGTTCATGACCGTGGTTTATTTGTACAGAGAGAATTAGCTCTTGATTGTGAACCGCTATGGCAAGACGAAGGTTAAGTGATCGTGTGAAATGGCAAATCATAGGCATGCATACCACTGGTATGTCATGCAGAGAGATTGGCAGACAGCTGAACATTAACCATACTGTAATCAGTCGTTTGATTGCAAAACATGGGCAAACTAACGAGGTGAACGACAGGCCTAGATCTGGAAGACCGAAGAAGACTACTGCCCGTGATGATCGAGCCCTAGTACGCCTTGTTAGGAGATCTCCATTCACCAACAGCAGAGTGCTCAGCCAGCAATGGGAAACGCGCAATAGAGTGTCAATGTCTACCGTCAAAAGGAGACTGTATGCTGCTGGCATGAAAGCTAGGAGACCTGTCAGACGTCCTCTCCTCACTGCACACCACAAAGAGGAGCGTCTGAGGTGGTGCAACGAAAGAAGACACTGGAACATGAGATCCTGGAGACAGGTACACTGGTCCGATGAAAGTCGGTTCCTACTTCATGCCACAGATGGTCGAACTCGTGTATGGAGGTCCAGACGCACGGCGTACGAACAACGTAACATCATGGAAGAAGTTCCATTTGGTGGAGGTTCCGTTATGATATGGGGGTGCATCTCATTTGATTGTAAGCTGGATCTGTTGACTGTACCTGGAACACTAAATGGACAAAGATATCAAGATTCCATACTGGATAGAGTTGTGGTCCCTCATTTTGTAAATCATGCACCTGGAACCCACCCTATATTCATGGATGACAACGCCCGACCACATCGTGCTAGAGCTGTGCATGAATACCTCCGCCAGAATGCCATCGAAACCCTACCATGGCCAGCAAGGAGCCCTGACATGAACCCTATTGAGCATATCTGGGACATTCTGGGAAACATGGTGAGAAGGAGGGGTCCTCCTGTGCAGAACCTACAGGAATTAACAGACGCACTCCATCTTGAATGGCAACGAATACCACAATGGCGTATCAGTCGGTTGGTGACCAGCATGAGACGTCGTGTCCAGGCCGTCATCCAGGCACAAGGTGGATATACCCGGCATTAATAATGACAGTCTCAAACTCGTGCACAGATGTTAAACTTCGTTTTCAGACACCATTAATGACAATCTAGCCACGTGTGTCAACTGTAGGGCAATAGTTGTCAGTTGTGTCAACGTAACCATATTCAGGCCTCCTTTTCAAGTTCAAACAAAAACATACAGTGTTTCCCCACCATCATAATCAGCATTCCTCTAGTTGCATTATTACCTCTTGCACTAAGATGGATGGGTACATAAATGTTTATGCTATTGCTTTCTTCATAGCACATGAATATACCCTCGCATGTGCGTAAAAATAGGGTGGTGCTTAACTTTTGCACAGGTGTATATATAACACACACTCTAAGCCAACAGAATGACACAGGATATCAACGATAGGGGCATCAGTGCAGTTCTGGGATCCGTCGTCAGGGGTGGGCAGGCTACATGGCGATGGAGTGGGAGTGGGGTTTGGGCGGGGGTACACACGGTTATTCAGATTTTTAATATCATTCATGGGGAACGACCGGTCTAGGTCGCATAGGTATGGTTTTCCCAAGTGTTTTTCAACTTGTCAAATGCCAGCAGTTGTTCTTTACCCCATTCAAAGCACGTATTGACAGAATGGTGGAATGCTTTAACCGAACTTGGTCGCTATGTTGACCAAAGAAACGCAACTACATTGCCATGATTGGGCTTTATGGCTACCTTTCGTAATGATGGCCTATCGCACCGCAATGGACTCCAGCACTGGATTTACACCTGTACATATGATGTTAGGCTGGGAACTATCACTACAGTTAGATATAATTATGCAGCGAGCAACAGGAGAGTTGAACTCTTCATCCTTCTATGTAGAACTTTTCTATTAGCGACTGGAGGATGCTCATGAAGTGGGCGAGCATGATTTCTAAACATCAGAAAGTCACACATGACCGCCGAGGGTATGGCAAGCCATATGCCATCGCTGACTGTGTCTGGGTAAGTGACCTGACTCCGCCGGATGGAGCCAGTCGCAAGCTTAGTTACAAGTGGAAAGGACCATACATCGGTCCTCCAGCAAAAATCGGATGTAACACACCGCCTCTGTGCGCCAGATGACAAGGTCATCCTCCATTTTAACCTCCTGAAACTGTGTGTGGAAGAGAAGAGCTTGGGACAAGTTGACAAGTTGAAAAACTTGTTGTGCAGTGAGACTGTATCGGCCTACACAAATCTTCAGACTCTGTACCATTTGTACACTGATGCGATGGGTGTAATTTTAGCTAAAGACGACGACCAAGGTATTGATAGGGTTATCCATTATGTAAGTAATACTCTTAAGGATAGCTAGCTTAACTGGCCGGTCATTGAGAAGGAATCTTATGCAGTCGCCTATGCCCTCAAGAAATTACGACCGTATCTGTTTGGAGCCGAGTTCACTGACCACAAGCCTTTTAAGAGTATTTATGGGAGAGGTAAGAAACACGATGGTCCAACAATGAGCTGTGCTAATTTCTAAGTATGGTTGCAACATTGAGTAGATCCCAGGATGGCATTTGAGAACGACTTATTAGAAAACCTGGTAATGGTACCACCGCTAGTTATCCAGCCCTACAAAATTCTTTTTTTTAAGTCTGCCATAGAAAAATTATTCACGTTCCGAAAGGAATCACCAACTCCTATAATTACCACAGGACAACCCAGCCGTTCACAAACACTAGGGCAGCTTGACCCATCAAACGAGTCCATTGAACCAGAGGAAATTTGGATGGATGAGAGCATGCCTATGCTGGATGATGGCATGCCTATAATTTCTGAGCATGAGTGACTAGCAGATGATGAGATGAGGCAATCCACAATAGCAGATGAGGCATCCATGATGAGCGCGGATGACATTCGCTCTAGGCACATTTTTTTTAACCAAAGATGAAGGTCGGGCTATAAATTCTAGCCCTGGATATGACATGCATGAAGCCAACTACATCATGTGGATTGCTATGTCTCGCTAGGTCGAATTAGTTTCAAAATATTCAACTACATGTCCTTACATGATTGCATAGTTATCTGAAAGGTTAAATTCTGGGAAATTTCAGAGTTTCAAATTGATTCCAACAAGCATAAAAAATGGGTGGATCCTAGCTAGAAAGGGGCGGGGCATAGCATGGAACGAATACCTCAATGGACCTTTCCAGTAATGACGTCATAATCAGCTAAGCGGCGTGTAGGATGATGTCATAATCAGTACGTCTTAAATGATTCTATACATTCTATAACTCTTAATAGTTCAACACATTGTACGTCTCCACTATTTAATAAACATGCTGTTGAATATTTTGAAACTAATTTGACTGGGCGCTGTTGCTGCCATAGGCAGCAACAGCACCCATTCAAATTAGTTTCAAAATATTCAACAGCTTACCTGTATAGTTTTCTGTAAATTGATAGTCAGGCAGTTCAGAGATCGATCGATCCCAACACGATCAAGGTGTGGGCGGAGCTTAGCTAGAGATGGGTGGGGCATAGCTAAAAATGGAAAAGTCCATTATAACTCACCAGTCAGCAGAGTGCGACAAGTGACAATGACATTCATAGGGTGATTCGAATAAGAAATAAAAACATGAAAATGCAATTAAAAAACAATTTCATCATAATTTATTTCTTCACACAACATTGATATAAAATCTGTGAAACAATGGGCATCTTTTTTTCTGGTATTCTCTTCTGAACAGCGGTTTTTCTACCAATTTCCATTTTCAAAATTATTGAACAATGATATTAAGAGAAAAATCACGGTATAGAGTGGTCAAATAAATTAAAAAAATTAATACAAATCAATTTCAGATGAAAGACCTCAAATCAGCATGCAAGCAAAATCAATCCAAAACAGCAGCAATCAGATATTGTAGAGCCTCACCCTCCCGTTTTAATCACATTGTAAAATTTTTTCGAATTGTCCGGATTTTAAAAGATTTCAGATCACAGCCAAAGCTATGGGATCCTAGTGTATGGTCACACCCTTACCCGTGTTAAAATTTTAGCCAGATGGGACCCATAATTTCTGGGATAGCCATATATCCTCTCCAGATGTGGTTTCTTTTATCCAAGTAACGGCCAGGGCAGTCTTGAAATCCACAGCAAGTTCCTTTGTTGTGTTCAAATTTGAGCCAAATTGGTTTAGCAGCTTTTGAGATACCACTCCGGGTACAAGGACACACGCATGCACGCACACACCTACATGCATGCACGCACACACACACACTATTACAATTAACCGGGAATGCAGGGAAATCAGTGCCAATTACCAAAATGAAAATAATTTGACAAATACATAGTAATATATAATAGCTTTCTTAGAAATTTAATATCTGTGACAAATAAAATGTATTAATTTAACATGTACATTGTGCACTTCATTTGGCTTGGATTTTAGTATGCATGAAGATGATGATTATGCAGCTGCTGATGATGATGATAGTGACCATGATGATAGTGAAGATGTTGATTGTTATGTGGAAGATGTTATACATTTTTTAACAAATTTCATTCTATACACGCATGTTAACAATACTATTTTATAGAGGATATACCTATAATTCTGCTGGTTACTAGCTCACCTGGCCAAAAATAGAGACCAAATTTTGTAGGGAGCCTCCCCATGTCACCAAATGTATTTCCCCTGCTTTGAATCATATATTGGTCATAGCTGCACAATTATCTAACAGAAACTAATTTTAAAGATGGCTGCATTGGTAAAGATTTTGTACTTTCCATACAGATCAATAGTGAAAGTGATCCTCCCCCTCTGACCTATACCGCACCTGCAATGTAATGGATTTCTAACCTTTTGAATCATTCGATTAAATTTATGGAGAGACTTATTCCGCGAATACCAATTCTAACAGCTGGTGTAAATTCTGTATCTATAACAATATAGGGATCCATATCTAGCTATGACACGCCCATTTCTAGCTAAGCTCCACCCACTTCTTTCACATGTTGGAATCAATTTGAAACTTTAAAACCTGAATTCCTACAATCCAAATTTCAAAGTAGCTATACAGGTATGATGTTGAATATTTTGAAATTAATTTAACTGAGAGCTGTTCCTGCCCATGGCAGCATAATCACCCTGTTAAATTAATTTCAAAATATTCAACATAATGTTTATTAGATTTGTAAATTTAACAGAAACGTAGAATTCATATACTCTCATGACTGACTTTTTAATTTTCGGGGAGATCTGTATTTCATTTTGATGACAGCAGCTACCATGTGATGTATTTCATTGTTAGATACTTGAGTGACAGGTCGTATCTTCAATGATACCACACCTAACAGATTTCTAAATGTCTGTGACTCAAGAAAGATGCCATATTGGATTTTACGTCTGAAGTAATCTTAGATTGTCATATGCATGAACAGAAATACTAAACAAGATATATGACAGGATTTCACTACAATACATATACAATATGACGTGTCTCGCTCATATTATTGGATGTGTACCATATATCTTGGCAAATGGCAGTTATAAAAATAGAGTACAGTTTTGATATTGAAATTGCATAAATCTCAATTCTGAATATAGAATATGGAAAATAGGGATTTATCATTTTGAAGTGTGTAGATTGTTCACGATTCAGGTGATATGTTAGAATAAAAGCTGATTTTAGTTGAAAGAATTTAATTATATAAAAGATCATTATTAACCCTTTAACCTTTGATTTTTCCACGGTGTCAAATTCAAGACAACTATATCAATAAAAGATATTGAATATTTTGAAACTAATTTGACTGGAACCTGTTGCTGCCATAAGCAGCAACAGTATCCAGTAAAATTTGTTTCAAAATAGTCAACAGAATATTCCCTACATCCTAAAGAATTTGTCTTCTATCATCTGCGATCACTAAAGCATTAAATAAAGTTATTCAAATTCATTTCATTTGCAATATGAACATTTTGAACCAAGTTTATTGAACATTATTTTCAACATTCTGGATGTTTACTAAATATGGTTCATTATTTTAATACACAGTGGAAATGAGTTTAACTCGTTAATGGTCAGATTTGGTCAAGAAAATTAAATATATTCTTATTGAATATCCATTTGCAGACCAATAGAAGAATATTTTTGAAAGTTTATCCGTTGAATGACTGGCTCAGTTATAAAATGCTGTTGAATACTATGGCAGCAACATCATCCAGTCAAATTAATTTCAAAATATTTGACAGCTTACCTGTACAGTTGTTTTATAACTGAGACACTGAATTTTAAGCGTTATAGTCTCAAAATTTTATTTATCACATACCGGTACAGCAAACTTCCATCGGCTGATTAAATATAGAGAAAGGGTAGGCTACAGCCATGTTAGTCTGCATAGACTAAAAAGACACGATTCAAATGTAGCAGATTTTAAGACTACCTTAATTTATTTTGATGAGCTTTCACACATAAATGTGCTTCATCAGGTCTGATGAAGCATTTATGTACGAAAGGTCGTCAAAATAAACTAATTTAGTCTTAAAATGTACCACCTCTGAATCACATTTTTATAATCAAGCATAGAAGACGCTACAAAATGTGTTACACATAGCAGCGAGTGCAGCACATTCTAGCTCTAGTCTATGACTAGGCTATCGCCCAATGATGTCATAAAAGCCCATTTGTCAGCCAATAAAACAAAAACCATTATTGCACATGATATAACAAAAGGCCTAATGGCTTTGATGATCAGCTGCCTCGAACCAATACTCTAGAGCATGCTCTGTATAGGGAGATAAGTCTGGTATTGGAGGTCGCATCAGCTCCATTTTCGAAACACAGATATTAGATGCCGGCATGAACACTGTGACCCGGTTTGTTGTCAATTTATCCAGAAAATAAAAAATGACATCATGATGCCTGACAGACCGACGGGTGGATGCCGCACAGAAAGTCATCGCTATTTCAAACAATATTAATATTGATTTTCTTCTTACATTTGTGAAAGCTCTACATCCAAGAACACCAAGTACCGTAACAACATTAAACCCATCCCGGTGACCTAAGTATTACCAGCACCAAACACAATAAGGTAATCATATCCATAATGTCAATAATACAACTGCTTATAACAAGCGTATTAAAATTAACATGACAATAAAACATTCTAGAAATGCTAGATTCCTAGATACGTGATACAAATATTGTGGATTTCCAAAAACAATAATACATACATGTACATATAATATCAATATAATTGATAATGGACCTTTCCAGTTTTAGCTATGCCCTGTCCATCTTTAGCTAAGCTCCACCAATGCTTCGCTGTGTTGAGATCGATCGATCCCTGAACTGCCTGACTATCAATTTCCCTAAAACTATACAGGTAAGCTGTTGTATATTCTGAAACTAATTTGATTGGGTGCTGTTGCTGCCTATGGCAGCAACAGCGCCCAGTTAAATTAGTTTCAAAATATTCAACAGCATCTTTATTAAATAGTAAAGACATACAATTCATACAACATGCTTTGTTCGTCATCAATTAAGCATTTGTGATGAACTTATCTTTGTCATTCATGATGTCATTGATTATGACA
Organism: Chaetoderma sp. LZ-2023a; assembly: GCA_034401795.1. Taxonomy (NCBI): domain Eukaryota; kingdom Metazoa; phylum Mollusca; class Caudofoveata; order Chaetodermatida; family Chaetodermatidae; genus Chaetoderma; species Chaetoderma sp. LZ-2023a. The sequence continues at coordinate 95,572,019 of CM067367.1, forward strand.
TCATCCTGCATGTCAGGTAGTTGATTATGACCTCATAAGGTCCATTATAAGATCTTTGTTCATTCAGAATTTATCTTCATGGCAAGCATAACAGTATATATTTATTTTAATAATCTCAGTCAATTATATCCAAATTAAATCTTTAATTGTCAAATCAGCCAAACAAAGCCTCTAAAATGATCATGAGAAATGTCCATTTGCAGGCAAAATGATTGAAGACTATATTTTACATTTAATATACATTTCTAACAAATCTAGTGTGAATAAAAATGTTAAAATTAATTTCATTATAATACAGAGTGAACGCATACATAGGCTAACTAGCTTTCTCTGCATATGGACATTTTCTATGAGAAAATTAAAATCTTCTTGAACAAATTTGAGGATTAATGTTAAAAATATCTCAATATTCTCATAGAAAATATCCATTTGAAAGCCAAGAGAAGACTATATTGAAAATTTAGCACTGGAATGACTGGCTCTGTTTTCTAGCTAGTCATTCCAGTGGTAAATTTTCAAAACTAGTCTTATCTTGACTTGGAAAAGGACATCCTTCAAGACCAGTGCAGACACTGTTTTTGCCAGCTTGACCATTAAAGGGTTAAAGTGAGTATATATTAGCTGATCACATGCTATGAATAATCATGCATGGATATTTCTGGCTTGCTCTACTAAACAGGCTGGCTGGTTTATAGCTACAATATTGAACCCTTTACTGGTCAAATTTGGTTAAGAAAATCATCTTATTATCGAGCTAGTCATTCCAGTGGTAAATTTTCAAAAATACTCTTCTCTTTAACTGCAGATGGACATTCCTCAAGATTACTGCCGAGGCCGGTTTTGGCCGGCTTGAGTATTAACGTGCTAAAATTATCAACAGGCTTCATCAACAGGGCAAGGGAGGTAACTCACAACCACATAAAGATTTTTTGAAAACTTACACATACATGGCTGGCATAGTACTAGCGACAATAATTAAAAAAAATCCTCTCCCCTGGTAAATTCACATTTTCAACAATAATGAGTTACACCGCGAGTCATGCACCATGTTAAGTCTATAAACCATTTGTTTACTTATTTACTCTTCCACATGTATTCTCAGCACAATATGCAGCAGATCTGGGGCTCAAATGCAAACACTTAAATCCCTTTTTTTAATGTATTCATTTAAATCCATTTTTTAAAGTATTTGCATTTGAGCATTTCAAACCACAACTATCTGCATTGCTTTTAAATACTTTTGAAAGTATTTGATCCCAGGTCTGATATGTAGGGATAATATGATAGAGAACAAGGCATATAAACTTTTCAGTAGACAACAATTAATATAATTTACTATATTTCTTTAAAAATATGCACAATTGCATAATTTATATCACAGTACGATCATAATAATTTGTAAATATTTATAAAGGGTGACTTCCATTATAAACCGTTTCATTTATACAGACCGGCTGCTGTATATGTAACAACTTCTTTAGTATACAGCTACTACTTTGTTGAATACTTCAAAACTAATTTGAAAATAACTTAAAATATGAAACCGCTTTCCTGTATGGTTGACTTGAAATTGAAATATAGGAACTCTCAGGCTTAAAGTGTTTACCACCAATTCACCAAGCACAACATTGTGAAATCTACCCAATATGCCATATGATTACTCATTATCATGTAAAATGTGCTGCCTATATAAGGGTATGATAGTGTTTGAAACTGACACTCAACTCAGAAAGTGCTGTTTACATGGAATGTTTAGTCAAAGAATGTACATTGATAAATACTGAGTTTTGTTTAGTTTGATGAAGATTTTGATAAAGGATCATTGTGATTTATGACCGGGCCTGATGAAGCATGACTAGGCCTGATGAAGGGTGAACAGGCCTGGTGATGCATGATTAGGCCTGATGAAGCATTACCAGGCCTGATGAAGGATGAAAGGCCTCATGAAGCATGACCAGGCCTGGTGAAGCATGACCAGGACTGATGAAGCATGACCGGACCTGATGAAGCATGACCAGGCCTCATGAAGCATGACCAGGCCTGGTGAAGCATGACCAGGACTGATGAAGCATGACGGGACCTGATGAAGCATGACCAGGCCTCATGAAGCATGACCAGGCCTGGTGAAGGATGAACAGGTCTGATGAAGCATAACTGGGCCTGGTGAAGCATGACCAGGACTGATGATGCATGATTAGGCCTGCTGAAGGATGAACAGGCCTCATAAAGCATGACTGGGCCTGGTGAAGCATGACCAGGACTGATGAAGCATGACCAGGCCTGATGAAGGATGACCAGGCCTGATGAAACATGACCAGGCCTGATGAAACATGACCAGGCCTGATGAAGAATGAACAGGCCTGATGAAGCATGACTGGGCCTGGTGAAGCATGACCAGGACTGATGATGCATGATTAGGCCTCATGAAGAATGAACAGGCCTCATGAAGCATGACTGGGCCTGGTGAAGCGTGACTGGGCCTGGTGAAGTGACTGGGCCTGATGATGAAGAACAGGGCTTGATAAAGCGTGACTGGGCCTGGTGAAGCGACTGGGCCTGATGATGAAGAACAGGGCTTGATAAAGCGTGACTGGGCCTGATGAGGTACGACCTGGTCTGATAAAGTGCAAGCTTGTGGAAAAGCCTGTCGACCGCCAGCAAAGATAGTCCTAACCCCTTAACCACAAATTCAATCAAGAAAGCATCAATTTTCTCATAGAAAATGTCCATATGCTAAGAAATTATTTTTGAAAATTTACCACTGGAATGACTGGTTTGGTTATCGAGCCACCTCATTCCAATGGCAAGTTTTCAGAAATTTTTGGCAGGCTTGAATGTTGAAAGCGTTAAAGGCTATAACCTTTGAATCCTGTTATTAATTTACGACATGTTCCAAACTTGCTTCTCTGATGCAGCGATTCGTAGGTACAACTAAGACCGTCGCCTTCATACTAAGCCCTTAAGTTTTCCCCCATGTGCCACATCACCCATACCACACCTTATTTAGACTGTTAATCCTATGTGGCACCATCCTCTGCTTCGTGTAGGGATTGAGAAATACTGTAATAAAATGAGACATGGGTAAAGCTATACTTCTGTTGTTACAAGCTGTTTGTGTTCTGTATCTCCATCCTCGGACTCAGATTCTGACTCTGACGGCGCCGCTCGCACTTCTTTGTACCACTTATTGGTTAAGTTATCTATCTGATTACGACCCTCTCGCACTTCCTGTAAACAGATAATACAAAATCTCACTTTTTCTTTTTCAAAAGGCTTATTTTGCAATTGTAGATCAAATCATAAAAATCTATATATAGCTAGAAATGTGCGGGGCATAGCTAACAAGAGGCCCAAGGGGCCTGTGTCGCTCACCTGGAGCACTGTGCATTTTTGTCGCAATTGTTGGTGGGTGGTTAAGGAGTAGTCTTCTAAAAGAGTTTGTGGACATTTCTGCAAGTCCAATATGGCCGCCAAACACGCTACATTTTGATTGGTCCATGCAGCCATGTTTCTGACATAGCGCCTTCCCGTGAAAAAACTTTAATGGCACTCAGTGCCTAATCATAGCTCCCAAATTTCGGCCCAATCCGCTCAGTGGTTCTGGAGTCATTTTGGCAAAAATTAGATTATCCAAGATGGCCACCAAACCATTTGGCCAATTAAGTTCCCTTGAAACAAACTTGGTGCAGCTCTTGCCCTAGATGATATTTCATGCGTTTTGAATTGATCCCCCAAGCAGTTTTGGAGAAGATTTTTAAAGACATTTTAAAGCGGACAGATTTTTTGACGGATCAACTTCTCTTGAACAAACTTTAATGGCCCTTAGTCCGTATCACAAATTTTGGCCTGATCGCTTCAGCGGTTCTGGGGAAGAAGTCATTTTTGCGAAAATGAGATCATCCAAGATGGCCGCTGAACCATTTAGTCAATCAAGTTCCCTTGAACAAACTTGGGTCAGCTCTTACCATAGATCATATTTCATGAGGTCTGAATTGATCCCTCAAACGGTTTTGGAGAAGATTTTTAGACATTTCTAAAAATCAGCCGAAACCCAAGATGGCCGATCGGCTTCGTTTGAACAAAATAGAATCTCTATGTACTAAGGATGCTTCCTGCCAAATATAATTGAAATCGGCCCAGTAGTTCTCGAGAAGACATTTTAAATTTCCCATTGCTTTAGTATGGGAGCTTTTAGCAGGAAAATGATCCAAGATAGTCCCTAAACCATTTATCCGACAGCTTCGAAAATTGCAAATTTGAGATCAGAATACCCAAAAACCTAGATAAAACTAATTTCGGCTTCAAAACCCATCAAATAAAAAAATCCAAAATGGCCACCAAACATGCTATATTTTGATTGGCCCACCGCCGCCATGTTTTTTGATGGATTAATTTCTCTTGAACACACTTTACTGGCCCTTAGTCCCTAATCATATATGCTAAATTTTGGCCTGATCCCTTCTGCGATTCTGGGGGTCATTTTTTCCAAAACTAGGTCAACCAAGATGGACGCCGAACCATTTGACCAATCAAGTTCCCCATAACAAACTTGGTTGAGCTCTTGCCCTGGACCATATTTCATGAGGTTTCCTTCAATCCCTCAAGCAGTTTCGGAGAAGATTTTTAAAGACGTTTAAAAAAAATTGGCCAAAATCCAAGATGGCCACCGGCCAAATTTGCCGATCGGCTTTGTTTGAACAAACTTGGATCCCTATGCCCTAAGGATGCTTCCTGCCAAATATAATTGAAATCGTCCCAGCGGTTCTTGAGAAGGCGTTTTAAAGGAAAAGTTGACGGACGGACGACAGACACACGATGGACGGTCACCACAACATAAGCTCACTTGGCCTTTCATAACTAGAAATGGGGTGGGGGCATAGCTAGAAATGGGGTGGGGGCATAGCTAGAAATGTGGTGGGGAGGCATAGCTAGAAATGGGGTGGGGGCATAGCTAGAAATGGGGTGGGGGCATAGCTAGAAATGAATCACTCTGTTGTCAATGGCAACATGGTCAGACTGATTTTATTGTACCTGATATACAAGGGGAGATAAACTTGTAGCTTTGAAATAACATTGTTACTGGAAGCCTCACCTGTTGTGTAAATCTTCTTGTAAAGAATGGAATGAGATATTTGGCATCGATGCGGAGAAAACCTTTCATATGTGACATGACGGCTGTGGCATCTGATTCTTCTTCTGTGAGCTCGGACATTGGTTCAGAGTCAACTGTGTCTCCCTAGAGAGGCATAGATATAACAGGTTAATCATGTAAGTGGGGGACGTTCCCCTCACATTATCACGTTCTTTAACTCTTTAATGGTCAGTCTGACCAAAACTGGCCTCTGCAGTGGCCTTGAGAACTTCCATTTACAGGCCAAAATGAGTCTATTTTTGAAATTTTCCAACTGGAATGACTGGCTCGGATAATGAGCCAGTCATTCCGGTGGCAAATTTTAAAAAGTAGTCCTCTCTTTGCCTACAAATGGGCAGTGACTAAGCAAATGTTTAAATATTCTTGACCAAGTTTGCCCATTAAAGTGTTAAACCATGAATGGCCAAGCCGACCAAAAATGGCTTCTGCATTTGTCTTGAGATATATCAATTTTCAGTCCAAGAGAAAACCTTTTTTTTACGTGGATTTATTCCTGGAATGATTACCGACTTAGTTATTCTAGTGGGAAATCGACAACAATAGCCGCCTTCTCTTGGCCAGCAAATAGACATTGTCTAAGAAAGTTTTAATTTTCATGACAAAATCTTGATAATTAACCCTTTAAACCCTCGAATTTGGTCAAGAAAATTTCAATTTTCTCATAGACAATTTCTATTTGCAGAACAAGAGAAGACTATTTTTGAAAATTTACCACTGGAATGACTGGCTCGGTTATCGAGCCAGTCATTCCAGTGGTAAATTTAAAAAAAATAGTCTTCTCTTGTTCTGCAAATGGACATTTCTCAAGACCACTGCAGAAGCCGTTGTTGGCTGATATGAGTGTTAAAGGGTTAAATGAATAAACATGCTTCATCTGTTTATGCCAAGAATTCTGTAACAATTGACGCTAGATGTCAGCTGGATACGGGACGCATGCTTGAGAGAGAGTTAATCTAGGACTTCAGAAAAAGTAGACCACATCCAGAACCTCCACATGCTTTATGATTAATTATCAACACAACAAGAGGCCCAAGGGGCCTGTATCGCTCACCTGGACCATAGGCATTTCAACTAGAATGTTCTTTATCAACAAGATGGCCACCAAACCATTTATCCGGCAGTTTCGAAAATTGCAAATTTGAGATCAGAATACCAAAACCCATCAAATAAAAAACGCCAATATGGCTGCCAAACATGCTATATTTTGATTGGCCCCTGGCGGCCATGTTTTTTGACGGATTAACTTCTCTTAAAAATCGGCCAAAATCCAAGATGGCCACCGGCGATCGGCTTCGTTTGAACAAACTTGAATCTCCATGCCCTAAGGACGCTTCCTGCAAAATATAATTGAAATCGGCCAAGTAGTTCTCGAAAAGAAAACATTAAAAATTTTCCATTGCTTTAGTATGGGAGCTTTTGGTGGGAAAATGATCCAAGATGGCCACCAAAGCGTTATCCGAGTCTCGAAAATTGCAAATTTGTGATCAGAATACCGCAAAACACATACAAACCCAATTTCGGCCTCAAAATCCATCAAATAAAAAAATCCAATATGGCTGCCAAACACGTTATATTTTGATTGGCCCACGGTGGCCATGTTTTTTGACGGATCAACTCTTGAACAAACTTTAATGGCCCTTAGGCCCTAATCATATCTGACAAATTTCGGCCCGATTCCTTCAGTGGTTCTGGAGAAGTCATTTTCACTACAACTAGGTAAACCAAGATGGCCGTCGAACCATTTGACCAATCAAGTTTCCTTGAACAAACTTGGTTCAGCTCTTGCCATAGATCATATTTCATGAGATTTGCATCAATCCCCTAAGCGGTTTCGGAGAAGATTTTTAGATGTTTCTGAAAATCGGCCTAAATCCAAGATGGCCGCCAGCCATGTTGGCCGATCAGGTTCATTTGAACAAACTTGGATCCCTATGCCCTAAGGATGCTTACTGCCAAATATAATTGAAATCGGCCCAGTGGTTCTTGAGAGGAAGTCGTTTAAAGGAAAAGTTGATGGACGGACAATGGATGGTCGGTCGCCATGGCATAAGCTCACCTGGCCTGAAAATAACAAGAGGCCCAATGGGGCTGTATCGCTGACCTGGAACATTGGCATATCAAACTAATCTTACTTAAGTTTTACATCTATCGGTGTCACTTCCAATGACTTTCAGTCAAATGACTTAGTTTTCGAGATATTGACAACAATCTCTGGACTTTTTTTTTGCATTAGTGATTTTGAACAATGTTTAAGTGAAAATAGATGATATCAGTGCTAACAACAGCTGGTTTCTTAACTGTCTCACTGCTGCAAGCCAGTGCAGCCAATAATTTCAATTTTCAAAAGCTCTTGACTTGTTGAATATTTTGAAAACAATTCAACTGAAAGTTGTTGGTGGCTTAGCCACCAACAACTTTCAGTCCAATTGTTTTCAAAATATTTATCACGTTCAGAGATATAACCTTTGGAATATGTCGTCTGCAAAAACTCAGTCAGACGGTTACTAGAGGTTTAAATACAATTTGAAGAAAATGGTCTCTAAAGGCAGGTAGGTGGTCTTTATAGCAGGTTATTCCCCACCATGACACAATCCATTTAACACATGCACATCTGGCTGAATCACCGAGTTAGCAGCAGGGGTAGGGTGAGCTGGAGTTGATTTAGAAAATAATTTGACTGAAAGTCATTGCTGCCTTAGGCAGCAACAACTTTCATTGCTGCCAAAGGCAGCAACAAATTTCAATCAAATACATTTCAAATATTTCTAAGAGCATAGATGTCAGAGCACATAATACATATCTTAAATATTTCTGCAGTATTGGAAAGGTTAATCTGTTAATTGGAATTTAATATCTAGTTTGGCAATAAAATCTGACATGGTGATAAGACGGTGGGAACAAACCATTTGCCCTATGAAAGTGAGACTGCAAATATTTAAGGAGTGATAACTCTGGCATTTGACGTCCTATCAGTTTCATTTTCACAACACAGATATTAGATGCCGTCATTAACTTTGTGACAAAGTTTGGTTTCAATCCGTCAAGAAATAACAAAATGAGCCATCATTGTTGGTGACGGACAAACAGATGGATGGACGGACATACAGAAGACAGATAGGGTTATCGCTATACGATAGCTGACTGACAAGTAAGCGGAGTTAAGAAAACCAATTTCGGCTTCACAATCCATCAAATAAAAAAATTGAATATGGCTGCCAAACACGCTAAAATTTGATTGGTCCACGGCGGCCATGTTTTTTACTTATCAACTTCCCATGAACAAACTTTAATGGCCCTTAGTCCATAATCATATCCCCAAAATTTCAGCCCGATCCGTTCAGCAGATCTGCAGAATAAGTCGTTTTTACGAAAACTAAGTTATCCAAGATGGCCGCCGAACCATTTGGCCAATCAAGTTCCTTCGAACAAACTTGGTTCAGCTCTTGCCCTATATGATATTTCGTGAGTTTTGAATCAATCCACCAAGCGGTTTCGGAGAAGATTTTTAAAGCCATTTCCTAAAATCGGCTAAAATCCAAGATGGCCAGTGGCCAAATCGGCTGATCGGCTTTGTTTGAACACACTTGGATCCCTATGCCCTAAGGATACTTCCTGCCAAATATAATTGAAATCGGCCCAGTGGTTATTGAGAAGAAGTCGTTTAAAGGAAAAAGTTGACGGACGGACAGACGGACGCCGGACGGTCGCCATGGCATAAGCTCACTTGGCCATTCTGGCCAGATGAGCTAATAATGTAGGGCAAATCTACACTATACACACATTGAATTTGTCAAAATTGACAGCACATGAGAGAGACAGAGAACGCATGTTTTCAAACTAATTTGACTGGTAATTGGTGCTGCAACAAACCCCCATAAAATTTATTACCAGCAAAACATAATTACGACTTATCGCTGGATCCTGATTAACTGCAGGTAAAGATAAAATCCATTACGCCAGCTGCTGTTACTAATGAGTGATCCCTGCATATCAGACCCTGACACAACACAGCAGAGATTTTTGATAGGCATACATGTATACTGGTCTACACTAATTATTGTTGCACTCACCAATTCTTTAGTTTTACTGAGAGAGACCTCTACGGATGTTCGCTTTCGTTTCTTGGATTTCTTTTTAGCATTCAATAGCTGCAACAAAATACATTAGCTAACAATACAGGGATCAATTTCTATCTAATCTCCACCCACATCTGACTCATGCTGGTATCGATTTGAAACTAAAAACTGAATTCACGGGATCTAAATTTCAAGCTAAATATACAGCTAAGCTTGACTGGATGCTGTTGCTGAATATTGATCAAATTCTTCATAAAAAACATACAATAAGTACTTTCCTGACAGAATTTTCGATTTTCATAACTGAGCTATGCCATTTTGACTGTGATGTCAGCTAACATGTGATGTATTTGATTATAATGTTGGATACTTCAGTGACAAATTGTATCCCTCAATTATCCATTATTTCAAAAAATACTGTAGCGAAACTGTGAGGCACAATGCTCTGTTGGTTATGGTGTGATGCTAATTTGGTGTAAGTGTGACGCATTCTAGGTCTCGGCTTGTCGATCTTTGTGTTGCCACCTGGCGTTCTCTTTGGCGAAGTTAAAGCTGAAGGCCGAAAAGTGAACCCGGGTGGTGGTGCTATCACAGTCGATACAAGGCTAAGCAAAGGTAGATTACACCAAGTTGGTTGAACACTGGGGTTGTGCAAATTTCTTAGTCTACACAAGTAATCCTCAGTTAGCAAACAACTTGACATGCTCTTAAGATTTATATCGGCTAAATAACTAAATAACTAGCTTATAATTTCTTACTCCAATGCTTAGCCAGGGGTTAAATTTATCCCACTAACGTGCTGTGTAAAATGCGCAGTTGTATCAAGCAGTGTTCCAGAGAAGGCGCGTACAAACTTACTGTGCGCATTATGCATCAGTGTATTAAACTGCCCGTACTGGCCTGATGTCATTATCAAATATAGCCTACTCAATTACACAAAGGGGAATCACGATATCAGTGTAAAAGCAGTGCCTATACTACTATCACTAAACGGTATGATCTCCATCTCCGCAAGAGGGTATGCTTTTCTTTATTACATGACGCCCAAGGGGCCTGTGTCGCTCACCTGGAGCACCATCAATTTTTGTCAAAATTGTTGGTGGGTGGTTTAGCAGTCTTTTAAATGAGTTGGTGGACATTTTTGCAAGTGCAATATGGTCGCCAAACAGACTACATTTTGATTGGCCCACAGTGCCCATGTTTTTTTTATGGATCAACTTCCCTTGCACAAATTTTAATGGCCCAAATTTTGGAGTGATCCCTTCAGCGGTTCTGAAGGAGTCATTTTCGTGAAAACCAGGTCATCCAAGATGGTCGTCGAACCATTTGGTAAATTGAGTCCTCTTGAACAAACTTGGCTTACCTCTTGGCCTAGATGAAGATTCTGCAAGTGGTTTCGGAGAAGATTTATAAAGACATTTCCTGAAATTGGCCGAAATCCAAAATGGCCACTGGGCAAATTGGCCGATCGGGCTCATTTGAACACACTTGGATCCTTATGCCATAAGGATGCTTCCTGCCAAATATAATTGAAATCTGCCTGGAAGTTCTCGAGAAGACATTTTAAATTTCCCATTGCTTAAGCATGGAAGTCGTTTTTGTGAAAACTAGGTCATCCAAGATGGCCGCTGAACCATTTGGTCAATCAAGTTCCCTTGAACAAACCTAATTCAGCGCTTACCCTAGATCATATTTCGTGAGTTTTGAATCGATCCCTCTAATGGTTTGGGAGAAGATTTTTAAAGACATTTCTAAAAATCGGCCAAAATCCAAGATGGTCGCCGGCCAAATTGGCCGATCGGGTTCGTTTGAGCAAACTTGAATCTCTATGCCATAAGGATGCTTCATGCCCAAATATAATTGAAATCGGCCCAGTAATCAAATTTTGGCCTGATCCATTCAGCGGTTCTGGAGAAGTCGTTTTCGGTAAAACTAGGTCATCCAAGATGGTTGCGAAACCGTTCGGTCAATCAAACTGTACTGAACAAACTTGGCTGACCTCTTTGCCTAGATGAGGTTTCATAAGTTTTTAATTGATTCCCCAAGCCGTTTCGGAGAACAAGATTTTTCAAGACATTTCTAAAAATCGGCCAAAATCAAAGATGACCACCGACCAAATTGGCCGATCCGCTTCGGTTGAACAAAATGAAATCTCTATGCCATAAGGATGCTTCCTGCCAAATATAACACAAATCGGCCCAGTAGTTCTCGAAAAGATATTTTAAATTTCCCATTGCTTTAGTATGGGAGCTTTTGGCTGGAAAATGATCCAAGATGGTCGCCAAACAGTTTATCTGACAGTTTCGAAAATTGCAAATTTGGGATCAGAATACCCAAAAACCTACACAAACCCAATTTCGGCCTCAAAATCCATCAAATAAAAAAATCCAATATGGCCGCCAAACATGCTATATTTTGTTTGGCCCATGGCGGCCATGTTTTTTAATGGATCAACTTCTCTTGAACAAACTTTACTGGCCCTTAGTTCCTAATCATATCTGTCAAATTTCGGCCTGATCCCTTCAGCGGTTCTGGAGAAGTTATTTTCGCAAAAACTAGGTCAACCAAGATGGCCACCAAATTATTTGACCACTTAAGTTCCCTTGAACAAATTTGGTTGAGCTCTTGCCCTAGATCATATTTCATCAGGTTTCCTTCAATCCCTCAAAGCGGTTTCGGAGAAGATTTTTAGACGTTTCTAAAAATCGGCCAAAATCCAAGATGGCTACCGGCCTAATTGGCCGATTGGCTTCATTTGAACAAACTTGGATCCCTATGCCCTAAGGATGCGTCCTGCCAAATATAATTGAAATTGGCCCAGCGGTTCTTGAAAAGAAATCGTTTAAAGGAAAAGTTGACGGCCGGACGACGGACACACCATGGATGGTCGCCACAACATAAGCTCACTTGGCCTTTCAGGCCAGGTGAGCTAATAATATTTTCCAAATTTGGGCCCGATCCATTCAGTGGTTCTTGAGAAGTCGTTTTCGCGAAAAGTAGGTCATCCAAGATGGCCGCCGGACCATATGGAGTATCAAGTTCCCTTGAACAACCTTGGTTCAGCTACATGCCTAGATGATATTCCATGAATTTTGAATCGATCCCCTGAGCGGTTTCGGAGAAGATTTTCAGACATTTCTCAAAATCGGCCGATTTGGCAGACGGCCATCTTGGATTTTGGCCGACTGGCCCCGTTTGCACAAACTTGAATCCCTATACCCTAAGTATGCATCCTGCCAATACAATTGAAATTGGCCCAGAGGTTCTTGAGAAGAAGTCGTTTAAAGAATTCCCCATTGCTTTACTATGGGCCCATTGCTTTACTATGGGAGCCTTTCAGGCCAGGTGAGCTAACACGGTCTTTGCATTACCTCTATGCCTATCAATGGAAAAATTCCTGCACCAATATAATCCGAATTTGTCTTTCAGAAACTCTGCATCTCCACGAATGCATATCTTATATGGCATTTTGTAATTAAGGATAACATATGAGTGGAGATGGAAGATTTTCTAATTGTGAATATTTCATTAGATACAGAAAAATATACAGAAATATATGTAAAAGTTTGTTCTTTCACACTTATTTTATTTGGAGAGGTAATTATGGCAATAACATTTAATATGAAATTTACAACAATTTCAGTTGGTAGGCTAAAGCATTACTCTGCCAATAACAACTGCAAGATCTCTTCTGAGGTCACCTGATTTAGTTTACCGGCAAATATTAAAAGATCTGTTCTCTTATTACAGTAACCAATACATTAGCGCTTCTAACCTTGGATTATATTTTTATTAAGAAACTTGCCAAGATTAAATGAACAACATTCTAATTGCAATAACTTGTCTTGTCAGCACTTCCATACCTTAGTCCCATCTTAATCAAATAGGAAGCAAAAACTGGAATTTCCCTTCTAAATAAAGAAATGCTCCATGGAAATGTGGAGTGTTACTTTTCCTTCTATTTTATATCCAATGTCAATAATACATGTATGGTATAGTTGAAGCTCTGCTAATTATTTTGAAAACAATTTGACTAACTTCTGTAAGTGATTATTTGTTGTCTGTAATTTCTTTCAGTCAAACTAGCTTCTAAATTTACATCCTTTAAAACAAATTTCAGAATTTATTATAGCAATACTATTTATTCACTATTTGTCACTATGTCACAGAGATAGTCTTTAGAATGCTAGTGCATCTCTATAGGCTAATTGTATCCGCACCATAACTCGGCTATCTTAAAATAAACTAACTTTTGATATAAAAATATATTTCTATTCAGAATTAAGATCTGGTAGGCATGACTGATCAATAGCAATGAGTCCCAAACACCCTGCCCCAACCATAACATGTAACTGTTTTCTGGCCTTAGGAAATAACATGGTGGGGGGGGGGGGGGAGGACTACTTTATCGCTTAACACTAAAGTCGGCCAAAAACGGCTTGTGCAGTGGTCTTGGGAAATGTCCATTCGCAGACCAAGAAGACTATTTTTGAAAATTTACCACTGGAACGACTGGCTCGATAATCATGTCAGTCATTCCAGTGATAAGTTTTCACAAATAATTTTCTCTTGGTCTGCAACTGGACATTTTTTATGATTCAAGATTCAATATTATTTATTCAGTAGCAAAATATAAATGTCATGGATTCAACTAGGTTGTCCGACGAAGGCAATGCCTCAGGCATCACGTCTGAGAAAGTAGAAATTTTCTTGAACAAACTTGAGGGTTAAAGAAGACACAGTGGTCAAAAGCGAAAAAGTCTTGTACTCCTCATCAATTATGTCGTACACGTCAGTTGAAAAATTAAGGAGTACCGTACTTCCAAGTGAAGAAAGTTATCTGGAGCACTGGTATCAAGGACAACTTAAATATAGTCACTTGAAAATTGACCGGATGATTTACATCAAACTTGGTATAAATTGAAAATAAATGTCCACTAATCAACCTATACACTAATCAACCTATACAATGGCTAACTCGGAGATAAGTTTAAATCATAAATGTCCACTAATCAACCTATACACTAATCAACCTATACACTAATCAACCTATACACTAATCAACCTATACAATGGCTAACTCGGAGATAAGTTTAAATCATAAATGTCCACTAATCAACCTATACACTAATCAACCTATACACTAATCAACCTATACACTAATCAACCTATACAATGGCTAACTCGGAGATAAGTTTAAATCATAAATGTCCACTAATCAACCTATACACTAATCAACCTATACACTAATCAACCTATACACTAATCAACCTATACAATGGCTAACTCGGAGATAGGTTTAAATCATAAATGTCCACTAATCAACCTATACACTAATCAACCTATACACTAATCAACCTATACACTAATCAACCTATACAATGGCTAACTCGGAGATAAGTTTAAATCATAAATGTCCACTAATCAACCTATACACTAATCAACCTATACAATGGCTAACTCGGAGATAAGTTTAAATCATAAATGTCCACTAATCAACCTATACACTAATCAACCTATACACTAATCAACCTATACACTAATCAACCTATACAATGGCTAACTCGGAGATAAGTTTAAATCATAAATGTCCACTAATCAACCTATACACTAATCAACCTATACACTAATCAACCTATACAATGGCTAACTCGGAGATAAGTTTAAATCATAAATGTCCACTAATCAACCTATACACTAATCAACCTATACACTAATCAACCTATACACTAATCAACCTATACAATGGCTAACTCGGAGATAAGTTTAAATCATAAATGTCCACTAATCAACCTATACACTAATCAACCTATACACTAATCAACCTATACAATGGCTAACTCGGAGATAAGTTTAAATCATAAATGTCCACTAATCAACCTATACACTAATCAACCTATACACTAATCAACCTATACACTAATCAACCTATACAATGGCTAACTCGGAGATAAGTTTAAATCATAAATGTCCACTAATCAACCTATACACTAATCAACCTATACAATGGCTAACTCGGAGATAAGTTTAAATCATAAATGTCCACTAATCAACCTATACACTAATCAACCTATACACTAATCAACCTATACACTAATCAACCTATACAATGGCTAACTCGGAGATAAGTTTAAATCATAAATGTCCACTAATCAACCTATACACTAATCAACCTATACACTAATCAACCTATACAATGGCTAACTCGGAGATAAGTTTAAATCATAAATGTCCACTAATCAACCTATACACTAATCAACCTATACAATGGCTAACTCGGAGATAAGTTTAAATCATAAATGTCCACTAATCAACCTATACACTAATCAACCTATACACTAATCAACCTATACACTAATCAACCTATACACTAATCAACCTATACACTAATCAACCTATACAATGGCTAACTCGGAGATACGTTTAAATCATAAATAATCTGGCAACAGTTAACTTATGCCCAGATTTTTGTACCGTATGTGATAGCAATTTAGCGCACTATCTGGAAATAATGTCTACGGTTATTTTGAAAATGTTGTGCTGGTAACAATCTGGCAACGGTTTAGCAATGCTTAGGTTCTGTACCGTAGATGATAGCAATTGAGCACACTATCTGGCAACAATATGCCAATATAAATTCTATCCAGCTTAAATATTTGCTAACTGATGTTGAAAGTCAACAATGCTAAGAAGAACTTGGACACTATCTATAAGCAAGTTGGGCCTACAATCCTAGGATAACATGTTCAAGTAAAGAATTTTGTGCCGCTTATTGGACAAGTAATCAAGATGCTTCACCTGAAAGTTATTCTAAGGACCATATAAGTAAGCGGGCTGGGACTACTAGTGACTACATCCTGAGACAGCCGGTAAATAAGATCAAGTATAAAAGTAAAGGAAAGATATCCTTGAAACTTGGTAGTTAGGAGCTGAAAGAGCCCAGCTCAACTATCTATTAAAAGCAGAGTGACCTCTATAACTACCGGGCGAGTACAGGTGAAGTTATTTAATGACCTTGACTTATGACCTTTGTCCTACAAACGTGTCCGAGATTCTAGACTGAATTTAGCTAAATTGAACGGTTCAAAATCACGGACAACGGGGATCAAGTTTTATCTAAATCAATCAAGTAAAATTAAAGTCTAGACTACCCTGTGTTAAAGATGGCCCATCTTTTCCCGTAATGCTACATTTGGTTTATGTCAAACCAGATTAGTTAATTTAGATTTCGGATGCGGTTTTGCCAAAAAGGTTAAATCTAGAACGACTTAATTAATAATTTAGATCCAGCAATTTCATTACTTGCATCCCAAAACTGGAACGAATTCCGGTTCACCTATCCTAGCCTAACCAGAGGGGAGTCCGGACATACTAGATAATTAATCGATACAGAAAAGATTATGACGTCACAATGCTCGAACCATTGCTAAGGCAGATAGGCACCTTCTTAGCATCAGCAAGGCACTAACAAATAGTAATGGCATGATAAAATACTGAAAAATAGCTCCTATGTGTAGTGTAAAAAATACTCAACAATACATCTTCTGCGTGCCCTAGTGTTAACGAGTGTGCATACGTGGTGCGATTCTAAACTGATTACAATGGCAATGATTCTGTAAAAACTTTGTACCTGCTCCTAAAATCGAGAGCGGTATCTACTGAATAATAAGAAAATCAGTGCTGAACAAGAATTCTGTAAAAGCTTTGTACTTGATCCTAAAATCAAGAGCAGAATCTACTGAATAATAACAAATTGTTAATGAATTGACTGCTGTCTGCACCTTGCTTCAACAAGAAATCAGAATCTACTGGATAACAAGAAGTATCTCAGTGTTGGCTCTCCGCTAATGCTAACTGTAAACTCGATAACTTGCTTCACTACAGGAAACCAGGATTTACTGAACAAAATAACATCTCAGTGCTGGCTATCTGTAAATTCTGCCATCTGGAAACCTGCTTCTACTGGGTCAACAAAACGTTCTCAAAATTCTCTTCAGAGACAGTAAAAATTTTGACATAATCTGACAATATTGCGAGGCACCTCTATACTAGTTACTTGAAATTGAATCATAAAGGGCCCTATAAAAATGGACTGTATTTCCACTATCCCTACCTCTTCGTAAAGCGAAGGGGACAGATAAAACGGAAGCGGAAATAATGAAAACGGAAGTGAATAAACTTAAGGTTTATTCTGGATAATTTACTATAGGAGGCAAATCGGTTTAAATATTTACCTGGCAAAATGATGCCTCCTAGCCCTTGGCGTCTTGTGTCCCGGGTATATGTCCTCAAGCTAACCCATTTAACTCAGAATGAAATAACTGCATTAGCCACAAATTAAGAAAAGTGCGCACAGTACAATCGACTATGGATTAACCAATTAGGCCGGCCGAAACTAACAAGTGCTAACACCAGGCAGTAATGCCTTTCATGTCAAACGTGAACAGTAAAAATTAATAAGGCGAGGGCACACAAATTATAACTGGCTTCACATTAATACAAGTCGCTACACTAAGCTTAACACTGTCGAAGAATTAATTTCTTTCGATTAGAAAAACTTCCAGAAACTTTAGGCTCACAGTTTATCAAAATTTAGAAGTTAGCAAAAGATCACATAAGCGTAACACAATTTTAGATGTTTCTACGTTTGAGTAAAGACGCCAACAGAAAGAAAATCTGAGACGACTGTGGTTTTATGAAAATGTCTCAAAAGGAAAAACATGCACAAAGTCCATGCTACCAGAATAACCCGGTCTGCCTGAGCATAACTCCAATTTGACATGTTCCCATATTACCTCTGAATGCTGCCAAACACCCTGGTCAAGAAAACATCGATCATAGAATGTGCAAGAAATCCGTCAAATAACAGCTGAAAATCATTGCAAAGTGTATTTACAACAACTTTCAGCAACATTTTTGAAGAAAATCAGACATTCCATGACGCTAGCATCCTGACCAGAATCTCTAAACAGGTTATCAAAAATAGGAGGGGTTAACATGTCGGGATAACTGCTAATTGTTATGCAAATATGGAACTTGACAAAAGCTGTACCCATCAAAATACGTGTTCGTCTCCTATGACTAGTTGTATGGTGACTACTCATCCAACGAACACATTCCCATACTAAATGTGGTCAGCTACCTGTGTTAAGCTGTCCAGTACTTACAACAGACCTTGAACCAGCTGCACTGTTGAACTCCATGATGTTAATTTCTTGAAATGTGACATGTAAACACTGAATAAGAAGAATGTCCCTCCTACATTTAAGGAGAACTGAAATCGAGTTCTGTGAATTGGTTCAAAACTCGCAATTCGATTGAATTGAAAGTTGACACAACTGACTAAACTCGATCCGACTGACATGTTTGTTTCAATAAAGCCCAATGAGAAGTAGGTGAAGGTGTGTGTGTGTGTGTGTGTGTGTGTGTTGTGTGTGTGTGTGTGTTGTGTGTGTGTGTGTGTGTGTGTGTGTGTGTGTGTGTGCACGTGGTGGTGCGTGGGTGGGTGGGTGTGTGTGCTTTGGGTGGGCAAGTGAATGAGAGAGTGTGCGCATGCATGCGTGTTGTTCATGGTGATCTTGTTAATTGTGAAGATAGTGTTCTAAAAAGAGATTCTACTATTGCTCCTGCAATCGTTTTGATTTTCCTTGAAGGCATTTGTGATAGTCTAATGAGAATATGTATGTATTACTGTATTCTGCGGCTGTAGAAACATCCTACAGCTGCAATCAGTCCTTCTTTGCTTTTGCACACCGTGTCTTGTCCTCAGCCAAAATCCTTAGCTCCTCCAGTCCATTCTTGACTTGAGTGTACCAAGTCCCACTTTCTTGAGGTCACTTCGTAGTTCGCTTAGCAGATTTATGGAATAACGTCCTTTCCTGGCTTTGTATTTGCTGGCTCCGAGTAGGGTGATTTCCCAGGCTATCTGTGCAGGTGTGTCTTCTGGCATCCTTAGCACATGGCCAAACATGGCCTCTCCTTGCTGGCCGACTTTTAAAGACAGCGGCGACGTATAACACATCTTGTATAGTGCATCTTTTGGAAATTATGCTGTCTGGCCATCGGTGTCCAGTGATGACACGTAGGTCTTTACGGTGGCAGCCATCAAGTTTGTCTAGAGTTGCCTTTGGAGCTGCCCAGCTGTTACAGTTATACAGCATCAAGGATACGCAGGTTGCATTGCATAAACATAGTCTTTATCAAGGGCATTGATCTACGAATCCATAGCTTCCAGAAGGACTGGAAAGTTATGTTCCCCATGGTGCAGCCTGCAGCAATGTCAGCAGTACTGCAAAGCAGTGAGCCCAGGATTTTACTTTTCCTCCATGCTTCGCCGCCACGGAGTGGATTATCAGTTTCTTTAGTTTCATGCTTTGTAGATAGGTATATGTGGGTGAACCATGTTTTGGATTCATTCATAAAGATTCTCAATTTTTAGTTTGCTTGCAACTATTGGGAGAAGTTCGTCAAGGGGGTTGCTTTTCCTCGTTTATGAAGTCCACATCGTCGGCATATTCTATCTCTAGCGGCATGCCCAGTATTGAGACAATGAGAATATAACACATAAGAAACGGATTTAAAACATAAGGGAGATAACTATGAGACCATGGAAATAATCATTTAATGGAAGAGAACATACATTTTTTGAAAATGTTTCACTGACAAGACTGGCTCTTCAAGCACTGCTAATCTTTTAATGGTCAAGCCGGCTAAAATGCTTTCTGCCATGGTCTTGAGAAATGTTCATTTGGAAACAGACTATTCTTTTAAATTTAGTAACGGAGCCAGTTATTATTGTGACAAATAAAAGAAATAGTATTCTCTTTGTCAGCAAATATATATTTGCTCTGTAAAAGTAAAAAATGTTCTTGATCAATTTTCCCTATTAAACCTTTCAAGTCAATGAATCTCAATTTCATGTCAAACAGACAGGAAATCTATTGAATATTTTGAAATTAATATGACAGGAAGCTGAGCGGCCATATTACTTACAAAATATTCACAGGAATATGTTACACATTGTAAATAATTTATTTTTTGGCATATGTCGTTAGAAGGGATAAAGGTCCAAGGTGCCAGGCATATATGCGAAAGCCATTAAAAATAGATTCTTTCCTTGTAATTCTATTTAAAGTTATTTTCTGTAGCCAAAAGTTATCTCCCCTGGCATATGTGAACAGACTAATGATCAATGGTTATCTCCCCATAACACAAGTGAACAGTTGTATTAGAGTAACCGAATACCTTCATAAGAGGCATCGTTCCTCCGCCAAGACAGATTATTGTGAATAAGACGATAATTAGCGTCGTTGTGACCAGGATGTAACGTTTCTCCTTCTCAAACTCCAAATGTAAGCATAGTGCAAATGCAATCGCGCCTCGAAGACCTGGGGATTAAATCAGAAGTACATTAATTTAAGCATTTAACCCGTTCGTGACGAATCTGGCCAAAGCCGGCCTATGCAGTGGTCTTAAGGAATGTCCATTTGCAGGGCAAGAGGCTATTTAAAAAAATTTACCATTGAAATGACTGGCTCGGTTATAGAGCCAGTCATTCCAGTGGTAAATTAAAAAAAATAGTCTTCTCTTGGCCTGCAAATGGACATTCAATAAGTATATACTTTAATTTTTTGGCACAAATTTCGTCATTAAAGGGTTAACACTCAAACCAAAGATGCCTTCTGCAGTGGTCCTGGGAAATGTCCATTTGCACACCAAAAGAAGACTATTTTTGAAATTCTACCACTGGAATGACTGGCTCGGTCATCCGAGCCAGTCATTCTAGGAGTAAATTTTCAAAGATAGTCTATATTTCAATTTCAAATATAAATTTTGTTGAAGAAATTTGAGGATTAAAGGGCTAATAATCCACAATCAGACAGTTGCATGGTAATCTTCTCGCATGCACTCTCATGTACTCTTTCATAAGCCACTCATACTTATATAGACATATTGCCTAATAATAAACAGGTGTTTAGTGAATGGAAGATTATACAAACGAGTAAAAAAAATATTTCAGCATAGTGATATACATGCCTCATTCTAAACAGGTGTGACACCGTCTCTACGTTTAAAATATCATATGACACTCATCAATGTATATGCAATATTCTATTACATGTAGTTAAACAGGCAGCAATAAGATGTTAACTCCTTAACAGTCAAGATAGCCAAAAATAGCTTCTGCAGTGCCTCGATAATAAAGCCAGTACTTTCAGAGGCATAGTAAAATAAATAACCATTATCTTGACCGTTAACCATCAAATTTGTTCAAGAAAATTCAAATTTTCTCAGAGACCAAGAGACTATTTTTGAAAATTTACTACCGGAATGACTGGTGAGCCAGTCTTTCAAGTGGTAAATTTTCAAAAATAGTCTTCTCTTGGTTTGCAAATGGACATTTCCCAAACCCACTGCAGAAGCTGTTTTTTGGCTGATACGAGTCGTAAATGGTTAAATGCACATTTACTAAGCAAAGCTTAAATTTTCTCGACAAATCTTGTCCATAAAAGGGTTAACTAACAATCTCATGGTGAGCAAATTACCCCCCACAGTACTGGTGATACGTACCACTGAACCACATAAAAAACTGGTTCTTTCTTGTGATTTTGTGCTCTCGGAAATAGTTGAGAATGAAAGACAATGGAAAGATGTTCACAGCTCTCCCAATCAAACATAATGCCTGTAAGTTATATACAACAAGCATACTAGATATATAAATGCAGTAGAATCACAAAGGAATGATGATGCATGGGTGTGTGGTGGAAGAGGATTCAGTAGTAAACTTGTGTACTAATAAATTGTTAGCTGACCACAGTCTATTCTTTCTTGAATCCTATCTGACACTTGATTTTGAAGACTGTTAACATCTTTTGTGTCAACATAACCCTATAATGGTTAAGCTGGTCAACTGTGGTTGTCTTGGACAATGGCCATTTGCAGACCAAGAGAAAACTATTTTATCAAATTTATCACTGGAATAACTGGATCGATAACTGAGCCAGTCAATCCTGTGATATGTTTTAAAATTAAGCTTCTTTTGGTCTGCAGATGGAAATTTTTGAGAAATTTTCTTGAACAAATTTGAGGATTAAATGGTTAATTAGTCAATGCCCCTACGATGCATGAAATATTCTGTTGCATATTCTGAGATTAATTTGGCTGGAAGAGGTGACAAGAATAGCAACAGTTTCCAGATAAATTGTCTTCAAAATATTCAACAGCTTACCAGGATAATTGCATTGAAAGGTAGATTCTGGCAGTGTTAATTAGAAGACTGACTTTTAGCTGAGAGGAACAGCTAGTATACGTGTCAATCAAATCTGTTAAATCGGTTTTGTTAATGAAAGATTGTAGCAATAGTCATAACATGTATATATCTGGAGAGTTAGTAGAATATTCCTTATTTCATTGTTTTCTATTTAATTTTTTATCTATCCATTTATAATTGTGCTTTAAACGCATATTATTTATGAGTTATCTCCACTTCAATAAAAAAAGCCAGGTAAAATCGGCTATATAGTAGTCTTGATTACGGTAGTCCAAGAAAATATTTTAAGTAAGTTACGACTGTAAGATTGCCATTTAACCCGTACCACTCGGATGTCAATATTCTATCTTTTACCGTGTCAGTAGCAAAGAAACTGGTGTACATTTTTCAACAACTTTGGTGGGTGATCTCTATGACAGCACCATCTTCCACCAAATTTGTTGAAAAATGAACACCAATACATGTTTTAATTTAGTTTGAAAATGAAATATTTTGACATCAGAGTGGTAAGGGTTAAAGGCACAATACTTACAATTCCCCATAAAACGAGTGACGGCTGGAAATTCAATTGAAGGCTAAACATTCCCAGGCCGAGATAAGCAAACATACATGTTTCTGAGAAGAGAATAACACAAATAACAACATGAGGCAGCAACAACTTCCAGTCAAACACACACACACACACACACAACACACAACACACACACACACACACACACACACACACACACACACACACACACACATTACATGGAGGTTAGTGACTAACAAATATAATTAACAAGCGCAATCAGAGATCGTGGACAATCGCCCTTCCGTTTCTGTCACATTGTAAAAAGGTTTCGGATTGTTACGGTCTTTTTGGACTTTCTAGATTTTCCGACTCACGCCCAGTTCTGAAATTCTTGTGTCCGGTCACACCGTTTCTTATGTTAAAATTTTAGACAAATTGGACCAGTGGTTTCAGAGATACAAATATATCCAGAATTTGATCTGATCCTGATCCCGGTTCTTACACCCACATCATGGCCAACATCTGCAAATGGAGTTCCACTTTTAATTATGCCCCACCTATCTTCATCTAAGCTCCACCCTCACCACATCTGTGTTGGGATCAATCAATCTCTGAACTCTCTGACAATCAATTTCCAGAAAACTATATATGTACATGTACTGTAGTAGTAGTCAGAATTAAAATGATACCACCTCCCTCAACTGGCACCCTTAGGGTTGTTGAGACATGTGGTTGGTGTTTGCCTTTCATTCCGGTCCTGATCGGTACAACGAGAACGAAGTGATTTAATCCCAGTCGGAATTAAAATCATACCACCGACCTCAACTGGCAGCCGTTCGGCGATCCGTGGCCCCCACCGCCCTCTCAATCCCTGGGGCATAGGAATTTGAGACATGTGTATAAAACTCCCGTGCGGACCCACATGTCCGGGAGAACCTCCTCAGGATACCAGCCAGTGGCCTCTCTCTCTCTCTCTCTCTATTCTGACCGGTATCCTGAGGAGGTTTTTATATCTGTGGGACATTTTTTTACCTATCCTACCTATCTTCAACCCATAACTTATCAGCTATAATAATGCATACAAAGTTAATGCGATGCATACATGGCCGAGACAGTTAATGCGTATTATACAATTGTTGCACAATAATAGCAAAGCTCTGGGACTGATAAGCACAGCAATGAGAACACATAACGTATAAGCTATATTTACTAATGCATACATGGTCGCGGTGGTTAATGCGTCGGTTCAAATCCTTCTTTTGTGCTATTAGCAAACTTAAAATCATAGGTTCAAATCTCACTATTAGAATTTGCGGATAACTCGGCCATTTCTGGTCCGATTTTAAAATGGTAAACAGTTTTGAAATTCTCGCTTCATTCCGGTCCTGGTCGGTACCATGAGAATGAAGTGATTTAATCGCCAGTACCAACTCGGTACAATACAAGCACACACTCTCTCACAATACTGACACGTGTTGCCAGGGACGTGTGCGCATGCATGCTACGCGTTCTTACGGCTTAGCCATACCACTCTCAAAATCACAGGTTCAAATCTCACTATTAGAATTTGTGGATAACTTGGCCATTTCTGGTCCGATTTTAAAATGGTAAATGGTTTTGTAATTCTCGCTTCATTCTGGTCCTGATCGGTACCACGAGAATGAAGTGATTTAATCCCCAGTACCAACTCGGTACAATACAAGCATACACTCTCTCACAATACTGACATGTGTTGCCAGGGACGCATGCGCATGCGTGCTACGCGTTCTTACGGCTTACCCATACCTCTCTCATAGGGCCTTATACACGCGTACTATCCTATCCAGGGGGCATGCTTGGAATGCATGGTCGTCCCATACCCGGCCTAGCTGGGACGGCCCGTGCCCATCACACATCTGACACCCATTTAGAGACAAGCATCCACTATCACATCGAAGGACCACCCACATTCCCTTGTGATCAACCACCCATAATAAGGTCTGAGAACGCCCATTTAGAGACAGGCATCCACAGTGATATACACCATGATTACTGTTGCACAGCTTCACGAGGTTGCAAAGCAATTCGGCCTTAGAGTAGCCTCTTAAGGCCAAGAAAGCCGACCTGCTCCAGATGATCGGACAGGCCCGTGCCGAGGAGTCGCAGAAGCATCTCTCCCGAGCAATGAAGACGGGAAGGTTTCCAGCGCTTACCAAAGATGTTCCTTTGAATCCCCACAAGAAAGCGCAGCGGCTCCGTGAGCTCTGTCAGGTGGACAAGGAGGTGACTGCTAGCTTGCGAGCCAAGACTGTAGCGAGGCGGATGGCGGACCATCCACTGGAGCGCTTACCTCCCCTACGCAGGATCGCTAAGCGAATGATGAGGGGGCCGAGGTCTGAACCCTTAGCCCGGAGCATGAGGCGAGAAGTCGAACACATTCTCGACCACCGTCTCGGCAAAAGGGAGACAGAGGATAGAGGACGCTGGTCAGTACGCTGGACATTCTTCAGAGGTCTAGAAGGAGACCTCACAGGCCAGATCATGCAAAAGATCCAGCAGACAGTCCACAACGCCTTCTACCTCCGCTACACCCATACCTATCGCATCCGGCATATCGAAGATGGTAGGGTGATGCTCTTCCACAAGAATGCTCCAGGGAGCCCATGGCTGAACGTGATAGGAGCAGTTCAGGACTGGGTGGCCGCAAGAGAGCAAGCCCGCCTCGACACAGACAATATCGATCGACCCAACACCAAGTGGGCTTTCATTCGATCAATCAACGTTGAGGTCAGGGCTGTCATCGACCGCCAACCTCTGCTTGGGACAGGCCCCCTCCCAAGAATATGACTGCCCTCGACACCTACAGGGACAACATGTCTCTGGAGATGCCTAGCAGTCCACCGAGGAGCGAGAGCTGATAGAAGTACAGCTCCTGCACGAGAGCTTGCCACACAGTTCTACGGCAAGACAGTACCTGATGTCCGCAAGACCTCGCTGGATCAGTTGGACAAGGTAGTTCTTCGCCAAGATCGGGATTCGCGTGTATGAACCAACCGAAGAGGGCACCTGGCACTTGATCACGCACGCGGCTCACTACCGTGACACCATGACCATTGGAGTGTGGGACCACCATGCCTTCTACATCAAGAACATCTCCAAGCTGGCACATACACTAGTCTGCAGTCACTGTCAGCAGAGGTTTACACAGGCATGCAATCTTCAACGCCACGCTGATCACTGTACAGGCAGCAAAACAACAATCGTGTGTCCTGGCAAGAAGGTTGAGGCGGCACAGTCTGCGTATGAGAAAGCCTTCTATCCGCCCCAACCATCCAGTTCTGCGGCTACTCGTTGGATCGAGTATGAGTCGAGAAACAGAGGCGTACCATGTAGCATGTGGGCACAGTGGCGAGCGTTGGATCGAGGGTGCTCCCGTAGATGGTTATGATCTGACCACCAACACCGTTTACCAGTCCCATGGCTGTGTCTGGCACGGGTGTCCACAACACCAGTGAGGTGAGGATGCTGAACAAAGATACCGCAAGACAGTCCTGAGAGAGAAGCTGAGAGGGTCTGGATGCACACTTGTGGTACAGTGGGAGTGCTGTATAAAATGCTGTCCAAGCATCCGTAAATGAGTTCGGACTGTCCCATACCCACACTTCATAGTTTACGACTTCGAAACACTCCTAGATGGTATCAAGACTCATCCTACAGAGACTCTCACGATCGAGAGTACTCACATACCTATCTCTGTGTCAGTTGGCTGCTCCTTAGAGGGTGCCACGAGTGAGCCCACTTACCTCTGCAAGCCTGACCCCAAAGAACTGATCAGAGAGTTCATGCTGGAGATCCAACGGCGAGCATATCTAATCCGGACAAGGGTTAGGGCACAGTACATACCGACAGACCTGGACAAGCTCCCAAAGCGACTGATCAATGAGTTGTGTGACCAAGTGCCTGTACTGGGGTTCAACTCTGGGCGGTATGACCTGAACCTCATCAAGAAGTACTTTGTCGATGAGCTGACTGACAGTATAGATACAATGAAAGTCGCCAAGAAGGCTAGTCAGACCATGTTCCTCATAACACCTGAGCTACGGTTTCTCGATGTGCTGAACTACCTCAGCCCAGGAGTCTTGTACGAGGTATGGGTCAAAGCTTACGGGTGTACACAGCAGAAGAGCTGGTTCCCGTATGAATGGTTTGACACACACGAGAGGCTCAACTATCCAGGGCTTCCTGACTACTCAGCATGGACATCTAAGCTCAAGGGTGGCTACCTCTTGACGCGATCAGAGTGGGAACAATGTAACCAGACATTCCGCAAGCACGGAATGCGGACATTCGCCAACTGGCTGCGATACTACAACAACCTGGACGTCAGTCCATTCATCGAAGCCCTAGAGCGGATTCGGGAGTTCTACACAGAACGAGAAATAGACATCCTCAAAAAGACGCGGTGTCTCTCCCAGGTGTGTCACTGCAGTACCACCTACGTGGAACCGCTCAGCACATGCCGGATGTTAGCCTCTACTCTCCGGGCAAGGAGGTCTACGAGATGCTGAAGGACGCGGTTGTTGGAGGGCCCAGCATCGTGTTCACCAGATACCATGAGTCAGGTGTGACACGCATCCGCCAGAGTGTATTCTAGCGTGTTTGTTCGGTGACAAAATGCTTGGAGTAATAAATTACAAATAATAGAAACGGGAATAGGGAATATATTATAGTGTAATTACTACTGGCGGATGGCCAGAGAATGAGTTTAGATGTTTTAAATAAAGCAATTTTACCGTGAGACTTTCAAGACGTACGTTTGACATACAATTATGCCTGTCATTATTTTGTAATTGACGTCTTGATGTTTGTTTTTACAACGACCCTTTCACCTCAGCTCGGCTAATAGGTAGGGATGCCTGTATTTTTGGCACTATTAGCACTTATTTCCCCTTGGTCAAGTCCGATTTTATGAATATATTTCTCAAATATTGCTCAAACATTATGGACGGTATTAACGGTATTTGGAAATGTCAACAGTCACGGTATTGGTTCATGGTATACCGCATCGCTCTCTGCTCCAAATGCTACTACTTGGAGAGCACAACAGCAAGTAAGTGCTCTGCTAAGGGAATGTCAAAGCGGCAGAATGAGGTCTCTTGGCAGAGGTTCTACAGTGCCCTACATGGCGGGGTGGACAGAGCTAAAAACCGAGGCCTACGCATGCGCAACCAGGGTATGGTGACCTATGAGCAGGGAAAACTTGGACTCTCCGCTTACTATGATAAGCGACATGTGCTGCCAGATGGTGTCCATACCGAGCCCATCGAGTATCATGTTAGCACCCTAGGGGGTGGTAGCTGTATGTCTGCAGGGACTAGCTGAAGCTCTTCTACGACAAATGGTCGCCTAGGCACTCCGTGCTGGCGTGCCAGGTAGTACAGTGTAGGCTGCCGCTCCGCCTCCACATACCTGTCAAGCCTGTGAACATCTATCGACCAGTTAGGATCTGTTGCACGCCGTCGACCACCTTCCAGCTCAGCAGGCTCATACAGGTACCGAACCAGAGCATCAGGTGGTAGGCACTCCTCTCCCTTGTTCACTCCTCTAGAGCTGTGACTGGCAATAGCAGTGTCTGATAGCCTCTACCGGCTCCTTCCCGATTAGCCTAGTCACCTCTGCATTGGATCTCTCCACCACAGCAGGCAGCCCTCTCACCCATACTCTAGAACGTTCACTCGGCGCAGCCATTTCCTGGGCGTATTGGTGTGGGAACAGTCTCTCTGCCAGTGTCCGATTCCACCGCTCAACGATAGCCTGGGCACGGTGATGCCCTACCTCACCTCGCCTAACTACCACACCGTGTTTCCACATGAGGGCTGCAGTCTCACCTCTGAACTCCTTACCCTCATCCACCTGCAACAATTCCGGCCACTGGAGGGGATTTTCCGAAGCCTCGTAGACACCCTGGAATGCCTAGGCCACCTGGCCATCTGACTTGTCTGTGAGTGGTGCTGTAGCCTTGTACCTACTGGCGACATCGACAATGGTGAGGGCACACTTGTAGGTCTTACGACCAACAGAGTCGTGTGGAAGGAATAGAACATCTGCCTGGTGAACTCTGTATGGGACAGTTTCATCGAAATGGGCATGCCTGATGTGCCGTGGACGAGGTCTGTATATCTGCCACATCGCCTGGTGGCTGAGCCCTTGCGACATGCAACCTCGAGTAGTTGAGGGGGGCTCATGGTAATATCCACCAGGCTGATAGTAGAGTTCCTCAAGAAAGGCGGTTGATTTCATCACTGATGTCCACTCCCGTCCTGTCACGCATGGCCTGGGTGATTTTATCACTGACGTCCACTCCCGTCCTGTCACACACGGCCTGGGCGAACTCTAAACAGACAAACAGATGGCCGCCATTCATTCGACTATCACTGAAGACCTCCTCAAACACCTCCGTACACCAGCGTCTAGTCTCTGCTGGATCCTCACTGAACAGTAGTTTATCGATTAACCCTCGGAAGTTAACTATCTTGACCAGGTCATACAGAGACGCCATCCTTATATAGCACGGCTTAAATGTTCGCCAAGGGCCTGCGACTCCGAAGACCATACCTACTCCTGAGGCGATGGCTGGTATGGCTTCAGAAATCTTCTCCACACCATGGAGAGCATTGTTGGCAATCTTGCGGACTGTTTCGTCAGCCTTCATTGTGAACAGAGCGATCAGAGCCCCAACTGCTGCAGCGGCCCGATAGAACCTTTTACGTAAGTGCGATGGATTCCTTTCGCTCTGTGTACTAGCTTGCGGGATTCAGGCTCTACATCATCATACCATGATAGTCTGATACCATGATAACCTAATAGTCTGCATCATAATCCTCCTCATCATAGTCCTCCTCATAGTCCTCGTCATCTATATCCTCGACTGGATCTTCATAAGCCTCTGGTTCATACATATCCGTCGCTGGGGACAACAGCTACATAGTAGCTTTAAACTGTAGACTATAGCATGGCATCTGCAATCTTGAAAGCGGGCGTGTTTGCCGTAGCGAACTGGGGACTCAGCTTCGCCGACAAGAAGGCGGCAGAGGTTGAGCGTCATAACCAGGCGATGGAGAAGCCTGTCTAAGGAGAAGTTTGAATACAGCAAAGCACTCGAGCATATGCGCCAGAGGGAGGCACGCCGATGACAACTCCGAGATCAGGCCAACCAGAGCATCAAAGCGGCAGATGAGTCTCGATGAGTACTACGAGGCTGTATCTGAGCCAACGCTCGACTATGAAGCATCAACAGGTCAGAAGACAGCAGAGCTTATAGTAGTGATGGCAGCTGCAGCTGTGACGACAGGAGTCATGCTCTACGCACGCTCAAGCTGAATACCTGATGTGTTCGACACGCATACCTTAGCATAGCCAAAGTAAAGTACCGTCACACCTAATGAGCGAGTCCCAGCTATGAGGTTTCCGATGTTGAAGCTGAGCTGGTTGCCCTGATTAGGTGGGATATTCCTGCACCCGAGGAGGTGACGGCCCTCGAGTGCCGACTCGAGGTCATCGCTTCCACTGGTTAGTCGCAGAAGTGCATATGACTTAGTTTTCTGTCTGTAGAGTTGGCAGTCAGCCAGCTCGCATACCTCACCAAGACCATTGGTCCCAGCAACCACAAGCTTGAAGTCGTCATTCTCATCATGCCAGACATGAAGTCTTGGCGC
The DNA here is from genome assembly GCA_034401795.1 of Chaetoderma sp. LZ-2023a. Taxonomy (NCBI): domain Eukaryota; kingdom Metazoa; phylum Mollusca; class Caudofoveata; order Chaetodermatida; family Chaetodermatidae; genus Chaetoderma; species Chaetoderma sp. LZ-2023a. The sequence continues at coordinate 95,602,725 of CM067367.1, forward strand.
ATTCATCGTTGCATCTGCGAGCTGCTCAGTGTACACCCGGAGGAACAGCCTATCCTGCATGGCAGCCGGATTCACGTGTGTGTTCTCGAGGAGGGTTAAGAGTGGAACTGCCACAGGCTTTTCGACACCTGCTCGTAGTTCGAATTCCGTGAACCCCTCATTGCACCCCACAGCATAGTACCCCTTTCCCTTCGCATAGGTTGGTCAATGAGACAGCGGACCTAGGACTCGGTACTCATCATTCACATAGGTGGTGTCCACGGTGCTGTTGCTCTGCACGATCTCCCACCTGTTCAGAACCTGCGGGAGCTCTACCGTCTGTTCTATTGTGCTCTGAAGCTTGAACTCAAGTGTCATGCTCTTGATCTCGTCGATCTGTGCCGAGATTGCAAAGTCAATGTACTTCCCAGCAGCGGACAACGGGTTCTCATCGTGTATACTGGGTCGAATGACCGTCAGGCAGTCCTTCCGAGGATCAGTGCGGTGCGATGTTGCGGGTTCAATGGCCCCATCTGGATGGTGCACATACTGCAGCATGTTTAAGGTCTGGGTATATAGAGGTTTTAAACGGCTGCCATGTTTGGTAAAGTTCTCCAGCAGATTGTCTATAGGCAGCAGGACAAGTCGGCATGACAGCCATGGCATGCACTGTCCCACTGTGACAGGGTCCGAGGACTGCTTCGTGACATCAACATTATCCACGAGCGAGCCAAGGTTACACCTCCATCTGATGCGGAGATACTGGCCGCCATAGAGGAAGGAGCGCCCGCTCGTAGTACAAAAGAAGTCCTGACTCGGATACTCTACCGGAAGTTTGATAGCACCCAGAGCAGGGCACTCAACCTACCTGTGGCCCAAACCAACAGTCCTGTTATTCTAGCTCTCAAAAGGGTGAGGGTCAATCCCAAAGATCTACTAACGGTCGGGAAGTGGGCCGCCGTATTTAGCCTCCATAACCCGGAAGAGCGAGATATGCTGGATAGCTTCCAGTCTGGAGCAAATGACTACTTCAGGGAGGAGGTCAGTGCCGCTGTAGCGGAGAGCCACGACACTGGTCATGCAGAAGGTACTCAGGAGGGGCTCACTGTTGGCCGCAAGGAGGCTGTTGAGCACATCTTCAACGAAAGAGGGCGTAGGAGATTTGCCAGTAATCTGCCAGCATTTCTGAAATTCCCAGATAACTACCAGGACTACCTCATCAAATCCGCTCGCAAGTCAGATGCTCGTCGCGCATGGACAAAGTGGATCTTCCGTGAGAAGTTCCAGAAGAAGAGAGTCCTACCATCTGACCCTCAGTGGATAGAGTTTCAGCGACAGGCTTCTGACGAAACTGACGAAGTTCCTCAAGCTTCTGACAAAGTTCCTTCAGCTTCTGACGAAGGTCCTCAGGCATCTGATGAAGTAGCGGAGACGGACGAAGTTCCTCAGCCTTCTGATGAATGGAAAAAGTTGCGGCCGACAGTCTGTCAGCGATGACACGTAGAGCAGCCTAGTTTCCTGGCTGGATTCAGCTAGTAGGTGAAGGTCTGCGCCTTTTCCAGAGAGGGCTTGAAGTGTGACAGCTCACCTGTCTCCTTGTTGCTGAAGATGAAGCGGTACAGATCAGCTGCCCTCTGTACACCTGCGATAAAGTCCCCTTTGGTCTCCTTGAGGGTTAGGCTGTCGTATATGGTCTCGAGCAGGGCAAGTCCACACTTGGAGCTGAAGTATAGCTACCGGGCATTGTGGCGGATGTCCGGGGAGATCTCGCGGGTGTACTTCTGAAAGAGGATGAAGACAGTTATGTGTGCCGGATGCGCCTGGTGATGTTGCTGAGGTAGGTGACTGTCTTCTGGTCCATTGCAGGGTCATCGATAACTAGAACAAGTGGTTCTGTCAGTCGGGCTGCCAGCAGCTTCTCCATCAGTGCTTGCAGGTTCTGCATCTTGGTGATTGGGCCATTGTACCATTGATCATTACTGTCAACCACCTCAGCGGCGGAGTCAGACACCAGAAGGATGTATTGAGAGTGTAGATGTTCGGCCAGGAGAGCCCGCAGCAAGATGTTTTTCCAGTGTCCTGACGGGCAATGATCAGCACCACCTGGCCAGCATCAGCCGGCCTACTGTCGAATGATAGACATGCGTGCGGAGGATGGTTAGCACTTGGTCGGCGGTAGCCTCATCTATATCTGGGAGACTAAACGGCAGTACTTCCTGCACCAGCTCTTTCGCCTGCAGAGCGGGGAATCCTGCACCTCCGGCAATGAAGGATGCGATGGAGGCGTCAAGCATGAAATCCCAGCAGCAGGATCTCCCGCGTGTCTCCCTTCTCATTGAAGTCTAGGAAGGAGATAGGGGCAACAGTGTCTTCTGAACCGAGGCGTGCCTCGCCCAAGTGTGCAAGATCGCCTAGCTCTTTGCTTTCTAGGTCTGTGAGTGACAGAGTCATAGTGCTATATACACGGCTTAAACCTACTAGTCATACCCCCAGTGAAATAGTTGGCCATAGGAGGACCACGCAGTCGGCCAAGGGAATAGGTAGCAGTGCTCAGGGTACTGGCCCTCTCTGCTGGAGCACGCCTTGTGGGCGGTCCACCATTCCCGGGCATTGGCAATCCTCAGTCCGCGTGCTCGACTATGGGCTACACACCACCCTCCGGCACGCCATGCCTCATATGCTGCAGGGGTCTCATGATCCAACCGTCTCTCACTACTCAGAGTGGTTAAACGTAGGCGACGATGATCTCAGCCATTGCACTCGTTGCTAGCCCTAGAACTGTGGCCTCCATTAGTGTAACACGTTCACCCATGATCTTGGCGGCGGCAGTGTAGGAGGCACCACTGATGGCGATCTTTGGGATGGGGTGAGTTATTCCGAGACAGTGCTCGGCCACCCCACTCACCACTGTAGCGAGGACAGCCGCAGTGGCGGCAGGAAGAACCTCATTTCCACCTGTCATCTTCACCATGGCCACATTCGCTGGCACGTTACTGGCGATATGGACTGCCAGGGGCTTAGCCTGTGTCAGTAGCTTCTGGGTCTTGGTTCGCAGCAGGTTCTCTACCTTCTGAAGACTCGCCTGGCTCTCAGGCAGTTACTTCACGATCTGTACCGTTGACGTCATTGTTTAAGCACTGAGTATACAACGCAGTTAAACGCCTGCGTTCCCTGTCGAGTGAGCTAATAAGATCTTCCCAGTCTGCATCCGCCAGGTGTCCGGGTTGGTACTCAGGAATATTCATCTCTCTATTGAGTACTATGAAGTCTTCCGGAGGGAGTTGAAGGACTACAAGAAGAAGACACTTGATGAGCTCGCTCAGCTCTCCGGTGCTGAGCTGACAGAGGAGTTGACAGCTGTGAAGCTCTATCTAGGATTTGGTAAGGGGCAGATCTGCTTCCTCGAATACCGTATCATTGGCGGGAGTATCGTCGAGCAACTCCTGCAAGCTAAAGGTTTCTACAAGGATCGGGAGCATCTGTCAGATGTGTTCCAGCAGTTGCAGACCTCCATGGCCTCACCTGACTCAGAGCTGAACAAGGCTCTGCGATACTACAAGCTGGAAAAAGGATGCGCTGTGGAACCATCCAGCCCTTGGATGTGCATGTTGGCAACGTGTATAGGGGCTGTAGGGCAGGCCAAGCTGGTTCAGTGTCTCACCGTGGACCCCACTGCTACTGTAGAGAGTCAGGATAGTTTTATAGCTGATTTGCTAGCGGCGGAGTAGGCTGATCCCAAGTGCCATAGCTAGGCCTGACACCACTCGTAAAGCTACCACGGGAAGTGGTGTCGTGTCGACTGGCTGCAGTGTCAGGGTCGGAGCTGCCATGGGAAGCGTCGTGTCGACTGGCTGCAGTGTCAGGGTCGGAACGACTGTATGGCCCGTACTACGCGTAGGTGCGTTGATATCAGTGTTGAAGCCGAAGTGGACACCGGGGGAACTCCCCTCGACCATCATGTTGTTATAGCCCCTGACTCGGAGGTCCTCGATGTTCACGATCATGTTGCTCGGAATCAACCGTAGGTGTGGTGAAATAGCAAAGTCAAGTTTTCAATGGGCCTTCTGCAACCCCTGCTGGAACTTAACAATGACTGCTGGGATCTGCCACGATGATCATATCTTCAACAAGACTGATGAACATGGCCTGGACCTCTGCTCTGCTGACACCATCTATGGAATGACACAGCTTGGTCTGTGCTGTAAGGAGGCAGTAGCAGTGTTTCCAGCGACTGGTTGATTCGAACGATCCCTGCTGGTGTGAGGCCTGAGGTAGTGTGTGGGACAAAGTACTTCCACACATCTGGATAGTCCTGCCGCAAGCCAGTGATGTGCATATCTTGCACCAGCGCTCCAGGGTCGGACTCTGGTTCGAATGAGAATGTCGCTGTCTTCCGACGGCCTACTCGTCGGGATGTTCGATAGGGGAATCCTGAGTAGTCACGTCTCGGGTCACCGTACATAACCCCTAGGCCGCTGTTGTCCCCACCATGCCACCGATAGTCTGGGTGAGCGCTGAACTCTCTCTGTAGTCTGCTGGCCGCCAAGACGCTATGACTGTTGAGCTGTGGGTCGAAGTCGTTTGTATCAGGGAGGCTTGCACTCAGCTCATGGAGGATTCGTCACACTGTGAAGTACACGTGGAATCTGAGACAGCTGGCAATGAGCACAGCTTCAGGAGTACCAGAATAGGAGTGAAGCAGGGTGAAACTTATTCCACATCCTGCCATGGCACACCACACGGCAAAGTTCAGCTGCTGATTCCAGTATGAGAGGCTTGGAGCAGCCATCCAAGTATGAGCTTGCTTCGCATCCTTGATGGTGATGGGGCGGTTGGTCAGCGGTCGTGGGTTGACGGAGAAGCTGGTTCGGGACCGTCCATCCACTGTGATGGAGAACGGTGTTAGCTCTGGTATATCATCCAGTAGACCTCTCAGGCCAGTCAAGGGTGTACACAGGAGGGGCGGTTGGCTCCGAATGACTGTCGTGAGGTTTAGTGGGAAGGCCATCTATACTGGTGTTCTTAAAGCTACTATACAGACAGCACACTATTTGTAGTCGTCTTGACTCCAGAGACCGGCGAGGTGACCTCGCCGTAACATCTTGTTTTTTAGCTCCTCCATATCAACCAGCCTGCTGGAGCCTTTGAGGTATTGCTGTCGCATTTTAGGTTTCTCCGTGCGGTATAGGGCTTGGACCTTCAATATATGGTGGTACTCTTCATCGGTGACCCGTCAATCCTCGAGAGCTTTGCTGACAGACTCATCGATAGTTCGTAGCATACTCTGTGCCAGTGTCACGTACTTAGCATGCTTCTCCAGCCTCCTTGTGATCTGCCGCTGCCCCACCCCCAAGGCCATGACAGTGGTGGCTAGCGGGACGGCGACGAGGGCACCCACCCCTGTAGCGAGAGTGGCCACAGCTGCCACACCAGCACTGGCTCCAATCACACCTGCAGCAGTGGTTGTACGCGCGAGGACGTTGTATGCTGTCCTATATCGCCTGCGCGTTCTGCTGTACTTTTCTGCCTCATGGACGAGATTCTGCCTGATGGTATCTATCTGCTGGAGTCGCCAGCCATGGATGGTACCACCCTCGTCAGCAGTCAGGAAGGGGTATAGTTCTGGTTGCTTCCATCACTCTGATTTTGCCATAGTATATCTGGAGGCTTAAATGGCATCACCTGCAGAATCTGCTCATGAGTCATAGAATGGTTCATTTTGGAGAGCCTGGCGAACCGTACCAGCTTGTTGGTGTTGAGACAGACGTCTTTTGGACAGTGGTCATCCAGCACTATGTCGGGTGCCAGTAGCTTTCTGAGACGTGACATCTGGAACTTCACCTTATCATCAAGATAGTAGGTCCGCCACTGGATGGCTTTCTTGGTCTTACACTTCTGCGCCATCTCCTTTTTCCACTGTATGACATCTAGCTCATCCTCGTCTGAGAAGACCCCTGGCTCATCCTCGTCTGTGAAGCCATCTAGCTCATCGTCGTCTGACAAGACTGCTGCGTCCCGCTTACTCTCCTCCAGGAGGGCCTGCCGGTATTGGAAATTTTCTCTGTTCCTTCGCCCCTGCCCCTGAGGGGATGAAGATCACTATCGAACCGGATAGAGCAGCGCTCGATCTGGCACAGATATTTCTCGAGGGGTTCACTCTGTTCAGTTTAACTCTTCATGTATAGCCATGATTCTCATCATACTGCTCGTGCTGGCATCTACAGCAGTGGCACAGGGCGCTGAGACTGCCATGATATTGGATGCTAAGTGGGCCCACTTTTGGGATGGCCCCCAGTACAATCCTTGGGTCGACCCCTTACGGAGAAACATTTACGACCGCTTTCACTCATGTGAAGAGATCGAGTCTGTCTGCCACTTCTATGGTGCGGAGAGGGTAGGACGTGGTTGTCTGCTGGAGTCACCTGCTCAGCACCAGATTCTATGCGTAACATGTGAACATGCCAGAGTCTGCCGTGGTGCAAATACTAAGCACTTTAGCCTCCTACCAGGTGAGCGTTGTCAAGGTAGATGGAAGACACTATGGGTGGTCCCATCATGCCGATGCGACTCTGGCGGAGACTACGTGTTTGTCTGAGCCTACACAGAAGAGAGACCGGCCACCAGCCGGTATCCTGAGGAGGTTCTCCCGGACAGTGGGGTCCGCACGGGAGTTTTATTTTCACCACAGCCTTCCATGTCAGCAGCTCCCATCTCGACCCCGAACATTACTTGTCTCAAATTCCTATGCCCCAGGGATTTAGAGGGCGGTGGGGGGCCACGGATCGCCGAATGGCTGCCAGTTGAGGGAGGTGGTATCATTTTAATTCCGACTACTACTGTAACCAGTTGAATATTGTGAAACTATTTTGACTGGGTGTTATTGCTGCCTATGGCAGCAACAGCACCCAGTAAAATTAGTTTTAAAATATTCGACAGAATGGTTATGAAGGGCTATTAAGCGTTAAAGACAGACTATATCGAATCATTCATGACGTAATGATTATGACATCATCATACACGTCACTTGGTTAATTATGATCTCAGATGATCGATGGATAAACTGGAAACGTGAACTGTCTTGCATAGCAAGTTCTTTCATTGTGTTAAAATCTGAGCCAAATCGGATTAGTAGTTTTTGATAACAGCTCCGTGTGCGCATGCACGCACATAGATCTCAATGCAATACCTTCTTCCGCCGCTGGACGGCTTTCTTGGTCTTACTGGGTGAGGGTAATTAATTACCTTAATTTATAAGGTATATATGATTATCTTAACAGCAGCAAATATTGACTAGTATTTACAATTTATACTTCGAGTGCTGTTATTATACCATTTAAACATGATAGAAAATCCATTTGCCAATTAGGACTAAAACATGGTGTTTTGTCTGATGCTAACCACTGCAAACACGTTGCTTCTCTTTCTTTACAATGAAAACTGTCTCACATTTTCAGAATGTTATTGCTACAAGATACTGCTATCTCTGATAGCCACAGCTTCCGGTAGCAATTCCATTCTCAAGACGCAAATCAATTTTCACCCTGCAAGGTGTCCGAAACACAAACTTTCTGTTGTCATAGTATTATAAAGGAGAATTAGTGTGCTTGCAATGAAGTATGCATGAGGACTATTGTTCTTCATTTCGTATCATTCTTTGTTATTCATATTCTGTTACATATCACATCTCACCACCATTATCTCGAAGCTTGGTACACTTCTAGTTCGTTCTGTTTTTGATGCATGTACTATTGCTTACCTGCGATAAATGAAATACTTCTGAATGTTTGCTGTACTGTGATCTGTGTAACTGGAGACAGGTTAAGATGAGTGTAATGTGACATTGTGATCCCACAGAATAAAATAGCCATAATACCTGGGAAAGAAGATGATCAAGCAACGTCAAACACATCCAGACAGATCACCTGCCATGTGAGGACAAGTAACAGTCTCGCCTTGATATAGGGAAGGCATCCATGTGGCCACTGCACGGTATTATATGATTGGAAAACATTGATTAATTTTAAGTTTTATTCATAGAAATACCGACACACGATAGCAGGAGAAAAGCCCATAGTTCATAGCGGAGCTGATAAATGTTGCCCCTATAACTCAATTAATTGTTGTACGAGTACTAAATTTGAATGAGGGACCCATTTAAAGCTATGATACGCCTACTTTTTCACATATGTTGGAATCAATCTGAAACTTCCAAAACCTGAATTCTCAGCATGTAAATTTCAAGGTAACTATATAGGTAAAATGGTTAATGTTTCTAAAATAAATTTCCTGGAGGTTGTTGGCAGCAACAACTCCCAGTCAAATTAGTTTTCAAACACTGAACCAAAATTTCTTTTAAATTGTAAATTCATTAAAGGTACATTTCGTACACCTTTCTGTCAGACTTTTCGATTTTCGCGACAGAGCTGTCATTCTGCTAGTGACATCAGCAAACATGTGATGCATTTCATTATGATGTGAGATACGTGAGTGACAGACCAGATCAGACGCATCTATTGTGGAAACATTTCAACATGGCAATGTCAAAGAATTATATGCACAGCATTTCAGAGTAATATGTAAGCATACAGAAGCGGAGGCGGTAGGAGAAAGGTAGGATAGAATAACTGAATGAGCTTAAAAATGGTCACATAAATAAAACAAATATGCAAACAACACCTTTTGAGAGGCCACCTTCCTGTAAGGACCAGTTCCATAACCATTTAATAGCAAAGCCAACCATCCACAGTGGTCTTATGTAATGTCCATTTGCACGCCAAGAGTAGAGTACACGTACCTTTGAAAATTTACCACTGTAATGACTGGCTCGATATTGAGCCAGTCAGTCATTCAAGTGGTAAGTTTTCAAAATATAGTCTTCTCTTACCTGCCAATGGACATCCAATTAGCATATATATATTTTGATTTTCTTGACCAAATTGACCATTAAAGGTTTAAAACAGGTACAGTACATGATAAACCGTCGGTTTAATGGAACTACGATTTGATGGTCAGCGAGATGTGATTTATACTATAACTCACACATTAGTCATCACTGGACAGTTTCTGCTGTCCTCATTTCAAATGTATAATAGCTGGTTAAAAAAACCATATTTTTCCCCAAAATTTACAACTGAACTGCCTGGCTCAGGAACCGAGCCAGTCATTGCACTGGTAAACTTTCAAAATATAGTCATCTTGTATCTTGCAACTGGATATTGGGTAAGCACAAATTATGACTTTCTTGGCCAATCTGGATGATGAAGTGATTAATGGATGACATCCTGGAGGAGTTGAAGACAGGCTTCACTGTATAGTGAGTACAGTACAAATCTGAAATAACTTTTAATGTGTTTCCAAAATAAAATAAAACAAACTGCTGAATATTTTCAACATAATTAGCTTGGAATACATTGCTGCCAATCTAATTAGTTTCAAAATATTCAACAGAACATTTCTTACTAACTAACATGTTTCTGTTTTGTTTTTGGAAAGTTTGTTAGCTTATTTATTATCTGTACTGTTACATACCTGAGAGGTGTATACTCTCTGTACTGTTACATACCTGAGAGGTGTATAACCTCTGTACTGTAACATACCTGAGAGGTGTATACCCTCTGTACTGTTACATACCTAAGAGGTGTATACCCTCTGTACTGTAACATACCTGAGAGGTGTATACCCTCTGTACTGTTACATACCTGAGAGGTGTATACCCTCTGTACTGTTACATACCTGAGAGGTGTATACCCTCTGTACTGTAACATACCTGAGAGGTGTATACCCTCTGTACTGTTACATACCTGAGAGGTGTATACCCTCTATACTGTTACATACCTGAGAGGTGTATACCCTCTGTACTGTTACATAGCCGAGAAGTGTATACCATCTGTACTGTTACATACCTGAGAGGTATATACTCTCTGTACCGCTACATGCCTGAGAAGTGTATACCCTCTGTACTGCTACTTTGTACATACCTGAGAGGTGTATACCATCTGTACTGTTACATACCTAAGAGGTGTATACCATCTGTACTGTTACATACCTGAGAGGTGTATACCATCTGTACTGTTACATACCTGAGAGGTGTATACCATCTGTACTGTTACATACCTGAGAGGTGTATACTCTCTGTACTGTTACATACCTGAGAGGTGTATACCCTCTGTAATGTTACATACCTGAGAGGTGTATACCATCTGTACTGTTACATACCTGAGAGGTGTATACCCTCCGTACTGTTACATACCTGAGAGGTGTATACCATCTGTACTGTTACATACCTGAGAGGTGTATACCATCTGTACTGTTACATACCTGAGAGGTGAATACTCTCTGTACTGTTACATACCTGAGAGGTGTATACCCTCTCCTAATCCATATGGCAGGTATGAAAATGCAAACATCATGGCAAACTCTAAAGATGGGGTTTTACGTAAATCTATTACTTTTAATATCTGAGCATATAGTTAAGGCATTTGATATGTTAATATTGTGCCAGACCTCACCTAGCCAGAAAATATAGCACTCTAAATAAACGTGAACGCCTTATAGTAGCTGCGACTTATGTGAATTTTTTTTTTTTTAATTTTTGGACTGGCAAAGACAGACAGACACTTATAGCCGCTAAAACAATAGCAAAGTAATTATCACTCGCATCTCACTCCATGTGGACAAATGTCATTACACGTATGTTAATCCCATTACTTGTCAAAGAAGTACGAGCGAATAACCATTTATATTTATATAGCAAAGGTCTTGAGAAATGTTCATTTGCAGACCAAGTGGCCATTTTAAAAATGCTAACACTGTTATGACTGGTTCGATAACTGATCCAGTCACACAACTTGTAAATTTAAAAAAAGTCGTCTTCTCTTAGCCTGCAAATGACAAATTTTGATCATTTGATAAAAATTAATTTGCAGACGAAGAGGCTATTTTTGAAAATTTACCATTGAAATGACTGGCTCGGTTATCAAGCCAGTCATTCCAGTGGTAAATTGTCTAAAATAGTCGTCTGTTGCTCTACAAATTGCAGGAAATGTCAATTTCCCTTTCTCCGAGATCTAACAATACTCACCATTCTGTTACTTCTGATATACAGCTGGCCCTGACAGCGGCTCTAGGATTATAGACTTAGAAAGCTTTACCGACTCCTGGGAACCGGGTACCCGGCTCCCCACTGCCGAGTACCCGTTTACCATAGAGCTCATATTGTTTGCATAGCCACCAAACAAGAGAAAACTATGGCTTGCCTCCGTGGGGCTGGGAGGCTGGGTCCGTAACAGAATGGTGAGTATTGTTAGATCTCGGAGAAAGGGAAATTGACATTTCCTGCATTCTCCTTCGATCAATCCTCACCATTCTGTTACTTCTGATATACACCAGATTTGATCAGTAACCTGGTGGGAAGGGGCAAGCCATACATGCTAATTTTGCCCCTTGGAGAAAGATTTTAGACTTCAAACTTGACTAACGGAGACCTAAAAGGACCGTCAAGTTCACGGAACCGAATCACATTCGCGTCACAGCCCCCCCCCCCCCTTTTTCCTCCTAAGAAAAGGGAGAGAACTAACGAACATGTATCTCGCCTGAAACACCAATATGCCAAGAGGGTTAACTACTCCCTGCATATCGCTTGTATTAGCCTGGGAATGAGCATGAATATATAAGATGAATGAACATGATACATATACATAATACAAAAAACTCTCACTTGTTGAATTACCTTATGATAACAGGACTTCAGACGTACCGCCTACAACCATACACCGGTTCGGCCATCAGTGACACAATCTGGTTGACATCCTCTCGCTTGACCATGCCTGCTTTAGGTTCTTTTCTTACCAAAGTGAAAAAAGGGGAAAAGCAGTGTGGTCACTAACTATCGTTTCAAAACAGCTAAAGCGAGTGGATTGGCCGAGTCTGACACATCCCTCATATAGTAATCCGTAAATGAGGACTCACAGTGCCATTGTGCAACGGCCATGATGTCCTCTAACGGAACACCATTGTAAAGGGCGGTCGAGGCGGCTATTCCTCTAACATCGTGTGCCCGTACGCCCTGCACCTGGTGCCCAGTCGCCATCTCATGAGTAGTCTGAATGCATTCGACCACCCAACGAGAGATAGTATCCATGGATGCGGCGCCATAAGGCTTTTTATGGCAGATCCACAGATGTCTATCGTTCGACCGTAACGAGTCAGTCCGTTTCTTGTACTTAGTCAAAGCACGGACCGGGCACCAGACACTGGCATCACGATCAAACCTGGTTAACTTCGGTATAATGATTGGTTTGCCGGGATATCTCAAAGATTGGTTCTTTGACATAAATTCTGCTCTTGGCAGAAGACGCAGACCTTCTCCAGAAACAATAAATCGGTTCCTCTCTGCCGAAAGCGCATGGATCTCACTGCGCCTTCTAGCTGAGGAAGCTGCCAATAGAAAGACCGCATTTAGAGTCAAATGCTTTAGACTAGCCGAACGCAACGGTTCGAATGGGTGCTTGGCCAGTACATTAAGCACTAAAGATAGACTCCAGGCTGGAATGACTACCGGTTGTCTCGGGCGGAGATTGCTCATTCCCTTCAATATCACGTTTAACTGGGCCACCTCTGGACTATCCCTGTTGGCTAGACAAGGGATAACTGATGCCAAAGCTGACTTGTATCCAGCAATTGTGACGGGAGCTAGTCCTGTAAAGAACAGCTCACAGAGAAAGTCTGCTATTTGCTGAATAGTGGATTGAAAGGTATCAATACCCTTTTCTTCACACCAGTCTGCAAATCTGTTAACCTTGTTGTTATATGACTTGAAGGTTGACCTCCTTCTCGCAGCCGCGATGAAATCAGCAGCCTGTCGAGAAAAGCCTTCCGACGTGGAACGTTGTTTGACAACATCCACGCAGTCAATTTGAACATTTCGGGACGCTCGTGTAGGAAGCGTCCCTTGGCCTGGGAGATTATGTTCGGAATCTCGGGCAACTGCACAGGATTTTCCACCAGCAGATCTAGAAGATCCGTGAACCACGCCCTGCTCGGCCAATACGGCGCTATTAGCAGGACCAGACACGGTTCCTCCCTGACCTTCACCAATACCTTCGGTAGAAGAATGGTGGGTGGATACGCGTAAGCGTGCATCCCTCTCCAGCTTATCGCCAGAGCGTCTGTATCGACGGCATTTGGATCTGGAATCGGCGAGACATATGTCATGATTTGAGCATTTTCCTTTGTGGCGAACAAGTCCACGTTGGGTTTGCCCCAATGCTCGAAGATCCGTCGCAGAACTGGAGGGTTGAGGGACCATTCTGTTGGCAGGATTCTCTGTCTGCGAGACAAAGCATCCGCCAGAATGTTCAATCGGCCAGGAATATGAGCTGCTTTCAAAACAACCGAGTAATTCCTGCACCATTGAATCAAGTGCCACACCCTGATGCACAGGGTGGGCGACCTGGTCCCTCCTTGGCGATTTATATATGATACTACTGTCGAATTGTCCGACCGTATCAATATCACCTTGCCCCTGATCATCGGAAGGAACTCTTCCAACGCCAGTTCCACTGCCATCATTTCCAACAGATTGATATGCAGCTGACTCTCCGGGAGAGTCCATGTGCCCGAGACCTGGTGTTCTCCCAGGCAGGCACCCCACCCTTCCAGCGATGCATCCGTGTAAACGGACAGCTGGGGGTGGGGTAGGTGCAGCGAAACCCCTATTAGGAGATTCTGACGCTGTTTCCACCATAGAAGATGCGATATTATCGGCTCCAAAACTGGCACCAGTTTTGACAGGGGTTCTGTTCTCTGTTTCCACAGAGACATCAGATACAACTGGATAGGTCTTCGCATTAGAGCAGCGTACGGGATAACCTGCTCCATGGAGACCATCATGCCCAGCATCTGAAGGAACCGCCTTGCCTGAATGTGGTTTCCCACTCGAAAACTCCCGAGGATGGCTAACAGAGACACCACTCTGGGCTCTGACGGGTAAACCCTGCCCTCCTCGAGGTCGAATCGCATCCCCAAATAAACGAAATGTTGAGTGGGTGTCAACTCGGATTTCTCCTCGTTGACTATCCAGCCTAGATCTGAAAGTAACTTCAGAGTCAGAGCAGTATCCACGTTCAACCTGGCTGCCGAGTCTGCCTTGAGCAGCCAGTCGTCTATGTAGGTGTGTAGCGCCACGTTCTCTTTTCTGAGAAACGCTGTAACCGCAAGGACCACTCTTGTGAAAACCCTCGGAGCTGTCGACAGGCCAAACGGGAGAACTGTAAACTCCCATACTTGATTCTGAAACGCAAATCTCAGAAACCTGTGCCAACTCCGATTCATCGGAATGTGGAAATATGCATCTTTCAGATCGATCGATACACACCACATTCCTTTCCTCAATCCCACCATTACCGACCTCGGTGTTTCCATCTGGAACCGAGGCGTATGGATAAACCAATTTAATGGCCTGAGATTGAGTATGGGTCTCCATCCCCCCGTGCTCTTGGGGACAAGGAACATGTTTGAATAGAAGCCTGGAGTGTTCCGGTTTGCTGGTTTTATTGCTCCCTTCAGAAGCAAACCCGACACTTCCTTTTGAACGGCTTCTAACTTGTCTGGCTCCCTTGGTACGGGTGTCCAGACTGGTGCCAAAGACAGATTTTGTGGCGGAAAGTCCCACCACTCCGGCATGTAACCCTGGGATAACCATCCCAGGACCAGACTGTCTGACGTCACACCTCGCCAAGCCTCGACGAAACGCATGAGCCTTCCACCCACCATAGACGCCTCGACGTCTAACGGGGTTGTCCGGCTCGCAGTCCGCCCCCCCCCCTTTCTTAACGAGAGAGAGTGAGAACCATTTCGTTCTAGGCACGACAGGTATAACTGGCACCGCTGTTCCTGTCGCACAGGTGCGGTCCAGGCGGATATGAAGGGAGCTTGCGTACCCTCAGGTACGCTTCGGCCCCTTCTGTCCGCCCTTTGAGGCCTTACCCTTACCCTTCCCCTTACCACCTCTAGGGCGGTCAGGAGCAACATTGGGGAGGGTAGGCGCCTCTACAGCCTTCCTGGGTTTCTTCGCCGGCGGCGCCTCCGAGAACCCAGCCGAAACAGACGTCGCAATAGGCCTGGCTTTCGCCTTGCCCTTATGCTTTTTCTGTTTCTTTGAAGGCTGTCCGGTTAGCGGCTTGCTCACAGCCCCTAGTGCGTGCGCTTGCCGCACTAGCTCTAGCTGTAGATTTACCGCTAACCGATTCTGCGCAATACTGGCGGTGTCCTCTAAGATGGCCCGCGCTTGGCCACCAAAGATGCTAGGCCCTGTCAGGGGCGTCCCAAGAAGACGCTCCCTGACTGCCGTAGCCGGTCGCATATGGTCAATGACCATTTGCCTCCTGGACTTCGTCACACGCGCTTGCACCCTTGCCAATGCGTCCATTGACAGCACCAAGCCGTCATTAACGCACGATAGCGCCACAGGTGGCACAGGGTGGCCTGCCCCCGCTTCAGCCCACACCGACTGAAGTAGACGATAGGAGTGATTGACAGCGCTCATGGCTGCCCTCACCCCTCATTGCATAGGGCCAGGACTTCTTCCTGGTGTACCTGGGCCTTATCCACTAGTGCCGGACCGGGACCACCCGACCCGGCACTCTGGACGCCCAGTACCCATCGGTCATCCTCCGTGACCGACGGGACTACACCATACCTGTCGTATTCACCCCGCGGAATACGACACCTTGCCCGCACCTCCCTGGAGGCCGCAGGGAGCTGACCCTTGGTCATTAGTTGTTTACTATAAATAGCATCCAACAAATCAATGAACCGTGGATCCAGTCCCACTGACTGGATCCGGGCCGCGGGCAAAATCCCCGTCCTAATCGACGCAACCGACGGACGGGGCGCATCTTCATCGGCCGTGGCCGAAACCACAGACGGGTCAACTCTGGCTAGCCACGCCAGAGCATCAGACCAATCTACCTCCGAAGAAGATACCCCCGCAAACACGTCACCCGTTGACATGCTTACGGGTCTGCCAGCCATGGCCTCCCGGCCAGGAGCCACTGCTGACACGCCAGGCACTCCGCTACCACATGGTTCCGCCGCCACCCCATGAAACACTCCGGTCCATGGGGTAGGTCCGCACGGACCCGTAACCGTCGCGGAACCATAGCCGGCCACGGGCGCCAACGGCACCCCATGTCCGGCTGCCGGACCAGGCGAGATAGGTGAGTACCACGCCTGGCCCGGCACACCCGTTCCCCTGACGGCTGGTGACAAACCAAGCCGCGCGGAACCGGTGCACGGTAACGGATTGGCCTCAGCCGCAGGTGGAG
Source organism: Chaetoderma sp. LZ-2023a (assembly GCA_034401795.1). Classification (NCBI taxonomy): domain Eukaryota; kingdom Metazoa; phylum Mollusca; class Caudofoveata; order Chaetodermatida; family Chaetodermatidae; genus Chaetoderma; species Chaetoderma sp. LZ-2023a. Next base: position 95,619,029 of record CM067367.1, read on the forward strand.
CCGCTGACCTGGCTTGCGCCAAACCAGACAAATGGAGGCCGGTTCCGTCCAGGACGGAATCAACCTCCATATTCTCCACCTGCGGCTTCACGGGCCGCAGCAACCTCTCCTCCTCGGCCTCATCGTCTTCAGACTCCGAAGAGCCGTCACTAGACAAATAAACCGTGGAGCCGTCCTAGCGGACGGCTCCCACACCTGACGGACCGCCCACCGCTACTGGACCACCCGGAGGTGGCCGCAGAGAGACAGAACCCGTCTGGCCGAAGCCAGACGGGCCCGCCAGGGGCCGTACGAGACGGCCCCCTCGGTAACCAGTCCAGAATCCTGTCCGAAGACAGGATCCGTACCAGGCATGCGGAGAAACTGCCCCCCAACCTTTGGTAGCAGGGACGACACCAGTGTGGGCAGAACGCTATGCAGAAAACCCTGCATAGCCGGACCAAACCACGCCGGCGGTGCCATCTCCGCCACCTCCAGCTGGGGACGTGGAGCACCCCCACCGGCCGAACCGGGCGCTCCACGATTTCCTCTCGGACCGCCTGACCCCGCGTCAGACCCAGCCAAGTCCTTCTGGGCAAGGAACTTAACCATCGTTTCGACGGACCACACTCCTAATGAACGCAGCACGATATGTGAAGAAAACAACAAAATGTATAACAACTGCTGTCTCACACGGTAAAACCGCAGACCACACATCTACTCAAGAATTTTGAAACCACCAATCATTGCAAACCGATCGTGATCGCACGTAGACTTGATCATTCTAAAGTTTCCGGTACCATTTTTTAGTACGCAGCACCCAGAACAAGATGCGCGAATTAATGAAAAAAATTTTCTTCACATAAACATCCGAGCGACCGGGTGTGACGTCACCCGCTCGGATTCTACAGAGAACGACGTCAGCCGATATTCGTGTTAGAAATACCGTAGCAAACACCTATTTTCATATCTGCCGATCGCCTGTTGGGGTTTAAAGAAGGCGATCGTCTGGCATATATCGTTGCTAGCACACGTCCCAGATTCTATGGGGTCAGAAATTGGAACATGCGACACAACGAAATTTAGAGACCTAAGTCTTTTAACTATGGATATAAAGAACAATACAACCTGGTTGTCTTGGGCGATATTCTCCATAGTCCTTAGTTATCCTTTCAGAACACACAAACTATCACTGATTAAAGACTTAGATTCTTTTTAAAAAACACTAAAATCCTTAATGCGAAAAGCATGTATTGCACTTGTTGCTATGCAAACAAGAATGAGCTCTATGGTAAACGGGTACTCGGCAGTGGGGAGCCGGGTACCCGGTTCCCAGGAGTCGGTAAAGCTTTCTAAGTCTATAATCCTAGAGGCGCTGTCAGGGCCAGCTGTATATCAGAAGTAACAGAATGGTGAGTATTGATCGAAGGAGAAGGATATTTTCTATGGGAAAATTGAAAATTTTCTTAAACAAATTTTAGAGTTAAAGAATAAAATATTGTCATAGCTAGCATTAGGAAAAGGATACAATGGCACTAACAAGGCCGAAGAATATGCCGATAGCAGCTGATGCGAAAAACATAAGGCAGAATCGTCCTAGAGCGTGGAACACTGCCGCAGCTCCCGTCATGGTCATAGTCTCGTGGCTGAATTCCAGAACAGTCCTAAACACAGAACATGTGATTCAGTGGAGGGATTCAATCTGTCACTCAAGTATCTGATATCATCATAAATAGCACCAATGAAATGCTTTTAAAATATATTAAACTGGTGGACAAAATAATCTCATTAATGGGCCAATTCTAATGAGAAACTGATTCCTGTGATCACAATATTGTAGAATCATTAACTCTCAATTAAGTGCACTCATACCCAGCATTTATAATATAGTCAACAGGATATTCATTACATTGTAAAGATAATTTCACATTTGATTGTTTGCGTTCACATACAAGTAGCTAATCCTTTAATCATCAAATTTGGACATGAAAATGAAAATACTTGCTTGTTGAATGTCAATTTGCGTGTAGAGAATTTTTTTGAAAACATATTACTGGAATAACTGGTTCAGTCATTGAGCCAAGCATTTTAGTGATAAATTGTAAAAACTATTCCTCTCTTGGAATGCAAATTGACATTGCAAAGGAGTGTTTCAGAGACCAGTTATGTCCAGATTTAACATCAAACAGTTATGAAAGGTCATCACTTAACCCTTTAACACTCATATCAGCCAAAAACAGCCTCTGCAGTGTTCTTGATAAATGTCCATTTGCAGAGCAAGAGAAGACTATTTTTTTTAATTTACCACTGGAATGACTGGCTCGATAACTGAGTCAGTCATTCTAGTGATCAACTTTCTAAAATAGTCTCCTCGTGGTCTGCAACTGGACATTTTCTATGACATAATTTTAATTTTCTTGAACAAATTCGAGGGTTAAATTGTTAATACATATAGCCTGGAGTATCTTACGTAGTCAGAACAATGGCAACGGCATCATTGAGCATGCTCTCACCAAACACCAACATGTATAGTACTGGATCCACATCCAGCGCATGGAATATAGCCAGTGTGGCGACCGGATCTACAGCGGACATGAGGGAACCAAATGCAAAACTCTCGACAATTGAGAATTCATATACCACCTGGGCCTGTAATGAAAATATGTACATATAACATTATTGATGGTGCATGCATGCAGCTAGAAATTAGGGGTCGAAATGTTTAAAATCCTTCAACTGTCCCGAGTGACAGATAGAATTTAGTTTTACCTGTCTTGTTCAGAGTAGTACTTGTTCAGCAACATTGGTGTAGAGGCTACCCATGAATCTGTACCTCAATTTCAGGGCAACAACATAGGGGAGATGTCGAATATTTTGAGAATCCTTTGACTAGAAGACATTGCTTCCTTAGGCAGCAATGGCTTCCAGGCAAATTATTTCAAACATTTAAAAGATGCCTGTTTGTTTGTCTCGTGAAACTGAGATAACAGGATTTTGAACAGCGTTTAAAGAATTAATAAAATGTACAATTCATTCTAACATTACTGATTTAGAGACCAACAAGTGATATTTACTTCATAGTTGAAAATTAGTACATATTTAAGCAATCAACCTTTTCACTGCCACATGTCACAGGTAGGTTTTCTTTATAACTGTTACCAGCTGCAAGATAACCAAATATTTCGACCCCTAGAAATGATGCTGAAGATTGTCAGTACATTTGTACTTCATAGATCAGATTCTGTAATCCAAGCCAAAAGCCTCATCTCTAGTGTGTGAATTGTGTGTCTTGGATGAATAAAGATTTATTAAACATTCTGTTGAGTATTTTGAAAGTAATTTGACTGGGAGCTGTTACTTCCATATGCAGCAACAGCCTCAAGTTAAATTAGTTACAAAGCATGCAACAGCTTACATATATAGTTACCTTGAAATTTATATTCTACGAGTTCAAAGATTCCAATACGCATAATGTGGGCAGAGCTTAGCTAGTAATGGGCAGGGCATAGCTATAAAATTAATCCATCTATAAATATGTATCCTCATTCATGTATACTAACAGTTTCATATGCTATATGTATCGCATACAATATAATGGACCGTTCCGATTTTAGCTATGCCCCGCCCATCTCTAGCTATGCTCCACCCATACATCGCTCGTGTTAGAATCGATCAATCTCTAAACACCCGGACTATGAATTTCCAAAAAATTACACAGGTAGGCTGTTGAATATTTTGAAACTAATTTGACTGGGTGATGTTGCTGCCTAAGGCAGCAACAGCGTCCAGTTAAATTAGTTTCAAAATATTCAACAGCATGTTTATTAAATAGCAAAGAATTACAAAGACATGTAATTTATACGTGTCGAACTCTTTGAGAATTGGTGATGGTCTATATGGAACCCTTTGCGATGTAATGATTGTAACGTCATCATACACGCGCTGAGCTGATTATGACATCATACGAGGTCAGATGATGGATGGATACTCTGGAAAGGTGAATTCTATCCACTGGTCCATAACTACCTTATGTATACGCTGGTCTCGAAAATGTATACAACTATGCAACTCAAGGTAAAACTATCGGTAGTAAGAAACATAAATCTAAAACATACCACACAGTTGTGACACTACATGTATCTTTGCCATACAGACCAGAATATTAAGATGTACAGAATATTTTGAAACTAATTTGACCGTGAGCTGTTGCTGCTTATGGTAATAACAGGTTCCCATCAAATTAGTTTCAAACTATTCAACATGTTTCTTGTATAGCTGTATTGAATTTGAGACAATGGCATTTAAAGTGATAAATCTCTGAATATCAACTAAGGAATCAGCTTATTATAAGGTTTCCTGTTATTACTACATATAGGCAATGGGTGAATCCAGTTTTAGCAATGCCCTGTCCATCTCTAGCTAAGCTCCACCCACACTTTGACTATGTTGGGATCGATCGATCGCTGCACTTCATGAATCTCAATTTCCAGAAAACTATACATGTACATGTAAGCTGTTGAATATTTTGAAACTAATTCGACTGGGTGCTGTTGCTGCCTATAGCAGCAACAGCACCCAGTCAAGTTAGGTTAAAAAATATCCAAACGAATGTTTATTAAAATAGTAAGACGTACAATTCGTACAACTTCACAGACTATTAAGCGTGTATGACTGACTAAATTGTGTCATTCATGACGTAATTGATTATGACATCAGCCTACAAGTGATGTCGTTGATTATGTCATTTGGCTGACTGAGAAACTGATTCCTCCATTGTTATTTTGGCTAAATAAATGAGTCTGTCACTATAAATCTTACATGTACTTACCTTTCCTAAGAGGTAAATCCCTCCACCAACTATCACAGCTGAGATGCATGTACCGATAATAGCGAACACGAGGATGGAACCAATGTTTTGAAAAAAATTTCCCTGAAACAAACAAAAAATCGACATGTATTAGGCAGCAAAATAACAACAGAATAAGATATTGTTTAAATAATTTAATATTTTTTATGACAATTAAATGACCAATGATCTCTATTTCAGTCATTGAATACATACCCTACATGTAGGTAGGTGGTGATGGGTCATCTCACTGGACGATATTGAGTGACAGAATGTTAACACTATAGTATATATACATGTACCTGTAACCATAACTACCTTATGTAAATTGTATCCTCCTTCAAAGATGATAGGCGGCAACAAGATCAGGAAAAACACAGTCGGTGGAAAAGCTTCTTCACTCTGATGTATAAGAAAACAGAAGTTAATCATTAACTCATTGTATGTGACATAGAAGAAATTAACTCACGCACAAGGATTTGAGCACTTCTTTAATTTCCAAACTGCCAGTCATATCAAAGATGTCTCATTTTCGCCTCATATTTAACTAACTCGCTATTCCTAAACCATAAGAGTTATCTCTCTTGTTACAGCTTAAACCATCGCAAAAAGAGCTCGTTTCTTTTCATATCGTAATGGAGGATTCCAGTTTATCCATCAATCATATGATGTCATAATCAACTATGTGATGTATTGGATGATGTCATAATCAATTACGCCATGTATGACGTAGCTAAGTTCATTCACTTAATTGCTGACAGACATTGTTGTATGAATTGTATGTCTTTACTATTTAATAAACATGCTGTTGAACACTTTGAAACTAATTTGCACTACTTGTCATAGGCAGCAACAGCACCCAGGCAAATTAGTTTCAAAAATGCAACAGCTTATCTGTATAGTTTTCTGGAAATTGATAGTCAGGATCTAGTTCATGGATCGATCGATCCAAACATAGAGATGTGCATGGCATAGCTAAAACCGGATTCCTCAATTGCCTTGCATTGTGTTCAGTAGAGCAAACTTTCTTTTGAATGCCATTTGACTTTTTAATTTAACCATTTCATACTTGTCCCTGCCGGCCCAGATCTGACTCTACCGGTCCACGCTTTGCCAATTGCGGTGCTACCTGGAAGAGTGTTCTCCCTTTAGCCACTAGTCACATGTGTTATTCAGGCATATTTATAACGATGAAATGCGGTATCAGCATATGCGTTGAACTTATTTTAAGAAGAATAGTACATTTCCAGTTTAGTAATATCGTTAAAAACTCGTCATATGTAGAATTATTTTATAATCCCATAGTGTTGACAGATACACCATTGGGAATGAATTGGCCAAGCTTTGCCGGTACAGGCAGCAATAACCAGGGCTGGGGTCAAAGACAAAAGTATTTGTATTTGAAGTAATTGAAATAAATTTTTCAGGTATTTGAAAGTATTTGTATTTTCAAATTATTTAAGGCAAAAGTATTTGTATTTTAAATACATTGTCAATGTATTTGAGTATTTTCAAATACTTTTCAATATACTACTCGGTCCATTTCTGATAAATTCTTATATTAAAATATACATGCACATTGCAAGGTAAAATTTAATACATACTAGATGTTGAATATTTTAAAATTAATTGCAACAAGTATTTGAGAAGTATTTCCGCTTTCCTGTAAGCACGTCTTGAAATTCAGACACTGGAATTTTAAAGGTCAGAGGATTTGGAATATATATGTGATGGTTACATCATAGAAATCAGATGGATCGTATTATTTAACCCTATTACACTCACATCAGCCAAAAATGGCTTCTGCAGTGGTCTTGAGAAATGTCAATTTGCAGACCAAGAGAAAACTATTTTTGAAAATTTACCACTGGAATGACTGGCTCGATAATCGAGCCAGTCATTATAGTGGTAAATTTTCATTAACTGTCTTCTCTTGGTCTGCTCCTCGACTTTACATGAGAAAATTGAAATTTTTATAATAATTTTCAAGGGTTAAAAAGTAAATAGCTCACCCTCCAGTTTCCAAACTTGAAAATCTTCAACGTCAGTCCAACTAAAGCACCTGAAATGAGTTGGAAAATATAATGTCAGATAATATTTCATTGCGACGCGCAATTACATGTATAAGTCTATTTGTCTATCATATTTTTGACATTTCTGACAAATCTGCCTAAGTCGCAACTATACGTATAGTATATCACATTTATACAAATATGTATACTACAGGGTAACGGCTAATATATAAGATTTGACATCTCAAGCCTGAACTTACACAAGTAGTTATATATAGAGAAGTAGATGAATATTTTGAAAGCATGCAGCAGTCAAATTAGTTTTTAAAATTCAACATAATATTTATTAAATTGAAAATGAGTATCTCCTACATGTATTTAATATTTCAGCTTCATGGGGTTAACCAGAATGCTTGGTAAATGATGCATTATCACAACTCCCCTCAGCCACCACTTTGAGCTTTTAACCCCTTGTGGCTGAGCACTCCGCACTCGTATGAGCAACTCACATAACAAATTTGGTTGAATTCCGTCCAATGGTCTCGGAGGAGTTACCTTACAATCAATTTGACCCTTTGACCCCTACCCCACCTAGGGGTCAAGCCAAATAGAAATGTCATATGATTGTGGAGTGCAAAAACATATTTACATTTGGCTCCCCCACCCCACCTCCCCCCAAGGGGTGGGGAGAGGTCAAAAGGGCCAATTTCATGTGCGGAAATTGATTGTAATGGAACTCCTCCGAAACCAATAGAAGGAATTCAACCAAATTTGGCATATGAGTTACTCATATGAATGTGGAGTGCAAGAGAACATTTACATTTGGTTCCACCCTCAAAGGGTTGGGGGGAGGGATCAAAAGGTTAAATTTTCACATACTGAATTTGATCGTAATGGAACTGCTCGGAAACCGGTGAATTCAACCAAATTTGGTATGTGAGTTAATCATATGATTGTGGAGTGCAGCAGGCTATCTACCTTTGGCTATGAATCATCAGTGTGTCAGTATATCAGACATGTGAAAGCTGGTCTGCTAAACCAAGATTCTTATCTTGGCGCGGTGGTCCAGGGGAAAGATGTCAGGTTGCTGATGCCATGCAGAGTTGCAGTATGGTGGTTTGATCGCGACCGGGGAGATGGTGATCAACAAATTAAACTAATGGGTGCATGACTGTCGGCTGGTTAGCATGTGGAAATTGAAGCCGAGCGTTGCCAGTGCGTCAATAAAATAAAAATACATATACTGCCAGAGCCGTGATGGAGTCAGAGTACAATAGGCGTAAAAGCCAAGGATTGAGTAGTGGCAGGTGCATCCACAGAGTCTCATATGAATCGTCAGAGTGTCTGTATATCAGACATGTGAAAGCTGGTCTGCTAAACCAAGATTCTTATCTTGGCATGGTGGTCCAGGGGAAAGATGTCTGGTTGCTGTTGCTATGCGGAGTTGCATAATGGCGGTTCAATCCCTGACCGGGGAGATGTGATCAACAAATTAAACTAATGGGTGCATGACTGTCGGCTGGTTAGCACATGGAAATTGAAGCCGCTCGTTGCCAGTGTGTGGGGCCTGTATCGCTCACCTGGACAACAGGCATTTCAACTAGAATGCTCTTTATCAACAAGATGGCCAGCAAACCATTTATCCGACAGTTTCGAAAATTGCAAATTTGAGATCAGAATACCCAAAAACACATATAAAAACAATTTCGGCCTCAAAATCCATCAAATAAAAAAATCCAATATGGCCACCAAACATGCTATATTTTGATTGGCCCACGGCGGCCATGTTTTTTGACGGATCAACTTCTCTAGAACAAACGTTAATGGCCCTTAGGCCCTAATCATATCGGCCTGATCCCTTCAGCGGTTCTGGAGAAGTTATTTTCGCTAAAACTAGGTCAACCAAGATGGCTGCCGAACTATTTGACCAATTAAGTTCACTTGAACAAATTTGGTTGAGCTCTTGCCCTAGATCATATTTCATGAGGGTTCCTTCAATCCCTCAAGCGGTTTCGGAGAAGATTTTTAAAGACGTTTCTAAAAGTCAGCCAAAATCCAAGATCCAAAACCAGCCTAATTGGCCAATCGGCTTCATTTGAACAAACTTGGATCCCTATGCCATAAGGATGCTTCCTGCCAAATATAATTGAAATCGGCTCAGCGGTTCTTGAGAAGAAGTCGTTTAAAGGAAAAGTTGACGGATGGACGACGGACGGTCACCACGACATAAAAATCAGCTTTTTTGGCCAGCAGCCATCTTGGATTTTGGCCGATCGGCTTCATTTGAACAAACTTCAATCTCTATGCCTTAGGGATGCTTCCTGCCAAATATAGTTGAAATCGGCCCAGTGGTTCTTGAGAAGTCGTTTTAAAGGAAAAGTTGACGGACGGACGACGGACGGTCGCCACGACATAAGCTCACTTGGCCTTTCAGGCCAGGTGAGCTAAAAAATGCATGCATATGACCGCGGAGTGGATGAGTACTTTTACATTTACTATTTTTGAAATTTTCTTACTGGAATGACTGAATATTAACCGGTTCTAAGGTCTGATCTGGATCTCACTGAAACTTGATAAGAACTGAAATCTTCTCAAGATGTTTATCCGTGTACCAAATTATAACTGAATGTGCCTAGACATTTTCAGATTATTCAGTGAAATATAATTTTGATAAATTTTAATTTTGTCTGGAGAGCTTCCTCTGGTGAATATGGATAGATCACGCTAAAATGAAATCTGGAATACAAGAAACGTTCAGTTTGTCTGGGTGGGGATGGGGGTGGGTAACATACAACTTATATTACAACTGAATGTTTTGTCATTTTACGCTCATCAGGGGAGCTCAAACTAACACGATAATGCTGGCAAATACGGACAGACAGTGCCAAAATGTAATCCAGACACTGCCTCTACATGTACCTATATATAACTCACCGATAAGCACAATAGCAATGCTCTCTGGGATATAGTGAAACTTAGTCTGGATCAGAAGATGAACCACCAGAATGCAGATTGCTGAAGTAAAATAACAACACCTCATAGGATAATCAGAGATAACTGCGATTCAAGAAGCATACTCATGCAGCATTAGGTTAACTGTCTGACTACACCTTCTATGGGGTTTAACTCTGGATATATGATGAATATTTTGAAAACACTATTTGACTGATAATATACTCAGCAGATCCAGAGGCAGAGCTCGAGATAAGCTTTTCAATAATTGGGTGATTCACTCTTAGAAATTTTGTAAATTGTTTTTTTAAAGTTTAATTGCGGTTTTTTTAAATTAAGTTATTATACATTATTAGCAAGAGAACTGAAATTAATTGGGTGATTTTCTATTTCGGTACTCATGATGTTAAAAATTAATTGGGTGATTGGCCATTTGTATTGGGTGAAAACGCAAAAACCCTGCTTATCTAGAGCTCTGTCCAGAGGTATTTCCCATTGAAATTATTATTTCGTGGCTTGCAGCAATGTTCTCGTGGAAATTATAGCAATGTACATTTGCAGCTCAAGCAAAGACTATTTTTTTAATTTTACCGCTGGAATTACTGGGGCGGTTATCGAGCTATTCTTTCATGTGCTAAGATTTCAAACATAATCCTCTCTTGACCTGCAAAATGAAATGGACATTTCCTAAGCAAAAGTGTAGACTTCCGTGATCAAATTTTGTCAAAAAAATTATTGATTTCTTATTGAATGTGCATTTACAGGCGAAGAGAATACAATTTTTGAAAATTTATCACTGGAATGACTGGCTCGATAACCGAGCCAGTCATTCCAGTGATAAATTTTCAAAAATTGTATTCTCTTCGCCTGTAAATGCACATTCCACAAGACCATAGCGGAGGCTGGTATGACCATTAGAGTTTAAAGAGTATTTCCAAAATGAAAATCAGCTGACTATCATATAAAAGGGAACTAAATTTAGAAAACTAGTCAGCAGTCAAGGTGTTAAAGTAGACAATAAAGTGTAGATATAGATAAACTTGTTTATAGTTCTCACCAAGAACAAGGAGAATGAAGAAGATAGTCATGCTGCTATGATGTTCCTCTTCTGCAGAACCCACTTCCGGTAAACCAGGATTCTCTTCCTCAGGATTCACGGTGGTTGTTGTCGTTGTCATCGGGGTAGTGGTTGAAGGAGCGCTGTCATTGCTCTCTGTACTATCATTTGCAAGGCTATGAAAATATTCAAACAACAAAAAGCTATCAGTGAATATTAAATTTAATTAAATTTTATACAATGGACTAGTAGTAGTCCTTTTATTGGTCAAATTTGGTCAAGAAAATTTAGAGGTTTGCTTAACCGTTTAGTATCATGTAAGAATACAGTATCTTAAACTGCAATTGTCTATGGTGGAAATGCTGACACATAATTTGGACATAAGACAGATTAATTATCGAATTGAACGATTGTATTGTTAATGCAGACATTTCATATAATCTCTACATATAACAAGACTTCAGACATAGAGAATAACATTATTGTGGTCTCACTAGTACTGGCATTCTTTAAATCTAAAGTACAATGTATGCATGCGAGGCCACACGAGGCACCTTTTGTATATTTTCTGTAAAAACTAAAACAGGAAAATAAATATTTTGAGCCTGTGTATATTTACTTTCCTGTATAAATATAGGCTGAGTAGGAGTACTTTGGCAAAGTACTCGAGTATGAGTACAAGTACATGTACTTTTTAGAAATTGTACTGAGGCTGAGTATGATTACATTGTAAATATACTTGAGTATAAGTACAAGTACATATTAATGGCAAACTGTAATCCAAGGTGGTTATGGACATGCTGGAGGGGTGGGGGGAGAACAGCTACGCTGCAATATCAGTGGTGGATCCAGGGGGGGGGGGCCCGGGTGGTCATGGCCGGCCTCCCCCCACCCAAGCCCCACGAAAAAAAATTAAAAACTTCAACAGTTTCTACTGATGAATAAGCTGACCGAGGCAATCAAGAGCAGTTGTCTGTATGTTTACGGTACGTCGATTCAGAGTGCACAGTTCATGAAAGCTTTATCGGTTTCATCAATGTCACGGGACAGACTACAGGTAGTGAACTTGAAGAGTGCATTAAAGAGACGGTTACTAACATGGGTATTGACTTTAACAACTGTGTTGGCCAGACATACGATGGTGCCGGAAATATGGCTGGTATCAGAAACGGTGTTGCTGCAATAATTAGACAGACGTTTCCAAAAGCAGTTTACACGCACTGTGCTAGCCATTGCTTAAATCTGTCTCAGTAAAGCTGCAATTGCCCCCCTCATATGAAACATAATAGACATTACTGAAAAGATAGTGTTGTTTTACAACTTTTCACCGAAACGAAATTTAAACTTGTAAAAGTGGGTTAATGACAAACTCCCAAGTAGTTCTAAAACTAAATATTTAGATACACATACAACACATTTCATCCAGAGACACGATGCATTGGAAACATTCACTGCACTATATCCTGCAATAGTTGCTTCTATGGAGGAAATGAGCGCAACCAATGGATTTAATAGGGACACGTCATCTGATGCAACATCTTATATCAATGCAGTTACTAGTTACCAATTTATCATCACAATGGTTATTGTTAAGAACTCTTTGACTAATTGACTTATACCAAAGGTATCAGTGTGAGTCTTCAGAGTCATACAGCTGACATCATAAGGGCATACACAAATGATCAGAATGCAATTAATACAATCTGATCTGTCAGAGAAGATATTGAAAATCGCTTTAACGACTAGTTCACAGAAGGCAACACACTTGCTGATAAGAATGGCATTGAACCGTGTATTTCTCAGCACTGTGCCAGACAAATGAAGCATGCTAATACGCCAGCAGATGAACTGTTGCAATTCCTTATCTGGATGACATAATTGCACAACTGCATGAGCGATGAGTGTTGTTAAGTGCATGTATCTCGTGGCAAATATGCTTGACAAATCAGTTGATGTAAAGAAATTGGTATCAGATTTCTTGTCATGTTAACGCAGAAATTGATCTCTGGAAGAATTTCTGGAAGGATATCTTGGAAACAGACAGACCTGCCACAGCATCTACCACATTGATTTTCGGTAATAATATGGAGTATCCAACTATCCATAAAATTCTAAGAATTATGTGCACCCTTGGGGTTACATCTTGCGAATGTGAGCGATCTAACAGTGAACTCGGTCTTCTAAAATCGTACCTCCGTGCAACGATGGGACAGGAAAGAATGAATGTACCGGCTTTACTCCACACACACCATTCTACAGATATTGACTACAATGACATTGTAGATAGGTTTGCAAGCAAACACCCTAGACGTCTTGAGCTGAATAATATTTTTGTAGAAAAGGTCACCAGTTCTTAATTATTAAGCGATCTTACCCTAGTTATTTTAGCAATGTACAGAACATTGATAACATAACTAGCATTCACTTAATTCCAGTGTCGAATCGTGGAATCAGTTATGGAAAATGGCTATGATCTGAAACCTGTAATTCATTTTAATACATTCTTCAATAATGTTTATTTTTCTGTTCAAGTGCTAAGCCAATCACCTTTGGTTTAATGACAGTGCCATATTTCATCTTATAGTATCCTGTTTTATAATGAACATTGTCACAATACCATCAAAGACGGGACCTCAGGTCATTTGTTCACCTCTTTGCTTGTATCCCGAAACTATTCCGTATATTATAAATTATATTGAAACTTTTCCAGATAAAAATGGGCGTCGTCACCTCCAATTTATTCATCATATTTACCTCCATAAATGCGGGAGATGCATTCTGAGAGCATCTAGATTTAAAAGTTTTTGGGGGAGGACCCCGAACCACCCGCCTGGCCACCCCCTTCACAGATTTCTGGATCCACCCCTGAATATTCCCATGTGTTTGTTCTGTAAATATACATGTACATATAAAATATGCTTTCTGTAGTAACAACTAACGATTGATTTACCCTCACAAAATAAATATTATTATTTATTATTATTTAGTGGTGCTGCCCTCTATTTATTTACAAAACAAATTTAGGTACTTTGCTGAATATTTTGGATATAACCAGACTGAATGTTGTTGATACCACAGGCGGCATTAGCTCCCACCCAAATTAGTGTCCAAATATTTCACAGAAGATTTACTAAGGCTTTCAACAATACAGACAAAATGACAAACTCATTACAATAAGAAATATGCAGTTGAATATTTTGAAAATAATTTGATTGGCAGTTATTGTTATCTTTATTTTCAAAATATTTAGCAGAGTATTTCTTACTTCATAAAGAATTTGCTTAATTTCTGGCATGATTGCTATAATGTGTAATATAAGGTGTAATCAGTGAAAGGGTTAAATTGGAATTAATTTATTTCAGGTAAATGATGTAATAATGTTGAAATTTTTTGTATTAATTTGAATCATAAATATTACTGCTTATGGCAGTAATTGCTTCCAGTCAACTTATTTTCGAAATATTCAACATTCAACCTTATTTTCGAAATATTCAACATTCAACTTTATTCTTAAAGTATCCTGAAGCATTTAAGATTAGAAAATAATTAGAAAAATTCAGTGACGATCTCCTTCTGAGTAGCAATTTTACTATATTGATATTTGCAGACACCATTATTTGGGATTCTATTCTTCTCGCTTCTGCCCAATGCTTGGTAAAAAACCATTCCCGTAATGCTAATCATTGTGCTGTTGGCCTCTGAGGCGCGCTGTTCTACATGTATAGCAGTTCGATTCTAATTGTGTATTTTCTATGGTAAATGTGAAACGTACTAGCCTAGATATTTTTATAACAAGTTTACTGATAATTGTTGCTGGCAATAGCAGCAACAACATTCCTTCAAATTATTTGCAAAATATTCAGCAGAAAATACTAGCTATTGTTTTGAAAATGATTTGACTAAAAAATCATTGCTGCAACAGCTTTCAACCAAATTGTTCTCAAAATAATCGGCTGGAAGCAGTGGTTGGCTCAAACAGCAATGACCTCTAATCAATTTATGTTTAAACTATTCAACAATTTCCTGTATGACAGCCTTGATTCTTAGATAAAAAGGTTTAATTAGTGTAAGTGTTAACTGCTTATCTTATTCTCTATAAGCATATCTACTACAGCAATTGCCCTTTTCTAGACAAGCATCCAGAATTTAAATTTTAAGGCCACTTTTTAAAAAACAAAATCACTATGAAAACATATTACTAGGCAAGCAGGTAGCACCATGAAGTTAGGCAAATTGTTTTCAATTATTTACTAGACTTCATATCACCACCCCAAAAACCAGTGCATGGGATTTTGAATGAAAAGGATAAAGCATGTGTATATAATTTTTATGTAGAAAATGGATAGGTACTCAGTATGTACTCTTAAGTACTCAAAAGTTCAAGTACAGAGTATCTACTCAAGTATTTTGACAAAGCAAGGAGGCATGGGTACCGAGTACATGCAAGTACCTGAAGATTTAAATTTGGGGCCAATGTAAAAATATTTGAGTTTCTTACTACTGTAAGAAACTGCATGTGTGTATGTATATATATGTATGTATGTATTTTTTTTTTATTGACGCACTGGCAACGTGCGGCTTCAATTTCCATGTGCTAACTTAGCCGACAGTGCTGCACCCGTTAGTTTAATTTGTTGATCACCATCCCCCGGTCGGGGGATCGAACCGCCATTCTGCAACTCCGCATAGCATCAGCAACCAGGCATCTTTCCACTGGACCACCGCACCAAGACTAAAAGTCAAGGATTGGCCGACCAGCTTTCACATATCTAATATACTGACACACTGACGATTCATATGGGACTATCTGTGGATGCATCTGTCACAATCAATCCTAGGCTTTTACGCCTATTGTACTCTGACTCCAGCACGGCTCTGGCAGTATATGTATTTTTATTTTATTGACGCACTGGCAACGTGCGGCTTCAATTTCCATGTGCTAACTTAGCCGACAGTGCTGCACCCGTTAGTTTAATATGTTGATCACCATCTCCTGGTCGGGGGATCGAACCGCCATTCTGCAACTCCGCATAGCATCAGCAACCAGGCATCTTTCCACTGGACCACCGCACCAAGACTAAAAGTCAAGGATTGGCCGACCAGCTTTCACATATCTAATATACTGACACACTGACGATTCATATGGGACTATCTGTGGATGCATCTGTCACAATCAATCCTAGGCTTTTATGCCTATTGTACTCTGACTCCAGCACGGCTCTGGCAGTATATGTATTTTTTTTTTATTGACGCACTGGCAACGTGCGGCTTCAATTTCCATGTGCTAACTTAGCCGACAGTGCTGCACCCGTTAGTTTAATTTGTTGATCACCATCTCCCGGTCGGGGGATCGAACCGCCATTCTGCAACTCCGCATAGCATCAGCAACCAGGCATCTTTCCACTGGACCACCGCACCAAGACTAAAAGTCAAGGATTGGCCGACCAGCTTTCACATATCTAATATACTGACACACTGACGATTCATATGGGACTATCTGTGGATGCATCTGTCACAATCAATCCTAGGCTTTTACGCCTATTGTACTCTGACTCCAGCACGGCTCTGGCAGTATATGTATTTTTATTTTATTGACGCACTGGCAACGTGCGGCTTCAATTTCCATGTGCTAACTTAGCCGACAGTGCTGCACCCGTTAGTTTAATTTGTTGATCACCATCTCCCGGTCGGGGGATCGAACCGCCATTCTGCAACTCCGCATAAATCCCCAAATAGGTTAATTTACTGGCTAATAATCCCAGGTAGTCAAGTCCCTGTATAAGTTTTCATATCAAGGTAGCTTTTTAGCATTCTGTCACTGTGCCACTGCCTTGTGTGTCATATATATGTTAATGTATAAATGTTTTGTAATGTGTGTAAGGAGTCCATCGCTCAATAGGCCATGCCTTTGATGGACTGCCTGTTTAGATTCTATTTACATGTATAGAAAAACCATGAAATAAAGCAAATTTGAACTTTGTTTCTTACTAGAGTCCAGGACAGAAGAAACCTGTGGAAACAACCACCCTTCGGAAGAAACTGCCAACCCTGATATTTTATATCACGACATTAAGTGTATCGATTCATGCATTAACTTGTGTGAATGACCATGTTATGAAGAACCAAAAAGTGGTCAGAAAAGACAAGTGGCCCTTTTCTACAAGGCATCTCAGAATTTGAACAAATTGGAAAATATTTGCATTTAAATATTCTAAAAAGCCTGTACAGTCTATCTTACTAATGAATAGAACATAGGTTCACAGTTATAACATAGTAGGAACATGGACAGAGTTGTGGGAAAGCGTAGCAGTCGGACTATGTTGTGATATTGTAGATAACTCACATTATATTATCTTTAGAAGCATGTTGTTCAACTGTTCCAGCTATTACCACAACATCTTGTTTCTCTTCTACAGGGTCTTGAACCTCTCGTCTAACATGACGGTTGCTCGGCAAACCATTGCTACGCTGAGAATAGCGTTCTATGAACTTCTCTAATGAGTCTTTGTTTTTTGAGATATCCTGATTTATGTAATCACTATTATCAGATTTCTTAGAAAGTATTTTATGTCCGTTTTGACTGTCTATAAAGGAATCTAGATTTTCCTCACCACGAACAGTGAGGACGTGGATGATGAACGATGCCACGAAAACTGAATACATTTTAAAATCCATAACTTCCACGTCTATGTATCTATTCGAGGATTGGATATTGCTTTATAATTATATACATAAATGGTTACGTTATAATGACAACTTCCATGATGACGCCTAGCTACTGCTACATTTAACTAGATAACTATGCGAAAATCGACCACTTATGATTAAAAGTCATCTGTCATATTGTTGTTGGTGTTCGTATATCCCTCCTCTTGATAGGAGAACCCACATGTGTGGTTACGTGTGTGTGTGTGTGTGTGTGTGTGTGTTGTAATATTTAAGGCGTTTATATGCTAGTTCCCAATGCTAGGGTCTAGACTCACGCCTGTGTGTGGTTACGTAAACTACAGTTTGATTTATGGACATTATATAATTGTAATTTTAGTCCGCAATTATAGATTAGCTAAATATGTTGTCCGCATACGTTTCAATAATAATAACACAAACACTGTTCAGCACCAAAGTGCATGGATAATTATATATAAATACAGTTCTGATTCAGGATATCATTTAACAGCAGTTACTGTTGATTAATGTTGTTGTGGAAGCTGGTTAAAGAGGAAGCTTCTACCACAATGCAGGTTGTAACATAGTTTTCTAGTTTATTATTATTATCGATAATACTGAACACAGGCCGTACAGGCCTCTATATTCAGGTGCATGAGTGACTCTAGGTTTTGAAATGGTTACTTCATGGTGATGGTGCCTCGGAGTTAAATTTAATTTGTGCATTGTCCCAGTATTTATCCAGTCGGTTTTTAAAGCTTTGAATGGTCGGGGCATTAACGATATGGTCAGTTAGGTTATTCCATACTTTTGCTATTCTGTAATAAAATGAAAACTTGGATATATTATATTTAGCTCGCTGGATAAATTATTTTTTACTATGACCCCTGTTACTATTTCTTGAAGCAAATTTTAATGTTGGTACTGTGTCTGGATCATAGGTATTCAAAACCTTATATGTTTCAACCATGTCCCCTCTCAGACGTCTGTATGTGAGTGTGGGGAGGTTTAGAGAACACAACCTATGCTCATAACTGAGACTGCGAAATCCAGGGACAATCTTTGTTGCACGCCTCTGCACATTTTCCACAGAGTGTGTATGTTTTTTAAGGTGTGGGTTCCATACTGCATGTGCAAATTCAATGTGGGGGCGCACAAAAGCTTTATATAATAGCAAAAAGTTTTCTCTATCCAAGTATTTGTAGGTTCGTCTAATGAGGCCCATGATACTGTTGGCTTTGTTGATTTTATTTTGAATGTGGTGATCAAAGGAGAGAGCTGAGTCAAAGATGACTCCGAGATCGTTTTCGTTGTCCACATGGGATAGAGTATGGCTAGCATTATCACATTCAAGTTTATATTGGAAATTCTGTTTTGTCCCTCTACCAATGGATAATACATTACATTTATCAGGGTGGAATTTTAACATCCATGTTTTTGACCACATTTCTAGGCTTGTCAGATCTGATTGCAGGTCATCACAATCAGATTGTTTTGTAATATGCTTAAAAATCTTGGTGTCATCTGCATAAAGATATAGACTGGATGTTTGTATTCGTTCAGGCATGTCATTTATGTAGATCACAAACAGAAGGGGCCCGAGCACACTGCCCTGCGGTATGCCACTAGTCACGGCTGCCCATTGAGAGTATGAGTCGTTTATACGTACTCGTTGACGCCTACCCACCAGGAAGGATGTAATCCACCCCAGGGCTGGTTCTGTAATGCCATAACTTGCTAGTTTGTTAATCAAACGGATGTGAGGCACGGTATCAAATGCCTTAGCAAAATCCATATAGATAATGTCCATTATGTTATACATTCCAATTCACATAATAATGAGAAGTTGTTAGGTAGTGATTGTCCAAAAGAGGGATCTACATGAACGACAACTTTTTCAATTTTTCTCCTGTGCAAAATCAACGTCTTAGACTATTTTTACGTAGTTTTCTATCATAATTACAGTTTATTTGTTTATTTTGTGGTATCTTTACACGAATCTTAAAAATTCGTACATGCAATCTTAAGTGATTAATTTATAGCGCATAAATTCAGTGTTGTATGCTATATCCGGGAACACTTTACACGGTTACCAACAGTAACAACAGTACACACTAATTTAACATAGATTCTTGGACTATCATATAATATAATACACCGATTTATTATAACTACAGTATTAATTTAACAAATAAATATATATTCGTATATATATATATAAAAGAAAAAAAAAAGAAAAGAAAAATAATAATAATAATTAAAATAAAGTCTTAGTTGCTGATATTTAAAGCTAAACCATCACCTAATTTAAATATTATAATGGGGTTTTAAGCCTTTGATTCTAATTTAAAGTAAGCTCTTGATTTAAATTATTGCTGCAATTAAATTAACTGCACTTGTACGTCCAATTCCTTTGATCAACGACGATCATCTCTTTTTTGTGTTCTATCCTTCATCCGGCTGCCCCCTGTCAACCCTTTCCCTGAGTGGCCGCAGGGCAGAGAAATAACACTACAACTTCCTAACGAATCTTCTGCTTTCTGTGTGATGTCTTTGCACGTAGATTTGTAGCTAGGTCTGCTAATAATAGCTGAACACCCCCCCCCCCTATTTCAGAATTTCTTTCTGACTGTCGACTACTAAACCTTTCATTCTACCGCCCATTGCTAATCATCGACATATTGCAAAATGTATGGGCTGAGAGATAAGGTATGCTGTCGAGATTGTGGGGTGAGTAACCCAACAGTGGAAAATCGTCTATGTGACGACTTCTTATGCAGTGATTGTAACCGAAAAAGATTCCCTCCCGTAGCGACACCAACGGCAGACATTGTTGACACTGATAAACCAGTCAAAGAAATTCCACACATTTCAAATCTCGCTATTACAATATCTCCCCCAGGTGTATTCACACAACCATCCACAACCTCGAATACAGACGAGGACTTGCTCTTACTTAGTAGTCATTTACTACCAGATCTCAACGACTCAGCCCAGGTTCCTTCCTCTGTGCGCATTTTGTGCACATGCCAAAATCCCAACAATAAATACATGCTAATGTGCTACAACTGCAAAAACTGGCAGCACTATGCATGTACACTCCTACCACAATACATGCTTTCTGCCCTTACAGCATCCAGGCGAAAATATACATGTGCTAACTGTACCCCAATATCAAGCCACATAACAGAATACCTACAATGGCAGAAGTCCTCTGATAACCATGCTGGCCACGATACACCAGTTGAAACCACTAGTGCTACACAGCACGCTAATGCACCTCACAACAACAGTCAACAGACCATTGAAATAAACAACACCGGACACCACTCACACACCACCACTCAGAATAGTGGCAATATTATTGATGGATACGAAAACACTTCTCATACTACAACCCACAACATTAATCAGTACTCAGATGAGTTATCACCAAGTAACATTGTAGATGAGATCCCACTAGAACACAACATGCAGGTTAAAGCACTCATCAATGATTTGATTAATGAAGTCAAATCATTAAAAGAAGATTGCACAATAGTAAAATCACAGATCAGAGAACAAGACTCAAAAGGCTAATAACAATCCATTAGTCAGCACACATACAGATGGCAATACAAATGATAAGCACCAAAATATCAAGCCAGAAAATAAAAGCTATTCACAAGCAGTTTTGGACGGCATACCATCAAATCCAAGATCAGTTGTCAGAAAGCAGGGCACACTGACTACAGAAAATCCATACACACAACCAAAAGTCAAACCATCTAGAAATGTCTTGATAATTGGAAGTTCAATCCTTAAAAAATTCAGTGGCAGATACATGTCAACGGAAACTTCCAACGTAACCGTGCGATCCTACAGTGGAGCATGTATTACGGACATAACAAATCGTATATTAGATTTAGATGTCCCCAGTATAAGTCAGTTTGACACAATAGTTGTCCATGTAGGTGGCAATGACATTCGGAAACAATCAACTCTTAGTATGATCCGTGATTATGATAGTCTCATTGAATGCATCAAAGATGTAGCACCCCAGATACATATCTGTGTCTCATCAATTCTGCCACGCCCAAACAATCATTTTGATAACAACACAATTATGGAATTTAATGCGATGTTGTATTCCCTTGCAACATGGCTTAATGACATTACATTTATTGACAATTCAGAGTTGTTCATGAACACAAACGGAAGTGTCATCAAGGGGCTCTATTATGATCACATCCATCCAAATCATGATGGCATGAGTTTGCTGTCAGAAAACATTATGAGTTATGTTGTGAGCATTAGTGATCTACCGCTACTAAATGCCAACATAAGGCTCAACCGTTTTTTTTATACAAAACAAGACTAGAAACAAACAAGACTATAGCTTAGTTAATGATACTTTCCATAGTAATGCTAGCAATCCATTAAAATTATCAAACCAGTTATCAATCATTTCAAGTGAATGTACAAATAACAGTAAAATACATTTTCAAGCCAACATCCCACTAACTACAAACAGATTCAATGTTTTACATGATGAATGTACATCAGTCACCTTCCCAGTCGATAATTTACAAGAACCTTCAAAAAGCACATGCTACCCATATACAAATAGAAAAACTGCAAAACAAACCAACATTAAACAGCCGCAAAGTCATAAGCATAACTTCATCAAAAAGTCTGACCACAAATCTGTAAAGTCTCCTCTGTACAGAAACGAATTAAAATGTTTGTACACTAATACAGACAGCCTTCTAAATAAACGTTCTGAGCTAAAAGCATTTATTCAAAGCGAAAAACCTGACATAATTGCTCTCAGAAATACTAGCCAAAAACCGCTCAGTAGACCCACAGGAGAGTGAATTCATGCTTGAAGGGTATAATCTGTTCACCAACTTATCCGACAATCACCATCGAGGGATTATTATATATATTAACCAATCACTTCCTGCTAGTCCTATTAGCATTCCTGGTGATGAGATTTTCACTGAATCAAAGTGGTGTCAGATTAGACTCCAAAACACAGATACATTGATTTTAGGATGTATATATAGATCACCCAACTGCAACCTTCAAAACCATAAAAATCTAACTGACCTGCTAATCAATGTATGAGGTCTCAAGCCTAGTCACCTTCTTATAATGGGTGTTCTCCTTCGATCAATACTCACCATTCTGTTACTTCTGATATACAGCTGGCCCTGACAGAGGCTCTAGGATTATAGACTTAGAAAGCTTTACCGACTCCTGGCAACCGGGTACTCGGCTCCCAACTGCCGAGTACCCGTTTACCATAGAGCTCATTCTTGTTGGCATAGCAACAAGAGCAATACATGCTTTCTGCATTAAGGATTTTAGTGTTTTTTTGTGAAATAAAAGATCTAAGTCTTTAATCTGTGATAGGTTGTGTGTTCGTGAAAGGATAACTAAGGACTATGGAGAATACCGCCGAAAATAACCAGGTTGTATCGTTCTTTATTATCCATAGTTAAAAGACTTAGGTCTCTAAATTTCGTTGTGTCGCATGTTCCAATTTCTGACCCCATAGAATCTGGGACGTGTGCTAACAACGATATATGCCAGACGATCGCCTTCTTTAAACCCCAACAGGCGATCGGCAGATATGAAAATAGGTGTTTGCTACGGTATTTCTAACACGAATATCGGCTGACGTCGTTCTCCGTAGGATCCGAGCGGGTGACGTCACACCTGGTCGCTCGGATGGTTATGTGAAGAAAATTTTTTCATTAATTCGCGCATCTTGTTCTGGGTGCTGCGTACTAAAAATGGTACCGGAAACTTTAGAATGATCAAGTTTACGTGTGATCACGATCGGTTTGCAATGATCGGTGGTTTCAAAATTCTTGAGTAGATGCGTGGTCTGCGGTTTTACCGTGTGATACAGCAGTTTGTTATACATTTTGTTGTTTTCTTCACATATCGTGCTGCTTTCGTTAGGAGTATAATTTATATTGATTAGTAAATATACCCCGAATGCTATGCGATATGATTCCTGGAGCCGTTACACATCCTGGAGGATCTATTATGGGTGTGTTTGATGCCCGCCGCATTCTTGTCGTCATAATCAATGCGATCGTTGTTGTAACGTGGCGGGGTGGGGTGCGGGGAGGTTACGGTTAATTTATGAGTCAAAATTATTTGAAAATTAATTGTCTGCCTTCCATCCGGGTCTCGTTCCGCTTGTTTATTGTAGGTTTGTGCTTATTTTATAGGCCAAGCCAGCCCCGCCATCATGTGACGAATGTCATAAGTTTGTCCGTGTAGTGTTCAAGGAGCATGCTTGTTTTAGGTGTTCCCTGTGTAATATAGATCATAGGTGTAATGTTTGTGCAGTGTGGTCCGTCGAGATGATGGTTAAGTTCCTTGCCCAGAAGGACTTGGCTGGGTCTGACGCGGGGTCAGGCGGTCCGAGACGAAATCGTGGAGCGCCCGGTTCGGCCGGTGGTGGTGCTCCACGTCCCCAGCTAGAGGTGGCGGAGATGGCACCGCCGGCGTGGTTTGGTCCGGCTATGCAGGGTTTTCTGCATAGCGTTCTGCCCACGCTGGTGTCGTCCCTGCTACCAAAGGTTGGGGGGCAGTTTCTCCCCATGCCTGGTACGGATCCTGTCCTCGGACGGCCCCCTGGCGGTCCCATCTGGCTTCGGCCAGACAGGTTCTGTCTCTCTGCGGCCACCTCCGGGTGGTCCAGTAGCGGTGGCTGGTCCGTCAGGTGTGGGAGCCGTCCGCCAGGATGGCTCCATGGTTGACTCGTCTAGTGACGGCTCTTCGGAGTCTGAAGACGAGGAGGCCGAGGAGGAGAGGTTGCTGCGGCCCGTGAAGCCGCAGGTGGAGAATATGGAGGTTGATTCCGTCCTGGACGGAACCGGCCTCCATTTGTCTAGTTTGGCGCAAGCCAGGTCAGCGGCTCCGCCTGCGGCTGAGGCCAATCCATTACCGTGCACCGGTTCCGGGCGGCTTGGTTTGTCACCAGCCGTCACGGGAACGGGTG
The DNA here is from genome assembly GCA_034401795.1 of Chaetoderma sp. LZ-2023a. Lineage (NCBI taxonomy): Eukaryota > Metazoa > Mollusca > Caudofoveata > Chaetodermatida > Chaetodermatidae > Chaetoderma > Chaetoderma sp. LZ-2023a. Next base: position 95,643,544 of record CM067367.1, read on the forward strand.
TGCCGGGCCAGGCGTGGTACTCACCTATCTCGCCTGGTCCGGCAGCCGGACGTGGGGTGCCGTTGGCGCCCGTGTCCGCCTACGGTTCCGCGACTGTTACGGGTCCGTACGGTTTTCCGTGCGGACCTACCCCATGGACCGGAGTGTTTCATGGGGTGGCGGCGGAACCGTGTGGTAGCGGAGTGCCTGGCGTGTCAGCCGTGGCTCCTTGCCGGGAGGCCGTGACTGGCAGACCCGTGAGCACGTCAACGGGTGACGTGTTTGCGGGGGGGTCTTCGTCGAAGGTAGATTGGTCTGATGCTCTGGCATGGCTAGCCAGGGTTGACCCGTCTGTGGTTTCGGCCACGGCCGATGAAGATGTGCCCCGTCCATGCGGTTGCGTCGATTAGGACGGGGATTTTGCCCGCGGCCCGGATCCAGTCAGTGGGACTGGATCCACGGTTCATAGATTTGTTGGATGCTATTTATAGCAAACAACTAATGACCAAGGGTCAGCTCCCTGCGGCCTCCCGGGAGGTGCGGGCAAGATGTCGTATTCCGCGGGGGGAATACGACAGGTATGGTGTAGTCCCGTCGGTCACGGAGGATGACCGATGGGTATTGGGAGTCCAGAGTGCCGGGTCGGGTGGCCCCGGTCCGGCACTAGTGGATAAATCTCAAGTACACCAGGAAGAAGTCCTGTCCCTATGTGATGAGGGTGTGAGGGCAGCGATGAGCGCTGTCAATCATTCTTATCATCTCCTTCAGTCGGTGTGGGCTGAAGCGGGGGCAGGCCACCCTGTGCCACCTGTGGCGCTTTCATGTGTTAATGACGGCTTGGTGCTGTCAATGGACGCATTGGCAAGGGTGCAAGCGCGAGTGACGAAGTCCAGGAGGCAAATGGTCATTGACCATATGCGTCCGGCTACGGCAGTCAGGGAGCGTCTTCTTGGGACGCCCCTGACAGGGCCTAGCATCTTCGGTGGCCAAGCGCGGGCCTTCTTAGAGGACACCGCCAGTATCGCGCAGAATCGGTTAGTGGTAAATCTCCAGCTAGAGCTGAAGGACAGCCTTCAAAGAAGCAGAAGAAGCATAAGGGCAAGGCGAAAGCCAGGCCTGTTGCGACTTCTGCTTCAGCTGGGTTTTCAGAGCCGCCGCCGGCGAAGAAGCCCAGGAAGGTTGTAGAGGCGCCTACCCTCCCCAATGTTGCTCCTGACCGCCCTAGGGCAAGGGTAAGGGTAAGGCCTCAAAGGGCGGACAGAAGGGGCCGAAGCGTATCTGAGGGTACGAAAGCTCCCTTCATATCCGCCTGGACCGCGCCTGTGCGACAGGAACAGCGGTGCCAGTTATACCCGTCGTGCCTAGAACGAAATGGTTCTCACTCTCTCTCATTAAGAAGGGGGGGGGGGGGCGGACTGCGAACCGGACAACCCCGTTAGACGTCGAGGCGTCTATGGTGGGTGGAAGGCTCATGCGTTTCGTCGAGGCCTGGCGAGGTGTGACGTCAGACAGTCTGGTCCTGGGATGGTTATCCCAGGGTTACATGCCGGAGTGGTGGGACTTTCCACCACAAAATCTGTCTTTGGCACCTGTCTGGACACCCGTACCAAGGGAGCCAGACAAGTTAGAAGCCGTTCAAAAGGAAGTGACGGGTTTGCTTCTGAAGGGAGCAATAAAACCAGCAAACCGAAACACTCCAGGCTTCTATTCAAACATGTTCCTTGTCCCCAAGAGCACAGGGGGATGGAGACCCATACTCAATCTCAGGCCATTAAATTGGTTTATCCATACGCCTCGGTTCCAAATGGAAACGCCGAGGTCGGTAATGGCGGGATTGAGGAAAGGAATGTGGTGTGTATCGATCGATCTGAAAGATGCATATTTCCACATTCCTATGAATCGGAGTTGGCACAGGTTTCTGAGATTTGCGTTTCAGAATCAAGTATGGGAGTTTACAGTTCTCCCGTTTGGCCTGTCAACAGCTCCGAGGGTTTTCACAAGAGTGGTCCTTGCGGTGACAGCGTTTCTCAGAAAAGAGAACGTGGCGCTACACACCTACATAGACGACTGGCTGCTCAAGGCAGACTCGGCAGCCAGGTTGAACGTGGATACTGCTCTGACTCTGAAGTTACTTTCAGATCTAGGCTGGATAGTCAACGAGGAGAAATCCGAGTTGACGCCCACTCAACATTTCGTTTATTTGGGGATGCGATTCGACCTCGAGGAGGGCAGGGTTTACCCGTCAGAGCCCAGAGTGGTGTCTCTGTTAGCCATCCTCAGGAGTTTTCGAGTGGCAAACCACATTCAGGCGAGGCGGTTCCTTCAGATGCTGGGCATGATGGTCTCCATGGAGCAGGTTATCTCGTACGCTGCTCTAATGCGAAGGCCTATCCAGTTGTATCTGATGTCTCTGTGGAAACAGAGAACAGAACCCCTGTCAAAACTGGTGCCAGTTTTGGAGCCGATAATATCGCATCTTCTCTTGTGGAAACAGCGTCAGAATCTCCTATTAGGGGTTTCGCTGCACCTACGTCACCCCCAGCTGTCCGTCTACACGGATGCATCGCTGGAAGGGTGGGGTGCCTGCCTGGGAGAACACCAGGTCTCAGGCACATGGACTCTCCCGGAGAGTCAGCTGCATATCAATCTGTTGGAAATGATGGCAGTGGAACTGGCGTTGGAAGAGTTCCTTCCGATGATCGGGGGCAAGGTGATATTGATACGGTCGGACAATTCGTCTGTAGTATCATATATAAATCGCCAAGGCGGGACCAGGTCGCCCACCCTGTGCATCAGGGTGTGGCACTTGATTCAATGGTGCAGGAATTACTCGGTTGTTTTGAAAGCAGCTCATATTCCTGGCCGATTGAACATTCTGGCGGATGCTTTGTCTCGCAGACAGAGAATCTTGCCAACAGAATGGTCCCTCAACCCTCCGGTTCTGCGACGCATCTTCGAGCATTGGGGCAAACCCAACGTGGACTTGTTCGCCACAAAGGAAAATGTTCAAATCATGACATATGTCTCGCCGATTCCAGATCCAAATGCCGTCGATACAGACGCTCTGGCGATAAGCTGGAGAGGGATGCATGCTTACGCGTACCCACCCACCATTCTTCTACCGAAGGTATTGGTGAAGGTCAGGGAGGAGCCGTGTCTGGTCCTGCTAATAGTGCCGTATTGGCCGAGCAGGGCGTGGTTCACGGATGTTCTAGATCTGCTGGTGGAAAATCCTGTGCAGTTGCCCGAGATTCCGAACATAATCTCCCAGGCCAAGGGACGCTTCCTACACAAGCGTCCCGAAATGTTCAAATTGACTGCGTGGATGTTGTCAAACAACGTTCCACGTCGGAAGGCTTTTCTCGACAGGCTGCTGATTTCATCGCGGCTGCGAGAAGGAGGTCAACCTCCAAGTCATATAACAACAAGGTTAACAGATTTGCAGACTGGTGTGAAGAAAAGGGTATTGATACCTTTCAATCCACTATTCCGCAAATAGCAGACTTTCTCTGTGAGCTGTTCTTTGCAGGACTAGCTCCCGTCACAGTTGCTGGATACAAGTCAGCTTTGGCATCAGTTATCCCTTGTCTAGCCAACAGGGATAGTCCAGAGGTGGCCCAGTTAAATGTGATGTTGAAGGGAATGAGCAATCTCCGCCCGAGACAACCGGTAGTCATTCCAGCCTGGAGTCTATCTTTAGTGCTTAATGTACTGGCCAAGCACCCTTTCGAACCGTTGCGTTCGGCTAGTCTAAAGCATTTGACTATAAAGGCGGTTTTTCTATTGGCAGCTTCCTCAGCTAGAAGGCGCAGTGAGATCCATGCGCTTTCGGCAGAGGAACCGATTTATTGTTTCTGGAGAATGTCTGCGTCTTCTGCCAAGAGCAGAGTTTATGTCAAAGAACCAATCTTTGAGATATCCCGGCAAACCGATCATTATACCGAAGTTAACTAGGTTTGATCGTGATGCCAGTGTCTGGTGCCCGGTCCGTGCTTTGACTAAGTACAAGAAACGGACTGACTCGTTACGGTCGAACGATAGACATCTGTGGATCTGCCATAAAAAGCCTTATGGCGCCGCATCCATGGATACTATCTCTCGTTGGGTGGTCGATTGCATTCAGACTACTCACGAGATGGCGACTGGGCACCAGGTGCAGGGCGTAAGGGCACACGATGTTAGAGGAATAGCCGCCTCGACCGCCCTTTACAATGGTGTCCCGTTAGAGGACATCATGGCCGTTGCACAATGGCACTGTGAGTCCTCATTTACGGATTACTATATGAGGGATGTGTCAGACTCAGCCAATCCACTCGCTTTAGCTGTTTTGAAACGATAGTTAGTGACCACACTGCTTTTCCCCTTTTTTCACTTTGGTAAGAAAAGAACCTAAAGCAGGCATGGTCAGGCGAGAGGATGTCAACCAGATTGTGTCACTGATGGCCGAACCGGTGAATGGTTGGAGGCGGTACGTCTGAAGTCCTGTTATCATAAGGTAATTCAATAAGTGAGAGTTTTTTGTATTATGTATATGTATCATGTTCATTCATCTTATATATTCATGCTCATTCCCAGGCTAATACATGGAATATGCAGGGAGTAGTTAACCCTCTTGGCATATTGGTGTTTTCAGGCGAGATACATGTTCGTTAGTTCTCTCCCTTTTCTTAGGAGGAAAAAGGGGGGGGGGGGGGCTGTGACGCGAATGTGATTCGGTTCCGTGAACTTGACGGTCCTTTTAGGTCTCCGTTAGTCAAGTTTGAAGTCTAAAATCTTTCTCCAAGGGGCAAAATTAGCATTTATGGCTTGCCCCTTCCCACCAGGTTACTGATCAAATGTGGTGTATATCAGAAGTAACAGAATGGTGAGTATTGATCGAAGGAGAATGCAGGAAATGTCAATTTCCCTTTCTCCGAGATCTAACAATACTCACCATTCTGTTACGGACCCAGCCTCCCAGCCCCACGGAGGCAAGCCATAGTTTTCTCTTGTTTGGTGGCTATGCAAACAATATGAGCTCTATGGTAAACGGGTACTCGGCAGTGGGGAGCCGAGTACCCGGTTCCCAGGAGTCGGTTAAAGCTTTCTAAGTCTATAATCCTAGAGCCGCTGTCAGGGCCAGCTGTATATATCAGAAGTAACAGAATGGTGAGTATTGTTAGATCTCGGAGAAAGGGAAATTGACATTTCCTGCAATTTTAACTATAATGAAATTGACTGGATAAATGACATCTCACCCGCCAATCCCGAAAGCCCTGCTAATATTTTTTATTGATACGCTAAGGGACTTATACTGGCATCAACATACACGTGAACCAACTCATTTTAGGGGAAATCAAAAACAAAATATCCTAGACCTAATTATTACAAATGAGGAAAACATGGTAAATGATTTATCTTCTGGTGTACCAATTGGTAAGAGTCATCATGCAACATTAACATTTACATTCTCATGCTACGTAACTGAATCTCCAACCATGTCACATTATATACTATATAAGGGAGATTATGACAATATGCGGAAAGATGCTAAATCTATAGACTGGGATTCAACATTTATTGGGGACATAGAACATGACTGGTTGGAGATAACGAGGGAAATAAATCGATTAACTGATGAATACATACCAAAATCTAGACCTCAATATAAGCATAAAAAATTATTATACTTAACCAATCGTGTTTTCGAAAAATTAAGAACCAAGAAACAGGCATTTCAAAAATGGAGAAATTCTCATAGTAGCAGTGACTACAAAAATTATGCTAAAGCGAGAAACCAGGCCAAAAACGAATGTCGAATAGCTGAAAGAGATTTTGAACGTAAACTAGCAAATGAGGCAAAGTCAAATCCTAAAGCATTTTTCAAATATGCACAAGGCAAAATAAAAACTCGAAGCACAATTTGTGACCTCATGAAGTCCGATGGCACACTAACCACAACTGATGGGGAAAAGGCAGATGCATTAAACACATATTTTGCATCTGTCTTTACAGATGAAGATATCAGTCAGTTGCCTAGTTTCAACAGTAGACATTTCATTGCTCCATTACATCATATCGAGCTCACTCGTGACATGATAATTAAAAAAATTGATAATCTAAAAACTAACAAGTCTGCAGGTCCTGATGGAATCTATCCCCGTGTTTTAAAGGAACTCAAACTTGAAATTGTCTGCCCATTATTACATCTTTACTCTAGTTCATTGAGAGAGGGTAAGCTACCTCAAATCTGGAAATTAGGTCATGTATCTCCACTTTTCAAAAAGGGAAACAAACATTTGGTTAATAACTATCGCCCTATAAGCCTTACCTCCATAATCTGTAAACTCATTGAGTCCATTATAAAAGACTCTATTGTAAGCCATCTTGAACAAAACGCCCTAATTGTACCAAGTCAACACGGATTTATTAAAGGGCGTTCTTGTGTCACACAGCTAACTGAAGTCTTAGATATATGGTCAGATGCAATCGATCACAGCAGCTCTATCGATGCTCTATATCTAGACTTTGCGAAGGCATTTGACTCTGTACCACACAAACGACTTCTTCTTAAACTAGAAAAATATGGTATCCATGGTAACCTACTAAAATGGATTGAGGATTTTCTTACTAACAGAGCCCAACGAGTTGTCGTGAATGGATGCAAATCAGTTCAAACTCCTGTCATTAGCGGTGTACCCCAAGGTAGTGTACTAGGACCACTTCTTTTCATCTGTTACATAAACGACCTTCCTGATGTAATTAAGTGCTCTACAATTAACATGTTTGCTGACGATACAAAAATCTACAAAGAAATTAAATCATCAATTGATGCAATCGAACTACAAGATGACTTAAATAGCGTAACGAAATGGTCTTCTATCTGGCAAATCAAATTCAATGCTGACAAATGCTGTGCTATGCATCTAGGTAGAGCTAATATTAAACATTCATACTTCATGAACTCTCTTGATACAAATATTAAGCTGGTAGAAACAACTGTCGTAAAGGATTTAGGTCTGAATGTAGACAACCAACTAAAATTTAGCATCCATTGTCAAATCCAAGTATCAAAAGCTAATAAGATTTTAGGACTGATAAGAAGGTCTCTCACCCATTTAGACTCTTAAACTCTAGTAAGGCTGTACACTTCGCTAGTTAGACCTATACTTGAATACGGGAACGGTCCATGGACTCCCATGTTAAAAAAAGACAGTCTAACACTAGAAAATGTGCAGCGAAGAGCAACTAAAATGATACCCTCAATAAGAAATTATACTTATTTAGACCGGTTAAAATATCTGAATCTACCATCTCTCTATTACCGTCGATCACGTGGGGATATGATTCAAACTTACAAATACATTCATGGCCTTTATCGTGTTCAGTGCCCATTCTTGGAGATAGACAAACAAAGCATCACTCGGGGACATAATTTTAAACTCACTAAGAGCCGAAGTAACAAACTAATTAGGCAGAACTTTTTTGCAAACCGAATTACGAATAGTTGGAATAGCTTACCAAATGAAGTAGTTAGTTCCGTAAGCCTAAATATCTTAAAAAATAAACTGGATTCATTTTGGTCAGATTTTTTGTATACACAAGAGCCAGTACACAATCATTATCTTTCCTTTACCTCGAAACAAATTAATTAAGCAATAAGCATAATGTAGTCACCATCTATCTACATGCATTTTGCCTATAATGGTAGTATATGATAAGTATAAGTATAAGTAATCCAGCCCTGACTAGACTTGTACAGTCGATAATAAGTTTTACGAGGTGATCTTCTATGCTGGAGATATATTTCCAGGAATTCTCGCCAAGGTGGTCGATGATGGTTTTCTTGAGCAGTGATAAATATTGATTTCTATACTGATGGAGTGCACCACAGTGTAGCAAGAAGTGTTAATAATCTTCAGAACTCAACTGACAGAGACGGCATGTGGGGTTCACAATGTTTTGGTTGAATTTGCTTAGTGTTGCTTGTACTATGTATGTTACTGTGATGAGCCTGGCTTTAATGACACTACGTTTTACATCCTTGTTGTCGTTGTCTACAGTGTGCACGGATATATGGCATTTCCCAATACAAAAGTCTTTAGTGTTACAGCTTTTAAGTGTACTTTTGGTTTCACACGCAAACTGTAAGTCCTCGTTCCATTGGCTGTCCACGGCAGATTTTACTACTGATTTCCATTTTAACCTAGAGGGTAAATTCAGAATTAGCTCTTGGATGTTTGATAAGTTGTATCTCTCTAGCAAATTCTTAATATAAATAAACCAACTGCCCGATTTTGGAGTCTCAAACGCCAACTGTCTTACTAGTATGTGGTTAAGTGGCTTGTTTTGGCATGCCAGGATGTTCCTCAAAAGTGCTAGCTGACGTATATGTAGCTCTGCAGTGATTGGTCTAGCACCAGGTAGAAGGAGTACAGCACATTTCGCGGTCCTCGTTGGAAGGGCTTGTATCTTCCTAAGTATGTCAATAAAGAAGCTTTCTAGTTGATCAAGTTCTTGTTTTTGTAGTACAAGGATCTCTAGTCCATAGAGTAGTCGAGGGATGACATAAAGCTGGATGATACGGTATGCAATTTTTGTTGATATACCATTCGAGCCATGCAAACCTGTGCCAGTGAGACTATAGAGTGTGCGTCTAGCACAAGATATACGCTCTTGAACATTGATCTTCGTTTCTTGTTTTGTAGTTCGAGATAACCCCAAATGAGTTGCTGTTGTAGAGACAGATATTTCTAATTCGCCAAGACACCATTTAGGCAAGTGCGGAACAGATTTTGTGCGTACTGAATTGTGCAGTATTGTAGACTTTTCTGGATGTATTAGGTATCGCTCACGAGTTGAGTAACGATATACAATATCAAGCATACACTGCAGTTCAAATTCTGAATTGCTCATTAGGGTGAGATCGTCAGCAACTGTTGGGCATCCTGTATACTGAGTTCCCATGAATGTTCCTAGTTGTGAAGATTCTAATTAACATCTCTAATGCAGCACCAGTTGGTTTATTTATATTAAGAATTTGCTAGAGAGATACAACTTATCAAACATCCAAGAGCTTATTCTGAATTTACCCTCTAAGTTAAAATGTAAATCAATTTATTCATCATATTTCACGGCGTTGGTGAATCCACGGGACAACCCAACACGGTACGCGGAATCGTCAATTCCTCCTCCACAAGAACCAACCACCGCGAGCTAGATGCAAACACGACAACATGGGGTCATTCCTACAAGCTCCAGATGAAATACTGCAAGACAGGTTTTCTGATAAATATTTACAAAATAAGAGATTATTATATTATTATTATTATTATTATTATTATTATTATTATTATTATTATTATTATTATTATCGATAATACTGAACACAGGCCGTACAGGCCTCTATTTTCAGGTGCATGAGTGACTCTAGGTTTTGAAATGGTTACTTCATGGTGACGGTGCCTCGAAGTTAAATTTAATTTGTGCATTATCCCAGTATTTATCCAGTCGGTTTTCAAAGCTTTGAATGGTCGGTGCATTAACGATATGGTCAGTTAGACTATTCCATACTTTTGCTATTCTGTATTAAAATGAAAACTTGGATATATTATATTTAGCTCGCTGGATAAATAATTGATGTGAGAAGAAAGGACCGTAATTGGTGTATTTTATTAATTTATCGTTTTGATTTTGCTTCTATTGCAGCTAATAGCAAGTGATGTTCGGGCAACTTGTTATCTATTCCAGAAGTTTTCCGGGGGAAAATGGGCGTTGTCACCTCCAGTTTATTCATCATATTTCACACGAACCACTGGTGGATCAAGTGGTTAATGTCTGTATCAAGCTAGTGATACAGAGGTAAAGATGATGCCAAAATCAACACGATCCACAGTGTTGCTTTTACTGTCCGCTACAGAGATAGAATGGGTCCCGATCTGTCTGGTCTCCGAAGGTTAGTTTGTGTAACAGTCTAGTCGTTGTGATGGCGTAATAAGATGGCCGGTCAATACATTAGAGATGTATTCTCGAAGAAGCCACGCCTCTATTTTTAGATTGCTAGGCGGCGTGTCGCATAAATGATTATATTAGTCCCATCTTTAACTCTTACTAGTCTGACACGTTGCAAGAATTGCGTGTCTATACTATTTAATAAAGATACTGTTGAATATTTTGAAACTAATTTGACTTGCCTATGGCAGCAACAACACCCAGTCAAATTAGTTTCAAAATGTTTAACAGCTTACCTGTATAGTTTTCTGGAAATTGATAGTCAGGAAGTTCAGAGATCGATCGATCCCAACACGAGCGAGGTGTGGGCGGAGCTTAGATTGAGATGGGCGGGGCATAGCTATACTGGAAAGGTCCATTGGAATACCATAAGACGATGTTTATCACCAGTACTGTTCACTTTGTACCTCGTCGGAGCACTATCATCTGTTTGAGAACACTCTACAAGATACCCACGCTCCTCCCACCCCAGCCCCCACACCCCACCTGCCCCAACCCCAATGATAAACATGTCACTACAGATGGAGGATGCAAATGATGTTGACTTTAGCAACTAGAAAGGACGTCTTCTTGATACACTACTTCCAATAGCTCAACTGCAGTACAGCTCAAGGCTGTAAAGCTCTTTCTGAATGGAGCCAAAACAGAGTTCATTCACGTATAATTATCCTACAGCGCAGAAATAAATGATGACGGTACCCCTATCGAAGCACTGAGAAGTGGAGGAAGAGCAGAATCTTGGGTTCCCTTCTCTGCAGCTCGGCATTGGAACTATCGCCTTCCAGTCCTTTTGGAAATATTGGATTGCTCTAAAATCCCTAAGAAAGTCAAGATGCAATTGTATGATGTATATATGTGTTTCAAAAACACATAGTCGCTATCTGTGAGGGTAGCGCAACAGCGATGGTCTACACTTGGACATATTTTTTAAAATGCAAGCAAATATGCCTGCTCAGAAAGCACTAGAATTTGTAGTCGTAGGTGCCAACGGGTATCAAACACGCAAAGGACGCCACAACATCAACTTGATAAGTAGTTTGCTATCAGACCTAATTTAGAAAATTGTCGGCTTAAGAGGGTGGTAAAACATTGTATATGTGTGCCACCTTTGGCAATTTCTCAGGAAGTACTAGTATTTCCAAGGACAGTGAGAAATACTGGGACATACTGGGATATACCGTGAAATACTGAGAAATATTGGTCAATACTCAGACATCAGCTCGCAAGTTTAACCATTTAACCTCCTGGTTAATTACCCTGCTTAAATACACTGCCAGACAATGGTAGGTATGATCTATATGTATATAAAGAAATGGGTTAAGCTGTAATGACAATGAGTTCTGCGCTGTGTGTGATGGCAGACAAATAAAATAACTCATCTGATATGCACATAAGTAGGAACCCTCTAGATAGCGTTATGTTATATACTTGGTTCTGTATTTGCTCCTCTGATTAATTAATATACAATGAATTTTATGTTAAATTTTACCATTTCTGATGAGTATTACCTGATCTTTCACATTATTTCCAAGTATTTTCCACTTTTTTAGTTTTTAATTTCCCGGAGCAGCATTTATCAGTATTTCCGGACCGTTATTTTTCACACGGGAAAATTGCTGCCAGACTCGGATTTGTGCGCAATCAAACATTAGTATTATTGGCCATCTGTGGAGTGGGAATTTACTGTACTGAAGGCACAACTCGATCTGATTGGCTGATCAGTCTGGTGGACTATGTATGTCTACTGCATCTTGCAGCTGCAGTAGATTGAAAAGTTAGCTGCAAAATGAGAGACTACTCCCATGGGCGATTCCTTAGCATATTTCACCGAATTTACTGAATATTCCTGATGGGGAAACCACAGTGGAAAGGTGTTTACATCTGCCTGGGTCTCTTACTAGTGTTCGCTCTTCATGGTCACTGGATCATGTGCACCATTTCATGTTGTCTAGCCACCAGTAGCGAGGACTGACGGTATGATCAGCGAACGAAAAGAAGAAGAAGAAGCAAGGTCTTTTCTTGTCTCCCTCTTCTGTTTCTGATTTTAGAAGTCCGGGAGATCTTACAACATTGCCAAACCATTGAAGCTGCGTTCTTTTGACAGTTCTTAGCAGTTCTTCATGTTCTCCTATAGCTTGCTGTATGGATTTCTGTAACTCGGCATCTGTGATGGGGGTCTGTGGTTTTATTTTTAGCATATAAACAAAACTTTCAGCTCGTTTCATATTTGTCGATATGAACACATATAATATTCAAGGAAAGAGTTTCATTGGTGAGATAATATGTTAGAAATATGTTCATTGGTTAGATAACCGCAAATGTTTCCTAGCAATGACGATGACGAATATGTAAACACAACGGGATTTGTAAACTTGCATGATAGACGCAGAAATTTAAAAAGTTGTAGTAAAAGTAATTTAAGTCCGAAAAAATGATGTTTTGTTTGTCATACTTTCTTGTGGCACATTAGTCAGAGCTCTTAGCAAGATATGCGGTAAATAGAATCTCAAACAAGGTCCCACTTCACATCACTTTTATCAACCACGTCGAAAATTATCACAATGTGATACCTTTCGACTCAGTTGATAATAGTGATGTGAAATGAGACCGAGTTTCAGATCCTCTATACAATGATAATATGTTTTTGATTATCGTGATATTATTGGAGAGAGAGAGAGAGAGAGAGAGAGAGAGAGAGAGAGAGAGAGAGAGAGAGAGAGAGAGAGATACTCTGTTCTGTGAGACAGCTGATCAAATGGAGCAGTATATTGTTGCACGTAGAGATCAAAACTTTACTCACTGTTCATTCAGCCATTCAATTCCAATCACCCATATATTCAACTTCTTAATAGTCAAGCAGGCTAAAACCTGCCTTTGCAGTGATCTTGAGAATTGGCCATTTGCAAAAAGAAATATTTTTGAAATTTTAACAAAGCGTTTTCTCTTAGACTGCAAATATACATTCACTGAACAAAAATCTAATTTTTCTGAACAAAACATAATCAGTAAAGAGCTAACATGGAAATTGGATTTTACGACAACAATTATAGCATTGCCAAAAACAATGAAAACACGTCACAAACTGTCTTCAGTATGAACGCTAGTTCTAGAGATTTTTGCTATGTGTTGCACCACCATGTTAACCTGTCAATGTTATTGGTTGAAAAGAATAGATTCACTGAACAATTCTGTTTTCTAATTCAGGTTGTAAAGGTTGTTGTCATTCTGAATGATGACTACAAAAATCGAGAAAAGGACAGCGTAGCAGAAGAACTTCAAAACTTTGTGAAGAGAAGGATAACACCATATAAGTACCCAAGAAAGGCGAGCACGGATGCTACCTAATGATATATAGAGAATGGAAAACTCACATTTATTAATAACAAAAATATCAACAGTGATTTGTGAATGTCAGCTTTAACACACTTTAGCTGTTTAAGGGTCACGATTGGCGCAGAAAAGCTAAATATGTGCTATTTCAATCTTCATTTGCATGCCAGGAGAGGACCTCTTTAAAGGTTGGTCACTAGAATTTCAGTGGAATATTGTTTAAAATAGTCTTCTCTTGGCATGCAAATAGGCATTCCTCAAGACCACCACAGAATCCATGTATTAGCCAGCTTGACTTTTAAAGGGCTAACAAGTTCAAAATGTTATTTACCAAACCAGCAGTTTGTCAACCGTATATATAAACATAATCATATCAATTTTGCTAAAACAAAATTACAAACTTAATATACATATAAATCTCTCAATACCACTATAATGCTCAAATGGATGCAAGCCTCACTATCACATCCATCTCAAATAATCACACCTTAGGATCGTGAATATATAGAGGATCTCAACGATGTAGCTCATCGCTGATCATATATTCCTTTATGGCGATGTAGGGCATCACTGATCATATATTCCTTTATGTCGATGTAGGGAATCACTGATCATATATTCCTTTATGTCGATGCAGGGCATCACTGATCATATATTCCTTTGTGTTGATGTAGGGCATCACTGATCGTATATTCTTTTATGTCGATGTAGGGCATCACTGATCATATATTCCTTTAGGTCGATGTAGGGCATCACTGATTATATATTCCTTTATGTCGATGTTGCGCATCACTGATCATATATTCTTTTATGTCGATGTAGCGGATCACTGATCATATATTCCTTTATGTCGATGTAGGGCACCACTGATCATATATTCCTTTATGTCGATGTAGCGCATCACTGATCATATATTCCGCTATGTCGATGTAGCTCATCGCTGATCATTTATTCCTTTATGTCGATGTAGCGCGTAACTGATAATATTTTTCTTTATGTCGATGTCGTTCATTGCTGATCATATATTCCTTTATGTCGATGTAGGGCAACACTGATCATATATTCCTTTATGTCGATGTAGGGCATCACTGATCATATATTCCTTTATGTCGATGTAGAGCACCACTGATCATATATTCCTTTATGTCGATGTAGCGCATCACTGATCATATATTCCGTTATGTCGATGTAGCTCATCGCTGATCATATATTCCTTTATGTCATTGTAGCTCATCGTTGATCATATATTCCTTTATGTCGATATACGGCATAACTGATCATATATTCCTGTATGTCGATGTAGTGCATAACTGATCACATATTCTTTTATGTCGATGCAGGGCATCACTGATCATATATTCCTTTATGTCGATGTAGGGCATCACTGATCATATATTCCTTTATGTCGATGTAGGGCATCACTGATCATATATTCCTTTATGTCGATGTAGCGCATCACTGATCATATATTCCTTTATGTCGATGTAGGGCATCACTGATCATATATTCCTTTATGTCGATGTAGGGCATCACTGATCATATATTCCTTTATGTCGATGTAGGGCATCACTGATCATATATTCCTTTATGTCGATGTAGGGCATCACTGATCATATATTCCTTTATGTCGATGTAGCGCATCACTGATCATATATTCCTTTATGTCGATGTAGGGCATCACTGATCATATATTCCTTTATGTCGATGTAGGGCATCACTGATCATATATTCCTTTATGTCGATGTAGCTCATCACTGATCATATATTCCGTTAGGTCGATGTCGTGCATCACTAATCATGTATTCCTTTATGTCGATGTAGCGCATCACTGATCATATGTTCATTTAGGTCGATGTAGGGCATCACTGATCATATATTCCGTTAGGTCGATGTAGCGCATCACTCACTGATCATATATTCTTTTAGGTCGATTTCGCGCATCAATAATCATATATTCCTTTATATCGATGTAGCGCATCACTGATCATATGTTCATTTAAGTCGATGTAGCGCATCACTGATCATATATTCCGTTAGGTCGATGTAGCGCTTCACTGATCAAATATCTGACCAATGCGTAACAAAAGTATAGTGACCAATGCAACCACAGATATTGTACATACTGGCTAAATCACTCATGCCCCTCTCAAAAGCAACATATTAGAGTTCACTATTTTCCCACCACCGGATGTATAGCGTCCAAAATAATATGCTTTTGTTACTAAACCGATTATTTAATTGAATAAAGTGTCAGATTAATATAGCCAATACAATTTTATTTCTGATAAAAATATGTAAATTTGCGTAATTTCTCTTCAAATTACTAAAAGATAATTTAGCCATTTTTGAAGGCTATATATGCAGCTGGTCGTCTGCGTCAGCCAGCAAGTGAATATCCGGTCATGCGCAATAGCGATTTACTAAATCCACGTCATCGGCGATCGCGACAACTAGCCCCATGGCGAAGGTGTGCGGCTATGCGCATGGACCATCTAGCCAGTATATACTCTATCTATGAATGCAACGTTATTAGCTGGCCTGGCCAGAATTGGCAAGTGTGCCTATGCCGTGGCCACCGTTTGTCCGTCCATCCGCCAACTCTTTCTTTAAATAACTTTTCAAGAACCAGTGGGCCGATTTCAATTAAATTTTACATTTAAGTGTACGAATTGCATGTCTTCCGTGAATATACAATTTCTGTTGAATATTTTCGAAACTTATTTGACTGGGTGTTGTTGCTACCTATGGCAGCAAAAGCGTCCAGACAAATTAGTTTCAAAATATTCAACAGCATGTTTATTAAATAGTAGCAACATACAATTCGTACAACCTGACGGACTATTAAGTGCTTAAGACGGACTAAATCGAGTCATTCATGACGTAATTGAGTATGCCGTCAGCCTACACGTCACGTAGTTGATTATGACGGCATATGATTGACTGAAAAACTGGAGTCATCCATTTGCTTGTGACCATTGTGTTAGCGTTGTCATGTGTGCACCGCCACTATATGGCTCATTAAGAGAGAGTCTATGATGCCATGTAGGCTCAACGACTCCACAGTGGCCAGAACGTTGATACATGAAGTAAGATAATGGATGTATCCGATCTGTCACTCAAGTATCTGACGTCATAATTAATCATGTCAAATGGTAGCTGACGTCACAATGAAAATGACTCAGCTCCATCATAAAAATCGACAATTCTGTAAAGAACCGGGTTGAAATTATATGAATCGTTTCCATCATGGGCGGAGCATAGCTAGAAATTGGCTGGACATGGCTAGAAATGGACCCCTCCATTGACTGTAGTGTTAATTCCACATGATGTCCCTCCGTCGTATGACTCCAACAAATACCATTAAGTTATGTAATTTCTTGTCGAGTCCTACGCTAATGGAATGAGAGGATGGCAAGACGTCTTGAAGGCTCAACGTGCAGGCCGGTGCCTCTGGTCTTAATAGATCCCCTGTCTTTAGAGTTCACCTGCCTTTATTCACTATATGTTGGTTTTCCTATAGGCTGTGGTTTATCCCAGCTTTTTCTTCACAGATTGAATTTGAAGATGACCTACCAAAACATTCACTGGCAAGATTCGTCGAGTGGAGCTAAAACAGAAAGAAGCTGAAAGGAATTCTTAAATTACGTTAAGCACATATAGTTCATTCAGCCAATATGCTGTTTTCTATTTCTCCCTCAGCCAACCCTCTGATGCCCATCGATGTGTCTTAGCTCAGCATGAATCAAATTAACGACTTAAAAGTTATCCTGAGGCAATAACATTGGGAAAATATTTGAAAATTTCAGTGACAATCGTCTTCTTCTGAGTTGCGATTTTACTTTGATATTCCTAGCCGCCATTATTTGGGATTCTATTGTTCTCGCTGTCGCGCCAAGTCAATTATAAAACCTTTCCCATAAAGCTAATGCTATTCATTGTCCTGTTGTCCTCCGGTGTGAGCTGATCTACCTGTATAGCGTGTAGTAAGCTTATAGTAGTTCAATTCTAAATGTGTATTTCCTATTGTAAACGTGAAACGTGCTAAGCTAGATATTTTTTATAGCAATTTGCAAAATAATCACCAGAAAATGCAATTTCTACTACCTAATGTTTTGAATACGATTTCCAACCAGATTGTTTTCAAAATAATCAGTAGGACTATCAATGTCATAACACATAACGCAGCAATTTGACTTGGCGCGACAGTGAGAACAATAGAATCCCAAATAATGGTGGCTACAAAAATCTAATTAAAATGGCAGCTCAGAAGAAGACGATAGTCACCGAAATTTTCAAATATTTTCCTAATGTTATTACTTCAGGATAACTTTAACATAGTGGCGAGCACTACCACTCACAAGTGTTGGTTTTGTTGTATTGGCCGCTCACAGATGTATTTGAGCCATGTCTATATTTGAGGGGCTTCCCCGAAGGGTTGCGTAGCTTACCTGAAGGTTGCGTGGACGACGGCTTTACGTCCCATCATCAGGGAGCGAACGAGATTGCCTATGTTTCCACTGATTGCCCATTAGCAATTTGATCGCGGAACCCCGCCCGGTTGATTAGCAAACGACCAAGCTACCGCCACAGCCAATCGCACCCCCCCCCCCCCTTAATTCACATTCACAGTTGATTCAGATTCAACATAGAAATGGTACTACACATATATTGCTAGATGGTGTCCTTGTGCTGCTCGACACGTATTATAGCCACCATAAATTGTGTTTCATTTATCTTCCATAGCACATCACTTAACGACGCACTCACCCCGCCAATGAAATGTATTTGCTTAGGTAGTTGGTTTATGTTAACTTTCATCCCTAAAATCCTATAATCTACATTTCAATGTCAGAGAGAGAGAGAGAGAGAGAGAGAGCGAGAGAGAGAGAGAGAGAGAGAGAGAGAGAGAGAGAGAGAGCGAGCGAGCGAGAAAGAGAGATAGAGTGCGTGCGCGCGAGAGAGAGAGAGAGAGAGAGAGAGAGAGCGCGCGAGCGAGCGAGCGAGAGAGAGAGAGAGAGCGAGAGAAAGAGAGAGAGCGAGAGAGAGAGAGAGCGAGAGAGAGAGAGAGGGAGGGAGGGAGGGAGGAGAGGAGAGGGAGGATAGGATACGAGAGGGGGGAGGGAGTGAGTGGGTGAGAGAGAGAGAGAGAGAGAGAGAGAGAGAGAGAGAGAGAGAGAGAGAGAGAGAGAGAGAGAGAGAGAGAGAGGAGGAAGTGGTAGTAAGAGACAGAGAGTGGTGGGGGGTGGGGTGGGTGGGGGTGGGGGGGTGGGGGGGGAATAAAAACTGTTTCCTGAAGATAAGAGAAATTCACAATAGTATGAAGTCGATTACTGTGAAAGTAATTTAACTGGAAGAAGTTCAACTGCTTCTAGTCAAGTTGATTTCAACCATGGTTTAAACCACTAGTATCCAAAACTTGCCAACCCTGATCTCCGCACATGCTTGAAATAGCCTAATGCATTGTTGTAAATGACATGTCAGGACATACAAATTTTATTTTAAATACACGTTCCCATTTCTTTCTTTATGATAATAGCCTTTCTAACCATAGTATACTCAATTACTTTGAAGATATAAATAACACATTAATATACTGAAATAAGACATTTTGATTGATTTGCCCTTTCATGACCATGTCGGCCCAAAACCGCTCATGCAATGGTCTAGTAAAATGTCAATTTGCAGTCGAAGAGAAGACTTTAAAAATTTACCACTGGAATGAGAGGCAAACAAAAAAAACAAGCCATTCATTCCAGGGGTAATTTGTCAAAAAGTGTCTTCTCTTGGCCTGCAAGTGAATTTTCGATAAGCAAATATTCTGATATTATATTCAAATTTAGCTATTAAAGGGTTAGCAATAAATTCGAGAAAAATTACTTTTGTTTGCATTGACCTTTAACCCTTACTTACCACTCTGATGTCAATATTCTATCTTTTATTGAATCAATATCAAAGAAACTGGTGTACATTTTTCAGCAATTTTTGGGGAAGATGTTGCAGTCTACGACAGCACCATCTCCCACCAACTTTGTTGAAAAATGAACATTAATTCGTCTTTTAATTTAATTTGAAAATTTAAAGTTTTGACACCAGAGTGGCAAGGGTTAAAATGTTACATTAGTTATGTAATGGTCTCTCCTTTAAACTAAATTGTGTAAAATGTATAGTTTCTCAACATCAATGGTTGTCAGAGCCAATTTAGTGCAGTTTGTATCATTTCAATGACTCGCGGCAACACATTCCGCATCTGTATTAGGCGATATCTATTTTATTTACCTGGACTTGAACTATTTTCCGACTAATTCGCATCTCCTCTGTGCAATACAATCAGCGAATAATGAATATTTAGATATTATGAATTATGCCCCCTTGAAATCATCTTGTTAGATTCTCGCGAAAACGTAACTTTCGTAAATCTTGTAACGTATCGTAAACTATATCGTAAACGGTTGGTTGGTTGCTCTGATTATTTCGGGGTCAATCGGAAATACATCCATAGGCCCGGAGTCTCATAGATTTTTAATAATACCTTTTTAAAACCGAAATGATCAAAATTAAATTTGCTGGTTAAGGTATGCGCGCCATTGTTTTTGGTTCCTAGTGTACGGGTTCTAGGCATGAGCGCTTGTTGTAGTGGTGCTATTCGGGGTGGGGTGAGTGGCGGTGGGTGGGGTGGAGGGTGGGTGGAGTGAATTTAATTGGGTTAAGATATAGTTTGGGTTTGAGCGAGGAGGAGGGCAAGTCTGTGAAATTAAATCGAGCTAAAATTAGGATAAAATCGAAACAAATATGTTAAAGTGATATGAAAATCGGAAGTAATGCCATCAAAGCAAAAAGAATTAAATCGGTTAATGCCATGTGAATAAAAAGAAAGAGAGCTGAAGGCCTATTGTATGTAAGCAGGAGAAATCTAATAAATGTAGAAGGCATATGCACTCACCGTCCGTATGGAGCGCGTTTCCCCGACCTACGGTGATGTGCATTGTTCGACCTCCTGTGGCGTGAGTTCGTTAAAATGCAACTGCTTATGTTTGGACTGGCTACCGCTGACGATTAGTAGCGTATATATGCTTCTAAGTTTAAGTTTAGTTTATTCGTTAACTTCTTCTGAAGTCCACGAAGAACATATATACATGAAAAACATACATACAATGGTGGTTACATGAATATACATACGCGGTTGGTATCTAATTACGATGTTGGTGCTGGCGGTGATGATGATGATGGATGATGATGATGATGTGCTGTTGGATACTTTAGATATAATTGTAATTTCAATGTGAATTTATTACAATATTTTCGGATTTTCCAGATTTTCCAAATACTTACATATACCTTGTTTTCAAAATAAAATAAAAACAAATTAACCACTCACCCAATAAGAAGTTCTGTCAAGTGGCCAATTGAATGCGTTTCGTTGTTGAAAAAAGTTTACAACAATCCAATAGAATATAAAAAACCATCAAATAACGAACAGCCAGCGACAAATGGTAGAAAAATCTCAATTTCTAGAAAACCACACATGTAAGCTGTAAGCTGTTCCAGTAGAATATATGAAACCCAACATATAACTAACAACCAGCCACAAAGGGCAGAACAATTTAGAATCTAAGTTCCAAATTATGAGTATCAGCAGAATAGAGTGGTTCAAGGGTGAGTGGATAATCTTTTAATAATGGACCTTTCCTGTTTTAGCCATGCCCCGCCCATCTCTAGCTAAGCTCCACCCACACCTCGCTCGTGTTGTGATCGATCGATCTCTGAACACCCTGGCTATCAATTTCTAAAAATATTCCCACATGCTGTTGAATATTTTGAAACTAATTTGACTGGGTGCTGTTGTTGCCTAAGGCAACAACAGCGCCCAATCAAATTAGTTTCAAAATATTCAACAGCATGTTTATTAAATAGCAAAGAATTACAAAGACATGCAATTCATACAACGTGTCGGACCATTGGAGATTTGGTGACGCTATATGGAACCCTTTGTGACGTAATGATTATGACGTCATCATACACGCGCTGAGCTGATTATGACGTCATATGAGGTCAGATGATTGATGGATACTCTGGAAAGGTGAATTGGAACAGAAATTGAGCAGACGCAAATGTATATAACTTTATCTGAAGTAACCTTATTTTGGTGATATTGGTCTGATACTGTATCTGAAGTAACCTTGTTTTGGTGATATTAGTCTGATACTTTATCTGAAGTAACCTTGTGTTGGTGATATTAGTCTGATACTTTATCTAAAGTAACCTTGTGTTGGCGATATTAGTCTGATACCTTATCTGAAGTAACCTTGTTTTGGTGATATCAGTCTGATACTTTTTTCTGAAGTAACCTTGTTTTGGTGATATTAGTCTGATACTTTATCTGAAGCAACCTTGTTTTGGTGATATCAGTCTGATACTTTACCTGAAGTAACCTTGTTTTGGTGATATTAGTCTGATACTTTATCTGAAGTAACCTTATTTTGGTGATATTAGTCGGATACCTTATCTGAAGCATCCTTGTTTTGGTGATATCAGTCTGATACTTTATCTGAAGTAACCTTGTTTTGATGATATTAGTCTGATACTTTATCTGAAGCATCCTTGTTTTGGTGATATCAGTCTGATACTTTATCTGAAGTAACCTTGTTTTGATGATATTAGTCTGATACTTTATCTGAAGCAACCTTGTTTTGGTGATATCAGTCTGATACATTATTCGACTAAGTAATATAATTAGTAACAAAGACATAAGTATTTGTTTGGAGACTATAATAAAATACATACCTGAAATTTCACATTTTAGAGGGGTTTATCCCTTCTACGCTTATTAGATTCTATTGTTAAAACGAAATATCCTGAGATTAGAACTTCGAATCATAACCTGTTGCTGTTGGAATTATTAAGTTGAGTCGGAGTGACGCTGTTTATGGAATTAAGGGTATGTGTGTCGTTATCGTCAGTCAAGAGGTACAGGTGAAGAGAAACAAATTACACCGTTAAAACCATATTCAGCGATCTAAAACTAATTTCGACAGTATAAAACAACGTTCGATGTTCTGGGATGTTCTTAAAACAGGCATCAGTTCGCTAAAAGCAGTATTGGAGACTCAATTTATTTAAAATGGATCAGGAGACACGCGAAATCACGAAAAAAACCAAGATAGAAGCGATGCAAAAACCGGACTCCCCACGAGCTGTGATATAAAAGTTAATAATGCTAGTAAAACGATTCTCTTGATGAGAGAACTGGACGACACAAATAAAATTTGGTTCAAATTATTATAAAAACAGATTATTTAATATGTCCCTTTATCAAATCTATGTAGATTTTATCTTCTTCTTCTACTCCTTCTTCTTGGCGCGCTATACTGGCGTCCCAGTGCAGGAACCAATGCGGGGAAACACTACTTAATAGTATTATAGACTTATGGTAATAGCCTCTACTTTAGATGTGCCATCACTGTTTTTCTTTGGCTGGACCGACCTTATGACGAGCTCCAGCCTGTTGCGAAGAATTCTGTTGGGACTTGCTTCCCCTCTCCAGGAGTGTAAGAATTGTGTGCAGCGCAGAATCGCTTGTGCTTGGTGGAATTTGCTCAACAGATGCACTCTGTTTTCTAGCAACTTTTTGTCAAGCGCTGGGTTGCTGGCGTTTTCACAGGTTACTGGCATGTCAGTTACAGTAAACACAGGACGATGTTGGTCTCTGTGCATGGTGCGATCCCTCGAAAGATATCCCTCGACTCGCATGGCTGCACTACCGGAATAGGTGAGAGTGGACGGATTACTTTGGTACAACTTGTCCTTAGCATCTGGAGTAGAAGACAGTGCCTCTAGGACAGCGTCCACGTAAATGGGCTCTGCAGAACTACTAGCTGGAGCTGCATGGATAGGCACTTGCTACAAACTGGCGCACGTCTTGCGCCAACTCTTACAATGCCTGTTTATTTTACCCGCGCAAGTTGCGCCCCTGAATCCTATTCGTCTCCTCTTCTGCAGGATCTCCAAAAACGGAGTTGCAGTGCTTCCCTGAGTAGACGGTAGGACGCACAATAGAACGTGGGTATGTCAGTGAACACGTTGAGCACTTTGCCAGAGAGCTTAGCAGCTGAGTGTGCACCCTTGTCATCTTCGCTCCAGTCATTACGTTCTGCAATGACTTCGAACTGACTAAGATAGTCTTTCCAGCTTACTTCACCATCAAAACTTGGTGAGCGCACTGCTTTACTGCCTTAGTTATTGATCAGGGTAGGGTGCGTTCGAACGATTCAAGCCAATTGTGCTTGAATATGGTCTGGGGTATCTTTGTTGATTATCCCCTTCCTTATTCAAAGCACCTACTATGACATGCAAGGCGTCTATTTATGAGATGCTCTAATACGGCGCAGTAGTTACGATGCAGGCGTCTTCAATTCCTGACTGGATGCCTGTATCTATGTTTAGGTGACTTTATATAAGATGTGCCATCACAATCTAAACATAGAGCCGTAGCTTCGTGCTATGCCGAGAATACACATCTTGCGAGAACACGAATGGTGACATCAGTGCGCGTTATGCTAGAGAGTCAAGGAGGATATTATTCACACAAAATGGCAAAAAGGGCCAACAATGGAGCTTTCCAGTTTTTCATCCACCATGTGACGTCATAATCAAGTACGTGACGTGTATAATGACGTCATAGTGAAATACAGCATAAATGACTTGATTTAGTCCGTCTTAAACGTTTAATAGTCCGACACGCTGTACGAATTGCATGTCTTTGTTATTTAATAAACATGCTGTTGAATATTTTGAAACTAATTTGACAGTGCGCTGTTGCTGCCATAGGAAGCATCAACAGCCATTCAAATTAGTTTCAAAATATCCAACAGCTTACCTGTATAGTTTTCTTGAAATTGATAGTCAGGGAGTTCAGGGATCGATCGATCCCAACACGCATTCAGAGCTTACTATAAGTCTCTAGTCGACACAATTTTCTTCTCTACAATCTACTACTGGGAATCAGCGCATAGCCCAGTCGAACCGGTCTACTATGGTATTACAAGGAAACTTGTATCAAAAATAGACATGATCCTGCCTTTAATCTGTCAAACTTATAGCTACTATCTGAATAATATACTAACAAAATCATGTAACAGAAGTATACGTCAAAAGGATGTGACAATGATACACACTATATAGTCAAGCCTACATATTACGGCCATCTGCTTTGGGGGTGGGGGGGGGGGGGGTGCGGGGCCATAGGATTACAATTCTTTAAATCGGTTAGTCGCGAGAAATTTAATATAGTAAATGATTTTTATCAAGTCCACCTGTCTTTAGTGATGACTCATACTATCATGTATTGTTCATTAAAGATAGATGGCCATCAAGGAGTAGTCTGCTCTCTTTAGCGACCACGCTTTGGTGGTCTTTGAGATGTCTGATATAAATATATTTGGATGCACTACTATGATTTAACGTGTTGGTTCAGATTCTAATAAACTGCTAATACAAGTCTATGTGATGCATCATCAGTCTCATGTTCCATATCTACTGGTGGCAAATCCCTCTGTACTCTCAACATCCAGTCGAATTATGGACCGTTCCAGTTTTAGCTATGCCACGCCAATCACTAGCTAGGCTCCACCCACACCTCGCTCGTGTTGGGATCGATCGATCCCTGATATCTCTGACTATCAATCTCCAGAAAACTGTATAGGTAACCTGTTAAATATTTTGAAACAAATTTGACTGGGTGCTGTTGCTGCCTAATTAGTTTCAAAATATTCAACAGCATGTTTATTAAATAGACTTACAATTCGTATAACGGGTCGGACTATTAAGCGTTAAAGACTAACTATTTCGAATCATTCACGATGCCATGATTATGATGTCATCCTACACGCCGCGTAGTTGATTATGACGTCTATTGGTGGATGGATACGCTTGGAAAGGTGAATTGAGTCCAGCCTTCCGACAGCTGCATCGCATACGCTCACATCCCACTGCGCAATTACACCGAAAAACTGAGAAATGTCGCTTAGGCGGCATCCTTGTCTCTCTGAATAGGAACTAATCTACTATCAACTACGTTCCAACACAGTGACAAGCCCTTTTCCAGGGCTTAGATTGGTGGTAAACACGAGGGCAACTATACTTAGCAGCTGATGATGTTGGTGGCAGAGTTTGTGGCTGTACTCAAGTAGGAGTAGTTGTAGCCACGTTCTGATGTAGGCACCACTGTTGTCTCAGATAATTCAATGACTCACCTGGAACACGTCTGGCGGGGTATTGGAGCGTATTCTGACCTAGGGGCTAAACTATGGGTGTCCCCTTGCCGTCACCACCCCACCCCATGTTCTTACGCATATGTTTTGTACAAACATACACAGATTCATCTGCTGCTAAAATCCCTCCATTGCCAGCATTCTCATTAAGAAATACATGAGCTTGGGTCCAAAATCGATATTAGAGCGAACAACCGTTAGAGTCATACGTTTACCTATAGCAAATGCTCGCGAAGTCGTATCCAAAAATAGCATGGTTGAATAATAGGTTACTGCAAATATCTTTACCAAGATATTTCAAATTAACTTAAGCTCTTGGATTCTTCTTTGCTCCTATTATCTCTAAGTTGTTAATGCATTAGTCAGCAACAACTGTCATATATGTAAGAAGAAGGATCACGCCGTGACTTTGAACATGGAATGATCAACTTCCTGAAATATCCCAATGTGAGCTCTGTATCGATTCATAAGCACTATTTAGTATCAGGAGCGGATTTACTATGGTGGAGGTCCCTGGACAGTAATCGTGGGAAGCCCTCGGTGACGTGTACTTCTCTCATGGAGGGTGGGGTGGGGGTGGCCGGGGGGGGGGGGGGGGCGGGGGGGGGGGTCATGTGTGCAGGAAATGGCAGCGTGTCCACCTCCCGTAGACCGGGTGTGTGGTTGCCTTTCCACGAGAAAATTGGAAATTAGATGCTCTGAGAAGCAATTTAATGGCTTCTCAAAGCATCTAATTTTCAATTTTCTCTGTGGAAGGCACCCGCAAACCCCCGCCCCCCATGGAAGGTGGATACGATGCCCTTTCCTGCATTCTGAATGATAAGTAACATCCATATTTTGCACACAATAATTCTCGATGATCACTCCACCTTACGCATATAGGCCTATATGATCTTCACAGCGCAATAGTACGTCTAGGTGGAGGTCCTTATATTAATTTGATTTTGGTGGCGCCCCCTGGGCAACTTCCCAGTCTGCCCTGT
This sequence comes from Chaetoderma sp. LZ-2023a, assembly GCA_034401795.1. Lineage (NCBI taxonomy): Eukaryota > Metazoa > Mollusca > Caudofoveata > Chaetodermatida > Chaetodermatidae > Chaetoderma > Chaetoderma sp. LZ-2023a. Next base: position 95,670,092 of record CM067367.1, read on the forward strand.
CCTAAATTCGGCCCTGTTCAATACACAAAATCATTATGAGATCAGCAATCAAACCGGCATGGGTAGATGCAATCTGGCCTCTGGTATCTCTGGATTATTTCATGACCAAACGGCGATGCTCAGTATGTTCTGTATGGGAGTTCCATCCTTTAGCGTATCGCATGGCAACAGAGCTCAACTTACAATGACATCTCCATTCAATACACTAACTACGTTAAAAGAAGTATGGATACCGGGTCATAGTTTTCGATGGATATATACTTCTTTGCTACCGGGATGATTTGTATGACATCTTCTTCATGCCTGAGGAAAAAACGGGGAAAATAAGAAACCAAGGTTATGTAACAAAATTAATTAAACATGTCCAGGTTAGAGATGTCTACAGTAACCATTTATTTTCCCATGCTATTCCTGGATGTGATGCAACTTCATTGGCAATGGGTATAGGTAAATGTGTGGCTGGGCTTTTTCGCTCTAATATCCATTTGTGCAACTAAGTTAAGGTATTTTAATGAGGATACAGACAATGGAGAGATTATAGCTGCATGTGAATCTTCTATGGTATGTTTGTACAAAGGTCAGGTGAGTCATTGAATTATCTGAGACTACGGTGCATCTACAAGAGAGTAGATCAACACGTACTAAGACTTAAGTACAGCCTCTGATCCTACCACCGACATCATCGCCTGCTAACTACCATAGCCTTCGGGTTTACACCAAGTTCATGTTTGGAACGAGATACATATACATGTCCACTGGCACTGGGTTGGAAAGTAGTTGGCAGAACATTAGTTCCCATACAGACAGACAAGGATGCCGCCCCTATGACACTTCTATAAGTTGTTCGATTAATTTGCAAAATAGGATGTAACTGAACGTGGTCTGGCTGTTGGAAAGCTTGATTCAATTTTTTCATCGGATGTGGAGAGAGGGCAGGGGTATATGCCACCAGTAGATATGGAAAATGACAGTAATGATGGATCAAATTGACTTTTAATAGTTTATTAGTATCTGACACAACATGGTAAACCATAGTCAAGCCTGTTTATATAAGACATCTCAAAAAGACCATCAAAGAGTGGTCATCAAAGATAGGCGACTACTCATCGATGGTCACCTGTCTTTAGTGACCACTACACGATGGTCTGCAGCATCACTACACACGGTCGGTCACTCAATTCAAAGCATTTGCTATATTAAATTGCTTGGGAGCAACCGTTTTAACCCTTTCAAGACGAAGCCGACCAAAACCGACCTCTGTAGTGGTCATAGGAATGTCCATTTGCAGGCCAAGAGAAGACTATTTTTGAAAATTTACCACTGGAATCACTGGCTCTATAACCGAGCAAGTAATTCCAGTGCTAAATTTCCAAAATATAGTCTTCTCTTGGCCTGCAAATGGACGTTCAATAAGTAAATATACACATTTTTAAAACAAATTTAGTCAAGAGTTAAGAAATTGTCATCTGGCCCCAAATGCAGATGGCCGCTATATACAGAGTTAACTATATAGCGTGCGCCATTGTCATTTCCTGTTGAAGTATACGTCTACTGCATTATTTTGTTAGTATATCAGCCACCGTAGGATAGTGACAATAAGTTTGACAGATTAAAGGCGGGATAATATCTGGTTATAATACAAGTTTCCTTGTTATAAGAAATCATCGTCTTTGCACAATAGTAATATAACGTACGCCATTGTGACTTCCTTTTGAATTATTCCTCTGCTCCATCAATTCCAATAGTATGTTTTTGTGGCATTGTCCACACGTAGACAGCGTATCAGTTAGATAAATCTATTTAAGATAAATGTCCTTGAGACAGGAATTCATAAATTTGTGTCACGTGTAACAACAGAAAGACCCATATAAAGGCGATTACAGCCGACATATTGGATTCTTTCACGGGAAGCAGCTATGATTTCAGGCTACGGTGTCTATACATAGGTTTATTGTGCTCTAAACTCAAACATTTAGCATTTTAAACAACAGAAAATATTACTTATTTGTGATTATATGACCAAATAACGGTACTTTGGCGGTCAATATTGAATATATGCAAACTAGGCATATTTCCCCTACGTAGATTCCTCCAGATTTAAAATATGTTAATCTAGGGTCCTTTCTGAAATGCATAGTGAAGAAAAAAATTACATTGCAATTTGTGGTGGATTGACCTCTAAACTCTCAGAGTTTGATGGACTATTAAACGTGAATATACGGTAGCTACTTCGACAATTAATTATGTGTAATTAGCCTTATTATATAAAATCAACCCTATCTATAGCGGACAGTGATGTTAAAGCGCTCACTAAAGAGGCAGGGAGTAACTTTATAAATCTCATTTTCTATCGGAAATATCTTTGGGGTCAAATGAGAACAGTTCCTTAAGACGTGCGATTTTTTTTTAAAGGGATGCTAATGTCATCTCAAATGTTGTATTGTACTGATAGATTATGGTTTATAGATTCCATATCATTCATATCCTGTCACATTCCCCATATCTGTATCATAATTATCTGCTTTGTAATATCGTGTAAATGTTGAACAGTGATCGCCACCATTTTGTCTCCCGAAGCGTAAGTGTGTGATGTCATGTAAGTGTCCAATGCATTACCTTGCTTATTATGTAATAATCACCTTGTTGAATATTTTGAAATTAATTTGTCTGGAAATTGTTGCTGCCTATGGTGGCAACAACTGCCAGCCAAAGTACTTTCAAACGCTTACCTATATAGTTGCTTTGAGAGCACTTTGCCGAAACATAGTTGGCACCTCTATGACAGAGCGTATATGCCGAGGCATACACGCCACGGTTTTTCTGTTTGGTTAAAAAGTAAATCATGCCAGCCATCATATGTTGTAGAGATTATCAATAGCTATCAAATAAAGCATTCATATCTTTCGTTGTCGGCATGATAAAACGCTAAAATGACATGGATATATAATGGGTGGCAAATTCTATCACTTGAATGGTTAGTATAAGATTAGGTGAGCTTTCCTTTAAAGAGTTGCCATCTTTGGCCCAAATGCCACTATAGACAGGTTTAACTATGTGCTAAAACTATGGTGAGTTTCTTTCAAACATATGTTAATGTATCAGGAATAATGAAAAATATGAATTGTTTTTGTTCATCTGTAGTTTATTACATTACTGTCATATACAATACAAGAGGAATATGTGGTGGGCTTGGTGAATTATAAGGTATTTTACACCTGAAACCGGTACTGTGATTAAATAGTGAAAATCGTCATTACAAACGTCGGAACAAGTTTTATTTTATTCTTTCTAATGTAAATAAACATAAAACAGTGAGAAAACAGACAGAGGCCAAAGAGGGTGGGTGAGAGGGAGTCATTACCGCCCATTAAAATTCTTTTAAAAAAACCCCAAACTTGGTATGACTTATGAACTAATGTGAATTTCCTGTATCAATTCAGTTTAATATTTGGTATATGTCGCGTGGTCTATGGATACACATACAGACAGTACAATATACTCTAAAAATGTTTTATGTTTGACCCCACCCCCGCTTTTTTAAATCCTGGTGACGCCTCTGAAAATAGAGTTGGCAAAGTAGATGACAATGGACCTTTCCATTTTTATCCATCAATCAGATGACGTCATAATTAACTACGTGACATAATCAATTACAGCGTGAATGACTCGATTTAGTCCATCTTAAACACTTAATGGTCCGAGACGTGGTACGAATTGTATGTCTTTACTATTTAATAAAGATGTTGTTGAATGTTTTGAAACTAATTTGACTGGGCGCTGTTGCTGCCATATGCAGCAACAGCACGCAGTTAAATTAGTTTCAAAATGTTCAACAGCTTATCTGTATAGTTATCTGGAAATTGATGGTCAGGAATTGATCAATCACAACACGAGCGAGGTGTGGGTGCAGCTTAGGTAGAGATGGGCCATCATACACCGTACCTATGTGAGTGGGTGTATGTTAATACGATGGAGATGGGCTAAAACTGGAAAGGTCCATTGCCTCCTGGCTATAACTTATGTCGGACCACAAGTGGTCATTTGAATCCAATGTAGTGATGCTATGAATGATAGACGATCAAACATGTATGATCATATATGAAGGATTCGACCAAATCTGACGATGTCTGATCGTGTATCAAAGGTTTCAATAACTCCAATCAAACTATAGAAACCGTGGAACAATGCTCAACTTTCGTTCGACACCGTAAACATGTTTGATGAAAAAGTGAATCATATCCCGGAATTTGAATCACGTGCTTTTGTTGATATCACTGGTTGGTGATCTCATCTAACAATCTCCGATGCTGTATGATCGTGTATAATGTACATACAAATGTCTACTCATACATGCTGGATCGTCTATCAGAGAAAACAGTTGTATTGCACGCGTATACGTGTACTATACGTGTGCTGCACTCGTTCGTGCGTTTTCGCCGTAGTCTACATATAGACTAGTGGCCAGATGATTCAAGGTATAGGCGTTAGATTTCGCTTCGCGGTCGTGTATACCTGGGGTTATTAAGCGACCTACAATCTATCGACCAGGTATGTTAATTTAATCAATTACATGTAACAAGCAGCATAAGATGTTTACTGTTTAGATTACCGACCTCTGTTAATTTGAGCAGCAAATTGGACGGAAGCTGTTGCTTCCACGGGCACCAATGACTTACAGTCAAATTATCGTCAAACTATTTGACTAGTTTCGCATTTGGCTGGCAGAAATTCAGGCTTTTGTGAGTTAAGAATGCGAAGTCTTAATAAGGTCACGCATGACATAGGTGCAGAATTGGGACGATATAAATATATATGGGCTAGTTGATAAATACTACTAGTGTCTGGTTAGTTTGTATAGTTTATGTAGGCCTATGCACTAACTGCCACTGACTGGCATACTATTTTTTATCTGACGGCAATGGATAAATCCAATCTGTAAATTAAGTATATGACATAATAATCAATTTCGTCACATGTACTAGGTTGACGTCACAATCATAATTGGCAGAGAATACCCCGCCATGAAGCTGGAATAGTCCGTCAGGTGTACGAATTGTATGCCATCGATGGATTTATTATTTAGTAGACATTGTGTTGAATATTTTGAAAGTAATTTGTTTTATTCGCTGTGCAGCGACTGCACCCAATCTAATCAGTTTCAAAATAATCGACAATTTACCTGTATATGTAGGCCCCTACGTTCATGATTCTGGGAATTCAGGGTTCGATCGATCCCAACACGGGCAAAGCGTGGGCGAAGCTTAGCTAGAAATGGGCGAGATATAGCTAGAAATGGGCGGGGAATAGTTAGAAATGAGCCTCTATTGTCCAGCTTTCCGCTTTCATATCTGCATTTGGAAGGAGACTCTAAAAGGCTATGATACCGAGTAGCACCAGACGGTGGAAAACTATGGACCTCGGAATGTTTGGAAATTGACAAGTCCTTGTCAAGGAAACGCCTGATTTGTAGGTGATAAAGACTACTTCATTTATGTTATACATTTTGTTTCTCGCCTGTTGTAGCTGTGCCACGAGGATAGGCTGAAAGGGGGAAACGGGTGAGACGTTCACGCCGTACATGTTATGCTGCTGTATTTTGCAGCTTCGGGGCACAATTTGTAAACAAATTGGCACATGTAGGCTACCTGCAAATGATGAATCAGCTGGAATAGCATCATTTAGAACTGCGAAGGAGCAGTGGCGCAAATTTGTTGTAAAAGGTGTGGGTATGATTTTGATGTGGGTCTCTGATGAGTATTTCTGAAGAGCACACCACAGGGGTCAGAAGTCTGAAGGTCTTCTCATGAAAATTTAATATAATTAGACATTTTGAGAAGCAATCTCCTGGATTCTGAGTAAGCAAAAAGTCCAATTACTCTGCTTGGATATATTTATAGGCCATATTATTATATTGCAAAGTATGGGTGATAATATGGGTCATCCCTAGACGAAACAGTGAAGGTATATATCCCATGCAAACCCACCCCGCCCCATCTCCCTGTGATTTACGCCCCTGAAGAGGGGTTTCAGGAATGGATTTTCTGTCGTCAGAAGAAGTGAAAATTATTGTGCTGCATATTCACCGAACTTGTGGAGGATGAAGATCAGTGTTTCCTTGCCTAGAGGTCCAGGTTTGACAAATAACGATTGGCAATGCCAGTCTGGAAAGAAATGAAATTGGCCACGCAAGACTTCACGGGTGTGAGCTATGAATTAGCACAAGGACACTTCCAAAACAAGACCATAGCATGATATAAAGACACATCAACGGCTCAGTCTCCTCACGAAATGGAATCCCTTCCGCATCGCATCAAGCCATCGCTACAGTCTATATAGTATTGATTGTTTGGATTTATGAAATTCCCATACATATATCCAGGCTTTTAACTTAATTCTCGTGAATGTTGTCTCTGCCTTAGCAATGCATTACTCCTCACTGCAAAAATTAATTAACTGTATAAATGTGTTGAGATTATTAATTACCTTTCAGTGTAAACTCGCCCTTTAGATGTACAACAAATGCATCCATTATTACGGCGCGGTTCGTTCCTGAATTCCATGGTGACATATGCAGCTATATGGGTCGCCTCCGACATTAGTCAACAGAAACTCATCTCGAGAGTCGCCGTGTATGATCCCAGGAAGACGAGGCGCAGTGGCATTGTGGGATGTTGTTTTCTTGCACCGATCGTGTTCACATGGTTGCGGATTGCAGAACGCTTCCTTCCAGGTCGTGGATTCAGGATTATCTTCACGAAAATGGTTGTTGAGCAAGTATTTGTCGCGCCTATATCCATCAGTACATTTTACATAGGTGAGAGGGGTGTAGAGGGGGAAGGGAGGGCAGTTAGGGAGGGGTGGATGAGGGAGAGGAGGGAGGGGTGGGGTGGGGTGGGAGGAAAGATGAAGGGGTCTAGGTCGTATGTACCCAAAATAATTTATAGAACATGTTCGACTGTGTTCATCATGAATATGTGATAGAACACGTTCTAGCATATACTATATAAAACGGTTCAATAGAACATGTTCGGCTGTGTGTATCAAACAAATGTTCTAGAGAACGTGGTCGTTCGGCTGTGTGTGTATAAAAGTGTTATGTTAACCGTTTCGATGACACAACGATTGTGTTCTATAGAATAAGTCCACTGTTTCGCCCAGTACTTTGCATAAAAATACGAAAATAAGAAAGTTAACGCAAACGTTTTTATTTCATATTAGCGTCAAATCTGGTTGACGGGAAGGATGATCTGCTGGCAGAGCTCAAGATGAAATACTGGGCCACATTTAAGGTAGGCATACTACTTATAGTAACCTATATTAATCACATGGAAATACTGGCCCACACTTAATGTAGGAATACACTGATATTAATCACAGAGAAAACTGGACCACATCATTGATTTTACTGGCAGTGCAGATTGGCCAAGCTGCAAGAGAGGCCGACGCTGTCATTAATCACGAAATATTGTCTTATACAAGCTTACATGGTTATTAATCACAGTGCAATGCAGGCTCACGTTTAATCTTCTCTCCCTTCGATCTATCACTCTGGTTGCGATTCTTCTTAATCCTTCCAACTCTGATCATTTGATGTCAATATCCGATAGTTTACTGTGTCAATAGCGAAGAAACATTACTGGTGTACATTGTTCAAAAATTTGTTGGATGCTGTTAGTATCTACGACAGCAACACCTCCCACCAAATTTGTTGAAAAGCGAACCCCAGTTTATCCTTTAATTTATTTAAATTTTAAAATGTTGACATCAGAGTGGTAAGGGTCAACATTTGATCTCTACTTCAAGGTGTTCTTATTCTTATGGTGTCCTCGTTAGTATTGCATCCGATTTTATGCATCTCTATTCTTGCTCGATATTTCTCACCCGTGTTGGCCTACTTTCTGATTGCTTCAACGCAGGATCAGATACAACTGCCACTATCGCCTATTTATAAATAACAAAATTTTAGTTGTGACTCACAACACGCAGAAGTATGTCCGTCCGTCCGTACGTCCGTCCGTCCGTCCGTCCGTCCGTCTATCCATCCGTCCGCCCGTCTAGACGTCAGTCTCTCCGTCTATCCGTCTAGGCATCTGTCCGTCTATCTGTATGTCCGGACATCCGATGGTGCTGAAAGATGAATGTGTACGGTTCTGTCTTATCATATCCCTTTAAATAGAGGGTGTGGTCTCGACTTCTTGGAGCTAGAAGATATCCGCATCAAAATAATCTCAAGGCAATGCCCAATGATGAGTCATCTGTAGGCACATGCGCATATAACAAACTACCCTGAAGTTTGCTCATGTGGAAGCATTATTAAGCTGTGATCGGAACAATCTTTTAACCTGTGTTTATCCCTCAACACTATCTATCTATCTATCTATCTATCTTGGGCTGCTTCTGCTGCTTCTTGTCATGCTATGTTAAGTCGGGCTTTGACTTGTTTCTCCGTCTGTTGTATCCAGGTTGTTTTTGGTCGGCCTTTTTTGGTGTTCAGGTATATCTCAATGCTTTTCCTGTTGGAGTATCTTCGCGAAGACGCATTAGTCTACGCATTTTTATTGCGCCACTCCAGGCCTTTTAATCTGTGCGCGTGGAGATTTTCAGCAATCTTACATTTAGTACGTTTGTTCTTAATAAAGACCGACGGAAAGCATCAATATTCTTCTCATTCCCGCTGTTGGTTGGCGTCCATAGTTCAAAGTTTTAAAGGCAAATGCGTGATGTGTATGCATTGAATATCCTTGCTTCCTTTCTGATCATTAGTCTTTTGGTCATAAGAATGAGTTTCATGATTCTTAAACCATCTATTGCTAGGCCTTTTCCTCTCTTTATGTCTTGGGATGTAATCTTATTTGCTGCCTAGGAACTTGCAATTCATCCATTCTTCCCCTCCATTGTGCTATGTCTCATACTCGTCTGTATTTTCTTCAATTGTGCCTCGTTCCCTCTTTATGAGGTTTGGTGGTAGGGTTCTCTTTAGATCATTGACTATTTGCATATTTGTTGTTATTTCGCCCATACTATCTACATATTCTTGATTGATATCAATGTGGTCATTTCTGATGTTGCCATATTTATGTTCTTCTTCTTCTTCTTCTTCTTCTTCGTCGTCGTCGTCGTCGTCCTCGTCGTCGTCGTTGACGGCTGCTTTTTAAAGTATATTTCTTATTTTGCTATAGTAGTAGTCTGGAAAGATCTTGTATTCTTCAAATAGATCCCACAAAACCTTCTATTCTTTAGAGAGCTGTTAACAGTTCCTTGTACCCAAAGTTTTTTCGTTGTGGGACACGTTTTGTTTCCCTGCGTTGTATACTCTCAATCTTTCTTGACTGGCATTTCAAGTGTGATGACCATACTGTGTTACAGTAATCGAAGACTGGTTTGACCAGTGTTTTGAATAGAACAGTAAACAGTGTACCATCGAAGTAAGCGAATGCCCTCTTGACCACTCCCAATAGCATGTTAGTCTCGTTTACTGCAATATTTATATGAACATCAGAGGACAGGTTGTCGTCTATGTATACGTCTAGGTCCCAGTCACTGTCTGTGACTAATATGATGGCATGGGGATCCGTGTCTGTCATAAAGTACTGTTTCTTTGGATTGTTTCTGCCCAGGTGGAGTACGTGTATTTTTGTTGAGTTGTAATGCCAGTCAATCGGTTGTTCTGTAGATTGTCAGTGTATCAGCTTCGTGTCATCAGCAAATATGTTTGCAGATACATTCTAGTGTGTCTGATAAGTCATTACTAATATTGGAAATAGCATAGGTTCTAAGACACTTGCTTGTGGTACTCCACTTGACACCTCTTTATAGTGTAACATTGGACCATTGCCATATGCACACTGTTTACGGTTGGACAGGAAATTTCAATCCATTTAACTACCTTCTCTATGATACCATATGCATTGAGCTTTTCTATGCGTCGTTTGTGTGGAAACGTGTCAGAGTCCTTGTTGAAGTCACGGTATATAACATGGACTGGTTCGTCTCTACCTATAACCCAGGTTACTATCTCTAAGTACTTTAGTATTTGAGTCTTGAATGACAAATTAGGTCTAAGCCACTCTGGCATCCAGTTAGTAATTTTCCTTCCTCCATATATTTCATGATTGCTTCCCTGACGAATGATTCATGTACTTTGCATAGGTTAAACTTGCTGGACGACCATTGCCTGAATCATTCTTAGGTCAATTTTTTGTAAATGCAGGTTACAGTAGCTGTTGTCAGTGTATCTGGTATTGTGCCTTCTTCCAGTGATTTATTCAAGTGTATGCTTAGTGGTTTAGTTATCTATTCTGCAACTTAAACCTACAATCCGTGCTGTTATAAGGTTTGGGCCATTACTTTTATTAGCGTTTTTCTCAACTACTGCTGGAGTTATTATGATATTCGCAAGTTATTTGTCTTTGTTGGGCATGATGGCAGGAATATCTTTCAGATATCTTTCTCGATGGCAAAGACACTAGCAAAGAAGTTATTGAGTACACCTACCCTGTCCTGGTCTTTTACTGCAAGGCTATCATTACTTGGTTCCTTTAGATCACCTATCATTTCCTTCAGTTGAGTTCTTCTGGGTGTTCACTTTTGATTTGTGAACATCTACGCCTGTACTCGTATTTTTCTTTAGATTTTTTACCCGCTTTCTTGATTTCTTATTGGGTGACTGGTTCTTTCACTTCCCTTGGTGAAATATCCGGGATGGGTTCATCGTTTGGGGAAAATTGTTTTTCGAAGGAGCAGCTATTATCTCTGTGTGATCTTTTTTATTTGCCGTTAGGGGATTAAATTAAAGGCTTAAATGTGTTAAATGTGTTGACATGCTTTACAGCTTTAAACATTCTTTGTGAATCTTCAACTGGTATTTATATTAATTCTATCTTCCCCATCATTTCATTATTGTCTTCCTGTGTCAGTAGATTGTGTAATTCTGCCATCTTTATTGGCGAAAAATTGAATTTTCTCGATATATCGATGGGTTCCGTTACGTCGTATGTCTGCCTGTTTTTCTGTTTGTCTGTTTGCAGGCGTCCAATCTCGGTTGAGCTATTATCTCAGTATGGCTTCACCCTATTGGGACACATTTTGGCACGTGCTCCGTTATATCAAAACGATAGGGCACGAGATTTAAACCTGGCATAAAACTTTACTTTTTGCTGATAAGTCTTTGGTTTAGATAAACATATCGTCTTATATCGCGGCATGGCTTCACCTTATTGGGACTAAACTTGGACATACGCTTCCTTCTGGGGATGGAGCATATTGGGGTCAAAATTCAAGATCATTGCACCATTTTGTATAAAATGCTAACTTTAACAGTTACCGGTAGATTCTTCTGCTTAGCTCATTTTGCCTTTATTTCAGAATTGTCCAAATTATTGGAACTAAGCATGGTCATACATCTACCTCAACCGGTATGAGCAGGAAGAAGGCATTCAGTTCTGAGCGCAAAAATCGTTGTGATCGTGATACAAAACTAGATTTGCATTTGGAAATGCGCAATGCCACGACTTTTGTCAATATCCAGTCAGTGTGACACTGATGTTTTGTTTGATTTTTCGATTTTCTTAAACGCTCGCTCTCTTTATTTTATCTCTTGTTGCTTCAATGTCTTCTTTAACGTTTCTCTGTTTGTCTGATAGAATCTTATTTTGAGGGTATTCACATTTCTTGTTTGTTTCCTTTAGTCCGTGTACCTTCGTTGCAGCTGTCTTTGTTACATTTACTATGTTCTCTTTCTATCCATCTTCTTAGAACGATTTAAAAGCATGTTTCAAATCTAGTCATTTGTATTATTTTATTCTAATTTATGCCGGTTACAATTATAGCGATGACCATCTATGTTACCACCCATTCGATTCAAAATGCAGACTAATGGCACCTGGAAGAATGATGTCAGCGAATATGAATTATATACGAACGCCATACATTTGCGCATTCGTGTCTCGCGAGATCTCTTTTCATACGAGATCGAAAAAAAGTATCCCATGTTGAATGAATAGCAATTATTATATGTTATTGCCTAAGATTACAATTTTGAAAATAGATGGCTTGTCCATTAATGGTGACAGTTCGATAATATGTGTCGTTAACTGTTAAAATACCATTGCCTCAGTTCAAGAGGAAAGCTGTTGAATATTTTAAAATTAATTTGAGTAGAATATGTTGCTGCCGTGTCTCATGTCGCAGTCAAGTTAGTTTTAAAATATTCAACTGATTATTCCAAGCATCATAAAGAATTTGTAGTTTCCCACCTGTCAAGGTTAAGGCGTTAATCTGGCATATCACGTGTTGTTTTACAGCCCATGGTGCTATTCTGGGCACCTGTACAACTCGTCAACTATCGCTTTGTACCGAAAAATAGGAAATTCTTGCTGGTGGCAGTGGCGTCATTCATTTGGACGAACTTCCTCTGTTACATGAAAGAAAAAGTAAGATATATGTTCCCAATACAAGGATTGATTTCTATATGTTCCGCAGCCATCTATAGCCAAGCCCCGCCCATGCTTTGAGCGTGTTGGCTTCAATTTATATATCTTGAACTCGAACTTCATAGAATCATATTTTCAAAGTACCTATACAGGTAAGCTGTTGAATATATTGAAACTAATTTGACTGGGAGCTGTTGCTGCCATAGGCAACAAAACGTTTAGTAAAAACGTACAATTCGTACACTTGTCGGACTATTCAACATGTATAACGGACCTACTTACGTCATTCATTTGACTGTGACGTCATCTTACATGTGACGTAATTGATTATATCGTCATGTACTTGAGTGATAATATCCATTAGCAACATATGTATTGATATGCATTATACCCTTATCTGTTGGACCGAAAATCTACCTATTGTGGGCTAATGTTTGACATTGCCTTCAACAGCAATAGTTTCAATACTATTTTTAGAATGTCATTATGAAACACATTTGCTTATAGAAAACATGGACTGAATAGATCAAGCTATTGCGTAAATTTTACAGTTGCCAGTGCAGATTCATTCCTAGTAATATGTAGTTATTATAGTGTGGTCCCGTAAGAAATTACTGCATACGTTCATTTAGTCGCTCTCTGTAACAAATTGTTGTTTATCAAGAATACCTTCCAACTCTCGAGATTATATTGTCAATTAATTTTCCCACATCCCATTAAATAGAGAAACATGTGTACAAGTTATTCGATGGCTGTTGATTTTTGTGCATTGCGCGATTGCATGCAATGCCCTGATTCCATATTCGTTGTGTCAATTTGACGCCATATTCGTTGCTAAGTCTACTGCTTTAACAGGCAGTCATTACTTAAGAAAACCTCCCCTTCGGCACGCAAAGTGGAATTGAGGAAGTCAACAAATCCGAGGACTAATTAAACTAGGCTGAACTGGCTTGGCCAATCTAACACGTTGTAATTCTGTTGAATTCTACTTAACCCTCAATCTATTATACGAATTCAACTCAAGAACTGGTTGAACAATGATTAGTTCTGGTCATTTGTCAGCGAGTTCTTGAGGCGGTTCTGGTCATTTGTCAGCCAGTTCTTGATGAGGTTCTGGTCATTTGTTAGCCAGTTCTTGGGGCGGTTCTGGTCATTTGTCAGCCAGTTCTTGAGGTGGTTCTTGTCATTTGTTAGCCAGTTCTTGAGGTGGTTCTGGTCATTTGTCAGACGGTCCTTGAGGCGGTTCTGGTCATTTGTCAGCCAGCCATCGAGGCTTTATAGCTGAATTCGGATACTGGATTGAGAGTTACGTAGATTCATCATAATTACAACCTGTTGGATCGGCCATAGTCCACCGAATCAGCACCCAGTCAAATTAGTTTTAAACTATTCAACATCTTACCTGTATGGTTTTATGCAAATTTCGATTCAGGGAGTTTAGGGTTCGATCGAGCAAAACACAGGCAAAGCGTGGGTGGAACTTACAGGTGGAACATAGTTAGAAATGAATTCCACAATTACAAACCTGTCTTAAATAAGCAGCTCGATGAGCTGCAGAATACAGTCTTCTTCGTGTTGTGTTGGAAGTTCCTCCCCCATGTAGGAGCACCCTTTGAATCCAAGGTATGTAACAGTTGCATTCTATTCATATCCTCCGAATCTGACGACTGGATACTGGGCACCACAGGCCATGTATCAAGTTCCTTCATACCTTCTCCACCATGACCTGGAGCCCTTCTGTATGTAAGCAATCAGGGAGATTCTCATGTGTGAAATCTAACAGTACTTGTTAAGGGAAGATGAATCATACAATAGGTGAGTGGCGTCGTGTTCATACAATAGGTCTTCTAGTCTGCCCAGATGGTTGTTTCTCACCTCAATAAGGAAATTACACCTCAGCAGAAAGTGTTCACAATTTGCTGACTCTCCACAGCACGGTTTACACTCCGGTGACGACCTGGCGAATTTGGTCTTACGAACTTGCATATGCATTATAACACCACACATTAGCTTCACCGTCACCCTTGCTTTTCTCGTCTTTTATATTAAGTCTATAGAGCTTCACCAGACATAGACTACAGTAGTAGTATCTAAGCTGCTTGTGGACAGAAACCTCAGCGAACTTGTGGATTCTCTCTTCTCCCTACCAATAGGTTCTCTCTCCAGGATTCATGTACCGCATGCTTTGAAACCCGCTTCCACTCAACTCTTGAGGGTAGAATACCTATCATTTTTGTGCAGAGGACAAGTTATACTTGTCTAAAATGATGTTTACTTAAACAACCAGATGAGTTTGGTTCCCTTGAGCGCAAGTTAACGGTAGGCGGTCTGCTACTCCAAGCTATCCTGATTCTGCAGGCGGATCCTAATAAGAGACAGAGTCCTCTTACCAACCTCCCCGTCGACTGGCAGTATGCCGATCAAGCCCATTACAACCATAATGGTGGTAGAATCTGGAAGAGTCTAGAATCGTCTCGTCTTGCACGCTGGAATAATTGTAGCTGCTGAATTTGTCTGTTGTTGAATCTTGTAATTTTGAAGTCGTATAGCAGCATCAGGATAATATATACTTTTCACAGTGACTGGGATGTCTACCCTGACAACCTGCTCCAAGCAGTTGGTACAATTCTGTCGTAGCTGATCTAATCAGATCGCTGACCCGATCATTATTGATAGAACCAATGCGTCCCTGCAGAGCCCCTTGGTGATTCTCCTTATCTGCTACCCTCATGGCCTGTGAGTTAAATTCCAGCACAATATCCTTGCAGAGTCCAGATCAGAGTTATCATACTGCAAACAAACTGATTTCTGTCCATTGATCTTTATACGATCTTTGTTGAATCTGTTTTCTGCAACCTTAATAACTACATGGTCAGAGATTCCATTTACTGGGATCATCAGGACAGTGTCATCTGCCACGGCTGAAGCTGAGCAGTCTACCGTACCAATACCAAAACCACTATCCTGGACTACTTGCAGCACCTCCCGGTTCATCACTTTGTAATTTGTTTGAGATATGATGATTCTCTCCATATTGCCTTGATGTAGCATGATAGGGGCTGATAACTGGTCCCTCCATCTGACTTGGCTACTGAAGTTACGCTACCAGTCGACCATCAGATCGTATACATCGCTTGCAATACCAAGCAGCTTTCTTTCGTTTCCTAAATATCCCTCCATGCCAGATCTGGTTAAAGGCCGTTTTCTCATCCAGCCAAACCACTAGCAGGTCTTCACCACGGTCTATAAATTCACCAGCCACCTCTGGAAATATTAATCCTCCGAACATAGAGGAAGCATTGCTGGTAAAAGCTCTCTGCAGCAGGTGTTGGGCATCTTCATTGATATAAGCTACCTTTGACAATATCGCAAACTCGAGGACTTTTCTGATAACACTGGTTATAGTGACTACACTGTAGTTATTTGGAAGCCTTTTGGATTCCATCTTTCTGGCCAAAGGTATTAACAGTCCTTCCTTAAACAAACTTGGAATCATCCAATTGCTGAGTATTTGCTGAGTATTTTGTTGAACAACTTGGTTAGGATACCGATAATAGAATAGTCTGCTGTGGTAATGTGCTCTGAAGTATAACCAAATTTATATGCAGCCTTATTCATCTTAAACCGCCGGATCGCCTCCTCTTTAAGCACAGAAATCTTACTCCTGTCCCTGGTAGACTCGGCCATTTCACTTCTCATGTCTGATGAAGTCAAGTTTCCATGCACAGTGTCAAAATCTTCATCGGGTGATGGAGTAGCCAGAGCTTGGAAGCGTTTGTTCCAAACGTCCAGGTGTTCAGCAGGAGTATTATATGCGATCCCAATATATTCCAGAACTGATGTAGAACGATCACCAGTGTTACGCTGCTTGGCTGCTAACTTTTTGAATGATGTCTTGTCATAGATTGAGGCATACATAACCTCTTGTGAATCATCATTTCTCTTATTAGCCGCCAGCTGTTTATTTAGGGAGCACGGCTCTTTCTTGACCACTTTCAAGTTTTCAAAACACCCACCAGAGGATGGGTTGCCCCTGCCCCGGCCCAGTTTATGCGCCTTCTTGACATCAGCTTGAACTACCACAATCTCAGGAGGCTTCGATCCCATATGGAAGAAATTAACTTCAGGCCTTTTCACCGCCCCAACTTCTACTTCTAAAAGACACTCTATCAGGTCCTCAACAAACAGCTCAACGTCAAGATTTGTGTTCGGTTCTCTGAGCCAAGGTGTTTAAGTGTATTAGGTTAATATTTTCCGTGATTGGCTGCATGCTATCTAGGTTTGCCCGGCATACTATTTGACTTCCCCAACAGCTCTCCTCATAATAACTGTATCAAGGATAGCCGAGACAGGTGTATGGTCTGATAGACCGATATCTAACTCCAGGACCCGCACATTAGCAAATCCAGTGCGATTCTCTTTTCTCACCAAACAGTAGGCAATCAGATTATATACAGTCGCCCTCTCAATTGGAGCAAAGGTGTGCTGTGACGGATATACGTCACAATATGGGAGGACTCTGTTCTATTCTTCACAGAGCTTGGTCAATATCGTGTCCAAACTAGTTGTAACTAAAGACAGGTGGTCGTTCAATAACTAAAGAACAAACACTCCAGAACATCTTGCTAAATCTGCAAATTGTTACAATCAGATAATTTCAGAATTCTCGCTTCATACTGTATGCAAACTGAGAAGTTTATTTTGTACGTACAAAGATTTTTTTCGAACCGTTACGCTGTCGAACGTATTTAGACGTATGTTACATTAAGGAGATGTAGATGATGATTGCAGGACGTGTCGTGTTTAGACTCGATTTTGCGTTTTCTAGTCTAATCCCTGTTAGCTTGTTGTTAATTCTCGCGTATTCAGCCATAAAATAATATCCGTGTGAAATCTACCATATGATTCTAGGAAAAGAAATCATTGTTTATAGCCGTGTAACCTATTTTCGGCGATGTTGTTTACATGTTGCTAGGGTAGCTAACAATCAAATCTTCTAACTGCATGTTTATCCCACATATAGAAATGTTAAGATTCCATAAGCGAACTCATATATGAACCTGATGTATAAATTATAATAGTACTTCACATACGCCTTGTAATAGTGCCGTGTCTATTCTCACTTAAAGCTGAGCTAGCATTATAAATAAATTTTTAAAGAAAAATAATTAAAAGAAAAATAAATATTGAAATAAATAACCTAAACAACAAGATTTACCACCAAGTGCAATAAAATGTTATTCGCAGTCGTGTCACTTGCCTGCTTGGCTCAACCACTGTCTATTGATATTCTTTATTGTTATTTATGCATAGCCATTTGTTGCACAATTGTAGACATAATTCTATTCCATTATGCGTTGTGAAAACTGCAAGAATCCTGGTAAGGAAATTGAATTCAGAATATCAGAACTATGGCTATGCAAGGCGTGCAATCTCACAATAGTGACAGAACGGAGAGAGCATTTTGCTAAATGTGCAGCAAAAAACGACACTTCTGCCCCGCCAACTTTCTCCATTCCCACTACATGTATACCCGCCGTTACCACAACAACAATCAGTACATCTCCAAATTATATAGCTCAAGGAAATACAGTAATCCACGAACCATCACCCACACCAACCCACATAGTGCAAGTTGAAACGCCAGCCCATGCAACACCACCTATATTATCTGATTTGCAACAGTCACAGAATGATGATATACAAAATGGTGTTACCCCCATTCTACACATACATGACATACCACAAGACAACCTTAATGGAGATATCGCCTGTCTCCGCATTTTCTGTTCCTGTGGAAAGCCAAACAACAATTACATGGTGATGTGCTCCAATTGTAAAAATTGGGAACATTATGCATGTACCAAGCTGCCACCTTACATGCTCTCGACACTTACATCTAAATCCCGTCGAAATTTTGCTTGTAGTGCTTGTACAGTGCTAACCAAACATATTCGAGAATACCCGAGTGGTATGGATCAGCACACAAAGTTCTTGTAACAACCAATGCTGATCATGATAGTACTGAACCCGTGTCCGAAACATCCAATCATGCAACAAATAGTACGGAAATGGGAGACAGCAATGTTGATAAGCAAACAGCACATGAAGTTGTTGAAATAACCAGTGCTGATCATGATATTACTGAACTTGTGTCTGATACACCAAATCCTGAAATAAATTGTACTCAAAAGGTTGATTGTCAAATAAACACACAACTGACCGAAGTACCTCCACCTACCAATTCCAAACCATCTACTTCTGTAGGAACAGAAACAACCAATAACATGGATATTCTTCATAAGTTGGTAAAGCTGGTTATTGATATGCAGAATAACTTTGACGCATTGATAAAACATGTCAATGATCTTCAACCTAGAGCACAAACTAATGATACCGGTACTCCACAACCTTCATCTTATAGATATATTCTCGCAACTGGCAACCAGGTTGCTTCACAAAGTCTGTCTAAACTGCATACTGGCAAAGCAACGCCAATTTTGAAGGTCATGGAAAATACTCAAAGTGTCAACGTTAGGTCAATTCCTGTAGTGAACAATTGAGGGACACATCCAAATCAGACACCAAACCCATATGTCCAACACCTGACATCAGGATACTCCCGAACCAGAGTACCGATTCAACATGAAATACCACCATCGCTTACTCAGACAGGTAATGGCAGTCATTACCACACTAAAAATCAGGATAATGATTGCATATCTAAAAGCAGATTAGTAGGATTTTCCAATACCGAACCCACTTCCACCAACGCGAATGATAATTCGACTGACCAACGAAAAATGGTGCTCATTATCGGTAGCTCCACACTTAGAAAGTTAAGTGGAAGAGATATGTCTACTAATGAACTCAATATTAATATTCGAACCCTACATGGGGCACGGATTAATGATTTAACAGACCAATTAGACAAATGCCTTCAAGTAAACATTCATGATGCTATTGTCATACATGTTGGTAGCAACGACATTGGCAAACGAAACCAACAAAGTATGACTAAAGATTACTCTGCCTTAATCGATCGCATTCGCTCTATGTGCCCTAACATTCAGGTCTTTGTATCATCCATGCTGCCACGACCACAACATGAGTATTGCCATAATCTAACAATCGACTTCAGTTGTATCCTACTAAGCCTTCTGAACCGCAACATACACCATTTATAGACAACTCAACACTTTTCTTCAATCCCAGTGGTGAGGTGTATAAGGAATTATTTTATGATCACATACATCCAAATGTGCAGGGGACTCGTATCCTATCAGAAAATATCATAAACTACCTCAACAGTACCCCTATCAACTATTCTTACAACAGCTATTCTTCCGCTGTTCGACAGACTTACTCAGCTGAGAGATCAGCTTACAATCCACATTTGTACAATGGAAGGATCCATGGGAGGAATCCACCAGCATATACTACAAATCATACACCAATCAGCAACATGCGCACTCAACGCGCCACACACTACAATGCAGGCATTTCATCGAGCCAGTACTATTAAGTACTACTAATAATTCCTCTAAGAAAGAGATTGTAAAAACTAGTTTAGTTACAGATGCACCTCTAATAAATGTAAAGAACAAAACTAAAAACCGTAACATGCCCTTAAATGACAAATGTAGACCAAATATATCGTCAAAGAAAACATCTAGCCCAACCCATGCCAATTTCAAACATGGCAGTGATATCACAGTTTTATACACTAATGTAGATGTCTTCACGCAAGACAAGAACTATAAAGTTCATCGAACACTAGCTGATTACAACATAGAAGAATAAAACATTGAAGAATCCAATATTGCTGACAAACACGGGAGAGGCATTCTTTTATTCATAAGGAAATCTATATCCTATAACCTGTTAACCGCCCATGATGCATTTGGAGAATATCTCGTCTGTGATATAACTGTGGAAAAGGAAACTCTAAGGATCGGTGTATTTTATACAAGCCCACATTCAGATAGTTTGAACAACATACAACTTTGCCATGTACTACATATATTATGTTCTGATAACAGACGCACACTTATACTGGGTGACTTTAACATGCCGCATATCAATTGGTCACTAGCTACATATACGAGCGCTACTAATTTAGATTTTACTTATCACTTTATTGAGACAATAAGAGATTGCTTCCTACAGCAATTGATAACAACTCCCACTAGAGGACGGGGCTCGGCTAAGCCCTCAATACTAGATCTACTATTTACAAATTATCCTGAACTAATGGATGACATAGTTGTTAATGCCCCACTCGGTAAGAGTGATCATTCTGTGATACAAGTTACAATCCATCTCGACCTGGTCAGCAGTACAACCACAAAATTGCGATATTGCTATGATAAAGCAGATAATAAAGCTATGGATGCATATTTGAACATAGACTGGAGCAACCTTATGGGAAGGTTCAATGATGTTAATGATCTTTAGCAAACAATACTTTCAAAATATCACGAAGCTGAGGAGAAATTCATTCTTATTTAAACAAATTTTAAAGTAAGCGAAACAAATGCCCACTTGATAAAACAACCAGAAGTTAGATTAATAAAAAGAAATGTCTCTGGAGAAAATATATAGAAACTGAGAGTGAAGACACATATGCTGAATATTGTAGAAAATGAAATCAAGTCAGGACAGCTATAAGAAAAGCTATGAAAATGCATGAATATAATATCGCGAAATATGTTAAACAAAATCCAAAGAAATTTTGGAAATATGTTCAATCCCTGACAAAAACCACAATTGGTATCCCTGATTTGGAAATACCTAATAATAATGGTGTTTTTACTACAAATGATAAGGAAAAGGCAGATGTTTTAGCCGACTACTTTAATTCTGTTTTCACTGTTGAACTGGATGAAGAGGCACCTCCAATTTCATCTAGACATATAGTTACGCAGTCTTCTCTAATTGTTAATATTACTTCAGACATTATGAAAGAAAGATTATCCAAACTGAAGATTTCTAAATCTCATGGATCTGACAAATTACATCCTAGACTAATATATGAACTTAGACAAGTATTCTGCCATCCTTTATCATTGCTTTTTAATAGATCACTAGAATCTGGGAAATTGCCAGACTGTTGGACTAATGCCAATATATCAGCCATATTCAAAAAGGGGGACAAACAAACCCTGAAAATTATCGCCCAATCAGCCTTACGTCGGCAGTGTGTAAAATAATGGAATCAATAATTACGGATGTAATAATGGACCATCTAAGAACAAATAAAATGCTTTCAGACAAACAATATGGCTTTATCAGTGGCCGATCTACTGTTCCGCAATTGCTAAATGTACTTGAAAAATGGCTGCAGATACTTGATAAAGGCGAGATGATTGATTTTATCTACTGCGACTTTATGAAGGCATTTGACAAGGTTCCTCACAAACGTCTTATAAAAAATTGTCTATATATGGCATAGAAGGTAAATTGTTGGATTGCATATAGGCATTTTTTACTGGTAGAACGAAACAGGTATTAATTAACGGGGTCCCTTCTAAAACAACACAGGTCACAAGTGGCATATTACAAGGTTCTGTTTTGGGACCACTTCTTTTCATAATATATATCAATGATCTTCCTGATGCAGTTGACTGTGGTTCTGAATGTTCCTGCTTGCAGATGACACAAAACTCTTCAGATCAATTTTTAATCGAACAGACTGTATTTCACTGCAAATAGACAAATTCGATGTGTTCATGGACGGATGATTCATTATTAAAACTTCACCCAGATAAGTGCAAATATATGCGAATCTCTACTAAAAAACAGAACGACACTCCTATACAATGAATTCATGCAGCCATACTTTAACATACTCCCCTTCTGAAAAAGATATTGGTGTAATAATCGATGAACAGCTAAATTTTGACTGGCACACAAATGAAAAGATACACAAGGCAAACCAGATAATGGGATTAATCCGACGTACGTTTAGCTATATAGATAAATATAATTTTACCCACCTATTCAAGGCTCTCATTAGACCGCATATTGAATACGCTAATGTTGTCTGGGCCCCACATTTGAAAAAATACATAAATGCTGTAGAAAATGTTCAAAGACGAGCCACCAAGCTCGTTCCTGGCCTACGCCATCATTGAACGCCTACAGACTTTGAAATTACCAACCTTGGCATTTCGTAGATTACGTGGCGATATGATAGAGATTTATAAACATCTCAATAACAAATATGACCAAGGAAAATCAGACTTTATTGAACTTCACAACACAAATACTAATACAAGAGGCCATAACTTTAAAATCATGAAAGTTAGACCCAGACTAGACATAAGGAAGTACTCCTTCCCATTGCGGTGCACTGATCATTGGAATAAACTCTCTGAATATGTCATCAGCGCACCTTCAATTAATTCTTTTAAACATAGATTGGACAAACCTTTGTAAAGTCGCCCTATGCGCTTCAACTTTGAAGTTAAACCTACATGTATTTCCAATTCTACTTCAGTACTAGTTGACTGATGTGAAACTGTTATTCCTGACGTTAGAGGCCTAAGGCCTGCTGTCAGACGTCCTTTTATTGTATCATTGTATGATTGTATGTTGTAGCCTTGCTAGCAAAGTATTATAGGCTACACTGAGATGGGCGTGGCCTTTCTCGTGTGTCATATCTATTATACACTCAGTAGATTATTATTGTGGGCTTTTTTTATTTTCCTATTTACGGGTAGTGTCAACCGGTTATCGTTGTGACAACTGTGAATGCTTAGTTGCCACAGACAACGTAGGCTACTGGATAGAGTTCGTGGTGTCTGGGGTGATGGTGCCCGGCTGTGAATACGTTTTTATTTTTAATCACACATGACATCGTGATATTTAATATGCAAAAATACATTATACATTTATTTATTTAATTATTTAATTAATTTATTAATTATTATTATTATTATTATTATTATTATTATTATTATTATTATTATTATTCAGAGAATATCCGCGAACAATCAAGAAGTTCAAAACGAAGATTCGTTATCAGAATAACAAAGTAATAAGATTAGCTGAAGTGAAGCAATGGTTAACGGAACTCTCGATACAGACATTACACCTGTCATGTGCACATTAGGATAATGCGCAATACATTTTATAGCCACACTTTGTGCTGCATCGTAATGGAAGAATTCATTCTGTCACTCAAATATCTGACGTCATAGTCAAAATACATCACGTGTTAGCTGACGTCACAATCAAATGGCATAGGTCTGACGTGAAAGGGGATAGGGTCAATAGTAACCACTTCAATGGGGGATTCCAGTTTTACCTATGCCCCGCCAACCTTTAGCTAAGCGCCATCCACACATTGCCCGTGTTGGGATCAATCAATCCCTGCACTATCTGAATCTCATTTTTTAAACTATACTGGTAAGTTGTTGAATATTTTGAAACTAATTTAACTGGGTGCTGTTGCTGCCTATCAACAGAATGTTTATTAAATAGTAAAGAGATGCAATGCGTACACAGTGACGGACTATTAAGCGTTTAAGACGGACTAAATCGAGCCAGTCATGACGTAATTGACAATGACGTCAGCCATCACGTCCCGTTGCTGATTATGACGTCATAGGATTGACTGAGAAACTGGATTCATGAATTGCATGTCTTGAGCAGTTTACCTGTAAATTGAGATTTTGGGAATGTATGGTTTAATGTGTTAAAATTATTCAAACGCACGTACAATGTGGGCGGTGCTTAACTAAAATGGAAGGTGCATAGCTATGGATGGATTCATCTATCTCTGTGTCTATCCATCCATCCATCTATCTAGCCATCCTTATATTTATCTGCCTTAAAGTTCTCGTGTCCCATTAAATAAAGACACGTTTGCACGAGATATGAGATGCCTGTTGATTCCTGTTCAATTTACCCAGCATGCAGTGTTACCCATCGTGCAATGCTACCCAGCATGCAATGCCCTGACTCCATAATCGTTGTTACTGTTCGTTTAGTCTATTGTCTGTACATTCCAAAATTTCTCAAACAAAATATATTGGAAGCGTATTAATAAAACAAGCGTATTCATTATGGATCTCAGCTTTATGTCAATTTTTCCATATACATGTTCGGACGTACGTTCAGCTGTCCTTTCAAGTTTTTAATTTTTTCCTCGATAACTTAAGAGCTACTGGGAATATAAAACTTCACAGGTAGGCCCCTTACTATGTTGATCATGACATTCGGGAAAATATCTACTTTCTAGTTCAGGCCGTCACGTCGTATCCGAGAGCCTTTTGAGGCTGCATGAAGGAGTGGTGCTTTAAGACAGGTGGTTCATATTGAATCACCATGCTGTGACCCGAAATATATTCCCGATACTAACTAACCTTTAATCAGAGGCCACCTGTCTTTAACGAGACATTGCTAAATGAGCGCTTAAGATGGTCGCCTAATCCTTTCAAATCGACAGACAAAATACGACACATCCTTTACGATCCAAGTAAAACTTTTGATAAAAAATATCTTCCATTTCAATCAAATTATTATTTTTAATATTCAATGGTTTTCTGTATGGTTGCATTGAGATAGGCCATATACCGCGATTACATGTATGAACGTGGTAAGACCAGTTTCCCTTTAGGGCTATAGATATTGTCACAGCTATGTCGCCTATGCATTTACAATGCTGTGTGGGTGAGCGTGGATAATTCAATTATTCCCTTATTGATTTCGATAGAATTGACCCATTGACCAATCTGTTGCCAATAAGCGCTTTATAATAATCGCATGTTTATTGGCCTTATGTTAGGTAATTGGTGATTATAGATTTTCGGGAGACTAGCTTACGGACACCATTGCACATGTAATGGGTGTGTTTATGGAGGGTCGCGTAGGGAATAAATCCTTCTCCTCGGCAATCACGTAGGAAATCAGGCTATGGTTACCTGCACGAATACCGTGACAGCCACGTAATGACCGCTGACTATCTTGATAATCGTTCGATTGGAAGTCGGTGTTATCCTATGACTGACTAGAAACGACAAATTCTTTATGATTATTAAATATTCTGTTGAATATTTTGAAACTAATTTAGCTGGGAGCCGTTGCTGCCTATGACAACAACACATTCCAGTAACACGTATAGGGCGGATTTCGTGATAATCAAAGAGCATGTACCGTAGATTCTTACTATTCTGAACGAATGAAAGTTTTTTGTGTCCTAGGAAGCAAAGATGATGGTGTTGGTGTGTTAACTATGTTTGTCCAGTTGTGTCGTGTCGGTCGGGTCCGATCCGATCCGATCCGGTCTGGTCCGGGTCAGTTGGTCGGTCAGTCGGTTGGTTGGTCTTTTTCCTTACAAGCCTACTGTTATTCCTATAATAACAGGACATGAACGATCTGTACACAGTAATAAAGGTTACCCATTGACCTGGGTAACTAACGGTAGATCGGTAAGAGGATTATTCGCATTGTGTTGTCACAGTGCTTTTATGTATGCTTGCTTTATTATAATAACAGCAGCAAGGATCCTTAGTACTAAGTGCTCACATCGCGGTAGAGAGGCGTGTATGGACATGAAATCCGGAACCTATTGAGATTAAGGCTGCCAGTTCCTGCTTTCGTAAAAAGCTTATTGTTTGGACACGCCATTAAGCGCGGAATTCAGTACAATGTCTTTTAAGAATCATAACACATTTCAAACTGCATATCATAATTCATACACATTTATTATACCATATTTAATTAATTTGAAAAAGTTCAACATATGAGAATGAATCTTTTAAAATAATTTGAGTGAAATTCGGTATAGTCTAGCAACGACCTGAAGCCAAGTAGTTTCAAATGATCACCCAGTAGTCGCTCTGAGGCTGCGTGAAATCAGCGGTATTTTGAATGAAAACGGTTACTATCGGTCGTGTTTGGTTTTGTAGTTAATGCATACATTGGTCCTAATATACCTACGTATACTAGAACTGTTCCGGTACGACATACCATTATTCTAAATACAAGGTGTTTTTAAGGTTTCATCACAATTTTTCCGTAGCATCTTGTGAAGTGAATGATAATTTCCGTACGTGCTTTACATGACCAGGCTCACTCAATTTAAAGACGCGCTTTATGCAGCGGTGTTTTTTTGCACCCAAGAATCGATTAACCTATTCTTTGAAGATCAAAGGTCGAACACGACATAATGTATATTTCTTAAGATAGATCGAGAGACCAAGATAGATTCCTATACGCGAGAAACCTGTAGGTATAGCCTATAGCTGGGGTCTATACCAGGAGTGTTTATCTGGAGAAGCAGGATAGAGGACAGGTGTATTATTCATATAGAGATTCCATTAGAGCTGTTTAATCATGACACGCACGCGAGAGAAATATGCGTGAAACATGCACGAAAAGTACCAATGGAGATTACGACTAGGCGATGAAGTTACAGGTATGTAAACTAATGAACCATTTATTCAATTAGTCTTACTTTTATCATAAGAATTAGGATTCGATGAAATATAATAATAAACATTGCCACTTTTCTATATTCGGGGTTGTTGTTGCCTATTGTAATTCCAATAGAGGGATCCGATAATTCCGATCTGTCACTCAAGTATATGACGTCATAATCAAATACGTCACATGTTAGCTGACGTCATAATCAAAATGAGGTAGCTTCATCCCGAAAGTGTATACGAATTATCGGTGTCTTATGGACACCCGCAGTCAAATCAGTTCCAAACTTTTCAACAACATACCTTTTCAGTTGCCTTGAAATTTAGATTCTGGGAATCTTTGCTTCAAAGTTTTAAATAGATTCCAAATAAGTGGGCGGAGCTTAGTTAGAAATGGGCGTGGTGTAGCCAGAAGCGGATCCTTCTATTGTGCGCAACT
Organism: Chaetoderma sp. LZ-2023a; assembly: GCA_034401795.1. Taxonomy (NCBI): domain Eukaryota; kingdom Metazoa; phylum Mollusca; class Caudofoveata; order Chaetodermatida; family Chaetodermatidae; genus Chaetoderma; species Chaetoderma sp. LZ-2023a. Next base: position 95,697,394 of record CM067367.1, read on the forward strand.
CGAAACCTTACAAACATATTTTCATCGACAGAAATAGAATTCGAAGATGATAATATGGGGGCCTAATAGTGGCCATCTCTGAGTAGACCTAATGCCAGGCGATCAGTTGATGTAAGGGTGGACATGGGAAATACAGTTTGGAAAGACAAGATGACAGTTCTTTAACCATTTAACATCTGTAATGCTGGTGTCTACATTATTTATAAAATATCTGTAAAAGTAAGGTGTTGAATATTTTGACACCAATATGACTGGTCCAGTTTCCAAGTTTAACAATACATAACAGAATGTTCCTTACATCAAAACTAGTTTGTCGATTCTGGTCTGTGAGAAATAAATGGTTTAAAAACAATACAACATCTTGTGGTCACAATAGACAATGTAGATTTTCCTATACTTGTTTGTTTGTTTGTTTGTTTGTTTGTTTATTTATTTACCTGCCTGCCTGCCTGCCTGCCTGCCTGCCTGCCTGCCTGCCCGCCCGCCCGCCCGCCCGCCCGCCCGCCCGCCCGCCAGCCCGCCCGCCCGCCCGCCCGTTCGTTCGTTCGTTCGTTCGTCCGCCTGCCCTGCCCTGCCCTGCCCTGCCCTGCCCTGCCCTGCCCTGCCCTGCCTTGCCCTGCCCTGCCCTGCCCTGCCCTGCCCTGCCCTGCCCTGCCCTGCCCTGCCCTGCCCTGCCCTGCCCTGCCCGTTCGTTCGTTCGTCCATTCGTCCGTCAGTTCGCTCACTCACTCGCTCACTCGCTCGTCTGTTTGTTTGCCAGCTTGCTTATCTGTTTGTTTGTTTGTGTTTGCTCGTATGCTCGGGTGGTGTTCTGTACTCTCCCTCTAACCAACTACTTTCTAATTGTACATCTACGGGTTTATAATTTTATGCAAATTTAAGCAATATTTCATTTCATCGGCCAAACCTTGACTTTCTAGTCTTGGCGCGGTGGTCCAGTGGAAAGATGTCTGGTTGCTGAAGCTATGCGGAGTTGTAGAATGGTGGTACGATCCCCCGACCGGGGGATGGTGATCAACAAATTAAACTAATGGGTGCATGACTGTCGGCTAAGTTAGTACATAGAAATTGAAGCCGCACGTTGCCAGTGCGTCAATAAAAATAAAAATACATATACTGCCAGAGCCGTGCTGGAGTCAGAGTACAATAGGCATAAAAGCCTAGGATTGAATTGTGGCAGGTGCATCCACAGATAGTCCCATATGAATCGTCAGTGTGTCAGTATATTGGACATGTGAAAGCTGGTCGGCCAAACCTTGACTTTTTAGTCTTGGCGCGGTGGTCCAGTGGAAAGATGTTTGGTTGCTGGTGCTATGCCTAGTTGCAGAATGGCGGTTCGATCCCCCGACCGGGAGATGGTGATCAACAAATTAAACTAATGGGTGCATGACTGTCGGCTAAGTTAGCACATAGAAATTGAATCCGCACGTTGCCAGTGCGTCAATAAAAATAAAAATACATATAATAAATACATAGAGATACATTGATGCATAACATTGTTCAAATATAATCACAGGCTTTCGTAACTTATCGCTATCATCAACTTGAGCGATAGTAGACACTAATGTTGTTAACCGGGAATTTTTGTTTGTTTGCCGTCGTCGTCGTCGTCGTCGTCGTCGTCGTCGTCGTCGTCGTCGTCGTCGTCGTCGTCGTCGTTGTTCTTTGTGTTGTCATTCTTGCTGCTATTGTCGTTGCCGTTGTTGTTGTTGTTGTTGTTGTTGTCCTTGTTGTTGTTGTTGTTGTTGTTGTTGTTGTTGTTGTTGTTGTTGTTGTTGTTGTTGTTGTTGGTATTGTCATTGTCATTGGTGTTAATTGTCTTTGTTGTTATTGTCGTTGCCGTTTTTGTCGTTGTCGTTGTCGTTGTCGTTGTCGTTGTCGTTGTCGTTGTCCTTGTCCTTGTCCTTGTCCTTGTCCTTGTCCTTGTCCTTGTCCTTGTCTTTGTCCTTGTTGTTGTTGTTGTTGTTGTTGTTGTTGTTGGTATTGTCATTGTCATTGGTGTTAATTGTCTTTGTTGTTATTGTCGTTGTCGTTTTTGCCGTTGCCGTTGCCGTTGCCGTTGCCGTTGTTGTTGTTGTTGTTGGTAATTGTCATTGTCATAGGTGTTAATTGCCATTGTTGTCAGTCGTCGTTGTCGTCGTCGTGGTCGTATTTACTAATTTTCTCTATGATTTTCGTAGTTCAGCTGTTTTGTCGGATAGTAGGGTGGGGTGGGTGGGGCTGTGTGTTGAGGGCTATGTGCGCTGAAATTGAGAGGTTTTAATTCGGATAAAAGCGCAAAGTTTTATTAGGAGTTTGGAGTTTTTGTTTGAAAACAGTTTGCCAAGTTTAAAATAGTTTGGTCGGCTGCAATAATATCTGGGGAGGTGTTCTGTTCTTACTTTCTGGAAATAAAGGCAAACTAAGATGTAATGGAACTCGTCGCCGATGTCATTCTTATCACACAATGGCCATATCCGTTCTTCTCTGGGTCGCCCCTCCCATCGCCCTTTTTTGATCGGTAAGTAATGATTACTAGTCCTAAATTTAGAAAAAGTGATGCGATGTCTATCCACAAGTTTAAGCATATAGGGTTCAATTTCAAAATTTTCTTTAAACGATTTGTAATTGTTACCTTTCCATGATTTCCCTAATTGACTCGTCCAGTTTTGCATGTATTGGTCAATTAAGTTTTGTTTTAAGTGCCGTTTGGCTACATTCACGCTATTTACTGCTTGTCTGTCCCATATATATATATATATCACATCCCGCTTTCTTCAAGTATTTCCTTAATTTTAATTAACCATTTATATTGGGTGGAACGGGAAACATAGTCGTTGTATGTCTATTGATAAATGTGGCTTGATATTTTAGACTGTTTACCCGTAATAAGTCTTAACCAGAAATTTATGATATGTTGTTTTATAGATATTATTAGTGGTAGTTCACCAGTTTCGCCATATAGCATGCACTTTGGTGTACTTGGCCTAAGCTTTAGTAACTGTCTTAAAAATAGTATTTTCACCTTTTCCAGTATATTACAATTTTCTACTCCTATAATTTCAGAACCATATAATAGTATCGGCTGAATTAGTTTGCTAAATAGCTTTAGATGGCAATCTATTGGCAAATCTAGTTCTCGTGCACGACGATTTAATGCGTAGGTGGCTTTATTGGCTCGCTCAGTAATATGTTTTCCTGCGGTAATAAGTCGGCAGTTGAACATGAAATACACACCAAGATACTTATAACTATCTACAATATCGATTGCCTGCTCCTTTATCTTGAATCTTAATGTACTATAATATCGCTTCGTGCTTCCAAATACTACTATCTTTGTTTTTTCAATATTTATTTTTAATTTCCATAGGTCAACGTATTCATCAAATTTGTCGAGGGATTTCTGTATGTCAATTGGCCTTTCTCGTTGTTTATAAGTATGGATGGCGGCATCCGGAAACAATGTGGCAATTCAATTCACGAGAGGGCCCCCCCCCCCCCCACCATCCAACCCACCTCCTCCCACGACCATAAAAAGCAATTAAAAATAATTTAGTTTAACATCGACATATGAACATAATAATCTTTATCCGCATTTGTTCAGCAATATTCCCTATATATTCACCATTAGTCACTCAACCCATCCCTGTCATCACGAGTAACCTTTCGTCCGTTCTTCTCGATTCCGCGAAAAAACGAAAGAAACGAGGAGTGGGGGCAAGGTTTACAAAATTAAGTATAACAACCCCTCGCCCTCCCGCCATTTCACACTTCCCTGCCATCACGAGTAACCTTTCGTCCGTTCTCCTCGATTCCGCGAAAAAACGAAAGAAACGAGGAGTGGGGGCAAGGTTTACAAAATTAAGTATAACAACCCCTCGCCCTCCCGCCATTTCACACTTCCCTGCCATCACGAGTAACCTTTCGTCCGTTCTCCTCGGTTCCGCGAAAAAACGAAAGAAACGAGGAGTGGGGCAAGGTTTACAAAGTTAAAGTATAACAACACCACCACACCCCCACCATATCACGCTTTCCCCATTAATTGTCTGGTTGCTGAATTCCTGCAGATATAGATATAATATAAATCCCATCTTTTACAAATGATTTACTTTAGACTAAGAATAGGTCTTAACCTGATGTCAGAAATCTAAGTACTTGTCTACGTAATAGTATCCGATACGGATTCCTGCGCATACGTATTCACCAATAAGCTCCAGAGGTGTGCATGCTCTGTTTGTGGACACATGTCATGGCAATGCTAATTAATTTTATAGACCAGAGAAATAATAGGGAATCTATCGAAAATATCAGACACAAACTGATAGCAGTACACATGTTGGCGAACCACGCACATATACTGACATATGCGAAGAGAGGGGAAGCGGGATGTGATGGCCGAGGCAGTTGCAGCTCTCAAACTCTTGGGGCTTGGGTGGGGTTGTAAAGGCATGATTTTGCCCATTCCACATTTTGAATTTCTTCTTTTTCGTACCAATTTTGTTTATTTGGGATACATTAATTCGATTAGGTAAGTAGACCTGTTGGTGATATGAACACTCTTATAAAGCTTAGTGCCCGCGGAACACAACACCCCGCGTATGTTCTGAGAGTCTGAAGGTCCAGAAATGCATTTTCGCTAAGCAAATGAGTATTGTAGGAGGGCCCACATATGATTTTAATCAATCAATTTAATGGAGAAATATGTCAGAGGTGTTGATGGCTAGCGACATAATATATACAACGTGGTCAATAAAGACAATCTGCTGTTCGGGTCACAAGATGATTCAGATGGCCGATTAGCATCATTTTACAACCAAAATGTTTTTCATATGGTAATAGTTATCATCACAAAATCATGTGCCCTTTATCGGGGAAACAAACTGCCTTATGTAACCAACTACCAGTGGTTCTTTAAGGCAGGTGGTCGGACGATCAACTGTCTTAAAGAACCACACTTTTTTACGCCAAAAAGGCATATATCACGTAACACGTCACTTGTATTAAGCAACGACCTGTTTATAGTAACTATTTGTGCGACATAAGGTGGTCGCTTAAGACAGGTTTTGCTATATTCCCTCATAACGTAGCCCACTGGCCCGAGGCTGGGCCAAATACTAGTCCGATACCTCAGGTATCGTCCCGGTATCGGCCCAGCATTGGCCAAGTAAGCTGCGTTATCTGGGCTGTGTCTGGCTGCCTGACGGCTCAATTATCTCACGTCATAATCAAATAGCTCGCATGTTAGTTGAGGTCACATTCAAATCACCGAAAATCGTCTATGAATTGTATGTCATTGATATATTTACAATTTAATAAACATTCTATTGAGTGTTGAACAAACCGCAGTCAAATTAATTTCAAAATATTCAACGGTTTACCTGTATAGTTACCTTGAAATTTACATTCTTGGAAAACAGGCTTCAAATCGATGCCAACATGCATATAAAGTGGACGGGGATTAGGTAGCAACGGGCAGGACATAGCCACAAATGGATCCATACATTGGGAAAAGAATGACCGACGTTAACCATAACTTGCTTCAATAATATCAAAATATTTTCTAATTGAATGTCTATTTGCAAGCTTAGAGAAGACATTTGTGAAAATTTAACACTGGAATGACCGGCTCGGTTGCCGAGACAGTCATTTCAGTGCTAAACTTTCAAAAATAGTATTCTCTTGGCCTGTAAATGGACATTCTCCAAGACCATTATTATCATCTTCAATATGTAACAATGCACGAAGTTAATGCATCTCTACATTCCACATTCCGCCTCCGACGCCATATTCCTAACATAATAACAACATCAACACCGGGGGATTCCTATAGTCGGTGTCTCAGAAAGGTCATGCGGGCAGAGATTCTTATTATCGATTCAGTATGTACACCATGAATGGAAGACATGTAGGGATTCCAATTCCCTAACAGCGCCATCGGCACAGATAGGCCTTTACCGTCAACATAAATTATATACTCAGATTCGCCCTGTCAATCACTGTACTAGAATCGAGGCAATTACCAAGGAATCGTTGCCCTGGTTCAACGTATTCCATTCTGAATGTGGGGGTAGTGGCCAAGATTTCCTCTATTACAATCCACTTGAAAATCGGTTGCTTGAAATTCCCTGATGCCTAAGACTTCAACAACGACTTTCAGTCAATCTTCAAGGTGTTTCATAGTTGTCAACATTCACTAGATACGAATTCAGCGTTAGAATGCTTAGGCAATGATTATATAAAATGTGAGGCAATATGTATTAATTAATTGATGACGGCTATTGGCTGGTATTATCAGCGCCAACGGCGAAGACCCATATGCCAATTTCTTATCAACGCGGCGCAGACCCTCTTGACAATTTCTTATCGATGCGGCGTAGACTTTCATGACAATTTCTTCTGGACAATTGGATTGATTCAAGCCGATCCAACATTGTTTTGTGACTAGGCCCTTCATGGCATTCATTCAACGGTGATTAATGGGAAGTTTAATAACGCAATGATCAAATGAAATAACTAACATTGAGCAGAATTCGCTTGTTATTGGATTACATTCATCAACACTAAATAATGCTCAAATTAATTTAAAATGTATTTAAAACATTTTAAATCGTTTCATAGAAAGTGTCGATTTGCAGAAAAAGGAATTATTTAAAAAAAATTTAACAACATTTATTTACACACACTAAAATCACTTTGATTATACAGCAAATTTGTTTTGCTTAAGTTATAAAACTTAAGAAGTTTCGCGTATACATTATTAATATTTTATTGCTGGCAACAAATAAAAGCAAGAGGCCCAATGGTCTATGATGCGCACCTGGGCCCGGGTTCACGCTCGAGCGGCGGACGGGCGGGCGGGCATATGTCTGCGCTCAAAAATTGATTGTAACGTATGTCTTCCGAAACCGTTGGACGGAATTCAACCATATAAGTGTGTAGTGCAAGTGGACATTTACATAAGGCTCCGCTCCCTGAGGGGGTGGGGATGGCGGTGTGCGTGCGTGCGTGCGTGCGTGCGTGCGTGCGTGCGTGCGTGCGTGCGTGCGTGCGTGCGTGCGTGCGTGCGTGCGTGCGTGCGTGCGTGCGTGCGTGCGTGCGTGCGTGCGTGCGTGCGTGCATGAGTGCGTGCGTGTGTGGGTGGTGGGGGTTGAGGTGGGGAGGGGGTGGGGGGGGGGGGTGTTGGAGTTCAAAATTTCAAAGTGGTTGACGTGGGGGTTTGCGATAACGCATCATCGACCGAACAATCTAGTTTATCTTGTGGTCAGCAATATATTTCGAGAGCAACTGCTTTATAGAAACAATTTTTGGGGTGAGTGTGATGAATCAGGGATGTGGCGTGTTTCCAGTCACGTGGTTGGGTGGGGTGGGCTGGTTAGTTAGACGGCGCGTGTGATGTGTTGTGGATCAAACGGTCAAATATCATAAGCATTCCTTCTATCACCCTTTCTCCTCTGAAACCATTTGTTGAACTCCAACCAAATTGTTATACCCATGTGTATGGGGTAGGTGCGCGGCCAAAAAGGTCAAAGCTGATTAAAGTGATGGGGGATTTGCGATTGGGTAATTAAATCTAACAGATGTGGGAAAGTGGTGGATAAGCCAGACACGTAATCCGACAGGAACTCTACTATATATAGTTCGCTGTTTTTTAGAATTTATTTGTTTTTATACGAATGAAAATGTTCAAATCTAATTGACGAATTTCGTGAAACTACGATTGTGAACCCATCTGTAATATTTATACTCCAGAATCATTATAACATAGCCAATGTATAATTGTTAATATCAACTTAATAACATTAAAATGAACTATAAATATATGCAGCCCATTCCTGACGTTAGAGGCTTGTTGACGCCTGCGGTCACTAGAGGATTCGTGTAAGTTCGTGTAAGAAATGATTACTAATTCGGAGGTGCGGCTAACACGGTTAGCATTACCCAGATAACCAGGGGAACTACATCAGTAACAGTGGCATCGGCTACGCATTAAAATTATTACTAGAGCCTATAGTATAGTTTGTTTATTTCATATGCCACCATACCAGGGAAAGACATGAGTGAATGATTTGTAGCATAGTTAAAGCTCCTCTTTAACGTCGGGGAAATGCAACAAGAACTTGCTCGGACTATGACTGACTATACCCGTGACGTTTCACTATTATGACGTCATAATTGGATGTTCATTAATGCTAAAATAGCATTGATTACGACGTTAAAAATGCCTTATTAGATCGCTTTGTTGGTCTTTCTAAATCGGCTGAAAGAAGGATAATTAATGGCATGAACGATACTGGGACGGTATTTTATGCGCATAATATATGTCAAGCGGATTCGGCCGATCACTGAATATTCTGTCAGGGTGAATCATGCCTTCTATCGAATGTTGTTTCTAACGGCGGTCATATTTATCTGAATAGTTTTGAACTTAAGACTGTTCTATATCAGTCTTAAGAAAATTACGTTTTTGTCTTAAATATTGTGTAGTTTTGAACTTGAGATTTTTCGAGAAACGCATTTGTAGTGATTTAAAAAGTAACTGCGAGCTAAGCAAATTACGTGACTTAAGAAGTTTCGTGAAACCGGGTCCGCAACTGGGCATTGGCCAAGCAGAAATCGGAATTTTCCCGACCACCACACTTCTGATGAATGTCCACTTGAAGGAAAACAGAAATCTATTTTCCTGATAAAGTTACGAAAGATACTTTCCAAAAATCTAAATTTCCTTGAAAAGTATTGGCAATCAAATGGTTCATTGAAGTAAGTCGTATTTTGTGCGCTTTAATGTGCTGCCGACACAAGAGTGGCTAAATTGCAAATTATTGCATATACATATACAAGGCTGTTACACTCAATGGGCTATTGGGAAACATCGATTACATGTCCTCCTCACTGACCATCATTATTTTGCCTGGGCCTCCGAAAATGCACACTATGTATGGTCAAACTTGCAAACAGATACTTGGGATGTAGAGAAGGCACCAATAAAAACCAAGGTTCTGATTGCGACCTGTACCCTACAAGAAAACAGAGCGAGATTTAATCAGCATCAAGCAGCCGCCACATGCCTGCTATGCGGCTGCGAATCAGAAGACAGGTACCATCTCACTGCGGGTGGGGCTTCTATTCAGACATCCCCTGTGACTACGATACTGAGTCCAGTTAACCACGAGGGTGAGGCTACCAGCACAACGGCAAATCCTGGCACCAGACTGTGCCAGCATTTAAGGTTGAGAGCATAGAACCACCTGATCGACCACATATAGACAATAAAATAACAATCTTCCCATGTCACATTTATTATATGAACTCGTACACAAATGTGCTGTAGCTCCAATAACATACCCAGCTACTCAAATAGTCTTAAATTCGTTGTTCTCGATGTTCACTGAATAATTACACTAATACAGGACGCGTTCGAAACTTACACAAGGACCTACTAGCTATGCGAATAACCATACGGCCAGCTTTATCTTGGTACGCCTAATGCAAAGGCGGGAATTAGTCTACCGAATCGATGTCGCGTCCAATTGATAAATATTCGAATATAGTTAACTACCATACGCCGGATGAACCTGCTCTTGGCCCCTGTGTGTTTGGTTTAAACCGAATTTACTTTGTTCAATGGAAGCACAATTAGTTCAAATGTCTTATACACGTGTCTTCCATACACATACATGTGCTATACAATAATTATCTTAAGATAAAGAATAGTTATATAGAAATAAGGTATATAAATAACTAATTAATTGATGATCCATATCAAGCACTGATTTCAATATTACTACTTAGTGCGCGCGCGTGCGTATGTGTGCGTGAATTTTCGCGTGCGTGCGAGCGTGTGCATGTGCATGCTGCGATACAGGGAGAGGGGGGAGTGTGTGTGTGGGGTGGTTGGAGGGTGAGAGAGAGAGAGAGAGAGAGCGCGCGCGCGAGAGAGAGAGAGAGAGAGAGAGAGAGAGAGAGAGAGAGAGAGAGAGAGAGAGAGAGAGAGAGAGAGAGAAACAAGGTAACAAACTACGGATTTTAACAAGCATGAGAATGGTAAGGTGGTGATGGCCTCTTAATGCTGTGTTCATCATGCTTGTACATGTTGTACTCTTTGCGTGTTTACCCCTTATGGTTGTGACCTTTACAAACAGGAAGTTACTTAAAGCCTAAAGATATTGCTTATATATTGGCATACGGTGACACATATCATAATATTCTTTTCCAAGTCGACATTGTTTATACCGCATAGAAGTTTGCAAACATGATTGTTTTGTTTAGTAAGTGCTTGAAAACATGTGTAGAATATAATAATATTCTATGTATAGAATGACGTGGAAATGAGAATTGACATTGGTCAATGCATCTTGGTACACCTCTAATCCGCATAACTACCCCGCACATTTGACGCACTGGGCAAATGGGTTGTTTAGGAAGATACGAGCACTCGTTGAATTCCCATTTGAGTACGTAATTAATGAGAGATTTTGAACACGGTCGCCATCTTTAATGGCTAAACCCCTGAGAAATCTGGCCAATGTACTAATGTATAGTATTTTGGGTAGATACTTCAAACCTCGCATGGTAACAAAATCTGATATTTTAATATAATATTTTATGAAAAATTCCAGCCTATCTGTGAGAAATAACTATAGAATGTGGCGAGCATTCTCTCCCCGTCTTCCCACGTACACATAGCAATTATGTGACAAAATCATCGTTCTTCGCACAAGAGACACTGAATGGCTGATCTCGATTGTGATCGGCAGAAAAAAAATCATGTTTTCATGACTTTGTCTGCGACATTTTCAACGAAACAGTAGACCTGTATGGTGTGTGTGTGTCGAGTTAATGCAATAGCCATGCCATGGTGCTATTATTAGAAGTAATTGACGGATCAATAAGAAGAAAATGCCAACTCTATGATGTCACACACTCTAAACAAGGGGATATCATGAAGCGAGCTTTTTAAACATACACACAAATGTGTATTAAGCAATCACATTACTGAACACGAAAACTGATCACTAATCATTAGCGGTGTCTTAATTGAAACCACGTAACATTGTAAATCCATCGTGGAAGACCAACTTAGGTCGTTCTTTAAAAGAACGGTATTGTCAAGAGGATGTGCTAAAACCCACCGCATATGGCTCCGGTAGCTAGGTGGCCTCACTAACAGTTGTAATTATAAATAGACGTTCGTCGTTATATTTGGATTAAATATGTCTACTTCTAGCCATTGATTACAATATCTTACATGATACATCTATAGACTATGCTGTAAGACAATCCATAATAAGACTACGAAACAATGGCGCCTACGCTGAAGTTCGCCTAACATCGTTTGTTCTTTAGGCTCATTGCCGTTGCTCTTATTCCTCGTAGGTTTGCCCACTTTGCTGAACTGGATCTTACCGCAAACACTGCTGATGGCTGATGGCAATAAACATCTCGTAGCTCATGACAGTTTCAACTAACATGCCCCTTGATATTAGCACAACTAGAACTCTCTGGAATATTACAGCAAGGTCGATGGTTCGCTTACCAACACGTTCCACTGACGTAGTCCACTCGTGTAAGGTGATGGTGCAAGTCATTTCCGCCAGAAGAGAACGTAGGGAACGGACTTAGAGTGTAAATAATTGAACCATCACTGCCGATGAAGACACTACTGCTCTGGCTTTGTCACTTCATATAAAAGAATGTGAAAAACAGAGACTTGTGACTGAAATGTAGCATTGTGGTGCTGACTCCTGAGCAGATGTGACAAAACGTTGTACAGACTAACCGCTGTCGTGCTACTTGCCTTCTTGTCAGACTCAGTGCTCTTCGTAGACCGCATTATAGTTTTCTCAATCATCAAATCCGAGGACTGTCCAGTACAAGTCACTATGCCTGATAACAGGAAACTATCGGTTGTTTGGTTTAGAATGAGTTCATATCGCATTAGCCATTGTCGGGTTCAGGACCCTGCTCGCATTCTGTGCTGGACACAGTCTATGACCTATTTGATAATGCATAGGTCTTTGCTATTATCGCTAAGATTAACTTTTTAATAGATTCAGAGTGGGTACATTTCTTTTATCAGCCTCACCAGACGACAACGAGGTGTATAATTCCTCAAATTCATGAACAAGAGAAGCCAGGTCTGCTATATGCATAATATGGCCCGCTAGTGTAGTTACCGCGTGTTAGACATATGTACAAGACACTGTCCACGAAATACTCTCTGAGCATGTGAAATGCAATGTTCTCAACATAAAATAATTTCTACCGCAACATTATTCCTAGTTCTGTCCCTTCCATTATTTTTCCAATGTCCCAGACCAGGTTGATGAGCATATTTAAGCTACCACGAAACAATGCAACGGCTTACAAATAGCATTACGAGTCTGCCTTGTTAACAATCGTGCAACTCTCGAAATAAAAGAACAGCTCCTTTAAGACATTGTTTGACTCAAGTCCCATAGTCTGGTGGCAATGGAATGCCCAGCATTTGGAAACTGATGTGAAGGTGAATAGCAGTACGAAATTATTTTACTTCAATCTGTGTCTGATAAATCATGTGCAAGCCCAACACACATTTGACTGAAAGGACGAATTCACTTTTAGCTATGCCCCACCCATCTCTAACTAAGCCCCACTCACACTTTTGCTGTGTTGGGATTGATCCATCCCTGAACTCCCTGGCTATCAATTTCCCAAAAAATAGACAGGTAGGTTGTTGAACATTTTGAAACTAATTTAACTGGGTGCTGTTGCTGCCCATGGCAGCAGCAGCACCCAGTCAAATTAGTTTCAAAATATTCAACCTCATGATTATTAAATAGTAAAAACATACAATTACAACAACGCGTAGTCCGTCATCAATCAAGCGTTCGTGACAAATTTAGCTACGTCATTCATGACGTAATTGATTATGACGCCATTAAATACGTCATATAGATGATTATGACGTCATATGATTGTCTGAGAATCATCCATTAAGTTTTCGTGACGAACTTAGCTACGTCATTCATGGCGTAGTTGATTATGACATCGCGTAATTGATTATGACGTCACACGAGTGATGGATAAGCTGGACTCCTCCATTATGAGCTATGTTGTAAGGACTAACGTATTTGTTTAATCTTTATTACAATTTTATTCGTCTTTTCCCAGGCATGAGATGGATGTGGTGTCAAAGTCGCTTGTATCGCTGGGGGTACTGCTCCTTGCAGGAATTGTAGCAGTCATTGTGGCCAAAATCTTCGACCATTTCTATGACCGGGCATCGATTCGTGATGATGCTAGTGACGTCAGCGAGAACACACGTGACTTGATTAAGGCGCGCATGCGCGCTTTCAAGAGAAGGAAAAGTAAACTTCCCCCTACTAGGGACGATAAAGTGTCAAAGGTTATATGGCTTTGGCCGGGAAAGGGGAAGAGTAAAGCAGAAAATCCCCCGAATGTGGAGACTATCATAGAAGCTGATGTATCAGACGCGAGTGCCAACGGAGATAGATTAGATACTTTGGAGATAATAGATGAAAACCAAAAAGTTAAACCAGCGGAATTGTTGGATGATATAACACACAAACTGGCTGAACTACCAGATCTTCCGAAACCTCATAAATCGCCAAGAGGATTTGCGACGAATTCCGTGAGTCCTCTATCAAAGACGACCACTCAGACGGCATGCGAGCGCGCCACGCGGTCAGCCACGGCTGTAGTGGTCACCATTACAAACGAAAATGGCGCGATGGAAGAGAGACCTGTTAGTGGGTCGTCGCAGGCGCCCGGTACCGTACACATTTGATCTTGATTTGATCATTGGATCAGTACGTACAGGACATTGATGTCAAAATGTTAAGTCAATAGTACAGAGATCGCGTTGCTAAGGTTTATGTGCCATTGTTTAATTAACGCTTTGAAATTGAAAGGCCAAATTTGAAATTTCATTTACAATTTACTAAATATTTTGTTGGGAATTTTGGACCCAATTTCACTGGGAGGCGTTGCTGGCATAGGTAGAAACAGCTCCAAGTCAAATTAGTTTCAGAATATTCAACAGCTTACCTGTATAGTTACCTTGAAATTGGGATTCTGGGAAATCAGGCTTCAAAGCCAATCAAACAGTTAATTGCAGAGGCAGAGTCTCGTGGAACAAAAAGGCTAGTGATCATTTTGAACACAGGGATACGTCGTAATCATTACGTCATAAATGATTTTTATAGGGACGTCTTTAACTCTTAAAAGTCCGACACGTTGTTAGAATTGTATGTCTACTATTTAATAAACATGCTGTTGAATATTTTGAAACTAATTTGATTGGGCACTGATGGTCATAGGGTTAGCCACCGTCACTAGAAAAAAATATGCATTCTATCCAATGACCTGTATATGCGCGACCACTGTGTCCGTTATAGACAGACAGGAAGGCGACAACTGGGTATAGCGGGGGGGGGGGGGGGGGGGATGAAATAAGCGCATATATGTACAATCCATGGAAACAAAGCGTTCTAACTGGTCTCGATTCTTTGCTTAGCCAATGAGAGCCCTGTGTCCCAAGTTCAAAGCAGCTATCCTGGAAAGTTGTTGATTTTTAAGACTAATTTGACTGGGAGCTGTTGCTGTTGGAACCTTTGTCAACAGTATCTCCCAGTAAAATTAGTTTCGAAATTTTAAACATTCTTTTCATTCCATTTCAATTTATAGTATGTGCGGGTTAAATGGCTAAACAGCTATTGTGTCGCGATGTGATGTGCTGGAATACAAACGCTATCAATATGTCGCATTCTAGAGAATCTTTTATAAAATTCAGTTCCAGAGATTTAAAATGAAGTGAAGATTCTTTGAATGGCGTACCCCTGATAATACAGGTTAATGTGCCGGTACTTGACCAATACCGGGCCGCATTGGGCCCAGTAACCCGCGTTATCATGGACGTATAATGGCTAGAATGATATAGCAAGGTCATGCACGCGTCCATGTCTCTGATGTTTATAAATGTAGCGTGATGACGGCGGAGTGTATGATTCAATGCCTAGTGCCATGGTTTGTAATTAATGCTGAGTAGAAACAACTAAAACAGAGAAAGACCTGACATCCTTTCAAGTCGAAAATCGAAATATATCAATTACAAAGCGACCAAACATAAGCTAGTGAATAATTCCAGCCTTCGAGACAAGTTGGTTTCAAAATATTCAGCAACTTACATGTGTATTCACTTTGAAATTGAAATTGTAGTGGTAGTTTTAAATTTATCAATGGAATATTGACGGAGTGTTAAAAGTGCCTTAGCGATGGCTACACCTGTGATATTCCATAACGGGTTTGTGCTAGAGGCACACTCACTATATGAGCAACTATGTAGGACTGTATGTAATGCAATGCGTCGTAGCCTACATCTGACAGCATGGCTTTCAGAATGTGGATCCACTTATTAAATCCTCTATAAACGCAACCGCAGTGCTACCTTTGAGGGTTACACATACATGAGCATGTGTTATTCAGCAATTACAGTTATTGTTCGTATTAAACGTTACCACAACACAACGATCGTGTAGGACCGTGGTGCTGAGTTCTGCATGCTGAGATGCCAAACGTGATAATGGCTAAAGGCCAAAAGGCTTGGTACAACCTTAAGTAAAAACTCATGACTAACAAGATGAACATGTATACAGTTAGCGAAATGAACACTCTTCTGTCATATCGTATCAAGTGGTATTTTGAATGGATGTAATCGACTAGTGTTTTAGGACGTGTACCATAATATTATGTTCCGTGCCATTATGACCAAACTGCTGAAATTTTATATCAGGAATTTCCTATATCATGTGATTCAATTCAATTCAATAAGTTAAATTATGTATAGAAATATTTAGATATTTTAGAGTAGCATTTTCAGCATATTATGTTTTATATATAAAAAAAGCAAAAATAAATACAAGAAGAGCTTTAAAAGCCCTTTCGAGCCATTACGTTTTACCTCTGTGGTACAAGCGTGTATTGGTGATTGAGATCTGATTGGTTAGAGCTATCGTAGCTCAACATATTCAGCGTTGGAATATTCACTTTAGTTCACGGATTCCGACAAATTGAGCGCAATAAAGTGAACATTTCCGCATTATCTTGAATGAATTGTATTGTTATTTACCTCGCCCTTAAGGGGGAGGGGCGATTGCGATATGTGCGCGTGCGCGCCTGTCCGTCCGGGGCCGTATCTAAAACTACTACTTACCTCATTTGGCTCCAATTTTAACACAAGGAAGGAAGGTGATTTCCAGACGTGGGCCGTGATCTGGATAAAAGAAATCGGATTCGGCGTGGATCAATTCTGGACCCATTGATATCTCGGAAATTACTGATCCGGTTATGCTCAAAATCAACTATATATTAATTGCAAAGTCAATCTCTATTTCCACAAATATCTATTCTTATAACATATTGGATCTGTGATAAGGTTAAAATATGGAATCATTTGTATGCAGGTGTATCGTTTTTGTAATCAACAAGTGTATTTTTTATTTACACGCATGCTTTACCAATCGTAAAGCGATTCCTAATAGCGCAGGTTATTGGGCCGGTACCGGAACAATATCTCCCCAATACGGCCCCATATGTGCCCATTCCCGGCCCAGTAACCTGCCTTAACTGGGATTATTTTTTAAACCGAGTTTTAACCCACTGATACGCAAATCAGCCAAGAATGGCTTCAGTAATGGTCTTGAGAAATGTTGATATATAGACGAAGAGAAGACTATTTTTGAAATTTAACCACTGGAATGACTGGTTCGAATATCCGAGCCAGTCATTCCAGTGGTAAATTTTCAAAAATATTCTCCTCGTGGTCTGCAAATGGACATTTTCTATGAGAAAATTTAAGATTTCTTGAACAAAATCGAGCGTCTATAAGAATGTGCGACTCCCATTACCAAGTTCAATCACCAAATTCCGAGGTATCACTCACCAATCTAAGGACGTGTTAACACTAGATAACTAATTCCGAAGCAAGTCCGATCGGACATACTCGGACCTACCTTCTATTGTGAACACCACCTATAATTTTGAAAACTTGCAAATCTACAGCATCATAAATGTGCAAACTAGAGTGAAACTGTTAGCTTGACCCTTTAATTCCTGGCTTAGATTATAGTGGAATTATTATAGCATATTTACCCAAGCTAATGTCTTATAGATGGTATACAAGTTGTTATTTATGTAAAGAGATAAGTATAACCTGCTTAGAGACAATACAAAATGGGAGACAAACGCTGGCGGGATTCTTCTTTCGAGAGAATGCAACACATTTCAAACTTTCGCCAATTTTAATTTTATGGAATAGATGAAAACTAGTTTAAGATGTCATGTAGGATAATTTTCACTAAAATAAAATATGCTTGGCATTTGAAGCTTTTCATCGTGTTTTTACTTTTCAACCAATCAGAAAAACCCCGATATACGGGCTCAATCATAGAGGTGCCATCTACAGTGTGGTAACGTGATTTGAAACCATGCACACAGGTAAACCGTAAAATATTTTGAAACTCATTTGACTAGAAGGGAATCTCTTGCTACCTTCCAACAGTTTCCAGACAAATTAGTTTCAAAATATTCAACATGATAATTATTAGATATTAAAGAATGTGTTGGATAGGTACGTACACGAAGTCACATACAATCACTTGAGGTGGAAAATGCTGGCGACGACAATTTAACAATAACGGATCTTTCAAAGCCAATGATTGTGATACAGATATGGGAATGGGCCGGGAAATGAATGATAAGGAATCTATAATACATACATGAGTATAATCCAACATCTGAGATAAGGTTAGTCTCCCTTTAATGTAGCCAATCTGGACGTGGCAAATTCTGTTCCTTCTGGACAATAGAGGAATCCAATCCATCAGTCACGCATATGACGTCATAATCAAATACATGACATGTGGTCTGACGTCATGATTAAAATAGGTCGTGAATACCGTATCTAAGTCCGCCATGAACTCTTAATAGTCCGTCATGTATACGAATTGTATGTCTTGACTACTTAATAACCATTCTGTTGAATATTTTGAAACTAATTTCACTGGGCGATGTTGCTACCATAGGCAACAACACCACTCAGTCTAATTAGTTTCAAAATGTTCAACGGCTTACCTGTACTGTTTTCTGGAAATTGAGGTTCAGGGAGTTAAGAGCTTGATCGATACCAACACGGGCAACGCGTGGGCGGAACCTAGCTAGAGATGGGTGAGGCATAGCTAAAAGTGGATTCACCTATTATTTGGACACGTGCTTAAGTACAAGCTACGAGCATTCTTCATTGATTTCGCTAAGCGCAGGATGACGTCACTTGCGTATTTCTATTTTTACATTTGCGTTCACCTCCGGCTCTTAAGTCATGAATCCATTTCCCTAGTCAATCATATGACGTCATAATCAACTACGTGATGCGTAGGCTGACATCATAATCATTATGTCATGAATGACTCGATTTAGTCCGTCTTAAATGCTTTATATGCAGCCAGGTTGTATGAATTGTATGTCTTCACTATTTAATAAACATGCTGTTGAATATTTTTGAAACTAATTTGACTGAGCACTGTTGTTGGGGAGGAACAGCACCCAGTCAAATTAGTTTCAAAATATTCAATATCTTGCCTGTATAGTTTTCTGA
Source organism: Chaetoderma sp. LZ-2023a (assembly GCA_034401795.1). Classification (NCBI taxonomy): domain Eukaryota; kingdom Metazoa; phylum Mollusca; class Caudofoveata; order Chaetodermatida; family Chaetodermatidae; genus Chaetoderma; species Chaetoderma sp. LZ-2023a. The sequence continues at coordinate 95,716,022 of CM067367.1, forward strand.
AAATTGATAGTCAGGGAGTTCAGAGATTAATCAATCCCAACACGGACAAGGTATGGATGGAGCTTAGGTAGAGATGGGCGGGGCATAGCTAAAACTGAAAGGTTCATTACGACCTTTCTAATCTATACTAAAATAGTAGCATCGATTTAAGCACGTCAAAATAAAGTGGAGTACAGGCACAACTGCATCATTAGAATTCTTTTCACGATCATGACAAATCTTGCAAATGTGTGTTGAATTCCTCCCAATTCCAATTGTTCAAAGCATTTGTCTTAAGTGAATCTACTTTTATGCTTTGAAAAACTCATTAAATCGCTCTATCTCTGCTGTATATGTGTAAATCATTATAGTTATTTATTATATACTATTTTTTGTTATATTTAACCCATTATGTTTTGTTTTATGTTATATAGTGCGCTAAACTTAGTGGTAGATATTTATATTTTTAATGCCATGGCTAAAAGATTTTGGATTCTGCACGATTCTGCACAATAATGAAGTCAAATATTCTGTGTTCTGCGGCTGTAATATTTTGAAAACATTCTGAATCTGCAATAGGTCCGTCTTCTTTGCCCAATGTTTTCGGTGAGAGTCGCTATATAGCTCGCCCAGGTTCCTCTTGGTCGTCAATGTACCAAGTCCTGCTTCATTTAGATCGCTATGTAGCACACTTAGCAGGTTTGTGCAGTGACATCCTCTATGAGCTTTGTAGATGGTGGCACCATCTGTGCACGGGTGTCTTGTGGCATTAGTGGAACATGGCCAAACAAGACCATCTTTGTTATGCCACATTCACTGACAATGGAACAGTATTGTACACAGTGTATAACGCGTCGGTGGAGATTATACTGTCTGGCCAGCGGTTGGTTTATAGTACGAAGGTGTCTGCGGTGAGACATCAAGCTCATCTAGAACTGCCTTCGGAGCTGTCCAGCGGTTCCCGTCATACAGCATCAGCCATACACAGGTTGCGTTATACAAGCGTGATCTTATGGCCGGACAGATTCGTGAACCATGGATCCACAGTTTACAGAAGGACTGGAAGGCAATGGTCCCCGTGACACAATGTGCAGCGATGTCAGGGGAGCTGCATTTTAGTGAACCAAGGATCTTTGCTCTTCTACCGTTCATCCACGCCACACAGCTACTGACTTCATCTGTCGCTGATAAGTGTACATGGTAAACCAGGTCTTGGCTTCGTTAATGAAAAGATTCACGTTCTTGAGTTGCTTTGCAGATGTAGGGCAAAGGTTATCCAAAGGATTCTTTCCTCATCTATGAAGTCTACATCGTATGCATACTCTATCTCTAGTGGGAGGCCCAATGAATCCGTGAACTGGTTCTTAATACAACTGCTTTTGACGGTGTGAGTGCTCTCGCGCACTGGTCGTCATTACAGCCAGCCTGGTGTAGTACGTCCTGGATCTTTGATCATCTGATGTTGTCACAGGCCCGTGACATGCCAATGCCCATCTTGCAAAGGTCCCGGTGCTTTGACATTGTTACTGACATTCGCTGTGCCGATACAATGCCTGCGCAGCTGTCTCCTCGTCTATATCCGTTTTGGTAGGCTCCAGTGAAACTGTCAATCCTTTTTGCGAATGTGCTGCCACGTAATATTGGACAGGATCTTACGGATGCCGTTGAGGGGCCCAATAGGCCGTGGGGTTTCCTGGTGGTGCAGGTAGCTTCTTGAAATTAGGAAAGCGCGATAATAGTGCATTAGCTAACAGCGTGAATATGTTGCATGAAGTCAGAGTTTACTATGTGTGTGATTTGTTTGGAGTCATAGCTCATCGTCTCAATCCGTGAACTGATTCTTCGATCGTTCTCTGATCGCATCTGCTGTTCCCCGATTGCACGAAACTTCGATGCAACCATTCTACTGTCATAGACTTCAACAGTTGTAACGAAAATTTTGATTTATCAGTTCATGTGGCGGTAATCTTGCAGTTCCAAATATCTCTATGAAATCATTAAAATATTACTCCTAAAATGCCCGACCACAATTTGTACATTTAAAACTTATATTTTCCTGTATTAGCAGAACTGTTGATTTGTGATACGAAATTTAGTTGTCTCTACATGTAGAACATGCCCTTTCTAATGCAGTATAGCCATCACGCCTGCCTATCCTTATTCCTGCTTTCTTCGAAACATCAACAAAGCAGAAATGGCAAGGACTTCATTCATAGTGCTGGCGGAATCAGATGCTATCTTTCCAGCAAAGCCAAGATTGCCTTCTAGCAAACGTAGACAAAACTTTGCAGAAAATCAAAGGAAATCGTAGCGTGTGAGTGTTTCATCTTACGATGTCGTAGGCGGTGTTTTCTCGCGATTATACGTGTTTGTAGTAGGAAACCGTGTCTAAGCGTAGCGTAAGTCAATCGTAGAAAAAATCGCACCCTGTGAGGCCAGATTTACATTTCTGCTTTGTTGATGGTTCACAGAAAGAAGGAAGCGAAGAGAGTAACAGAAAAAGGCTTTGTATTCGCCCCTGAATAAGCAGGCGTGATGACTATGTTGCATTAGAAAGGTCATGTTCTTTCATGTAGAGACAAATAGATTTCTTGTCCGAAATCAACGGTTCTGGTAATAAAGAGAAATTTAAGTTTTAAAAGTGCAAATTGTGGCCGGGCATTTTAGGATTAATATTCTGATCATTTCATGGATATATTTGGAAATTCAAGATTACCGCCAAATAAATTGATATATCAAAATTTTTGTGACAAGCGTGTCTACGACACCTAGAATCGTTCCACCCAAGTTTCTCTGAGATCGAACCATTGATCAAAGAGGAGTCACCTTTTATTTAAATGATTTCAGGATTTCGGAATATCAAGGGTGGTCCCTATTAACATCGAGAAATCTAGATGTTCTTGAATCTCTCACCATAAGATGGTTCAAGCTAAAAATGATTAAAATTCTCTAAGCGTTTTAGGAGGAGATATGGTGTTTTATGAGGAGATATGGTTTAAATTACGAATTGCTTATTTTTCTACAAATAAGCATTTTGTACAGGTGGAATCTATACTAAATACAGATATATTGTTAATTTGTTGGCAAAATTTATTAATGGGAAATATTTTGATTTAAAGTTAAATAATACCCCCAGTTTTTCCACCCTCACATATGTTCCCTATGGGCCAGTTACATAAAACATAAAAAGGACGCGATTTGAAATTGATTATTATAATTTACATCATTAGAAAGATAATAGATTGTACTTTCTGGTCATATGTGTTAAATTCTAAACTAATCATAAATACAACTGGAAAACGCCGATTTTATAGAGCTCGCCTCTTTATTTCATAGTAAATATCTGGACAAGTAATACTGCCAAACTAGTGCATGCGCACTGAGGTTTTGTCCCCATTGTTGAGCATGGGATTTCGGGAAAATTTTCGGATCCTCCAAGGTGGTAGCCCAAAAGATTTAATGTAACAATCACTACTGCTTGATGAAGCTGGTTGCACGTATATATGGCCATTACAACTGTCTAGCAGTCCCCAAGACCACTCAATTGTCTGCGCTATGACAAGATTTTTTTAACACGTTGAAGAATTCTTGATAGCACACGATTTCCTCTGATGTACTACGTTACGACAGAATCTGAAAAAATCGTGTCGCAGTGAATATGTGCAACTGTACAAAATGCATTGTTTCTCGGAACAATTAGGACTATGTTTAAATACGTTAAAAGAATAATCAGTTTTCTAGCTTACGTTATAGTGGAAAGGACTCGACTGACGTCACTCACTATGACATCACGTGACACACTATGGTTTGACGTCATTGATACGTTGAAGAGATTTTCCAAAACGATCAAAATGGTCTACGCCACTTTTGAGCTTAGATTACGCAATTTGTTACACTAATCAGAATTACACGACATCAAACTAGCCTACCGGTACTTATTATTCTATACCCTTGAACAGATTTGTCTTCCACCTTTAAGGAACCACTGCTGTATCCTTGTCTCTCTAGCCACTATTTAATGGTCGTCGCTTAAGACAACTTAGGCCGTGTTCACACTAGATAGTTAATCCAGAGTAACAACATGCTGAAGTATGGCGCTACTCCGGATGAACTCTCCATTATGAACACGCCTTTAGCCAAGTTTTACAGTATCAATGAACGTCTTGAAAACCAGTATTAAGGCACACTCCTGTGGCTAATCAAAGGTATTGCCATGGTAACCGGCTTACATTTGCGCATGTGTTTAGTGACTATTTTGGTTGCTTAAATGGTCTCTCATATGCGCTTATTAATCGAGAGAGAGAGAGAGAGAGAGAGAGAGAGAGAGAGAGAGAGAGAGAGAGAGAGAGAGAGAGAGAGCGTGCGAGCGAGCGAGAGAGAGAGAGAGAGAGAGAGAGAGAGAGAGAGAGAGAGAGAGAGAGAGAGAGAGAGAGAGAGAGAGAGAGAGAGAGAGAGAGAGAGAGGGATGGGAGGTAGGGAGAGGGAGGGAGGGACGATGAGGGAGGGAGAGAGGTATGGATTTAGGGAGGGGGAGGGAGGGTGGGAGAGATGAGGGGTGGGTGAGGCAGGGAGGCCAGCAGGCATGTGGACAGGCATGCAGGCAGGCAGGCAGGCAGGCAGGCAGAGAGGGAGGGAGGCAGGCAGAAAAGCAAGCAGGGAGGGAGTGAGTGAGGGAGGAGGGAGGGAGGGAAAGAGAGTGAGAGAGAGAGCGTGAATAAGATATACACCAGGAAGCCTGGCATATTGGATATGTAGACCACCAAAGACACCAGATAAATAATGTTTCGTGTCTTATCTCTGATAGCTAACTAGGCCATATGCAGATCTACAGGTATATTTCTCATTTCCGCGATGGGAAAATTGTCTCTAGCACATTGACACGTTATTGAATATGGACGGCTCGTGACACTCTATACAATTGATCTTCGTAGACAATCCGATAGGAGATGCCATAATTGGAGGTATTCCTATTGTTTCCACATAAATATCGTGATATCTCATATCATGGCGTCAGTATGCGCATGTGCAGGCGAACCTGCTCATGGGCGCACCTGTCTCTTGGAGGCAGAATGGTGATATCATTGACTTTCAGACACATTCATGATGATATTAATTATAATACAATAATATGCTTTTGCATAGGCTACCGTATTAATATTTGCCTATGAGCACAGCCGACTGCATCACCAACTTGTATCCAGAAACGATAGCAGTCTGTATGCGACGGCATGTGACCGTAAATACAGCGCATTCTTTGTGCTGTGGCGTCTAATAACCACCGTATTGACTATTTTGAAAAATATTCAACAATTTACCTTTATGGTTGCGTTTGCGCAACACTGCTAAACTAGATTGTGCATTCGCCACTAAATATAAGTGATCTCTTAAGACCGGTGAATCACAACAGGATATGATAAAAGACAGCGGTTCTTTAAGATATATGTGGTCTTTCGACCACCGACCTTTAAGAATCGAATGCTTTTTGCACTAAAACAGAATGGTTTTTTCATATATGGTCTCTTGATCAGACATACGGTCTCTTGATAAGACAGATGGTCTGTTGATCAGACAGATGCCTCTTGATCAGACAGATAGCATCTTGATCAGACAGATGGGCGCTTGATCAGACAAACGCTCCCTTGACCAAACAGATGGTTTCTCGAATCTTGATCAGACAGATGTCACTTGATCAGACCGATGGTCTGTTGATCAGACAGGTAGTCTCTTGATGAGACAGATGACCTTTGATGAGACAGATGGCTTCTTGATCAGACAAATGGTATCTTGATCAGACAGACGATCTCTTGATCAGACAGATGGTCTCTTGAATCTTGATCAGACATATGGTCTCTTGAATCATGATCAGACAGATGGTTTCTTGATCAGCCCGATGGTTTCTTGATCAGACATATGGTCTCTTGAATCATGATCAGACTGACGGTCTCTTGATCAGACATACGGTCTCTTGACCAGACATACGCTCTCTTCATCAGAGAGATGGGCTCTTGATCAGACAGACGCTCCCTTGACCAAACAGATGGTTTCTTGAATCTTGATCAGACAGATGTCTCTTGATCAGACAGATGGCCTTTGATGAGACAGATGGCCTCTTGATCAGACAAATGGTATCGTGATCAGACAGACGGTCTCTTGATCAGACAGATGGTCTCTTGAATCATGATTAGACAGATGGTCTCTTCATCATGAAGTCATATACTTGAGCGACAGATCGGATGTCTCCATTAGGGAGGGGATGGGGGTTGGAAATTAGATGCTCTGAGAAACAATGAGAGGCATTTACCGGCTTTCTACGTCATAAAAATCTGTGATATTATTAATTTTAGCTACGCTCTGTAAACTGGGACTACCTTAGATAGTCATACAACAGTCATGTTTGGGCATGCTTCTGGGGAATTCACCTTTCCAGAGTATCCATCTATCGCCTGACGTCATATGACATGATAATCAGCTAAGCGGCGCGTAGGATGGCGTCATAATCATGGCGTCATAAATTATTCTATTAGACCCATTTTAAACTCTTAATAGTCCGACACGTTGTAAAATTGTATATCTCTACTATTTAATAAACATAATGCTGAATATTTTGAAACTAATTTGACTGCGCGGTGTTGCTGTTAACCGCTAACCTGTATAGTTTTCTGCAAATTGATTGTCAGGGAGTTCAGAGATCGATCGATCCCAACACGAGCGAGGTGTGGGTGGAGCTTAGCTAGAGATGGACGGGGCATAGCTAAAATGGAAATGTCCATTGCTTAAAAATCGCACGAATTATGCGATATATTTTAGAACAGTTTACTATAGGTAGTTGATCGAAGTGAAAAAGTTTGAAATAGCAATGCCACCTGTAACCGTATATAAGCAAGCATTCTAATCACATATATGATCAGGGTACCTGTCTCTAACAGGGTTCTATTTCCAACAATTTCTCCTTTCTATGTTCTCCCGCACTCCTTGTTTTGGCGACATCCTCAAAACGTGTTTATTTCAATAGATACATTATTTTTACTCAACATTTAAGGATTTTATCCAAATGCAGCAGAAATAAGTAATTATTTTCCCTATTTTTTGTTTGGCGTGTGAAAAACATGTGTTTTCACTATTACTTGTTTCATGGCCCATATAAATGTCCATAACTGGTAAAGAAATGAAACAAACTAGACCAATTTTCGCGACAGATGACATCTGCCAGTGGCGGTCAAACAGGGCATGTTGATTTCACCAACGTAGCAATAATTCTTTTCCACGGATGTAACGAAGGGGCATGGGATGCTTATATTATTTTCAAATCGAGGTTGATTTTTTCACGCACATGTCCAATTCAAAGTCGGACATACTTTCTATATATTATAAAAACTAAAATAATTTTTACGCTTTATGGTATCGAAAACAATCCTTATTTTCATTTTAAGCATCAGATTTACTACTTTACAAAGCAAGGATGCGGAATCGTGATTTTGAAAATGGTGTTGCTACTGTTTATGTAGGCCCTATATCGGGTATCGCGAAAAATGAAATTTTCCAGGTCTAAATTTATTACAATAAATTAAGTTATGCTCCCATTTTAGCGCTATTTGTATCATTGTTTTTGCTGACAAACTCCCCTGTTGACATAATCTTAAAACAATTTGACTGAAAGATGTTGTTTCCAGAGACAAGCTCTGCATTCAGTTACACGGATTTCAAAATATTCAGTAGGCATCATGTTGCGACCATGGAAATCAGCAATGTATTTTGAAAACATTTTTTATCGAAACTCGTTCCTTCTGCCAGAAGCCTTTCAAATATAATGTTTTCAAGAGAATCAATAGTGAATTAACAGTAGCGAGTTAGTCGCTCTACATCCGCGTCTATAGAGAATACTATTGATACCACCGCTTACGAGACTATATTAACGTTTGCTTTTGTTATATTCAAGTACGCGTTATACCTGCACATACAGTTGACACACGGTGGAGTGCGAAGCACCGGTTACGTCATTAATTGATTCCAAATTAAACGTTCCTAGATTTAGTAAATGTGTTTTCTCAAATAATCCCGATTCATTTATTTAATATTGTATGAAATTACCAATAAACATTTTGTTATTTCCCTTTTCCTTTCATTTAAATCTAATAAGCAACAATATATTCGTATCGCTGAGTTTTGCATACCGTTGCATTTCATGTCTAAGCAAACCACGGATTGAATTCAAAATTAGTTGCAAAATATTCGACAGCTTTCCTGCATGATTGCTTTTAAAATATAGACACCGAGACTTGGTGTTCATACAACTAACTGGGCTTTCTATGCGTTGTACCCTATAGTGTCCCAGAAATC